>CM060912.1:511672159-512922159 GCA_030737875.1 Allium sativum
CATTCTCGTTGGATATTACTAATCCAATCTCCGATGAATTCTTTCGTATGGTCCTAATGTGTCTTGTTCTCTGAGCTTGGTAAACCAAAGCTTTGATACCAACTGTGAAAACCCGTAACTTCCCCATTAAGGAAAGTGTCGGATAGTTCGAGAACAAACCACAACAGAACGCATATAAAAGAACATTTCACTGTATATTACAACAATGCATCAGATTACAAGAATATACAGAGTATAAAATAATATTACACAGAAATATCAGAGATTTAAATTACATTTAAATACATAGCAGCGGAAAATAATAAAATACACAACTAGAAGAGATATACGGATACAAAGCTTTCCGGATACCGTTCCAGCTGTAAACCAGGGTCCTGTGAATATAAATCTGCAAAACCAAAACTACTAGCTGCCCGTGTCAAAATAGGGGCACCCAGAGTTTAGGTTAAAACAATAAACTCCAGGTCAGTCATGTGACTGGTGTGAGAACTAAAACAGTTATTATTCTTTATTTTTAAAGTTAGGTAAATCAAGGGACCACGCCGTATAACACGGAACGGGTTTCCTCCCAAGAATATCAGTGCATAAAACAAACAGCGCAATGCTAAATAAAGAAAAATGAAGCTGTTATAAGACCCAGGTCCCATCACACAATGCAACGCAGCCGAGGATAGGGTTTTCCCTTATAACAGCCAAAGAATGCTTGATATGTTTGAAACAAATCATTTGATACTATAATAAGTGCATAGTGTATAAAACAACTTCAAATCATAAGTATCAATCATAGGCGGCATGGGTACCATATATCATGTCGCCATATATAGATTTACAAATAAAACCGCAAATGTCACGTATTTGGAAATTGGATTTCCGTCTATGAACCGAGGCAAAAGATAGTCCTCAACCGATTCGTGACTCTCTAGCCCGAGCCACAGGCAAGCGCGCAGGCAAGCCTTTAGATCGTCAGGGCCGGTCCACCGATGTGGATTATTATGCCTAAACACTACGTTTCCCCACCCTATGGGGTGTAAGTCTGGTCCGTCAGCCGACCAGAAGCATCGGCCGAAACCGATATAACCGAGGCGCCTCGCAACAGCAACAACCACATAAGTCAAACTCGTCAGGGCGTGTAAAACCACTGACGCCACTTCTAACTAGAAAGAAACGCAAGTCCTCCCTGAGGTCCGTCTCCCGTTTTTGGTTCATACCGGGTGCGAAACTCGCGAAGTAAACGTTACACAAAGCTACGCCACAAAGGCCTTGCTTTGATCATCACCACAAGACTTTGCTTTTCAACAGAAGCCTCGATCAATTTCCACTTAGGCATGCCACACAGGCAATTCACTCCATGCGTTTGATATCCATCAATATATAACCCCTGAGCTCGTACGTCTCAGAGAAGGGCGTTAAGCAAGAGAATAAATTCTCCGCCGCCAAACAGATATATATTTAATAGAGATCAATCACACGGACTAAAATCCAATGTCAGACACACAGTCCATTTACAAGTCCGTTCTGGGTCTGAACGAAACCGGAGGCACCTAGTACCCCGCATCTCCATCGATCTCCAAGTACGTCTGGACGATCACCAACTGTTTCCATCTTCTTGGGTGTACAGCCCAATCAAGATCATCAGTTATCACCCAAACGACGTGAAGACCTCCGGTCTTCGACCATCGTCTTCATCTTCGACTTATCGTCGTATCAGTTATTCAGAATTGGATAAACCCGGTCTTTCCGAATAACTCGCGTATATTTTAAATAAGTGTTACACAAACACAACATACGCCTCATTCCAATTCATAAGTCACTAACCGTAAATTAATCAAGAGAATAATTCCCCAAATATTAACCCCGAAGGCCGAAACCAACATCAGATCAATATCCAGAAAACCATTCTGCTTGGCTAACCGACAGTTAGTTTCTAAATTTCACATTCATAGGGAAAGGTTCCCATTAATTTTATCCAAGATAAATTTCTTGAATTTATTCTTTAATCTATTTTTGAATATCAATTCAAACTAGTCGGGATTAACGAACCTTACCGAAGTAATCATTTGTTTTAATTTCCCAATCCCAACCTATTCATCCCATGAAGTAAAACTGGTTATACTTCATATCTAACACCACGGTGTTATCGGTAAATTCAATTACCATTTCACGTTCAAATCTAATTAAAGATTTAACTATCGCCTGGAGTAAAACTGGTGATACTCCATTCTCGATTTTTCAATCTAATTAAAGATTCATTAAAACTCCACTTAGTTTTAATCGTTAACTGGGTTAAAGAATCAGTGTCATTAAAAAACACGGTTCACGGTAAGCCCAAAATCACATTCATTAATTATCGGGTTAAAGAACGAGTGTTATTTAAAACACTGTTCACGATAAACCCAAAAATCAATATCAATTCAATTCCAATTAAATATCATTTAATTGGTACACTTCATTAAATCTAAATAAAAAGATTTAATCTTTTCTCAACTGGGTTCAAGAACAGTGTTAGTGAAGACACCATTCACGACAAACCCAAATCACATTTGATATTCAATATAAGGCTCTGAATAGAAAATATATCGGCTTATATTCAATATCAAATTCCACGATTAACAAATGTCGTATTGGAAATAACGATATAAATATCTTTCAAATTTCCATAACAACATCTGTATAATCACGGATTTCAACATCGAAATATTCCGAAGACAATTTCGATTCAAATCCACTCCAATGCAATCATTGGAAATTCTGGTTATTTCTAAAACCCTTTTTCAAATTCAATTTATTTATTTAAAAATAAATAGAATTATATTTCTAGTTCAAAACTAGTTCATTTCGATAAAAATCTATTTTTATCTTTTCAAATATGGAGTTTTTCATCCCAATCCTTTCTAAATCATTTCTTATGATTTTACACAAATTATTACTATTTTTAATAATTTTATCAAGGCCCGTACAGTCGATTTCCATCAACGGCCATCGAACTGCACTTACAGCGACCTTATTCGAATTTGATTTGGACGTATCTCCAAATCCAACCGTTAGATTTCAAATTTCTAACATTCGTTAGAAAGCTCTTTTCGATACGAACCCAACGGTTCCGGTTTTAGGAAAATCCGACGGTCGGATCTCCCGTAATGTCTGTTTGAAATAAATGGTCGAAATTCGCGAACTGCCGCGGCGCGGCGCGTTCTATTCGGGCCATTATATTATATATATAATATATATAATATATATTTCGTCGATTTCTATTTAAAACGAATTTTATAAATAGTTTTAAAATTCGTTTCAAAAGCAATTTCAACTTCCATTTCAATTCAAATCAAAATTGAAGTCTTCTTTATAAATTCGTTTTAAAATTCATTTCTATTCAATTCAAATTTCAATTCAATTTGAATTCATTTTAATTCGCTTTCAATTCAATTTGAATTCGTTTTATATTCAATTCATTTCGAAATCGTTTTATATTCAATTCATTTCGGAATCGTTTTCAATTCATTTCATTTCGAAATCGTTTTCAATTCATTTCATTTCGAAAACGCTTTCAATTCATTTCATTTCGAAATCGCTTTCAATTCAATTCATTTCGAAAACGCTTTCAATTCATTTCATTTCGAAATCGTTTTCAATTCAATTCATTTCGGAATCGTTTTCAATTCATTTCATTTCGAAATCGTTTTCAATTCATTTCATTTCGAAATCGCTTTCAATTCATTTCATTTCGAAATCGCTTTCAATTCATTTCATTTCGAAAACGCTTTCAATTCATTTCATTTCGAAATCGCTTTCAATTCAATTCATTTCGAAAACGCTTTCAATTCATTTCATTTCGAAATCGTTTTCAATTCATTTCATTTCGAAAACGCTTTCAATTCAATTCATCTCGAAAACGCTTTCAATTCATTTCATCTCGAAAACGTTTTCAATTCATTTCATTTTGAAATGAATAAAATCGATATAAATATCGTTTACGTCAAAATGGCGTCAATCTAATCAACACGGCTTCATAAATTTCTATTTTCAAATATTCTATTTCAAATATTTCTTTTTCAAAATAGTTGTTATTATCAAAATATTTCGTTCAACACATGACCAATCTCAATGAATGAGTACTGTCAACACATGAACTTTTATTTTATATCGATAAAGATGTAAATTTTTAATATTAAAATATTTCGTTCAACACATGACCAATCTCAATGAATGAGTACTATCAACACATGAACTTTTATTTTATATCGATAAAGATGTAAATTTTTAATATTAAAATATTTCGTTCAACACATGACCAATCTCAATGGATGAGTATTGTCAACACATGAACTTTTATTTTATAATATTCTTTATTTTTCAAATTGGAATGAGGCCCAATCAATTACCATATAAAGTTAATTATATGGATTTTCATACAACACATGTATATAATAGCATTGAAAATAATCAACCATCAACCAAAGTGCACTACACTGTATAAGCATTAAATATAGATATTCAACGCTTATAACAGCCTGTCAATCAATCGATCGACATATTTAATCAATCAGGATGAGTGAACTTCAAATTTCATCCTAACACCCGTGTGGGGTTTCAAACAATCAAACACAGATTTTATTTGTGCAGTTGGGCGATGTGTAAAATTTATCGACCCAATCAATATCAGTCAAATAGGTGTACATAAACAAACCGTCCGGTTTATAAATGAATATTTTATTTTATTCACTTCACGTTAAAAATTATATTTTTAACGATAAAACATTTTATTTCAACCTATGAATTTCTATTCAATTCATTTCAAAAATAAAATGATATTTTTATTTTTCTAACATATTTTAGAAAATTTTGGCGGCATAACGGCACGATACTAGAAACGGGACAAGGCGCAGCCTTATCCCCGGTCTAGTGAAGGCCCACGCCATTCACTCATCAATCAAATCAATTTCATTTTGCAAACCACAAAATTTGGAGTAAGAGTCTAACCTAGCCTTACTCCTTCGCCTTATAACGGCGCACGTCTAATCCTAACCAATTTATCGATTCGATTTTTCACACCACAAACCACATTCAAACTAATATCGCAATCAATCACCAAACAGCCAAACAAACAAGTCCATGGTCTGTGGACGATTGTGTCGGGTGCTACTAAAGACCGTCTGCATCCTAGTATATATATATAACTAGAAAAATAAATTGAAAGGTGAGAAATTCTCACATATAGCTATCCTAGCTCCACGGCACTTCTATTGTAGAGATCTTCGTCGTTCCCGCCTTTTTGTCACCTTCGTTGTCCGCTTTCACTACATATGTAAAAATCGAATTTTTACTTCGCTATTCCATATATAAAAATCGAATTTTTATTTCAAAGTTCAATATATAAAAATCGAATTTTTATTTCAAAGTTCAATATATAAAAATCGAATTTTTAGTTCAAAGTTCAATATATAAAAATCGAATTTTTAGTTCAAAGTTCAATATATAAAAATCGAATTTTTAGTTCAAAGTTCAATATATAAAAATCATATTTTTAGTTCAAAGTTCAATATATAAAAATCATATTTTTACTTCGATGTTCAATATATAAAAATCATATTTTTACTTCGATGTTCAATATATAAAAATCATATTTTTACTTCGATGTTCAATATATAAAAATCATATTTTTACTTTGCTATTCAATATATAAAAATCGAATTTTTATTTCACTATTCAATATAGAAGAATCGTATTTTCACTTCACTTATTTTATATGTAAAAATTATATTTTTACATCGCTAATGTCATAACAAAAATCGTATTTTTATTATAAATAAAAATCATATCTTTCTTCGAATAAAAATCTCACCTTCATGAATATGAAATTTCAACTTTTATATTATTGAAAATCATTTCTTTTTGCTATGAAAAATCGCTTCTTTACAATGATAAAAATATCGTCTTTACAATGGTAAAAATATCCGATCTTTCCATAGTTAAAAATCAAACTTTTTCAAAGTTAAAAATCAAATTCCTTTATAATTTAAAGATCTAATCTTTATTCGCTTTCATTTATATATAAAAAAAAATGAAAATAAATTTCATTTTATTTTCAAAAATTCCATCTTTCTACTTGCATTAAAAATTTAAATTACTTCCTATTAGCTATAAAAACAAGTAAGTAAAAAGAAAAAATATAAAACAAAAGAAAGGAAATACTCACAGGTATTCCTAGCGCGAGGGGGGGGGGGTTTGAATCGCGGTGGTGGCCTAGGCAGGTGGCGGCGCTGGTGGAGCTCCGGCGTCGGGGTTCAAGCAGTGGAGGCGCTACTTTTGGGTGATGGGGTTTCTAGGGTTTCGGGGGTGCGGTTTCTCCCCAAATCGATTTTGGGGCTGCTCGTTTTCGGTGGAGGAGGAGGGAGGGTTCACGGTGACGCGGGGAGGCGGCGCAGGGGGGGGGGGGCTACTTCGGGAGAGGCGGCGGTGGAGGCCGTCGCGCTGGGGAGATCGTGTTTTTTTTTTCTTTCTTTTTTTTTTCTCTGCTATCGGGTTTGAACGGGGGGGGCAGAGGGAAATAAGGAGGAGGAGAGAGAATAATCATTTTTAATTAAATTTTTTTTTAATTTAATTTTCAAAAAGTTGACTTTTACATACGACCTCGAAACGAGGCCCACCGCCTGTCGTCCCTAGCGTTTTACCCCCATTCCGAACACAATGGGATATGTATCGCAAGCTGATTCGATAGTTACAATCAGTTTTCGTTAAATTTACTTTTAAATCACTATATTGAATTTTAAACGTACATTTCAAATTACCGGGGTCACATACGAACTTTAAAAATTCAGAAAAATATTTTCTGGCTTCGTATTGACGATGCGGTCCTAACAAAACTAGTTTCGTCGAATTCTGAGACCGTTTGAAAAATGGCCAATTTCCAGTCGATTAAAGTCAACTGAAAATGGTCAAACGCATTTTCCTCTGCCACGCTCACATATGGATTCGAAAAATTATGAAATTTGGAATCTAGCAATAACTTTACATCACGGACCCAACAAAAGTGGTTTCGTCGAAATCCGAGGTCGTTTGCAAAATGTCCATTTTTAAGGGCCTGAATTCCATAGCGACTATTCAGAATTTTCAACTGGACATATCTTTTGATCCCCGCTATGAAAATTTGATTATTCGGATTCGTTAGAAAGATATTCACTATTAGATTCCATTATTTTTGGCTTCACTAAAATCCGGATTGTTTTGCACCCGGTACATTCAATTGAAGTTTGAAATCGAATTATCGAACTACCGCGCCATTTTCAATTCTATTTATAATTATATATAAATATTTATATTCTAACGACGATGCGTATAATATATACGTTCGATTCTATTCAAAATAAATTTCTCGTCAATATTATTTAAAATAATTCATTTTAAATAATCAAAATTCGCTAAAATTGCCAAAATAAAAATTTTAAACTGGCCCAGATTTTCGGGTTATTACAATCGGGCTATGCAGTGTCGAAGGGGGAGGAGAGGCGCTCAGGCGCCTGGGGGAGTTGGCCAGTTCGACGCTGGCAGGAAGCGGCGGCGGCGGTTGGAAGCTCGGAACTTTCGAGCTCGATATCTCCTTGAATGTTGAACGAAAAAATACAAACTACTTATGGATTTGAAGATCTTCTCGAGCTCTTCAAAATCTTCAACTGGAGGAGGGGCTAATTTTGCCTGGTTTGGTCGGAAATTGGATGGGAACGGCGAGAATGGTTTTCGCCGTCGATCGGCTGTTATGGGGAGAGAGAAAAAGGATTTTTCTTTTTTTTATTTTAAAAAAAAATATGATTGGTCGGGGGAGTTTTAAAGGGGTTTTCTGACACGTCCACCAATCTAAACCCAATGACTGTCGTCCCTAGCGTGTTACCCCCATTCCGAACACAATGGGATATGTTTCGTAGGCCCATTCGACTGTTTCAGTCAGTTTTCCTTCAAATTAAAATATATAACATTCAATATTTAATTTGAACGTACATTTCAATTTGCCAGGGCCACAAACTGATTCGAAAAATTCCAGAAAAATAAATCTAGCTATGTTTTGACGATACGGTCCCAACAAAACTAGTTTCGTCAAATTCTGAGACCGTTTGCAAAAAGGCCCATTTCTGGTCGATCCAATTTAACTTTAATTGACCAAAACACGTTTTCCTTTGCCACGCTCACATACTAGCTTCAAAAATTATGAAATTTGAAACCTAGCAATAATTTCACATCCCGGATCCAACAAAAGTGGTTTCGTCGAATTCCGATGTCGTATGCAAAATGGCCAATTTCCCGGGCTATATAAATTCCATAGCGACCTTTTTGAAATTTCATTTGGCCATAACTTTTGCTTTCCGCTATGAAAATTCGATTTTTCAGATTCGTTAGAAAGGTATTCACTAACATATTTAAATATTTTTGGTTTCACTTAAATCCGTTTTGTTTTGCACCCGGTACAGTCCGACAAAGCTTGAATTCAATTTTTGAAACTGCAGCGCCATTTGAGGCCTTGTTTACAATTAGAATTAATTATATTCATTTTCAATTGTCGATTCAAACTCAGTTTTCATTGCTATTATTTAAAATATTTATTTTAAATATTTAAAATCCATAATTTTAGCCAATTTAAAATTTTTAAATTGGTTCAGATTTTCTGGGTCGTTACAATTAACTAGTGTAGAATAGGGAAAGTTATTTCCTTTTTAACCTAGGATATTTATTTAATTATTTTCCTTATTGGACTTAGTATCTAAAACACGATAAATACCCATTAATCCCCTTTTTATTTCATTTGTTTCTATTCATGGGGTTATTTCCATTTATGACCATAACGGTCATATTTTTCTAAGGTGTCAGTTTATATTTAAGTACGATTTACTTCTATTAATTATAACTAATGTCATTTATGAGCCTAATAGTCATAATTTTCATAAGACATTAATTAACAATGAAATATCCTTATTATATCATTCTCGAAATATCTATTTATTGTACGCAATACACACTGTTAATTTATTAATTTATTGTTTATTGTATATGTGTGTGTGTATATATATATGCACTAGACCTCTCATATTAAGTCGGCCACTTGTGGGTGTTGGATTTGTCGGGCGGTTCTGTGCATACTTCTACCATAAGTTGAGCTTTACCTCGTGTCTTAGTGCAGTTATAATTTAATTTCCTATTAGGGCATACAACATTAATACTAGCCAATTTAGAAATTGTAACAATTAGACCTAATTACCTAATTAAATATGTTTTCCCCAATCAATGACGGTTACACTAGTTATTTATTTATTTATGGCCCAATTTACAGCAATCAATTATGCTAATTGCTGGAACGCTTGCCATAAATATATTCGTATAATATGGATAACATTTACATGTATAGTTCCGTAAAATGAAAATCATTGAAACATTCATTATAATATATATATATATATATATATATATATCATTGTTTTCGTAGATTTGGACGGACAATGCATATATATTTGCCAGTTAACGTAGCTATTTTTTATTATTATGTTAAATGTTTTGTTCAACTAATAGCCAAACATTCCTTTTTGCATTCAATTTTGAAATAAGGTTCTAAATCTGACAAAAAGACTGTCAACTATAATTATTGTAAATCACTGAATATTGGAATAAACATATTTCAAACCACAAGAAATATATATATTTATGTATATTTTGGAATAGTTGATGTAAACTACACACAAACATATCTATTTATATGAATTTAAACAACTTTTCCCTTTTTTCAATATTTAACATATTTCTTATTGGTTTCAAATAATGCCTTTTTATTTAAAAAGAACAAAAAGGAACAATTTATAATAACTAAGTTAAACCCTAATTTTTTTTAGCATAAACAGGTTTATATCTTTTTAATCAAAATTACATAATGTGTCATTTAACACTGAAACTAGAGATCTGGAATAAAGCTACATCTTAACAGTGTTTTATGGAACTGATTTCCAGATCTACAGTGTTTTTGAAATAATCCCAATACATTTTCAAACACATTGTAGGCAATATGTATAAATAATTAAGTAATCCAACAAATTATAATATTATTCAAACCATAAATTTATACTTTCATATTTTAACAACATTTACATATATATCTGATAAGCATCATTTCAGATTTAACAATATTATGAATATATCTGGTAAATGTCAGGCATAGATTAAAGATCTAATACAAACAGGACAATAAGTTATTGTAACTTTGTATATATATTTCTAATTCACTTGAAAGCATCCAAATCTGAAATCTGAATAATCTTTTAACCCTACGATTCCCAAATTCTTACAGATCTATAATTATTCTGAAAAGAAGATACTTTCATATTTGTAGATTTGCAAGAAAATAAGAAAAGAGGGGAAATTTTTATGAAGAATGGCTTAGATGTAAATTCATACCCTTTCCCACCTGAAGGTGATTATCCCTTTCAAATCCATATGGTTCATGTTTGATTGATTGTATATGAACCTATTTTTTATTTAAAAATTTATTTGAAGAGAAAGGGGAATAGCAGAGCTTCGCTGCTGCCTACAGATTTGTGTGGAAAAGAATGAGGTCTTATCCCTTTATTTTGGAGTGGGATTGGTTATGAACCGTTAGATTTTATTGAATAAACATATGTCTGTTTATATAATAATATACATAAATTCAAACCCTTTTAACCTAGCCGTCACTGGGCTATATAGGCTCGAAGTGGTCGACACCCTCCTATCAAGCGGCTGATCACCCTTTACCCCACTGGCCAAGTGAAGGCGGGTTACAAAAGGAAATAAATATATTATTGATTATATTTTATTATTTTCATTAGTTTATCGTATTTCGTCCATAACTTTTTCATACAGACTCCGTTCGCGAAACTCCAAACATGGAAGTTAACCAGAATTCTGAGACGAACGCAATAGTTAAAAAGTTACATGGTCAAATTCCATCGTTCGGAGACATTCCTATTTTTAAAATCTAATTAAATATTCATTTCATTTATTGTTAAAGTTTTGGGTTGTTACAAATTCAGTCTACCTTGTGGTATCTACAGTGAATCACTGTGAAGATCACAAGCAGTTAGACTCAAGTAAATGTGTGTGTGTATATCAGACCAAGTCTAGAAAAATAATGAGAAATACACAAAAATTCTAGGGCAAATAAAATTTAAAATAAATTTATAATTGCTAGAATTTAAATCTATTTTTGTTCCATTTTACTTTGTGTGTTTCTGTGATAGGTATACATGTGACGGGATAGGATCTGAAGCACATGAAGGCTCAATGTGTGAATGTAAATGTACATGAGAATGTTTATATATGACTGAGTGAAATGAGTGAACTGTAGTGAGGAATTTATGTATATGAAATTGAATGCATTATATCACAGTGGAATGTACAATAGTGGAGTTAAAAAATTGTGCTATTTCAATTGTTGAAATAAAATATTTATTTGAGTAAAAATACATTTGAATATTAAATTGTGTGCAATAGTACTCTATTCAATAAATATTTATTTCTGTATGTCATATAATATAGAATAGTACAGATACAAACACTTACATAGTAATATATATGTTTCTTATCATCAAACAAAGATCATATTGTTATACTCAGCGATCTTCCCCTTTGATGATGACAAGCATACACAAATATTTTGAATATGATAAATGTGTTTGAATATAAAATATAGTACTCCCTTATTTGTATGATCCCCCTACAACTAAACTCCCCGTACATATATGCATAAAATACAGTTGAATTTCCAATATTAAAATATTCTTGAATTATTCACTCATTAATTAAAATATTAACCATTCTCCCTTTTTGTTATCATCAAAAGAAAATAGAAATTGAAATAGTGATGAATATAGACTAGAAATATAAATTCAAATCAAGGGGGAAATATATACCATAAATCTCATTTAATCAAACAAAAATCATAATATTCTTCAAACTAGAAGCAAAACTCACAATTCAGAATGATGGATTTACATATGATTTTATAAAATAGAGAAACTTTTTAAATAAAATAATACAATTTATGAATTCCATAATTTTCAAATAAATTTCAAATCTAAGCATAAAATGATTTAAGCACTTTCTAACCACTCACAATCACAAGGACTTTTAAATGGGGCTAGTAGTAACTTAAATTTGTTAAGTTTTTTCTGTCCATGCATAACCGCTAGGATTTTTAAATGAGATTAGAAAAATACCTTTATCCTCCCTTGTATGAGTTCCATCCATGCATAACCACAGGACTTTTAAATGACAATGGAAGCACATACAGAGATTAAGGTGATTCACCCATGCATAACCGCCAGGACTTTTAAATGAGAGTAAATACCAAGGATAATAATAATAATAATAACAATAATAATTCCTTATTTCCAAAAACTATTTAAACTCTCCACATTATATAAAACTATGATTAATGAAAGAAATATGGTAGAAAAAGAAGATGGTCGTGAAATAAGAACCAATTCAAAGATATTATAAAATCTGTTCAATCATAATGAGAATTAAAATAATATCTCCTCTTGTTATGAAATATACTATAGTCACAACTCATCACAATTTCAAAATTCTAATAATAATTTTGATGAGTTCCAAAATGGTTCAATTTGGTCAATAATTCCAATTTTTGAATAAATAAAAAAATGAATTTAAAATTGAAAATATCAATTTCAAGAGAGATTCTGAAAGAATAATGCAAGTTGAAAATCAATCAGTTGAATGTGATTTTTTTTAATACTTCTACGACTAATACCACTTGTAGTTCCTAATCGCCCGTAATGACACTATAATGTATCTTAGACGTTGTTTTTCAACAAATCATCTAATCACCAAACCCAAGCAAACAAATCTAACTATTCAATTTCCTTTATCAGAGTAGCAGTATATCAGGACAAGTTTAACAAGAGAATTTTCACAATATTTACATCAAGCCCAAGAGACAATCCATGATACAAGACAAAACAGTTCATTTGAAATCATTTGATGAGAAGTTTTATTTTCAAAAATTTCAAATCAAATTCAATAACCCAAAAGGTCTAACATAGCATCCATCAAAAATGATTTTCAAAATCAAATCCAACCATAATGGTGCATGAGATCCAGTAAGGAATCAAACATAAATGATTCCAAAGTCCAAAGGTCAAGTCAATCAAATAAACTATGAAATTTTCACATACGTACAAAAAGTTTTCAAGTAGTGTGCTGTAATGAGTGCAGATTTTCAATATTTTCCAAGATGAATTAGAAGTAACTCAAAGCAGCAATATTGTGAGAAATTGCATTAGCTTTTCAGAACATCAAGAATTTCAAATTTTCGAATAACAATATTCAAGATATGCCCAAAAAAACTATGGTAGCGTCAATACAAATAAATCATAAAATAAAATAATAAAATACAGAAACATGAGTTTAGAGATCATACATGACTTACCATTGACGATGTGGATTCTCTATTTCGACAACCATGGCTATGGAACTATGAAAATTTAGTTCAACAAAAATTTGGAACAACTTGAATTTTATTTCTCTTGAAGTTGTTCCTTAGCTTCCTTCAGTACCTAAATGTTGATAAGATCGAGTGGTCTAACAACAGGAACAAGTTCATTTAATTGTTTATAATTTAAAAACCCTTTTAGATTTTTAGAGTTCAAATTATCAAATTAATCTTTTTCAAAGCTACTTGAAGGATTTTCAAAATCATTGGAATTTCTCTTTTCAACTTGATCAATTTTACCAAATCCAAGTCCACTCTTATTATCACTACGAGCACTAAACCTCTTATTATCTACTCCAAAATTCGCCCCAAAAAATCGCTTGTACCGAACCATCCACTGTGACCTCTTATTGCCTAATCCAAAGCTACCTACAAAACCACCGAAACTAACCACTTATTTCCTACTTCGATGATATTTTTCATATCATGATTAAGCTAGGTTATAACCAGTTTATCCATATCATATGTAACAGACTGCACCATTTGTATATACAATTTCTTATTCTATTTATATTTATTTCTTTTCCCTAACCTTTTATTTAGACCCTTAGTCTACATTCCTGTCGTTATGAATTTACCTTACATTTTAACCAACTTCATCTATTATTTTCATTTTTATTGGTTATTCATACTATTATCTTTCCCTTTTTCTTATTTTTCCTATTTATCACCTTTACTTTTATACTTATCTCCCATTCTTGTTAACTTTTTTAACTTATTATGTTCCTTACTATTTCCTTTTCGAAATCTAGCGAAATTTAATAAATTGGAATCTGGGTTTATCTTTGATTTCTACAAATCATATTTCCATATTTTACCCAAAAAGAGAATTTTTGTGTGATGTTTGTAAGTATATGTAATCCTTTTTTTATTTATAGAAACAAACAGAAAAAAATAAAGTACATACCCTGTTGATAGCTAAACATGTCGTCGCACCCAAGGATTCTCGATTACTCGAGAATTAGCATTTTGCGTATGAAAAATAAAAGTGTAGTAAGCAAATAACATGGAGATTTATAGCGGTTCGGTTTGTAAGGAACCTATGTCCACTTTGAAGCAATTTGCGGATTTTATTGATTATTGAAAGTTACAAGTACAAGGCACCATCATATAAATTTTGGCTAAGTTTTTTGGAGTCATATTTAGCATATATGAAGTCTTAGGAGAAAAGTATATGTTCTTATTCCTTGAGTTCTAGGCAGCCATTAATGATGTTCTGCATGCTTGTAAAGCTCTCAAATCATGCACAATCCGACCCTCTTGAAGAACAAGAAGGGCGTATTTATAGGTAGTGGATTAGGTAAGAGTAGGTGAGATTTAGCATCCACAGCAGCAGATTTTGCATCCCCAAGAAGTAGCATCTCAAAATTTGCTTCCATCTAAAATGCAATAGGAGTATTCGTATCCAAGGGGATACGAAAAAATGGGAAGAGTGTGTCTCGAGGGATGCGAAGTTCGGTTGTTCGGGGATGCAAAAAATGGGAGGTGGAGTGCAGGGAGTTGAAGTTATGGTGATACGAAATTTGGGGATTCGAAATCTCGATAGGAGAAGTCAGGGAAGATTAGTAATGCGAAATCCTAGATGCGTAGGAGTAGGGATTCGAAATTTTGGTGTGTCGAGATGTGGGATACAAAATCACGAAGAGGGACACATTTTATGGGATGTGAAATCTTGGTTGTGATGTGTTGTGTGGCCTAACATAGCATCCATCAAAAGTCGGGCTTTGATGCATGACTCCTCCAGGGTTTGAACCCTGAGTGTTTTGGCGACACTTCGGGCTTTGATGCAACGCAACAGGTCGAGTCGAGCGGACCTGGTATACTTTTGGGAACCGGACCAAAAGTCCAATTAACATACCCTTATTTTATACATCTCTTTCTTTAGGGAAATTAATATATTTATTCCTTATAATTCCACACATCATAATTTATGAGGTTTTGACCTAGATACACATTCATTCCAATGAATTAAATACTAGAAAATTTCCAAAATATGAAATAATACTTGTTTCATTTCCTTAATTTAAAGAGTAACATATTCCCATTTATTTTAGTTCAAGGTTAAGTAATTTTAGGGTTTAACAAACAATGTAAATAATGTAATTCTAATCAATACTACATTTCCCATTTACAAAAGTCACAAACAAAATTGCAACTATTTAATTATTCAAAATGGAATGAATTTATAATGATATATTCTACCATAATATAAAAATAACCACTCACCAGAAAGCTTTCCAAATCCCAAGAACTCAATCCAGACCTGACCCTATTATTTGCGTTTTCCATTTGATAATCTCTACTAGGATTTACAAACGTTATTCACACAATATTAGATTGGATTTAGAAAAAGGTAGATTTGGATTCATATTTATGAATTAATATCAGAGCTAGGAATTTACTTTTCGATGTAGCTTTCTGATTGAAACCAATTCCTAATCAACTTTTCTATTATATTCTCCTAAAATTTCAATCTATACATTCTAGATCTAAAATTCAATGTTATCCAGCTTTGAAAGAGAAAGATTAATGTCAAAGCTTTTGTAACAATCTGAAACTTTAAGTAGTAAATATTTAAATATCTAGATTACTTAAATATTTAAATCTTGGATTTAATTTTATAAAATGATTTTATAACCTTGTTAATCCCTTTATAAATAGTAACTAATGAGGATAAAATTTGTTTTTAAATAGTTCGAAGTAATATCGGTAATGTGACTGAAAACCATTTTGTCGATGAACGACTTTTACTGGTTAAAAATTGTTAGAACTTATATTCAAGCTAATGAAATTTAAGAACACATATAAAGTGTTAATAACTCTTTTAGCATAAACATGGATTAATTAAATTAAGCATGAAATAAATAATTAAGGAGGAAGATTCAAGATGAAAGGAGATGGTGACACATAAACATATTAGGTGTATCTATGTAGAACCATCTTAAGAGGCATGTTTCACCATCCTAATTTTTTCATGAATGATGATGGACGAGTGTTCAAGGTCAAAATGACCAAAATAGCCATGTGAAAAGGTTATTTATGGCCATTTTAATAAGTGGAGGCACTAAGAAAATCCTTTTTTCTTAATTCAGCTATAATTCTTAAACTACTTATCCAAATTTGATGATTCTTTTTCTGTTGGAAAGCTATTTCAGAATGGAAGAACTTTTATTTAAAACGTTTTTTAAGATTCGTAAAGGAGAATTTTCGAAAGTCACTTGAAAATGAAACTATTTTCTAGTGTTCCTTTTAATTTCTAGAAATTTTTACCTTTAGCTTTTAATCCATAACTTTCGACTCTTTAGTCCATATCAATTGATTTCTTTTTTGTCTGAAAGTTGATTCAAAATCAAACAACTTTTATTTTTTTCATTTTTCCAAAATCAAAGTGTAGTTTATGGAAAAATCAGTGAGAAGTAAGTGGATTTATTTAATCTGTTTTTCAAGCTAGAAATAATTGATTCACTTTTAGAGGCCATAAATTTTGATTTACTAAGCTAAATTGCCTCGACTTTTCTTTAGTAGAAATATATTATAGTGATGAACAACTTTTATGTTTACCACTTTTGATAATTCAAAGAGTAGCTAAGGTGAAAACCAGTTTGAAGTGAAATGTTTTAGTTGGTTCTGTTTTTAAATATTGAACTAATCATTGCACTTTCGAAATTATTTAAAATATCTACATTTCTAAGTCTTCCTAAATTTGGTTTGGAGTCTCTACATACCATCCTTAACAAACTATTAAAATTTGGTATGCTAATTCAATGTGTAAGATGGTCAAAATGTGTCAAACCCGAGAGCAATTTGTAAGTTGATGTGAGCTTTGCAATGATTCGAGAAAGACATTTGATTGCTTTAGCGTGATGATAAGAACTATGTTTATGTTATACAAGGCTTATTCATGGAGTTAGCAAGAAGCATCGTGAGTATACTCATCATCTAAATAATTACCAATTGCTTATGCTTGTTTTTAGAATTAGTGTTCCACATGATTTCATCATACTGTATTTTGCGACCTTTGCTTTGGCAAGCAGGAAACATATACAAATAATGCTTGAGGAATTTATGACTTAGCATGACTTGTACAAAGTCTTGAAATCAAGAACATATGGATTAGTTGGGGATAGACATAGAATACCTATGGTTTTATAACAAAAGTCGTTATAATTGCATTATTGAAATGACTTACTTTGACAAATTTTTAGGAGTATGTAAAACAATATTTTTAAGTATTTCTTTTCATGATGATTGAGAATACTAAGGAAGTTACTTAATACAAAAAGTTTGGAGTTATAACCTCTTTTTCTTACGAAGAAATCAAATCAAACATTCAACGGAAAACAAACCAAAAATATAAATTTTTGTCATTAGCAACACTTCTGGAATTTGCAATGCTTTTTACCTTTTACGGAATATAAAGCTAAAACTTGAAGTGGTTTATAATGTATTAAAACTTCCTATAACATTTTCTAAAACATTGTTATTTTAGTTTGAAAGATTTAATGGAGTATAAATGGTGTTCAACTTAATTATTTTCCTTCAATCTTTGAAGATCTTTCCAAATAAATATTAGATAGATACAACGGATGTTGGAGATTGCACATGAGGGAGTTTTTGCATAAAGAAGTTAGTTATTATTTAAAATAGAATATGTTTATATTTTGAAAGGAAGTTTTACAAGAGGTATATATAAGTCTTTCAAATGAGTATTAACAAAGTGTTTTACCCCTACATGATATATATATAGAGTATTTTGGAAATGAATATTGATTTTAATTTTTTTTGTAAAGAAGAACTACGTTGGCTTGATCCTGTATCCCATTGCTCACCCAATTAGATAAAGGTACGTAGGCAGTTATAAGTGGTAATGATGCAGCTGCTACAATAATAATATTATATTTTTGTTTATTATTTATTGTTACTTCTTGTGTTGGTGCATCTTTCATGTTTAAAATTTTAAGCCATACTGACATATTTATCGAGCATGCTAGAATGAATATCGATGTCCGTCTCATCCGGGTTTCATAATGATAGATTAGGGTATTTGTATTCAGTTTGAATTCAAGCATACCTTGTGAATAAGATTAAAAACTCTGATAAGTGGTATTTATTAAAATTCTACCTAGTGCATTTAGTGATGTTGTATATTTATTCAAATAAAATGGTAGTTACCATTGTTTGTTTTTGATGGATGGGTTTTCAATAATTTTGACTGGTCCTAAAATTCTAGGACATTACAAATTGTTATTAGATCTTATGTTAGGTGCCTAAATAAAATTTCACCTAAGATTAGCAAATAGTCCGAGAAATTTTAAAATGACGTTACTTTAATTTGATAAATAAAACTGGATAGGGTAAGGCACCATACCTCTGACTGTGGTTATAGGCGTGTTTAACTTTTATTTAGTGTTTATACTAATAAGCATAATGTGTTGATTCGTTATCAAGTATCACATAGAGAGGTTTGAACAAATTGTAAGTATGTTTGGTTATAAAGTAAGAAAGAAAGAAATTTTCTTGTGATAAATGTAAATAAGCTAATTTATAATCTAAAATTCCACTCATGCACACACTTGTCATATTAAGAAATTTCTTGAAAGGGAAGGAATAAGGTGGCTTATAAAGGAAGGAATGTAGCAGCTTGGAAAGGATGCAACGAAGTGGCTTAAGAGGACAGAGGAATAACAACTTGTTGAGGATGGAATTAAATGAGCTTGAGCAAATAAAATTGAGGAAGATCAATAAGAGTAAATTGAACATTAAATTTTTGCACAAACCAAGGTGAGAAAATTTATTTATATAATTATGTCATTATGTAATATGATATTAGAATTGTTTAGCATTGATGATGTTAGCTTAAAGCTGCTAAAACATATCTCAGCAATTCGGTCATAACTTTTGATTCTTTGATTGGATTTGGTCAAAATTTATCATATTGGGAAGCTAGTTTAATTATCTAGAATACGTACATTATATACATTTTTTATTTTTAAAGTTTGTTATTTCGAAATACTGTTGTTATCGATCTATCTTTTGGATATTAAAAAAATGACGTCTTTCAATGTGGATGTCATAAGTAGTGACACCTATAATATTTTGAGATACATTGAGTAATATGAAAATATTGATATGGAAAAAAGGGGTTCATACTTAATACCTTCTACATGATTTTCAAAGCTGAGAGTGCAGATTTTTCAAAATGAAATGGTTATCTATGTTGGAGTGATGATTAAAGTATAAAGGTACTTACTTTGTTTATACTTATGAAAGATTTTTATGGATTATTTCATCAATGATGGTTACCTCTAGATGATGACAACGATGTGTGATATAAGGCAGTAAATCTTGGGTAATGCACTACTATTCTATGGTGGTTCTGAGCTGAGTAAAGTACATCCCTACTTAGTGAAGGGATGTTAGTCGCAATATGATGGTTACCTTCGGATGATGATGATGATGTTCAGTATAATATAATAGATCTTGAATAGTGCAACTATTACTCTATGTCGGTACAGAGCCAAGAAGAGTACATCTCTACTTAGTGAGGGGATGTCGATGCAATAGGATAAAATATCGTAAACTAATTGTGTGGCTTGGATCCACTTTAATAAATATAATCATGTTTTTGACAAAAAAAATCTTATGACTTTCCTTAAGATATTATTTGGGATGTCTATCTTGAAAATCTTGCTCTCCGGTACATTTCGTAGGGTACACAACAAGGATATACTTGCTTGATAAGTCAACATTGGTCAAAATAGGATGAAGTATCCTATATTGAATGTGTGATATAGATCCATATAAATCAATGAGATCATGTTTCTGACAAAAGAATTTCTTAACGAAATTGCTACTGCAAACTTGTTTGATTCGTTCATAGATATCATTTGAAAGTCCGTTTTGAATATCATTTTGAACTTGATATGATATTACCCTGATGAAGTTAATTGAAGATAACTTGAAAATCCTTAAAATATGACCGCCATGATTACTATTCGGTACATTTCGATGGGTACCACACAAGAAGAGTGTCTTTACTTGATAATTTGGCACTGCCTGCAAAAAAAAGGCTCCAGAATCTACTCCAAATTGAGTATATATTCACGGGAAGGATATTGGGTATCGATGTGAATTGAATGAGCATGATCTAATTTGGGCATAAGAAGAAACTGTGGCGAGCCTGGTTCAGTAATAACTTGCAGGATTGATAGAATGTTGGTCACAATTTGAGAAGTCTAATCATATAATATCCAGGTATGTATTATACTATAATTCCAAATTTCAATTTATGAAATTGTTTCAAAAGTATACTTTCAAGAAAAAGGCTCTGGATACACACAGTTTCTTTCGTTGAATATTTGGATTTTTTTTATTTTTTTTGACAAATTACCGCATAGAATTTCTTGGACGAAATTACTTTTAAGAAAGGAAGAATGTAACGGTCTAAAACTTTGAGTAGTAAATATTTAGATATTAAGGTTATTTAAATATTGGATTTAATTTTAAAAAATGATTTTATTACCTTGTTAATCCCTTTATAAATAGTAACTAATAAGGATAAAATTTGTTTTCAAGTAGTTCGAAGTAATATCGGTAATGTGACCGAAAAACGTTTTTTCGATAAACGACTTTTACTTGTTAAAAATTGTTAGAACTTATGTGCATGCTAATGAAATTTAAGAACACATATATAAAGTGTTAATAACTCTCATTGCATAAACATGGATTAATTAAATTAAGTATGAAATAAATAAGAAGGAAGATTCAAGATGAAAGGAGATGGTGACACATATACATATTAGGTATATATATGTAGAACCATCTTAAGACACCTAAAAAGACATGTGTCACCGTCCTAATATTTTCATGAATGACGATAGACAAGTGTTCAAGGTCAAAATGACCAAAATAGCGTTGTGAAAGGGTTATAAATAACATGGCCATTTTGATAAGTGGAGGCACTAAGAAAATCCTCCTTCTTAATTTGGCCATAGCTCTTAAACTACTGATACAAATTGGATGATCCTTTTTTTGTTGGAAAGTTATTTCAGAGTGGAAGAACTTTTATTTATATCAGTTTGTTAGACTCGTAAGCTAGCATTTTCGAAAGTCACTTGAAAGTGAAACTATATTATGGCACATCATCTTGATTTCCAGAAGTTTTTATCCTCATCTTTTAAGCCATAACTTTCGACTCCTTAGTCCAGATCAGTTGATTCTTTTTTTGTTTGAAAGCTGATTCAAAATCAAACAACTTTTGTTTTAATCATTTTTCCAAAATCAAAGTGTAGTTTATGGGAAAATCAATGAGAAGTAAATGGACTTATTTATTATGTTTTTCAAGCCAGAAATAACCAATTCACTTTCAGATGCCATAACTTTCGATTTACTTAGCTAAATTGGCACAACTTTTAGAAAGAATTTTAATGATGAACAATTTTTAATGTTTATCACTTTTGATAATGCATAGAGTAGCTTGGGTGAAAACCAGTTTGAAGTAAAGTGTTTTGGTTGGTTCTGTTTTTATATACAGAACTGATCGTTCCACTTTCAAAATTATATACTAAATATCTACAGCTCTAAATCTTCCAAATTTGGTATGAAGTCTCTTCATACCATCCTTAACAAACTGTTAAAATTCGGTATGCTAATTCAAATGTGAAAGAGGGTCAAAATATGTCAAACCCAAGAGCAATTTGTAAGTTGATGTGAGCTTTTGCGATGATTCGAGAAAGGCATTTGCTTTCTTTGGGGTGATGATAAGATATATGTTTGTATTCTATGAGGCTTTTTCATGGAGTTAGCAGAAGCATTGTGAGTATACTAATCATCTAAATGATTCCTAATTGCTTATGCTTGTGTTAAATTTAGTGTTGCACATGATTTCATCATGCTATATTTTGTGATCTTTGCTTTGGGAAGCAAACAACATATACAAATAATACTTGTGGAATTTTATGACTTAATATGACTTGTATAAAGTCCTAAAATCAAGAACATAAGGATTAGTATGGGACATACATAGAATACCTATGGTTTAATAACAAATGTCGCTATAATTGCATTATCAAAGTGCCTTACTGTGACAAATATTTATGAGTATGTAGACTAGTATTTTAAAGTATTTCTCTTCATGATGATTTAGTACACTAAGAAAGTTGCTTATTACAAAAAGTTTGGAGTTATAACCTATTTTTGTTATGAAGAAATCGATTAAAACACTTGGTGGAAACCTAACCAGAAACATGAATTTTTGTCATTAGCAACACTTCTAGAATTTGCAATGCTTTTTACCAGTTACTAAACCTGAAGCTGAAACTTGAAACAATTTATTTTGTATTAAAATTTCCTATAGCGTTTTCTAAAATGCTGTCATTTAGTTTGAAAGCTTTAATTGGATGTTAATGGCGTTTAACTTAACTATTTCCCTTCAATCTTTGAAGATCTTTCCAAACATATATTAGACAGATATAAAGCATGTTTGAGATTGTCTATGAGGGAGTGTTTGTATAAAGAAGTTGATTATTATTTAAAATAGAAGATGTTTATATTTTGAAAGGAGGTTTTACAAGAGGCATATATAAGACTTTCAAATAAGTATTTACAAAGTGTTTTACCCGTACGTGATATAAAGAGTATTTCAGAAATAAATACTGATTTTAAATGTTTTGTGTAAAGAAGAACTACACTGGCTTGATTTTGTATTTAATTGCTCGTCTAATTAGATAAAGGTACGTAGGCAGTCACAAGTGGTAGTGATGCAGCTGCTACAAGAATAAAATATATTTTTGTTTATTCTTTGTTATTACATCTTATGTTGGTGCATCTTTCATGTGTAAAATTTTAAGCCATTTTGACATATTTATCGAACTTGTAGGAATGAATATTGATGTCTATATCATCAGGGTTGCATAATGGTAAATTATGATATTTGTATTTAATTTGAATTCAAGCATACCTTGTGAATTAGATGAAAAACTCTAATAAGTGATATTTATTTGTTGAGACAAGTCCCTCATCGGGAATTTATAAAATAAATTATGTATAATAATTAAGAGTCCACCCTTCACATTGCCCGTTGGTTTTATGATAATCTGAGGTTCTCACATGATATCAAAGTCAGGTTTAATTCGTGTGCACATAACTGCCACACTTGCTCACGTCACTCAATAAGATCCACGTGTTAGGCTCAGGATATGCCACACGTGTTAGGGCGTGTTGAGACAAGTCCCATATCAGGAAATTTATAAAATTAATTCTGTATAAATATTAAGAGTTCACCCTTCACATTGCCAATTGGTTTTGTGATAATTTAGGGTTCTCTAACATCATTAAACTTTTATCCAATTCATTTAGTGATGTTGTATATATTTTTTAAAATAAAATGGTAGTTATTGTTCACAAACAGTTTTCTATCGAAATAGAAAATCGTCAACAAAATATTCTAACAAAACCGCAAGCGCATGGCATATAATTGTTAGTACGGAGGCGAGTACGGGTCGATCTGCAGGGAAAGAAATAATTTCAATCTTACTCAATCAAATTAAACCAAACTTTGGAATGTTTCAACTAAAAAAGACTAGAAATTAGGTTGAGAACTAAATATGAGATTAGAGAGCAATTTATAGGTAAATACCCTCTCATATTTACGTAAATTAACAAACATACGATCTATGATCTATATTTTTATGATTAAGTAAGAAAAATGTTGCATTTATCATAAGTATAGTTTATTTATATTGTTAGTTAATAAACTATCAACTATAACACAACAATTAAAACACTCATTGTTCTCATGAAAATGATAGCAAAGCAAAAACTATTTTAAGTACGATCTATGAACTATTAATTAGAACTATAGACCAACATATTTTTTTCTTACTTTCATTTCAAAATCAATAACCGCTTAGCAAATATTGATGTAAATTGTGTTTGTACTGAATAAAAATAGCTTGTCTGCATATGCAACATAAACAATCAAACCCATTATTATAAACTTACATCAAAATCCATCATGAAGCACAAATTAGAGAGATCATAAGTCATAGAAATGTTGAACTTACATAAAATTAGATAGCTTCATTACCCCTAAATTGAATAGATTTGGCTACTTATATGTGTTATCAAATCAACATATGTAAGTTTCAACATAAACATAATAAAAGAAACTAATTAACAACAACAAAATAAAACTAAAGTACTTGCATAAAATTAAACTACAGTGACGCATAAAGTAAATAACAAGAATCAAATGAACAAGAAATAAAATTGCATTAAAATGAAAATTATATAAGAGGAAAATGGCTAAGAAGCCATGAAAGAAAAAGAGAGCTTTTCCTCTAAACTTGACTAGCTTCCAGCACCCTTTACATCAAAATAAAGGGGGCATTTATACACAAGTAAAACCGTAATTCAACTTTTAGTGTGCTACCAGAAATGCCCCTTCATGAAGCTTTCATTTGTCTTTAGCTACTAATGATTCATTAAAATTGTATGAAGCCTTTTTTGTCTCCACTTGACAATATATTAGCCTCTAAATGTTCCATTAAAGAAAGAGGGAGAGTGGGTGGGGTCCTCCACTAATCTTCTATGTGAATTAATTCCTTCTCCTCTTTGCGCATGCATATTTCTCATTAAACCACTTGTATTTGTAGCCAAATTCCTACAAAACAACATGAAAAATGAATAAGTAAATGTTATCAAAAATAAATACAAGCATAAATGACCATTTTGCCTCAATACGAAGATGTATGCATGATAATTTGAGAATTTTGGGTTTTTGGTTAAAACATGTAAAAATAGCCCACTTATGTTATTTATTTAACTAAAACAAGAATAAATGTGTGAATAAATGTGCATATTTACGTGCACATCAAATACCCTCACACTTATCTTTTTATTCGTCCTCGAATAAAGTAAAAAAAACTAAGATAAATCTGCTTTTGTAGGGGAGCATTATTGCATTGAGCGTTGGTAATAAGCCATTAAACCTCTAGGCGTCCCCAGTAGGACGAGTGTTGTTGCATGAGAGTTTTCAGCGAATAGCACCCATAAAATCTAGATGTTAAATACTGAAAATATTTACAAAATGCAAGATTCGAAATATTAACAAGATGAATGAAAGTTTTCAAAAGAATATTTACAAATGGTTAATTTACTTTTAAATTTGATATGAATGAGTTAACACATGTTTGGGTCGTCAATATTAAATTTAAGTCTGTTACCAATCAAAACTTCAAACAAAAGTCAGGTTATCATTACAAACTCCTCTAGCCTAGCCAGTTGTTTTGGTAGAAATATAGTGCAAATATGAAATGGGTTATATAATCGATATCAACAATCATAAAATTACATCTCAATTTCCTTTTGGTTTACAATTTAGGTCAAATACATGAGGATAATGCTTGGATTTCAAGTTTTTACTCTCTCTCTCTTTATTTTGAAAAATATTTACATTATTATTCACAAACACCTAGGTATATCATTCCTACACTACATTACGACTTACGTGAGGGTCGGTAATCCTTAGGTGTCCAACTCACGAAATGAGACCAAGATATAACCAACGCACTGCATTACGGCTTACATAGGAGTTCGGACAAAGCTTGGCGAGTTTGCACACCAACGCTAGATGTACTAACAACCTTGGATTATTATTATTATACATATATATATATATATATGTTCTTTTTTTTCTCTCTTTTTTTTACTTATTTTTTTACATAAGAGAGAGAGTTAAGCAATAATATATTAGCACAACTTCACTCAAAAGGTCTAAAATGTTATCATAAGTAGTCTAAATCAACCATTCATTTAATCGGATAACAATTTACAAAACATTTCATACTCATCACCTATGAATCTCCCTATATACCAATTACACTAAATTTTCTCACAATTCAAACTCTTCTTTCGTTATCCGTTAAGAGAAGTAAATTTCCAAACATTTTAATTAAACGACCAAAATTGCTTCATTATGTCTTATTTAAAAGTAAACTGAAATGAAAATCGTTTTCTTTTCTTTTATTAGGAAAAAAGGAAAAAAATGCAAACTTAAACTATGCAAAACAGAATGAAAATGAGACCCCCCCCCCCCCCACACTTGATTTTGACTATGTCCCATAGTCAACCCCAGTGGCAGGAAGAGAAAAAAAAAGCAAAAGAAAATTTTGAAAATCTGCCTTGTATTTACAAAAAAGGAAAATAATTATTATTTACAGTATATAAGAAAATATATTGATAATAAGTAAATGAAGCGGTCTTCCAAAGTCCGATTCATTTGTCTCTTCAAATATGAAAGACACGACTCAAGCTCCAAAAACCAAAACATAAAAGCATTCGAAGCTAGACATAAATTTGGAAAAACAAATGTCGTTTTGTTAAAAATCGAATGAGTTGGTTTATTTTCGATGATTCTTGGGGTAGATTGAATAATTGATTGAATTTCATGTTTAATTTTGCCAATTTGAATTTCAAAATTATCATTAAAATTTCTTTTGAATTATCAGTTTCAAAATCAAAATGGTGATTCAAATCTACTCGTTTAGAATTCAACTCATCTTCAAAAAGTCCAAAAAAATCGCTTTCATCATATTCATCTTCCTTTAGTGAATTATCAAAAACTTCCATGCATGTATCATTTTCAAAATCCAAAGTCGTCGTTTGAGATTCATTATTTTCAGAAAAAGGAATATCGAATTTGAGATTTGGTTCCACCCTCTCAAAAGAATTGAAATCCAAATCAATTACCGTATTATTAACAACTTCGTTAAGATCGTTATTTTCAATGTCGAAAGTCATTCTTTCAAAATCATCGATTGCGGTAAAAGGTGGATTAATGTTCGAATCGTCACACGTTTGGATTTGATTATATTTCTCACAAAACTTCAAGTAGTTTTCATACAACAAATCCGTGTAACTATCATCAATTTCGTTCGTTTGCTCAACAAAATCAAATTTATAATTATTTACATGAGAATTTTCAATTTGAAATTGTTGAGAACAAAAGCTTTCAGTAGCAACACAATTGAAATTATTCCCATTGCCAAAATCATTTGAAAATTCATTCGTATTTCCATTTTGAAATTAAGATTCATTTTGGAGTTCGGAATTGAATTGGCAAGGGTTATAATCAAAATCATTTGAATTCGGAATTGAATTTGAATTTTGATTATTTTGAAAACTTTGACTTGAATTGTTGCATAAGTTTGAAAAACACAATTCTTTCATTTTGAACTTCAAGTAAAGATTCAATACCTTTTTCCCAAAGTTGAGGGTTGATCGTTGTTTAGAAAATTTTGTGGTGCAAAATCTGGATTATTTTGAAATTTATGAAAAGTTAGGGGTGTAAAATCCAAATTGTTGGTACAATAGTTGTTATTAAAATATCCATATGAATTTGGTGTAAAACTATATGGATTATATTGATTTTTACAACTATCGTAAAATCCGTGGGCATAACGAAATTGAGACATTTTTCAAAAGACGGTATTTTTTTGAGTTTTTTTATAAGAGAAAAGGAAATAAATATTCACAAAAGGGAAAGGTTTTTTATTATAGATTTTTCTATATATATATATATATATATATATATATATATATGCATGAACCTAATGCAACTATATAAATGAAAATTACTTATTTATGATTTTCTAAAATGAAGGGTTGTGCACATCTTGAAAATGAAGGGTTGCCACTTTAGGAAGTGATGCATCCTACTATGGGGTCAGCACAGGGTATCTATGGGGTAGGGAGCCGATTGATTAGGGTAGTATTTAGGGTACATCTAGACTCTGGTAAGTTTAGGAGTCCGTTGTTGGGGATGCCTGTGGATTGTATGCGGTTAAAACCTATCACCAAAAGTATGCCTAAGTCTACCATTTTGTACATGTTGCGGATCATCTCATTCTGGATATACTAGTAGTAGTGCAGAGTAATCATTAGAAGCTATACACCCTATCATGTTTACCTTGTCATACTTGCCTATCATGTAGTTATCTCTCTCTTATCCACTTTATATACCTGTCATGCTACTTTTATTTATTTACTTGCTAAAAGTAATTGTACTCGCCAGACTTTATGTCTGATCCTTTTTGTTTCCTCTTCTTTCTTCCGTTCCCCCCTCAGTTTCTCAGGGCAGGAATACTTAGGCTTGACCGTGATTCTGCTTACTTTTGTTGGAGCTGCTTTGACGTATGGCTCAAGCTTTTATCCTTGCTACTATGGCTATGTTTTATTTGGGGAATTATGATTTTTATGTACTCTGATGTATTAAAGTATAGACAGTAGTTTTCATGATGTAATGGTTTATGTGTATTTCAAACATGTGCTGTTTCCGAACCACGATGTTTTATTCTAAATAAAGTTTTTAAATTCAGCAGTTGCTTTTATATCTGTCTTGTAATATTTCTGTTTATGTTTACCTATAACGCTTCACGAAACTTAATGCATTCCCTTAAAGAGTGACATTAACGGACGTGGGGTGTTATAGTTCTTTTCATGAACTCTTAGTTGTCTACCCCCATAATATACTACCCTTCCCTCTTGCATCAGAACCGCACCAAGCCTTGTACCACATGCATCAGTGTAAACAATTGAAAAGTGTAGTGCATGTACGTGCCAAGTATAATACACTCACAAGGATCGTGTAATATGACGAACAATATTCAAGTATGAAGTAATAGCTAATCACAGATATAAAATAGTAAATGCAGTAAAAAGGAAAAATTACACCAGGGATTTTTATATTAGTTCGGAGCACCGTCCTACGTCCAGTCCCAGACTTCTATCTGGATTTCCACTAACAACAACCTCACTTCACCCAGAGGAAACAAGTATACAACACCCGAGCAGCCGAACGGGAATTTCATGCCTCTGTAATGACCTGCATAGCCACAACATCAGAGTTGACTATATACATCATACGTCTAACCCAAATATCATGAAAATACGAAACATTTTTTTTTAGAAGAAAAAGGTAGAAGAAGAACAGAAATAACAACACAGAATCTCACATCGCAGCGGAACAAAATATAATATATCATAACTTTTGAAATACAAAATTTCAACTGTATAACATACACTTATCAGAGTACAACACTTACAACACAGCGGAACAAAACTCTATATAACTAACGCTGAAGCCTCTTGCTCCAAGCTCCTTTAGATAGATCTGTAAAATCCTGAACTACTTGACTGCCCGTACAAATTTAGGCACCCAAGAGTTTAGGTAAAACAAAACAAATAAACTCCGGGTCAGTCATGGGACTGGTATGAGTAAACAGTTTAAAAACAGTTTCAGAAAACTAAATGATATCTCATAAGACCACTCCGTATAACACGGAACGGGTTTTTCCCTTATGAGAATCCAAACACTTGATTTAACTTTCAAAATCCCTTTGAAAGGAACGATAATCTTTATATCAAAACTCTTTTGATATTATAATAGTGTCTAAATCAAGTAAATAACAATCTAGTGGAACGTTTGCATCTCACGTTCCACATATATAATATACAATCAAAACCGCAAACACATATTGGGTAATGGATTTCCAACTATGACAAGGTATGGAACCACCTTCCGCTGGTATATCTCTAGAGGAGAATACACCGAGTTCAACAAGAACATCTTGCAACTCAACCACACATGACCGACCACTCATTTCGCTTGAGTGTATCGAATGTATATCACCAACGGTTGGGATCAGCAACAGTTTCCCGAATGGGACAGCATCGACAATAGATTTTTAGAAGTAAATGAAACTCTAGATCAGGTGATTATACACCCTAATAGGTGCAACCTACATAGCCATGTTGCCTGCCCGATTTCTGTCATTTACGGATGATGAGGCATGAGGTTACGCTTTATCATCACATCAGATTCACTTTGAATGCCACATTGTCAGATCCATCGACAATCACTAATTGACGTCTACAACAGTACATTACGTGTTAGCTAAAGAAGTTTCCTTCTCCGCTTCCACTCTTGGTACGTTTGAAGAAATCAATGTACGTGACCTTTCTGGAAATACTTTGTCAGACATTCATCCATACGAGTCACCCAGGAACAGGATGAACCAAAGGCACTATTTCTATAAATAGAGAAAGTCCTTGCACTCTACTCCATCTTCGATTATCTTCATATAATCTGATTCGCAACGCTATTGCCAATATGGAGTGGTTCTTCGGATAATAATCCAACCGGTCTCTCCATATTGACAACGATGGTCAAAAACTTCGATAGTCTGTGATTTAACTATCGAATAAAAACAAGTGTTTCGATAGTTGATGATTTAACTATCAAAGAAAACAAGTGTTCATTCAACATCAAACAATCACTGAGCCCTTAATTAATATTCCATTAATTAAATCAATTCTCTATTTCTTTATCAATATCTGTTTACCAAATATTTTCAATAACCATATTGGCCTTTTACGTTATTTGGAAAACATTTTCGAATATCGCCTTCCTTTATTTTCTAAACTTTAGAAAATATATGCTATTTATAATTGGAAAATATTCCAATTACTTATCTCTTTTCCGATCTCGTTTATTTCTATACTTAGGAAATATTTATTATTTTATTTCCAAGCTTACATTTATTTGGGTTAAAACAGATGTTGTGTAAAACATCGTTACGACAACCTAAATACTATATTCAACTAACTCTTATCCAACATTGATCTTTGAGCCTGAAATCTTACTATTTATTTGTTAATAATGAAATCAATCAAGTTGGGGTATAACTACCTCTCATACCTTGACTGAATAACATTTATAACGTCAAAACAGATATGGCTACTTACTTGAATAATCAATACCATACAACTACTTATTCACCTTTAAACACATAAACATTTTCTCCTGCTATTCTTACGAGATTTTATTCTTAGTCTTCCTTTTTGATTACACTATTCTATTTCTCAGTTCGTTTTCTTATCGACTTCTATATATATCGATACGTTGATTTCTAACTATCAAATTATCTTAAAAATATTCTAACTCCTTAAATTCCCGGAAAAATTCGCCATAACCTCCTTTGTACCGGGAGCATCGGGATATTTCAAATAGCCTCCCATGGCCCTCACCAATCCAAAAGAAAAAGCCAAGCGGCTTGCCGATACGGCGCATAAAATCTCATGTATGAATTAAATACATACCTTTTTGTCGAGCATTCTATTTGTATATCTTCTAACACTTTATTCCAAACCTGTCTCCTGTATGTCTATACCTGTCCAATCTATTTTAACTATACCAATCGTTTTAACTCCATTCGTTAATTAATTTGTTAATTAACTCTTTAGTTTATTTCACTTCTATTTGAATTCCATATTCAAATTCAATTTTAACTCTATTTGAATCCTATATTCAAATTCAATTTACATTCCTATATTCAAATTCTATATTTGAATTTCCTTTAAATTTTCTATATTCAACATCTATTTGAATTTCTATATTCAAATTCAATTTCAATCCCCTTTGAATTCTATATTCAAATCTATATTTAAATTCTCTTTGAATTTCTATATTCAAATTCTATGTCACTTCTCTTATTCAAATTCTATTCGATTTCTCTTATTCAAATTTATTTGATTTCTATATTCGAATTTCCTTTATTCAAATTCTATTCGATTTCTCTTATTCAAATTATATTTGATTTCCATATTCGAATTTCCTTTATTCAAATTCTATTTGAATTTTATATTCAAATTCTATGGTTAAACTCCATTTGAGTTCTATTATTCAAATTCCATATCAATCTATTTGAATTCTATATTCAAATCTATTTGAATTCTCTTATTCAAATTCTATATTTTCTTCTATTTGAATCTTCTATATTCAAATTTCAAATTCAATTCTATGCATTATTTATAAACAAAGTTTATAACTTCACTTAAAATCCCACAATATATATTTATAAACAAAGTTTATAAATTCAATTCAAATCCCACATTTTGATTTATAAACAAAGTTTATAAATTCAATTCAAATCCCATATTTTGAATTATAAACAAAGTTTATATATTCAATTCAAATCCCATATTTTGAATTATAAACAAAGTTTATAAATTCAATTCAAATCCCATATTTTGATTTATAAAAAAAGTTCATAAATTCAATTCAAATCCCACATTTTGATTTATAAACAAAGTTTATAAATTCAATTCAAATCCCACATTTTGATTTATAAACAAAGTTTATAAATTCAATTCAAATCTCGTATTTTGATTTATAAACAAAGTTTATAAATTCAATTCAAATCCCATATTTTGATTTATAAACAAAGTTTATAAATTCAATTCAAATCCCATGTTTTGATTTATAAACAAAGTTTATAATTCAATTCAAATCCCACATTTTGATTTATAAACAAAGTTTATAAATTCAATTCAAATCCCATATTTTGAATTATAAGCAAAGTTTATAAATTCAATACTCGTTTTATATATATTCAAAACAAGTTAATATTTTCTATAGTTTATTAAAAATTCAAATTCTATTTATAAAAATAGAATTCCCTTTTTAAATCTCAAATACCTTTTTCGATATTTTTATAAATCAATATTCAAGCCCCAGGGATATTTTAAACAATCAAATCAACCAATTTCAATCGTTTGATTTTATTTAACACATCATATATGAATATACATATGAAACCAAACAAACAAACAGATAATATATATATTTGAGGAATCCAGTTGGATTCCTCCAACCTGTTTTTCCTGCATCCACAGACGTTAGTCAACATAGTAATACCCATCCTGCTTCGATGTAGGATATCGCGGTATGAAGGTCATCCACTAATATATATTTGTGGGGCGCATAGGGAAATCATCCGCTATGAAACTGCGTGCATCCGCTAATGAGACTGTGGGAATCCAATCCAACCATCAACCCAATATATATATAATAGTCAACCAATCCTAAATAACTAATATATTTAAAACAATCAGACAACATTCAAACAAGCAACAAACAATTATTTTTAACGAAATGAAAATAATTCTAATTAAACAGGTGAGTGAGAATTTACTCACCAGGGTTTTTAATTGCCGATCCATTTCAATTCCAGTTTTAATTCATGATTATAAGGCTTGCAATTATGAATCCTACTTTACGATCTCCACCTCGTATCAATTTAAACATTTCGTTATAAGATTTTTGATTATATAAAAATTAAACAATTTAAATAAATAAATTGTTAAAGTTAATTACCTTCTAATCCCCGGTCCACGCTCAAAAATCCCCAATTTGATTTCTTTATCAAAATTTGCTATTTCCAGTATCACATTCAAAGCCTGCGAACTGCTCTTGCATCACAGTCACTCACGGTTAGCAAAACACTCACCAATACTCTACGTTTCCATCCACATCGGTGAACAATTTTAGCACCTCAACCTCTTGTCTGCCACCAGATTTTCCAACTCGGCATCCCCTTTACATTGCCTTACTGACTGCCACCAACGTTGACTGGCAATCCCACGACCATCCCCTGGCATCGCCTCCTTCCAAAGCTTCCTGGTGATGTCATCCATGTCACCATACTGACAAGAACGAGGCCCCAAAAATGTTCGATCCTACTTGCGTCGAAATTCCAAAATCGATTACTAGGACTTTACTGCACATTGCTTCCAGAACCGTCTTCTATCTTATCGCGAGGTCAAAACCTATCGCGACTCCGACCTTCGAGTGACGAACCACCACCAGCGATGAACGCTGCTCCCCCTACCTGCGATTCTGAATAGCTCCCCTGCCTCTACACTCACTATTTACAAGTCACTCAATCCCTTTTTCATCGAACAAGACTCCAGAATTTAAGGCCTCGGGCCCTTTGTTTTTCTTTCGAAGGATTTCAACAAAACTCGACTTTGATTCCCCCGTAAAGAGGAAGAGGACAGCGGCCATTTTCGATTTTGTCTGAAGCTTTGATTCGATTTGTGAACAACATAGGGGCGCGGTTTTTATAAGATGAGGAGTGGAAGAGAAAAGGGCACGGTGTTGATTTTATTTCCCCATAAAATTTCTGATGCTAAGGAGGCCAAGGCTATTGTCTGTTGGCAAAAGAAAATCCACTAATATATATTTATTTATTTTAGTTTTTAATTTACGGTACGATTAAAATTAATTAAATTAATCCCACGAGTTCCGAACTCCTTTCTGAATCCGGCAACTGACATTCCTAGGGTAAAACCGCTATTTTGAACACACTGGGACAGGTATCGAAGCTCAATTCAATCATCTTGAGACGATATTAATTTAAATCAACATAAATTAAATTCAGACAATTTATTCTTCGACAATAAATTAATATTATTCTTCTAATTCAAACAGGAGTTTGAATTGATTTTCTGAACTGTTTCTAATTCAGATTCAACTTCTCGAACTGACGTATTACTATAATTTAATATATTCGATACTAAATCGAAATTGATTATTAAATTGATAACTTAATATAAAAATTCCATTTATATTTATCCACCCAATATTTAAATCCATATTAAATATTTAAAATTAACCCATAAGAATCCGGGTCATTACAGCCTCTATCAACATGAGGACTTCACAACTTGCCTCTTAGAACACGGAGGACTACAAACTTGCCTCTTACAACACGGAGGACTTCAAACTTGCCTGATCACACACAGGACTTCAACTGATACAATGGTTTTGACTTCTGTTTTGTGTTCTTGATTCAACACAGATAGTCAACAGTTTGAGTACAATCTTCCTATAATCTGATCCTCGAGTATATACTTTGAATGCTTAGATTTAAGGAAGTAGAATGCTTGTTGAATCAAATGACATTAAATTGATTCAAGGATTCAACAAGTATTTGAAATTTGGAGAGCTTTTGTTTTGCAAAGAGTATGAAAATGCAATTCAGAAATTAGAGAGAATATAGAATGATTCGGTTATTATAAAATGATGAAATCATGATGTTTATATAAGAAATAAACAGTTGTAACCATTTGTGAAAAGTTACAAACAATAGTCATGATCGTTGGTGAAGAGAAAGAGAAGCAACTCTTGGAGAAATAGAAGTGACTATTCAAAAAGTTGCCTCTGTTCGAAAACGGTCGACAGGTCAAAAACTAACGGTCGATTGGTTGAAATTAATTAAAAATTAAAACTTCCAGAAAATAGCCGTTGTGTGCAAAAACAGATTAACCAGTCGACTGGTCCTTTTTGGGCGGTCGTCCGTTTTAGTTTCTGTTTTAAAAACACAGCATAACCAGTCGACAGGTCCTTTTTGGGAGGTCGACCGTTTTATGGCTGTAGACCGGAGAACCTCGGTCCACAGACTATATCACTCTGCACTCTTTCCCGGTCGGAGCCTAGACCTTTCGGGCTTTTTCTGTGACTTTTCAATTCCTCAAATATACAGATTTCAGCAACGAGATATGATATTGTTTTGTGCATTCGTGTTGTACTTTGAGGATAGATTTTAACATATTTCTAACATGACTCAAAGTAAAAAACCTTATCTCTATGAAATGATCTTCATTGCACCTTTATATGTTGGCATCGATCAAAATCTTGTCTCAACATTCTCCCCTTTTTTGATTGATGACAACACCTTGGATTTTCTCCCTTTAAATATAAAGCTCCCGATGAATTTCTGCAACATTTGTTAGTTCATAATATAAATAATCTTACCTTTTGACTCCTGCATTAACAAATGTTAGCACACATATACTATTACCATGTTAAGCACATAATTTTAAATGATAGTATATGTAACATGAATGATATGAATAATCATAAGAGAAAATATTTCTCCCCCTTTGTCATAGATTAAAAAGAATAAATACCATAATAAGCACAGTAATCGAGAATAGTAGAGAATACAAATAATTATAGCACCTTTAGGGGATATTGAATCATGTGACTTTTTGATAAGCTGAGTTTTCAAAGATATTTAGAGATACCGAATAACCTTCTCTTCGTTGTGGTGTACCTGCAAAAAATATGATATATATAGTTTTGGTACCCGCTTGCTTTGTTTGGGTCCACGGGTTAGATGGAAGGTAACCATACCCAAGAGAGTTTAATGGAACCTTTAAAGATAAAATTTTCATTATTAACTACTGAATCAAAATAACCATCGATATATTTTTCTCTATTTTTCCAACTTACAGGAACCCAAATACTTAAGTAATCTTTAATGATATTCCTTTTCGTACTTCTATATTTATTATAAATACCGCTAGTCATAGAAGTATTCGAATTTCTATAATAATTGGGTCTTGGATGAGCAATAGTACTAGCAGTGATATTCTTATTGTACATAAAAACATATCTAGTACCATTTCTATGATTGGTTTTATTATACCCTAAACCACTTTTGTCATGTAAAGGTCGGGATCTAGATAAAATCATGTTTAAATCATTTTGACCTTTATTAAATATCGCCAACTTATTTGTACATTTATCGAATCTAATTCCGAAATCGCGAGTGATGAAAGAAATTTTGTTATTTTGAAAATTATCAATTTCCTTATTTAATTTAGAGTTCTTCCTTTTTAAAACATTCTCAGTTTTGAGACCACAAATTTGAGATCCTGAATTAATTAAAGGAGATTGTAATTTTCAAAAAAATTCTTTTGAATCAGAAATTTTATTTTGCAAAATATTATTATTCACCTTAAAAAACTCACATTCTTTAGATAATTACAAATTCTTTTCAATTAGAGCTCCATTCTCTTTTTCAAGGGACGAAATTAAAGAACTAGAATTATTTAAAGAATCTTCTAATGATTTATTTCTATTTTGAAAAAGATCGATTTCCTTTAAAAGAATATTGTTTTTATCTTCTAATCGCTCATTTCCTTTTTGAAGGAAATCTTTTTGAGAAACAACCTCTTCTAAGGTATTTTCAGAACATTTGGCTTGTTTTACCAAACGATTGTTTTCTTCTTTTAATTTGGAATTTTCTTGCTCGTAATTTTTTGACATAGCTAAAATGACTGTATTGAGTTTCAATAATTTTTCATGGTCTAACAAAAGATCTTTATATAATGAATCTGTACATACCGATTGTGATCTGACTTTAGCCATGAGACACTTGTTTCCTTGCTCTCCTGATTCTGCTTTGTTGCTCTTCCATTTTCTAATTCCCTGACTAGATTTCTTTATAGCCATTTGTTCTAGGATGTTGTTACGACCTCTAGAACGCTAGGCTCTGATATCAATTGAAAGGTCGGTGTACGACTTAAGCAGGATCAGTAATATGGATATGCGGAATGTATGTGATAAACTTACTTGTATTTTTACATTATTTATGCAAATAAATATGAGATAGTGAAATATATCACAAATAAAAAGCAGTAAAGTAATAACACCAGGGCTTTTTATACTGGTTCGGAGCACCGTCCTACGTCCAGTCCTAGACTTCTATCTAGATTTTCACTAACAACAACCTCACTTCACCCGGAGGATACAGGTATACAACACCCGAGCAGCCGAACGGGAATTTCACGCCTCTATCAACACGAGGACTTCACAACTTGCCTCTTACAACACGGAGGACTTCAAACTTGCCTCTTACAACACGGAGGACTTCAAACTTGCCTGATCACACACAGGACTTCAACTGATACAATGGCTTTGACTTCTGTTTTGTGTTCTTGATTCAACACGGATAGTCAACAGTTTGAGTACAATCTTCCTATAATCTGATCCTCGAGTATATACTTTGAATGCGTAGATTTAAGGAAGTAGAATGCTTGTTGAATCAAATGATATTAAATTGATTCAAGGATTCAACAAATATTTGAAATTTGGAGAGCTTTTGTTTTGCAAAGAGTATGAAAATGCAATTCAGAAATTAGAGAGAATATAGAATGATTTGGTTATTATAAAATGATGAAATCATGATGTTTATATAAGAAATAAGCAGTTGTAACCATTTGTGAAAAGTTACAAACAATAGTCATGATCATTGGTGAATATAAAGAGGAGCAACTCTTGGAGAAATGGAAGTGACTATTCGAAAAGTTGCCTCTGTTCGAAAACGGTCGACAGGTCCAAAACCACCGGTCGACTGGTTGAAATTAATTAAAAATTAAAACTTCCAGAAAATAGCCGTTGTGTGCAAAAACAGATTAACCGGTCGACTGGTCCTTTTTGGGCGGTCGACCATTTTAGTTTCTGTTTTAAAAACATAGCATAACCTGTCGATAGGTCCTTTTTGGGCGGTCGACCGTTTTATGTCTGTGGACCGGAGGACCTTGGTCCACAATCTATATCACTCTGCACTCTTTTCCGGTCGGAGCCTGGACCGTTTGGGCTTTTTCTGTGACTTTTCAATTCCTCAAATATACAGATTTCAGCAACGAAGATATGATATTGTTTTGTGCATTCGTGTTATACTTTGAGGATAGATTTTAACATATTTCTAACACGACTCAAAGTAAAAAAAAACTTATCTCTATGAAATGATCTTCATTGCACCTTTATATGTTAGCATCGATCAAAATCTTGTCTCAACATAAACTATGAACACTTTGTTTCCGTCGGGCAAGGTCAAGACTGGGGCTATTGTCAGAGCTCTCTTCAATCGTTGGAAAGCAACATCACAATCTATATCCCAAGATGTCATATTCTTCTTAGTCAGCCTGATGAGTGGGGCTGATATCTTTGTGAAGTCTTTAATGAACTTCCTATAATAGCCTGCTAATCCAAGAAAGCTTCTCATCTCTGTTGCATTCTTTGGGATTTTCCAATATTTAACTGCAACTACCTTTGCGGGATCTACTGCTATCCCATCTTTAGAGACTACATGCTCTAGAAATCTCACCTCTTTTCTCAAAGTTGGCAATTGGAGAATTTCGCCTTAAGCTGATGCGCATACAGAGTTTTTAAAACCTCCCTTATATGTAAGGCATGCTCTTCCTCACTTTTCGAGAAAATTAAGATGTCATCAAGAAAGACTACAATAAATTTATTTAGAAACTCCCGGAACACCTTACTCATTAGATAAACAAAATAGGCTGGTGCATTCGTCAACCCAAAAGGCATAACGAGCGATTCAAAGAAACCATCTGGAGTCCTAAAAGAAGTCTTATCTATACTGTCCTCGGCCACCCTCAACTGATGAAACCCCGTGGCCAAGTTTAATTGAGAGAAAACAGATGCACCAATAAACTGGTCAAATAGATCATCTATCCTTGGGAGTGGGTGCATGTTCTTCTTTGTGAGTTTGTTCAACTCTCTATAGTCTACACATAAGCGAAGCGAACCATCTGCTTTAGTTGCGAATATGACTGGGGCACCTATTCAGATATGCTTCGCCTAATAAACCCTTTCTCAAGTAGTTCCCCTACTTGCTTACTAAGCTCCCTCCTTTCTCTTGGATCCATATGGCGCACAGGCTTTGCATTGTCTACCAAGTATATACAAAAATCGATCTTGTGCCTCGGAGGTAAGCCCCGAACCTCCTCAAAAACATTAGAATACTCATGGACTATTGGTACAGATCGCAGATCATCAATAGATGCGTCAAGAGACTCTAGGAAACTAAGCATGACAGACCCCTTAGGGTCACAAGAAATCTCGAGGGTCCTCCCTTGGCAACTCAAAAATCTAACGACCCTCCTCTCGCAATCCAGAATGGCACCATACATGGTTAGTCAATCCATCCCTAGAATAAACCGTAGGCTATAAAATTGAGTGCATATGCGCTGCACTCAAACTTGACGCCTAACACAGATATTCTCAAACCCTGACAAATCATGGACAAATGAGCCGTACTACCAATGGGGTTTGAGAAAACAACGGGATCCACTACCATACTAGTATTAAGGTGCAGAGACTCAAACACAAAATCAGATATAAATGAACGTTTTTTGAAACAAAAATGTGTGATCTTCTGAAGAGAAGAGAGCACACATATATATATATATAAAAAAAACAGAGGTACAGAGACTATCTATAGAACATAATAATACAAGATAAAACCTAACAACGCTCTAGGACTGTAAGGATCGTAGATAGATGAGCTCCGGAAAACCACCGCCCATCTACTCCAATATTGAATTCCGGCCAGGCCACCACCCGATATTGAAGTATATCTACTCCAATGCAATAACCCATACTCTCTATATAATAACAAAAAAATAATGAGATACAACATCAATAAGCTCTCCAACAATAAGCCAAATGATAAACAAATCATCAATCCAAACAACAATCCTCAAAGCTACATATCAATCCATCCAGCTATCCACTAAGCACCTCTTCTAAATCAACAACGTAAATCTGCGAAAAACTCAACAAACTATTAGTGATTTGTTACACATATATATATGGAAATATATGTGTCTAAATATATATATATATATATATATATTATAAGCATATATATATATATACTCATACATATTTATTTTCCATACATATATGTGTAGAAGAAACTACAATGAAAAACTAGTAAAAGAAATTAACAATCAATGCGATATCTATTACAAAAATAACTGTTAATTCTAATAAATAGATACAAATTCAATCTAACCTTATTCAATAAATTCTCAAAGCCCGACTTCCTAAATAACTTGTAATGTGAATTAGACATCCAATTCAAGCAATAATAAACTATTTTAATGATTAGATTATCCGTAGAAACAAAATTAGAATGGAAAGATCTCTGATTTCTCTCCGACCAAATGAACCAACATACGATAGTGACTAAAGAATCTAAAATGTATCTTTTACTAGCATTAAAAACAAATCTATAAGAATCCCAATAATTAGCAAAACAATTGAAAGAATAATGATAACCAAAAACAAATAACCTTAATACCATACTAAATATATAGTTTGTGATATTGCATGAAAAAAATAAATGATCAACATCCTCATTCATAGTATTGCAAAACTAACATTTAACGTCAAAAATGATATTCTTCCTCTTAAGAAACTCAACAGTATTAAGTTTCTTATGAGCGATTAACCACATTAGAAATTTAGCTTTAGGAGGGGAATTAGATTTCCAAATAAATTTAAAAGGCCGAAATGAGATTCCCGAAAAATTTATAAAGTTATACACAGAATTAACCGAATAAACTTGACTTTTATCCATACCCAACTAATAAAGTCCCTACACTCATCGATGTGATATAATGATAACTTAGCATAAAGTAGAGCTAATTGTCTTAACATTTCCCCTTCTAATATATTATCAAAAGAAAACTCCCATGGAGGATCCAAATCTCTTCTAAAGATATCTTTTATCAATGCGTTTTTAAAACTACAATTATTAAAGAGTTCCCTAAATTCAATTTTAAGTGGTAAACAAGAAATCCACCTATCATGCCAAAAGTAAGTCATATTACCAGATATAAATGAACGTGAAGCGCCAGAATTAAAAAGAGTTCTAATAGGATGATTGGAAAGAGAAATCAAACCTTCCACGGAAACTTTCCTACCTCTATCTGGAGCACTGGAAGTTCCTGTCCTTTGATCTTGTCCTTGCTTTTTCAGGCACTCCTTAGAAAAGTGTCCGACCTCTCCACGACTGAAGCAAGCACTCTTCCTTCTTTTGCAATCCTTTACCAAATGACCCTCGCGTCCGCAATTATGACACTTCCTCTTATCCTTAGCATTGTCATTCTTTCCGCCCTTCTTCTGTTGTTTTTGTCGTCCTTTCTTGGGGCATACTTTCTTTTTTTGTGTTTCCTCAACCTTAACTTCTTTCTTTTCAGCTTTATCTTCCTCATGCATCAAGGCCATATCAACGAGCATTTCAAAAGTTGCTCCCATCGGAATATGAGACATGGCTAACCCATGAAGGGGTTCATTTAGTCCTCTAGAAAACCGCAAAGTCTTATGCGGAGTATCCACCAGCTCCAATCCAAACCTTGCTAGTTGGTTGAATTTGTTAACATACTATTTGACGGTCATGCCTCCTTGCTTGAGTGCCGGAAATATTTCCATTTGCATGCTTTTCTCAGCTTGAGAAAGAAAATTCATTTCAAACCTTCACCGAAAATCATCCCAAGTCTCCACTGGACGCCCTACTTGCGTCACTTCCCACCAGAATGAAGCTTCATCTTTTAGTAGCCAGGCGGCTAACTGAATCTTCCTACGATCACCCACTTCAAAATTTCCAAACAGATACTCCGTCTCTTTGGGCCAATTCCTTGCTTCTACGAACGTCTTGGTTCCACGGAATGGCTTTCCTCCCATAGCATAGAAATCTTTGCAGATCTTAGAGAAATTATCTACACGCAAAGGAGGAGGAGGAGGAAGAACAGGTGCAACTTGGGGAGGAACGTCAGCTTGACCATCAACAGGTGTTGTGGCTTCATGATACCTACGGAACCGGCCTGGTATCGTAACATCCTCAGGAATATTAGGTTCCCAGACATGCCGAAAAGAAAAGGAAAGAGATTCAGACAGAGGATCGAAAGATATTACATATGGCTTTGGGGAATATGTTTTTCAAAACAAACTTTTTCTTTTTTAAAATGCTTTCTTTTAAAACCTTTTTGAAAATAATTTTCAAAATCTTTTATCCGATTTGGTAACCTTCAACTCTGATACCAAGTAGGACACCCCACGTCATTAATGTCACTCATTAAGAGAATGTATTAAGTTTTGTGAAGCATTATAGGTAAACATAAACAAAAACATTACAAGGCAGATATAAAATAGCAGCGAAATTTAGAACTTTATTAATCATAAAGCATCATAGTTCAAAACATGGTTACATCATATGTCTAAAAAACATAAAACCCGGTACATCATTAAAATTTCTGTCTTGTACTTAAAACATCAGAGTACAATAATAAAAGAAGCATAATCCCTAAAACATAGCCATAGTAGAGAAACATGAAATCAAGCAGTACATCAAAGCAGATCCAAGCAAGGTGAAAGCAGAATCCTGATCAAGCTTGAGTATTCCCACCCTGAGAACCTTGGGTGGAAACGGAAGAGAAAGAAGGGGAAACAAAATGGGTCAGACATAAAGTCTAGAGAGTCCAGTTACTTTTAGCATATAAATAAGTAAAAGTATCACGATAGACATATAAAGTGGATAAGAGAGATAACATCATAAAAGGCAGGTATGACAAGATAAACATGATAAAGTATATTGCACTTCTCTAATACTTTCTCTCTGTCTGCACCAATATTAGGATAACCAGAATGAGATGATCTCAATAACTATAAGATGGTAGACTTAGGCATACTTCTAGTGAGAGGTTTTAATCCCATACAATCAACAGGCAGCCCAACATACCAAAATTATCCCTAAGGATAACAACGGGATCCTAAACATACTAAAGTCAATATGTACCCTAATCGATCAGCTCCCTACTCTGTAGATACACTATGCTGGCCCCACGGTAGGATGTATCTCTTCCTAAAGTGGCAACTCTTTGGATTTAGGATGTGCATAACCATATATACAGGTGTCACAAAGTCTAACCTCCTCTGTCGGACCCATGCACGCATATGACCCCTCGGAATGCGCCACCCACACTGTCCCCCACGTTTGGATCTCTTACAATCAGCTCAGTAAGTGTGTCCTGACTCCGACCTAGTTCGGAGTACTCGTTTGATACCTATATATGGGTTACTGACTGAAACGGGTCCCACATACAAGATGATACAAGCTTCCCCCTACGCTTGCATCCCTATTAGGTATTCCACAGGTTATGCCATACTAGTGTAAACGATTGCATAACCCCACAGGTTAAGTTTGTAGGCCTATATATACATATTACCCACCAACCCAAGATGTACTTAACCCACCCACTGTTTCAAACAAGTTCACCAAACCCCTACTCAAGTTCAACATGTTCATACAATACCTATGGATTCAACCAGATTAAGTATTTCAATTCATTACCATATTCATTTATGGTTATAATGTGCTAGACCTCCCACATTAAGCCTACCACTTGTGGGTTGGATATACCGGTCGGTTCCAGGCAGACTTCTTCCACAAGTCGAGTTTAACCTCGTGTCTCAACACGCCACGTGTTTATGCACTTAGACCCCTCACATTAGATTCATCGCCCGTGATTGTTGGATATGCCGATTGGTTCCGTGCAGACTTCCACCATAAGTGTAATGTAACCTCGTGTCTAAGCGCGATTACATTTTCCAATTACTGTAATTCTAGGTATTTCCATTATTAACCAATTATCCCTATGTCATTATAGGTTTTCATGCCCTTTCTCAAGCTATGTTCATAATTAACCATATTCCCAAATTCATGTTTATATATTTCATTCATGTTATGCCCAAATTTCCAATTACAAGTTATGCCCTAATTTTACCGTTTTCCCCTCGTTCCCAATTTAACGCGTTCGCTTATTTTAGCGGCATGCCTAGGCTCGAAGGTAGCCTGGCTATAAATATAAAAGGGAAAAGATGAAGGGAAGAGGACATAAATGATCATACTAACAAGACCGACATATAATAGCAGAAATAGGCATAAACATATAGTGGCATAATGACAAGATAGACATATAGGAACAAATCTGATGAACATGTGATAATAGAACAGATTCTAATGTAATAGGGATATTATAGACAGGCATGATAAGACCTAAATAATGAATTAGATAACCAACTAACAACAGATCTGATTTAGACACAAACATAGTAGGAACAGGCATGATGTGATCTAAACAGTGAATTAGATCTACAAACAATGGCAGATCTAACATGATAAATAGGTATAGGTTTAGATCTAGTTCATAATCATGTCAGAATAATATAAATACACAGGTTATAGCAGATATGATAACTTGTAAATATTTAGATCTAAAAGTAATGTAAACTCACTATGATTGGATCTAGAAAAATAGAAGAAAGATTGCATATATCGAATCATAGATCTCTAAACTTAAATGACTTGATTGCTGAAGAAGAAAAAGACTTGATTCAATCTGGGCATAGGCAGCATCTAGTCCTCCATTGTTTTTGGTGTGGAAAAACAAGAGAAATGGGGTCATATATGTAGCTGTCAGGAAACCCTAATCTGCCCAAATCTGCCGTGGGGGATCGACCGCCCTTATGGGGTCGACACCCTCCTTATGGGGTCAACCCAGGGGTCGACACCCACTTGATTAGGTCGACACCCCTGCGCGGGAATTTTCCCGCTCCTCTGTTTTCTGCGATTTTGAACTGTTTTGAATTTCAGGACTTATTTTATTCATATATATTCTTCTTATGTGTATACAAACTTCAAACCTTAATAACTTCTTCATACGGTGTCCGTTTTACGCAAACCAAGTGTCTATTTTGACCAGAATTCCGAGACAAACGCAATGGCGCAGTCCATTTCACTTAGTTTTGAATATTAAATTAATTATTATTTAATTTATTGTGTTTTAGTGTTGTTAAAATTACGGGGTGTTACAATTTCCATAGCTGGTCATCCATTGCCATGAAGCATACATTGGCATTTTCGGTTTTTGAATCACTATCGCTTGACGATGAGTCATCCCATGTTGCATTGAATGCCTGTTTTCTCTCCTTATTGAAAGTATTTGAAATGTGCTTTGGTTTTCTCAAGTTGGGACAATCTCTTTTCAAATGGCCAGGTTTATCACATTTGAAACATCTAGCAACATTCCCATTTCTGGAATTATTGATGTTAGTTTTTCGAAGTTTCTTCATTATCCAGCACTTCAAGAATTTCTTGGTCTTCTTGGTAATAAACTTGATATCATCATCTGGTTCATCATTATCAATCATTGCATTAAATGCCAGTGATTTCTTCTCATTTCCCTGATTCTCTTTTCTAACCTACAACTTCACTTCGTAGGACATTAGATTACCGATTATTTCTTCTATTGACATAGTACTAATATCATTGGCTTCTTCGACTGCCAGATTCTTCTGATCCCATTCACTAGGAACTGAATCCAAGATCTTTCTGACTCGGTTTTCTTCAGTAATTTTCTTTCATAATGATATTAATGCATGTATAATATATTGAAATCTAAAATACATATCAGAAATAGATTCATTTGGTTTCATTTGAAAAAGTTGAAACTGGTGAGTCAACATAGATATCTTTGTTTGTTTTACTTTATTGGTGCCTTCATGTGTGACTTTCAGTATTCTCCAAATTTCATATGCAGAATTACATATAGAAACTCAATTAAATTCATTTCTATCTAAAGAGAAAAATAAAATATTCATGGCGTTAGAATTATTAAATGCTTGTGTCTTTTGGTCTGGTATCCATTTTGACTATTCAGTTTGAGGCTCTATGTATTCTACTTGGGTAATATTCCAAATATCTAAACAATTAGACTGGAAATAAAATTTCATCATACAAGTCCGATAAGCATAATTACTTCCATCAAATAAAGGAGGTCTAATGGTAGATTGCCCTTCTATAAAAGAACTAATAATGGTGTTACTAGTGTCACTAGCCATTATAATTTTCCAAAAATCAGATTATGAACTTTTTGAAAGACCAGGCTCTGATACCAATTGTTAGGACCTTAAGGCTACTTAGACACTAAAGATATAAACTATATCTATTCAAATTCAAATCAAAAGAAATAAGTAATAAAATAAAATGCAGTAAAGTAAATAACAACAAGATTATTATATTGGTTCGGATTAACCAATCCTACATCTAGTCCTGCACTCCTCAATGTAGAATTTCACTATAATCGCTTGCTTTCCACGGGAGGCAAGAACACCTTTACAATCTTGATTTCACCGGCTACAAGATACACCTTATCCTTATCAACAACAACAAACAATGGCAAGTAGACGTATCTTCTATACAGATTCTTGTAGATTTGGTATAATGATCCTATAGACCTCCAATGACAATATATCTTTGAATTCTTTGAGGAAATAAGATTAAATCAGAGAGAGAATGATATGAATTCAAGTACAACTCTCTGATATTGTGTGGCTTGCAAATCAATGAAGAATAGGAGTGAAAGAGAGTGAATTTGCAAGAGTAATAGGATAGTTTTCAATGGAATTTTGTAGAGAATAAATGGAGAAGGAGTAGAAGAAAATGTGAAATTAATATGTAAAAATTCGTTATCAGAGGCCTTTAAATAGTATATGAAAGGATGTGCCTTTTGGTGAAAAAGTGGCGGGAAATAACTACTCAAATTGAATTCAAAAATATGGATTAGCCGTTATATGTCGACATAAAAAAAAGATATGTCGACATACTTGTGTTGCAAATAACACAGCAACACTTATAAGTGTCGCAAATTTTCTGCACTTCAAATTTCCTTATATTTGTGATTTGGTGATTCGGTTGCGGTCAATGGTTGATTATCTTCAAGTATAATTGCCATGGGATCTTTAACAAGATATTCTAAGGTTCAATCAACTCCTCATCACTTCAAACACCACTGTTCTTCAGAATTCTTCTCTAATAGACTTTTGCCTTCTTTAATCTTCAATTATTCTGATTATCCTTCTTCTATAATTATTCTTTTGTTTAAATATCTTCATAATATATCTAATGTAACTGCAAAACTCAAATATATGTTAGTATTAATGTTTATATGGTTGTTTCATCAAAATCAATACCTAGGGTACCTAGGGTATTAACACTTCTATATGGATTAATTTGTTCTCCATTGATTGATCTCCTCTATGTGCATGCATATCTCTCATTAATCCACTTGTATTTGTAGTCAAATTCCTACAAAACAACATGAAAAATGAACAAGTAAATGTTATCAAAAATAAATACATGCACAAACGACCATTGTGTCTCAATATAAAAATGTATGCATGATAATTTGAGAATTTTGGGTTTTTAGTTAAAACATGTAAAATTTGCCCATTTATGTTATTTATTTAACCAGAACAAGAATACATGTGCATATTTACGTGCACATCGGTTATCATTGTTTGTTTTGGACAGACGAGTTTTTGATAATTTTGACTGGTCTTAAAATTCTAAGACATCACAGCTTCGATGCTCATTGAGGAAATAACGAGTTGGAAATAAAGTCTTACATGTTTATAACGGTTCAAATTAGCATTAACTATCGGATCAAATCTTACCCGATCCGCGCCACATAAGTTCACAAATTAATCATGTGTTTTATACGTGTGGGGTCGACCATTCATTGTCAGCATTCCAATGCCAAGGGCAACGTATAAATATATATACACGTGTAAATTATTTTAATTAACTCGAACGGATTCTTTTCCCAATTACAACTCGTTCTCTTGATAAATTTCCTCCATTACACAACCCTATTAATTATATATATACACGTGTAAACTTTGAATTTTAAACGCTAATAATTAATTAATTTCCTTCATTAATTACATATGTGATGAATTAATTTTTCCCATTAATTGATTGCATACGTTACAAATAATTGATTGCATACGTTACGAATTAGTTACCTCCACTAATTGACTGCATACGTTTCACTATGATTTAAAATTTAATATTTATTAGCATCATTAATCCTAATTAATTAAATTACCAAATTTTGCACACATATCATTTAATAACGCTAAAACTTTATGACTTCTCTATTTGTACTATGATCGGAAAATATTATGCATGAAAATTTATAAGTCACCATAAACGCAATGATTCAACTTTCTTGACCAAATTCTAACATTTACAGAATATTCATTATTACCGTTTTCAAATTTTATTAATTAATCTCATATTAATTAATTACTATGAAAATGTGGTGTGTTACACGCCTAACTCTGTTACATACATATAAATTAATATAACCTTTATTGATTTTAAAATATAAAAGTTATTTCCATTTATTTCAAAATGGCATTTCAATTTTAAATCTCTATGTGTGTGTGTATATTTATAGACATAAATATAAATTAATTAAAATTATATTTTATATTAAATTGCTCGTGGATGCACAAAGTTATTTTTATGCATATAAACCAAAGTTAATTTTATAATACATACTTTCAATTTAAAATGCTTTTCATATTGTAAAAGTAATTTATAACAAATGGTTTTATGTATGTATGAACATTTGTTCTCAAGTAACTTATATTGTTAGCTTTTCGTTTTTATCAATTGAAGTATATATTTAATTTTTTTATTCATTATGTTTATTCTAATATGTATACCTATATATAAATAAGAAATTCGAAAAATAATAGTTTTCATACAATTATCATATTTTAATTTATATTTTAAACTATTTACAAATTTTACCTTTGAAATCGTTGACCTTGATTTGATATTTGAAATTGCTTTAATTAGTCAAAATTAGATATCTTAGGTAAATTTTGAATTTAGAATCGACGACTTAATCATATTGATACTAATTAATAATATTTTAATAGGTTTGAATTTTGAAATTGTTTTACCAATTCAAAATGTGATGTCTTGAATACATCTGAATTTAAAATTATGACTTGCTAAAATTGAATTTTTCCATTGATTATTTATTTGTAAAAAAAATATCGATATTTGTATATTTGTTTATATGACTTTTAATTATTATTTTGGATAACTAGTACATACACAAAAGGCTAATGCATCTGTTATAGTTGTAAATTCTAGCACCCTTATACATGCACAATAATTGTTACTATACATTTTGTTACACATACGCAACATATGCATGAGTATATTGTTGATTCACAAATAAAATATGCAAATACAAATTTAATAAGAAGTAACATATCAATTGAATTATAAAATTAAACAAAATTGGATTTGTTTAAATTACTGGATTGGACTTCATAGGTCCTCTATCGTTTTAAATAGAAAGAAATTGAAATACAAATATTTCACCTACTATTGACCGACCAGATTCCTTTAATCCATACAGTCGAACATTGATGGAGAAAGTACGTGCATGCCTCTATTTATGGTGAACTGCATTAATGAAATTATATGCAACTGGAGAGAGCAAAAATATGAATTGTCAATTTGAGCCGACTATCACATACATTTGGCGTCGCAATACGAAATTCCTAGCCTTTTACGTTTGCTAGTAAAAAAAACAGTTTGTTTCCTTGATTTGTGTTGTTTCTACGAATTCGATTAGAGTACTATGGAAAATAATCACATGATCCCATTCTTAGATGTTCCTCGATGGAGCAAGTTAATCTTTGCTATGTTATATCATCCCTTTTGCTTTAACTAATTATGATATGATGAATATCTAGTTAAAATTGAGTTGATGTCAGAGGAAAATAGGAAACGGCATTTGAAGAGTTGTGCCCACGATAAAATAATAAATACTAATTTCAAATTAACCTGTCAGCGAAGGATTGTATTAAGAAAGTTTTCAACCGGTCCTTTTAAGTAAAAAATACACAAATAACGGCCAGAGTATTCCAAATCTTCAACGAGGAAGAGAAGCTGAAAATCCAAAGCTAGGAGAAACAAACAGTTAAAATGAAAACATGTTATCGAATCATTAAAATTATTAAAAACTGAAACTCTTCCTCCGCTGTCTCTCTCCTGTCACCATCATCCCTGCTTTAATCACAAGCCCTAATTTTCCTCAGATCTATACTTGATTTTTCTCATACACTCGCCGGAATAAGAAACATGGACGATATTGAAAAGTATTCTCACAGCCCTGCCCATTTGTCCGTCCTTAGACGCGACCACGCCTCCCTCCGCAGCCTCGTAAGCACCCTTCCTCGTCTCCCTAAAGCCGGTGAAGTCAACACCGAGGCGGAATCTATTGCGGGCGAAACCATAGCGGACATCATTTCCTCTGTCATTGACCGTCGCGACGTCCCCAATCGCGAAACCCCTCTCCACCTCGCTGTTCGCTTACGCGATCCCATCTCCGCTGAGATTTTAATGTCCGCGGGGGCAGATTGGTCTTTGCAGAATGCCCATGGCTGGTCCTCTTTGCAGGAGGCGGTTTGTACAAGAGAGGAATCTATTGCTTTGATTATTGCCAGGCATTATCAGCCTTTGGCCTGGGCGAAGTGGTGTCGCCGATTGCCAAGGATTATTTCAAATATGTCTAGGATTAGGGATTTCTATATGGAGATTAGCTTTCATTTCGAGAGCTCTGTAATTCCTTTCATTGGGAAAATTGCTCCTTCTGATACTTATAAGATATGGAAAAGGGGGCCGAATTTGAGAGCTGATATGACATTAGCAGGATTTGATGGGTTCAAGATACAGAGGTCGGATCAGACATTTCTGTTTCTAGGAGATGGGGTGGTAGGGAAGGAAGAATTGGGTCCGGGTTCATTGCTTGTACTTTCACATAAAGAAAAGGAGGTTATGAATGCACTGGAAGGCGCTGGGGCAAAGCCTACAGAAGCAGAAGTGGCACATGAGGTTGCAATGATGTCAAAGACAAATATGTACAGGCCAGGGATTGATGTTACACAGGCAGAGTTGGTGCCACATTTGAATTGGAGGAGGCAAGAGAGGACTGAGGTTGTTGGGGATTGGAAGGCAAAGGTTTATGATATGTTAAATGTGAGTGTCAGTGTTAAGTCTAGAAGAGTTCCAGGCGCTATGACTGATGAAGAGCTGTTTGCAGCTGATAACGAGGAGAGGGCGACAAATGGAGAGAGTTTGGATGAGGTTTTGACTGCTGAGGAGAAGCAGCAGTTAAGTTCCGCTCTTAATTGTGAGGATGAAGAGGTTAGCAGTGGTGATTCTAATGGCGGTACAAAAGAGAAGAAGGGATGGTTTGGTTTGACTAATAATAAGAAGGGTACTAAAGGTAATGGAGAGGATGTCGAGGATCTGAAAACGATCAAAAACGCAAACGGTAAACCGGAATCAAATAGAGATGGTTTAGGAGATGGTAAGAAAGGGAAAGAGAAAAGTAGTGGAAAGAAGAAAAAGAATGGAGTTCCAAGTGAATCTAATAAACATGAAAGCGAGTACAAGAAAGGTTTGCGTCCCGTGTTGTGGTTGACACCAGATTTTCCACTGAAAACAGAGGAACTTCTTCCTTTGCTTGATGTATTAGCCAATAAAGTAAAGGCAGTAAGGAGGCTTAGGGAGCTTCTGACTACTAAGCTACCGCAAGGCACATTCCCTGTCAAGGTAAATATAATATAAAATTTCTTTGTAGTACATTATATGAACATGCATTTTTGTTTATTAAAAGCTCGGTTTTTCAACATTTACTTGGTTTCCCTCTTTACAAACCCTCTGTGAACCTTGGTGAATATTTTTTGGGATAATGGTGATTTTGCATATTATGTTTATATTGTGGTAGTAATCTGAAGAAGCCAGTATCATAATCAGTGATCTTATTTGGTGCAATCTAATTCATGACAAAGTACCTTCATGTTTGAAACATCACCATACAAAAATATTGTCATAAAATATAATTGCTTTGTTTCGAACATGTAACATCGCCATGTATAAATATTGCTGGTGAATTCAGATATACCTTTGCTATATTAGTAGGTAGTATCTGATTGCCATTTCAAACACAAGGATAAATTTTGAAATCATATTTAATGTCAATTAATGAATGAAATATAGTTTGAGCAAAGATTTGAAACTTGATTACTTTTGCCAGTATTTGTTTTTTATTTGTGAAAAAGGGTAATTGTTGCATAGGTATTCAAAGTTCCAGAGAATGTTTTGGTATTTCATTTCTTTTAAATTTTTTAACAATTTCGATGGCTGATCAAGTTTTTATGTCAAGTCCATAGACTATGACTCAAATTGCAAAACTTTAAGTTTGAAAATTTGAAATTGGACAGTGACTGATTAATATTCTGCAATGATTACATTATCGACATAAATTTTATAATATTGACATAATACAAAATTATCTTTATGCAGCATATTGACTCATGTTTGAACCAGTACACCAAATACCATGTGGTGTTTCTAGGAAGTGAACGAATGCTTACCAGTGTTTGGCACATGTATATACAACTGAGCATTAATGTCATCTGATAAAATAATGAGTTCTTGATGATAATCAAAATATAATTTAAACATTTCAATTTTCAATGTATATAATATCAATATTAAATGAGTATAAGTGGATATTGAATTGAATAGGAGAAAGAAAATTGAGTATAAATCGGATCTTGACCTTTCTTGCTGAAAGTAAAAAAGAATCATTTAGTTTTAACAAAATAATGTGTTAAAGGGTGTTTGGTACTGTTAAAAAGCTTCACCAGTGTTAAGTATTTGCTTAATGTATGTTCGTGCACTAATATACTGAATTTCATCTTTAATAGAGATTAGAGAGTCACAAAGCTATAATTTCTAAAATAAAATGTTGCTAATAAATAAATATGAATGTATAATTATTTTAAATATTTGAATCATAATAAAAGAATGTCTGATTCTTTTAATCTACAAAAGAAATTTAAATGATTTTGCAAATTATATTGCATTTGAAACGTTTACATTTTTATTTTATAAACTATTTAAGCTCGAGTTTCTGGAGAAAATATCAAAATTGTTATTTAGATGAAACTGTTATTTAGTTTGTATCTAATCCAGATTTCAAATATTTTTACCTATTTATGACTTGATGCTAAAATAAATCTTACTTATTAATAACATTCTATGTCATTAACATTTTATTTACAACAACAACTGAGCCATAATCCCCAAAGAAGTTGGGATCGACTAGTGATGGAATCTGAAATCAAATAACAAATTCAATTTAAAAGTAACAATAAAATAATGAATCTAAAGGTGAAAATAGAAATAAAAATAAAAATGAAATGAAGCAAACAATTGAACACATAATAATAGTAATATATAAAAATACAAATAAAAATCATGATAATAGTAATAATTTAATATTAATGGTAATAATGGTAGTAATAGTAATATAGTCCGATGACCATTGACCAAGCACTATGTTTTAGGCTCCTATTCACTAATCCTATAATCTAAAACTAAAAACACTACTCCTTACATCCACCATATGCTCATGGTTCTGGTACATGGATCGCTAACTTTCATGCACTTCTGTCGAACACCAACTCTTCATATATATTCTAACCCCGCAAGTCACATTTGTTATTTAACATAAATAAATTATATATACGTATTTTTTTGCTCTTCAAACATTCATAACTTTTGTTATTTTCTAATGATGGAAACTATTACAGTGATTCACAAACAATTGTTAAAAGATTTTCATATATGGTATACAATTATTTTAACTCTACGAAACCACTTTGTGTGTGTTGGAGCATTATTTTCTTTTTCGAACTTTATTTGAAGTCATTGATTTCATGTATTGTTTTTATGCACTTGCATTGAATAGACAAAGTACCTAGTGGTTTCCAAAATTATGTCTTAATTTGCAAAACTCGTTGAAAACAAGCTTAAAATTTATTTATATAATAATTATTTTTGTTCCATATAGCCTTGTTTACAAATCGTATTAAAATACACCACCAATTTTGGCATGGATATAGAAAACAAGCCAATTTCTTGCTCATTGGTATGAAGTTTCAAATATACCCTGCCAGGATTTCAAATAGTGACCGTGTAACATTATTTTTCCATGCTATCAAATTTGAAATCATCTCCATCCATATATCCTTCGACGATAATCTTCAAAGCCATGGCGAACAATACTGGATTGAGGCACTTCATTTATTGGAGATCTGATTCACAGGTTTGTATTGTTGAATATGGATTCTTGAGCATTATATCGTAAACCAGATGCAGCTTGGATTTGGTTTTGTAATACAAGATGTATACAGATTTGTGATTTGCAATAATAATAATTTAGGCATTTATTGTCCAAGATTTGTGGTTAAGGAACGCTCTTAAATTAAATAACTTTATCTAGAAAAATAAACATTTAACATTTCTATTTTTGTGGGTAGTGTTGCCAAGCAATCAAGATTCATGATTGAATAATAGGAATGATGTAAAATAAATTCGTGCTAGATGGAATATTTTGTCAAAGGATCAACCTTAGTGCAATTAGTTGAAAGTGCGGATGGATGGGTGTTTCATAAGCATATGGAAGGAAGGATGACACTTTCTGCAACAACACAAATGGAAAAGTAATATTCTACTGTCACGATTTCGAATCATGCCAGCATACATGTCATTTTTTGCTAACATGCCATAAAATGATTTGTTTTCTATTTAGTCTCGAAACTAATTTGTTTTGGTAATAAGTTTTTCCAATAAGGCTATAATGAAAGGATATGTAAATTTGAAAAATAAGAAAAATACTTTAGTATAAATATACGAAGGTTAAGCCTTGATATCCTTGCTTTAGAAATAATGTAAAAAAAATCTTAAATTTATCATATTAGTCTGCAGTTGTTAAATGTTTCAAGTTTGTTTCTTCATGTTTTGAGATGCATACATTAGTAGGATTTCATTTATCTGAAGTAAGATATAATTCACTTGGCAACAAAAGCTCAAGTATTTAAACCAAAAATTTGATATCTCGAGACTGGTAATGATTTTTATCAATGCTAGAATGTAGTTATCACACCTTTCAGCTGTCACAGGTATAAACATTTATATGATGTATGTATATATACACACACTTCTGTATGTGTGTGTATACGCTCTATAACACCCTCCTTGGGAGCTCCCTGATTGCTCCCTATTATTAGCCACTTGTCTTTATTTAAATAATGGTTTGAGGGAAGAAAGAATTAGCGAGGAGGGAGAGAGGGAGAGAGAAACAGATGTGGTTGAAATAAAAGAGCATTTAGGGTGCTGCTATATATATATATATATATATATATATATATATATATATATAGATAGATAGATAGATAGATAGAGAGAGAGAGAGAGAGAGAGAGAGAGGTGTGTACAATGTATAGGATCAAAAGCGCCCCAAACAGTGCAGCACTTCTATATAGCCTCTTGATTTTCATCACACATTCGCGTTTCTCTCTCTTTCCACTCTCTCCCCCTCCCCCGTTAACTTATTTAATTATAAATGAGTGGCCTAAGATTGGGTGCTAAAAAATGGGGTGTCCTGGAGCATACCATATGTGTGTGTGTATGTATGTATGCGTGTGTGTGTACATACACACACACGCATATGTGTGTGTGTGTATATATATATATATATATATATATATATGTGTGTGTGTGTGTGTGTGTGTGTGTGTGTGTGTGTGTGCGCGCGCGCGTGTGCGCGCGCGCGCTCACATGCTTGTGTCCTTTCAGTCATAGAGTCGTCAACTCGTAAACTGAAAGCTTTCAGATTTTGTCAATATTGCATTACAAATTACATTATTCTTTTGTAGTTTACATGAAGTGAATATTATGTATTAGTGTAGTTTTTAGTTTGACTCGATCTTGGATAAGGTATTTGTGTTATCAAAATAAATAAATAACAGATCATATATTTTATAAATTATTGATGCTTAGCCAATAAAAAATAATTTTACAACTTGTATATGATTGTACTTGTAAAATTGGTATGAATATCGGAGAATCACAAGTCTACCATTTCGTCATAAGCCATTGTCTGTAATGGCCAAAAATTCTTTATTTGCTTCTAGAAATTTGTGCTAATGTAATATGTTCTTTAGCAAGAACCTATTATTTCTCCATATTTCTTCATTAGCTTTGACATGAAAAATTACTTGCTATGTCTGCATAAGAATAAACTTGAAACCCTGTTTCATTTTGACATAATACTTGTCCATCAATGTCGAAATTCCTGTTTTTTAATGGGCACAATTATTTCTTCTTTGGTCGACTTATGGTTACTCTTAGTGTATCAACTAATTATGGAGTCCATCTTATTAAACAAGGGTCAATTTGACTTATACAGATAGCAATCCCGATTGTTCCGACAATTCGAGTTCTCATAACATTCACAAAATTCGAAGAACTACAACCAGCAGACGAGTTCTCAACTCCTCCGTCGAGCCCAAGTCATTTTCAAGATAGCAAATCAAATGACACATCATGGTACTCATGGGTAAGAGGAAAACAGTCCAACGACAGCGTTGATCTTAAAAACTCAAGAGACGACATCGATCCATTTCACATACCCCAAGACTACACGTGGGTCGATGCCAATGAGAAGAAGAGAAGGTTGAAAGCAAAGAGAAGCAAGAATAAACGGGCACCAGGCAAAAAGCAGACATCGAGAAGTAAGACCGAGAGTTCGCAATCACAATTGATGGATGGGTTTGAGAATTGAAAGTAACCCAGATTTTTTTTCCCTCTCTTCTTTCTCCTGATTTATTGAGAGATTCATGTTGTAACTTGTAATGTGTAATTTTCGCAGGAGGATTGTAGCATCATCATGCATGTTGCTGATGGTACCACATGATTTTTTTTTTAATCTTTTCTTTTCTTCTTTTGGGTGTTTTGTTTCGGAGGCTGATGATGATGTATTTATCCGTTGTAATCCATCTTTTATATAGAATTATGAGAGATCGTGAAATGACATAATGACAAGTTTTTCTCATTCTGTTGCTGCTGTGAAGGATGTATGATGTAAATAGCTGAAATATACCCATCTTGTATCAGTTTTGAGTCAGCAACATGTATACGATATTTGTTTGTAACAGTGTCCTACAAAGAGGCTTAAAACGACCGAGGTAGAAATATTTTGTTGAGCTTTTTGCTAATGCCGCCCGGGTATATTAATATACCCACGGCGCTTAACGAACTGGTCCAACTGAAGGCCATGGAGATGAAACAATGGAGTTATCATCAGAAAAAACAAAACCGTAGAAATATAAATATGGTTATATTCTCTTTGTTAAGTGCGGTGCTAAGGATACCGTGTTTTAGCACCGCGTTTTCTGCTAACGGCTATCAACATCGCACTTTATTAATTGTTATTATAATCAGGGGCGGGACTAGGAATTCAAACCACCTGGGTTGAATTAAATATTTGACTTTGAGATACTTTTATAAAGTAAAACAAAGCATCAAATGCAAGCGCAAATGTCATAAAATAAGTTGTAGCTTCAAATGACATAAGAATACCCTATGTGTGTCTATATACAAAACGATTTTTTTTACTGTAAATGTAATGATCAGAACTGCTTTCTTTCAGTAGCGTAACCTTTTTTTAAATTATTATACAAAGTAGATTGTATACTTGGCTTGTTTGCTCTAGAAGCATACCTGAAGTGCATGAATAATAAAAAAAGTTTGTCCTGGGCTATAGCCCAGGTACTTCTATTACTACCTCCGTCTCTGTTTATAATAGAAGTGTGGTTTTTTTTTAATCCAACTACGATGTTTAAAATACCCCTTTATACAAATAAGAAATTAGCATTTCGAACCTAACGAAAAACAAATGTTAATGCTAACTTTCAAATGGAAATTTTGTAAGGTAATATCGCAACAAATTCAAAATTTTATTGAATTTTTATTATTATTTTTAACTTGTAATTTTCAATTTATTCTTATTAATATTACGTAGAAGTTTTAAATTTTATAATTCTATAAAAAAGAATGTTTATATGTGTGTACGTCATGCTTGCCATAAAATATCGTTGCTTATAATGCCTTGTCATTTAGTAGCAAAAATATGATAAATTAATTAATTTCATACACAACATAATTTGTTTTGAGTATGCAACCTCAATGCTCAATTTACGATTTATTCATGCATAGTGAGATTCGATTCTACAGACATTTGATCTATTTAATGTGTTTTGCAAAAAAGTTTTTTCTATTAATGATGTACCTAAGGAAATTAAGAGCATTCCTAACCATCTAACTTCTCCAAACATCAATTCACATGTTTTCAACCTACGTCCACTCCCACAACCAAAACACAAAGCCTTAATCAGGTTTGTGCTTGTGTTTTTAGCTGGCTTTTATAAAGCCGGTTAAGATAGATGATGTGGATTGCAATTCACAGTTGTTGAATTATGGTTTATGTGAAGCTGTGAACTATAATCCAGATCGTCCATATTCGACTTTTCAAAAGTCGGTTATGTGTGTACACAATAACCAACCATAAATAAGACGTGTTTCCAACGACTACGCAGCCTCTTCTTTCTACATGCTCCCTCCATCTCCTATTCGAAAGCAAAAAAAAAAAAAAAAAAAAAAAAAAAAAAAAAAGAGTTATGCTTGTAAATAAAAAAATATGAGAAGAGCATGAGATCATCTATGAGGCAACTAATGACAAACATGTACCAACAGATAAAGAAAACACCCCCTAACCAAAGAAGACATCGACGCCCTAACTTTCAATAGAGGAGATTGAACTTCAAAAACACCGCAGTTAGGCGAAGATGAGCGAGATATACACGGAACTCATATCGGTCCTCGACAAGGATTTGATTAATATTCAAGCACTCCTAATAACGAAGTACATTTCAGTACGCACGTCAACGATTATGTAAGTTTAATACTTAAAAAATTACTCCTATAGAATTTTAGAATATAGATTGAATATGCAACCTATTCAAAATTACGCTCATTATGATTACAGCCATGGTTCTTGACGTAGTATGATCCACCTTTATAGATCAATTCGAGTAATTGATTCAAGTGACATTATTCACATTTTTCTTTAGGATATAGGATTTGAAAATTTCTTTAGGGCATATTTATTAGTTATCCCTTGTTTATGTAAAGCCTTTTGATAATTAAAGAATCGTAAATTGCTTTAATAGGTATTGAGTTTATTTATTTTTGAATTCGTCTGTTCAGTTGTGTGGTTCTTTAGCCGCATGTTGGTGAAAGACGATTCATACATTTTACTTTAGTTTAGGAGAGTTAGGTTTGACCCTCTTGGATTGTCTATGCTTGCGGGTTATGCAATGGCCCAGGGAAGATCTTACTATATGACAAGCAATACCAACGTTTTGACATTTTAACTGGCATACTATCACATCTTGACTTATAAGATGGATTAACATTCAGACCACAGATTAGAACCAATTACATTAGACAAGCGATTGCTGAATTGGTAGAAGATTACAGTGAAGAAAATAATTTGGGGAAGCTTGACTATTTATCCTTTTCATAACAAGAAACGTTTTCTTTTCAAATTCATTGAATACTCTGCCGGCTGGACAAGTCGCAACTATTATGGAAATATCGTCGGATACTCGAATTATATATGATTACGTGACTCTCGTATTAGCATATTTATATCGGTATTTTGATCATTGTTAGGACTAAATCCACGCTGATTACAGATTTTTGAAAGATATTTCGGTATTGGTACTATGAGTATGCTCACACTTTAACTAGTCTAGAACTAACTCTACGCTACCTCTACATTTCCCCAAGTTAGAGCTTGGGCTCGTGATAACTATAGAATGGTGCAAGAGGACAAAACACATCATATATTTGTTATAGTCAAAATTAGATTAAGTTACTATAACATCCCATATTTTTAAATAATATTTGTTAACAAAAAATCGACATTTTTAGATTTCTGGAATTTGGCTTCGAAATGTATACCATTGCGCTCTTAGCAATTTTCTGATCAATATACGTATATAATTTGTCCTAAACGAAGTTCGTATATGAACATACGAATTTTATTATCGGGAGATATTTATATAAATATGTGCAAATATAATTCATTATATGCGTGCAAAAATTCCAAGGATAACGCGGTTTGAATTTCGAAATTGGTGGAAAACAAAAACAAAATAAATAGAAACGGTTAAGAAATAATAATGTTAAGACTAATGTTTAACACAGCAGAAATCATGTAGGGAAATGGCCCGGTACATGGTTTTAAACTATGTATGGGTCGACCCACTCAAAGGCTATGTCAACCCATTTAGGCCAAATGTGACGTGTTTTTATTTTTTTGACAACTCGGATTTAATCTTCATAAATCAGATCGATGTGGTCCTTCTGGGCAGTTATAAATAAACGTACAAGGCTAACTGTCAAACTCATATTTTTCTGAGTAGGCGCGGAAGCCCTGCCGATTCATTTCCTCTCCAAACTCTTTCGAAATAGAAATATTAGTGTTAGGATTTATGATTCAAGTGCTAGAGATGAAGATTGTAGATTTAGGCTATAGGCGTCCAGATTCCCCGTCCGTATAAGGTAAATTTTGTGAATCCAGATATAATATTATTCTTTTAGACTCGGATTTGTAAATCCATGGTAATTACAATAATTGTTTTAATTAGGGAGACTACGGATGATAAATCTAAATCAGATTCAGGAATTGGAGTGCAATCAGGTGAGTGGATTTAAATTATCCTTTTTGGTAACGGTATATAGTCATTTGATTCATGTAATATTTAGCGAGATAAATAATCCTGAAATTATTCAATTGTGGTAAATCTGTTTTTGTAATGTTTGGAAAATGGTTCTAATAGTATAATCCCTTTCTTTACCTCTTTCTGTTGGAAATAATATACTAAAACGGTAAATCTGTAATCTGAGCAGTGAATGTGAAAATTCTAAACTTAGCTGTCAAGGCTATGATTTGAATTTATAATTGGAAGAAATTACAGTAAAATATTATGAAATGGGAAAAAGCGGTAAGCCTAATTATTTTCAGAATTACAGTAATCGTATGGAACCTAGGAAATAGACTAAGTGCAAGAATTAATAATATACCTAATGCAAATGGGAAATTAGTAATAAACTGAATTAGTTAGTTGTGAAAAAAAGACACATTTCCATAATTAGATTCATAGTGAATACGGGGAACGTAACTACAAGAAAAAGGAAAATAATATGGATTTGTGCGAAATAGGGGATTAGGCTAGCCGTATTGCACACTAATCAATAGCCTAAAAACAATTCTGAAGAAAGAAATGTCTTGCAATTACGAGTCTCGATTAACTTATATTATGGAAATATATTTTGGTACATTTCTAGCAACCAACTAGATTAGGTGTGTGAACAACTTCTTGTAAATGAGAAAACTTGCAAAGATGGCAAGTAAGGTAAAGTCATAACTGTAAGGGTTATGTAAAATAATAAGAAACCATAGAAATGTGGGATGAACGTGAAATGTAACCTAGTATAATAATTATATGAAAGAGGAAATGAAATGTAAGAAGTAGACTTGTCATATGGATAAGTAGAATATAACGTATAGTGTATAATTAAACGATGGAACGAGATAAGAGAGGCTTATATAAATGAACTTAAGTTATGAGAATTATGTTTGATAAGCGTATCCACAAAATATGGTTATGGTAATGTTATAACATTAGGTTATAATTAAAATGGAAAAATGGATATTGAGAGGGATTATTATTAATAAACTTATAATTGGGAAGTTAAGTTTAATAAGCATAATTCTATGACTATGATGCAATTTGTGACAGAAAAATGAGTTATAATCTATATTTGCATAAATATGATAATTGAGAAATCATAATAAACAAACATGGTTCATTTGCAAATATAAATATGATAGGGAATGATGGAAAGGACAGTTATGCTTTAATATGAACATATTGACTTTAAGGTGTTAAGTTACGAGCCTAAAATTCTGTGATAGCCTTGTGATTCATCGTTAGGCTTTAATACGAACATACTAACTTACAAGGTATTAAGTTATAAGCCTAAAATTCTATGGTAACTAATAAAGTTGATTAACAAATAATGAATATTCGGATTAATTAAAGAATATTGTAAATCAACGATAATAAAAGTAACTGAAACACATAATGGTGTGTTAGACACAGGGTCTAATAAAATAGCGATATGTGTTTGGTCCAGTCCAAAGGGATGAAGAGGCCAACGAGGCAAATCATCGCAGGTGTCCAAAGATACGGTGGGAGCACGTACAACTTATTATTCAAAGGAATGGGAAGAAAGTGTGGGACTTCTACAGGACATGAGGATACTATGAGATGGCCCTCTGTGGTAGGCCTAAAACGCTGTACCCACAAAGGCAGGTCTGTAAGATTCCATCCATAGAGTATGCATTGGCTACATTTATGTTGAGGGCGGCTAGAAGACCGATGGGATGATTCTTAGGATGATTCGGCCGTTGTTCCGTCTCGAGAGAGCATACTTCGTTGTCAGAACCCAACAAGGATAGTAAGTCATTGAATACGTGTCATCGTCAGTCAGAGCGAGTACGAGAAAGACTGGAGCTAAACTAATATGCCAATGATCTTTCACTATCGGGACGTTGGATGAAGGACACCACCAATTTGGATGTTTAGATTTTTAGGTAGAGGCACAATCACTTAGCTCTTTGAATGGTATTTCACTAGTTAGGCAGGCTGAGTAGGGCCATAGCCACCGAAAAAAGAGGCAGACTAGTCTATGAATATGTATTGTTGGCCTAACGAAGCTGTCTATCACAGATATAGAAATCCCATGACTGAGTTCTGTAGGGGGGACTCATGATTAAGGCACTTTCTTAGCATGAAGATGGAGGCTTAGTATGCTTTCATAGCATGGCCTAGTACGCTTTTATAGCATAGCGATGGAGACTTAATATGCCTTCGTAGCGTGATCTACTACGTTTTCGCAGTGTGGCATTGGAGATTTAGTACGTTTTCGCAGTGCAGCGATGAAGACCACTTGAGAAGGGTACTGTGGGGAATACCTTGAGACGAGGGACCTATATCTACATATATATGATTTATTAGGTTAATATACATAGGAGTAGATGGGTACGATTTATGCGTGAAATCGGAAGTGTAATGTGCAATAAACCCAAATAAGTTAATAAAGTAAACCAGTGAATGAACGGTATGTATAGTGTTATTTATTAAGAAAATATAATTTATCCATTCACCAGAACTTTTTTTGGCCCCATCCTCATAACAAACCCGCATGTTAGACATGTAACGAAGATTATACAACTTAGAGACACTTGGTAGACAGTGTCATTATTATAATACGTATTTATTTACTATTATAGTTTATTCATTCTGATGTGAGATATTTTATTGTTAGCTCTGATATAATTTATCCTTTCCTTATTGTAGGATACTAGACAAACCAATTCGGGTTTTAGTGGACTTTCGACTGGAACGCTTAGAGCAGCTCCTGTATCAATCACTTCCATTCCTCTCGTCAGACCATCTGTAGCACTCATAGCTACAGCTCTAACTCGATTATTTCCTAATAATTTTTGTACCTCACAAGTCACATTAATTTGCTGACCGACAGTATCTCAACCTTTAACTACCAAAGCGTTATAAATATTAGGCATCTTGCCCCGGGGGAAAACAACATCCAGTACTGGGCCAATAATTTGAGTGATACGTCCTAGGTTTTTTTCTTCAAGTGTGGAAACCTTAGAACCAGAAGGATTCGGATCAGTTTTAGCATTTTGCAAAAAATTCGGGTCTGCTGGAATTTGAGTTGTTACAGTTACCAACTACATCAGGGAGTATCGTATGGCATTCTATGAAGGTTCTCCCTTTATATGCAATAAGAACACAGAACATCCTAGCTACCTGCCTGTTAGACGTTTTCTATTGTATCATTCCATATTGGCGGCTGTTATTGGTTCCTTAAGGAGCGTAGCTGGAGGCAGACATAAGACAGTGGGTTTATACCTGACGGCCCACACCTTAATACACCTTTTTTGAAGATGTATCCAAATGATGGTTTAGAAGCATGCAACTGAATGATAGTTGGATAATTGCTTTCATTATCACTGGTTTAAATTTTGCATTATTTTGGCTTCCTTTTACCCTACACCGCACATGGCCGGTTTTGTTAATGTCAGAGCTATTTACTTGGGACGACCTTCAGGCAACTGTAGTGGCCTGCTTCCCTCCCTCCCTCGGTTTTACAAGACCTTACGCATAAAACTTAGGTATACCCTACTCCACAGCCACCCTAAACAGGAGATTATGGATGGACAATCGGTATACCTACAACATTAAGAGATGAGAAATATGTTGATATTTATTGTTTTGAGATTGCATAGTATCCTGATCTAGCTACACTTTCATACGAGGATTTGTTTTAGATGCAAATCAGGATAAAAGATTTTAAAGAACATTTTAATGTGTTTTGAATTGGAACTCTTGCTCTAGTATGTAGTGAACTAATTTTGCAATATGTTTTATAATGTAATATGATAAAAATATATATTGTAGTGAATCGATTATATTTAATGCGTTATGCTAGCTAAAACCTATTTAAGATGAATATTTTATTTTATATTATTTTTCTTTTTATTTTCCTTTATTCTCATTTTTTAAAAGATTCATATAATCCAACCTTGCTCAATCCGACCCAACCACACTTTAGTCCAACCCATATCCAACATCATATAGAATCAGATAAGGATTGAACTACCTTTAGTCCATACTTGTATTGGTCGGGTGAAATGTTTAGTCTATCCCGACCCGACTCATATACTTTATGCATCCTTATTTTTCGAATCTGGCTCACCTCAAGGCATCTCTCTTTTCACTTGGACCGTTATAAATTTTTCAAAAACATGGACTTAGATATCATATTCACTGTCTATGTGGATCTATTCAAAGTTATATAAAATAAAGTTCAACCAATTCATTCATTTAATCTTAATGATAAAGGCCTAAAAAAACATTAGAGATACAAGTAGAAGGCCCTTCTAACCAAAATAATATACATTTAAGGGTTATTTCATTTGCATGCGATTGCTATGTATCTAATTATGCATCATATGTTAGCCCTCCATGAATTTCCCTTTAGAAAATAATCTTTCTCTTATTTGAGAGCAATATCTGAGATAAGTCTTTTTATTCCTTCCTTCATATCTTACTAAAAAAAATTATGTTCTCCTTACTTTTGAAATCTTCCTTAGTAATTCCTATACATGCTTAAAATAACACATTTTCCTTGATTGAGACCCACATTCTTAAATTTACGAGTCATTGCAAGATCTTGACAAAACTCTTATTTTGGATATCGTTTGTGCTCTGGATTACCCAGAAATTTCTCCCACTCCTTTTTCCTTGATGCCATTTCATAAATGCGACCCCTTTTGTAAATGTAGCATCTTGCCATTCTGTTCTAATTACCTTGTGGTTAAGACAATTCATGGTATCTTACTATTTTAATAATATCAACAATACTTAGGGATTTTAGTACCTTAAAGAACACCTTTTCTCAAAGGGAAATGTTGATACTGCAACTTTCCATAAATTACCTAGAAGCGGATTTGTGGTACGTTTGAAATTACTAGGAAGTATCTCTTCTACTTACTATTGAAACAAATATTACAAAATACAACAAATATCCATATTTTGTACATCTCTTTGGCATGGGTACATTGCTTATCATATTGAACGACACACTTTGTACTAGAGTTGGATAATAATTTCTAAAAAATTACATTGTCACACACTTCATTCCAGTGAATTAAAATACTATATAAACCCTCATTTCACATTTCTTCTTGCCTATGTCATCTAAATCTACAAATCTTGAATTTAACATTATTTTTTTTTAATAAAATTACTCATTAATTTTGGAATTACGTTCTTATTATTTCCCATATCTAATTAAGTACAACTTCCCAATTTGTAGTTCCAAGATTTTCATCAAGACATCCATGGATAACAACTGACAAGATTTATATTTAACAACATATGTGTGTGCATAGCCCATATTTGTTTCTTTGATACTTCAAAAAAAGCTTCTTACATCCAATATTTTCTATATAATTAAGTATGTAGACTCATTCTTTCCTTATTCCAAAGTAGGTTTGCTCCAATCGTACCTTTTAGCCTCTTAAGTCGGGTGTTGCCTGAAAAGGTTGTTAAATTCTCATATTACCTTTTAACTCATCCCTAACCATTTCAAAATTTCCAAATTCCATAGTCAATTTTGTCTTCATGGACTTGTTTGATCCTTTTATCTAACTCTAGTTTTATTTTTTATCATTTAAATTTAAACGATACTAATAACATTTTTACTTTACTTTGTGAAATCGACCTCTTTTTAATATAATATCACACAAATCTAATGAATCTTTAAAGCTGAAAAGTCAACCTTTTCAATTTTTTTCCTTTTTAAATCAATATTTTTATTTTTACCAAAAGCTTGTATTTTTAAAGTGTAATGAAAACATGTAAGAAATATTTTAAGGTACATATTCGTTACTTAATTACAAAAGAAGTTACAATAGTGCCTCACAAACTTTCCAGCATTTCTCTTATTCTTTTATTAAAAGAAAAATACACATCGGTGATAATACACATAAAAGATAAAATAAATTTTAAAATAGACAATTGGGAAAAAACACTTTCGTCAATTTCTCAATCTTTATTATTTTTAAGACAATCCCATACTAGCTACTTTTGTTGAATAATAAACTAACTTTTCAACGAATTTTGTTTTAAACTACAATGCACATTGAAGGTAAGTGCAACCATGTGCTAAAGACGAAGAAAAGACTTTTAAAACAATCATCGTATTTTTTTTAAATTCCTTTAATTTGGAAATTTAAATAAATTCTATATAGCTTTGTCTAATTATTTGTAAAAAAACCGTTATTTACTTATTATCCTTTTTCATTAATATATTAGTAATATGCTTTTAGATTTACTACATTTTAATATATTGGAACTAACTTTCAATAAATGTTAACATGGTAAATTACCATATCTTTTCAAAAGAAGATGTGTTTGTGTGGTGTTTGTAAGTATAAGAAATTGTTTTTCTAAATTATCTTGAAATAAATAGTACAAAACATGATATTTCCTCTGTTTTGTACGTCTCTTTCTTTTATTTTTGTACATGTATTCCTTATTATTAATATGCGGAGATCAACTTGCAACATTTCAAGTTCAAATATATTAAAATATCATAAAACCTCAAAGGTTAAAATAAAATTTTATTTCAACTTAATTTGTATTGTCAAATAAAAACAAGTTCCTAATCGTCATGCATTACTTCAATTTCATATAACATTTCAAACTTATCCAATTTCGCATCTTTGAAACAAGAAAAATCAACATTTTTTCACTTAAATTTGAGTAGCTAATAGTAACCTTATTACACTAGCTTACATGTTCCTAATTGGCACTTCAAGTACTTAGGGTTTCTATTCTTCTTTTCAAAGGTAGTCAAATCGGATTTATTTTCAAAGAGTTTCTGACTTCAGCCATTCCTTCAAGTAAATTTGACCTCTACAACTATCACAAACATGAAAGAGTGTTTCTACTTTAATTGGGAAAATTTACCTTAAGTTCAGTAAGTTTTTTTCACACTCTTATACTTTATCTTCATTTCATTTTCATTATATGGGTCATACTGTGTTAATCTTCTCTACCTACCTATAGATTCATAATTTACATAACACTGTGTTAATCTGATTTTTGATCAAAGCATCTTATACCGAACATGGGAACCCATACGAACTTGAATCAACATGAAATTTGGAATAGACACAAAAAAGGCTCACAAGAGAAATGAGTTTATTTGACTTGGCCAATTAGAAAATGATGATATATAAGCTTTGACCAATATTAATGGGGGCCACAACTCGAGATCAATAGGGTAGGTCCCACATACCGTCTAGAGTGCATATACATAATTTTGTGTCAATTAGATAAGTATTGAGTGTGATATGGATGAATCTTCTGATTAGAATTAGAATGAGTAAAATTGATTAAGCAGATGGATGAATCCATTCTCTAGGATGGGTACTTTTAGGATTGAATTAACCTAAGATGCGGTAAATAGGAGTTATTTTAAATTTCACAAAATAATAATAAAATTATCAACATTGGAATTATGGAAAGTAAATAATACACTTAATTTATCCAGCTTCAGCAAAACTCAGCCTACTGCTACCTCTGAGGTTTCTACTAGGAATTAAACAATACAACTCTTATAGACACCGTCAACTCATGAGTTTTGCTCACCTGATTATTCTAATCCTAAGCTAAGAACTTTACCCTAAAGTTTATACTAGGAGTTAAACAATACAATGCTTATAGACACTGTAAACTCGCAACTCTTGGTCACCTGATTGTTCTAACCCTACGATCAAAACCTACAACAACTCAGCCAACGAGATGTGAATTCTCAAAGCACCCCCGTTGTTTGTAGTCTAATAAACATCTAGAGTTTTTAAAAGAAAAATACAACTGAAAATAAACAAAATAGAAGAAACGTAACTAAAAACAATAAGGCCAAAACAAGTTATATAAAGTATAACCCATTCAAAATAATAAGCTTGGTTGCCTCCTCCTTATTTTATTTGCCCGTTCACTTTAGTTTCTCCAGATATTAGTTTATTTCTTCGATCGATCTCCAATACTAGTTGATTTGTGGTGGCTTTGTCGAGATTCGATGCTTTAGATAATCGATATGGTTTCACCGCTTTTCAATATTATTATTTTTTACTTGCATGATCAAGCCAACGATGAATCGGGTGTATAAAGAGGAATTTGAAAGGCAAGTGAAAATTTTTACTCACAACTTCAAGAGTTACATCGAACAAAGAATAAAACTTCTAAAGCAATACAGACTCTTGACATTCCTAACCTTGGACTTACTAAAACTGACTACTAAAATATCAAAGAGCATATATTTTGTGACATTATGCTTAGCAAGGTGAATACACTATGACCACTGCATTACCCAATGATCACAGCGACAACACCAAGCAGAAAAATTCCTATATCCAAAATATCAAAAGAAAAGCAAACACGAAGAACCAAAACTGCATCTGACCACAACTAATAGCAAACAGAGTCATCTTAACCTGAATCATCCAAAAACTACTTAGACACATTAATGAAACATCATTCATTGGACCCTCATGCCAATATCGGTAAAGCACTTGCTCAGGATAGGTTCACTTGCTCAATTTGACAACTCAAATACAAAATATAGTGTGAGAATGATTGTCGCCATCAAGGTGCTCAATGTCACGGATAAAATCAAAATCAATTTAAAGTTGGATCAAACATAAGACCAGGATCTTTCCTGGTATGTCTTTTAGATGATTTCATCTTGTAGCCGAGAGGTAGCACATCCTCTGGCATGTAGTCTATACCATCATCTAAATCAGAGTCATCCCAGAATTTTCCTTTCAGTTTCTTGGATTTAGAGGATGGTAAAGAACTAGTAGGTATTGCAGAAGATAGAGAAGACAAGGTTGTGTTAACCTGTGGGAAAGTCAAGCCATAGTCAGTGACCACAGAAGAAGGTAGAATAATATTTTGACGAGGCTTCAAGTTTGCGTATGGGGAAGCTTTTGAAGGAGTAGAAGCCGAGGGTGTTGAGGAATTCTTCAAGCCATTTACAACTAGTGACTAAAAGTCAATGAACATGACATGGTAGTGTTAGGGCTAGATAAGTCAGGAGGGGACTTACCAGATGTTGACTTTGTTGCTAGTTCTGTATTGTCTATGTTGCCATCAAAGAGATTACCTAGCATCTCCTTCTGCATATTGTGCTTCATTGTTATTCACAATATTATGAACTTCTCTAACATTGCTGCTTTTCACTTGTGTATCTTGCCCAACAGCAATAATAAGTGCACTACCATTTATATGATGAACTTCTTTGCAATTAACTTGTTCCTTAGCATTAGTCTCCTCAGCAGTACCATTATCATCTAATTTTGATTCCAATACGTTAAAAGGATTATCATTAAACTTTGCCACATCAGTTACAATATTAACTGCCTTATTATTCTGTACTCCTTTCTTTCTCCCAAACTTGGCATTTTTTGAATTAGCAGATATCCAATTACCTTGATTAACATTAGAAGTAGCTTTCCTATTAAACTATCGACGATGGTCATGAGATTTGGCATTATTATTATCAAAATCCTCTACATGATACTCACCACCATCATCTGCATTAGTGTTAAACTCACAACTACCAATAGCATGACCAAATACCCTACAAACAGTACAAATTTTGGGTTTTCAATCATAGTTTAATTTAATTGAAGGGCAATCTTTACCTAAACCACCTACCACTATTTTATCAGGGAGATCAAACTTCGAGGAAATATAGAATTTCTCTGCTTATTTCACTTATTTTAGACTTTGATCTTGGCTATGGGTTTTGTATATTTCTATGATTTTTGAATCTAAAAAAACGAGTTTGATGAATCCTGGTCGATGCTTGTTAACTCTTTCATATGTGATATAATCGTGAAATATGATCACGTATATTTATTGGTTTGGTTAATGACTTGTTCTATTCTCTAATTACTTTTTCTGGATATTTTCTTACTTATCCTAAATTGTAAAATCCATATTTTGTTACTTTTAGTATCTGGACTGTTGCATAAATAATATTAGTCTAGATTGACATAGTTGGTTTGATTAAAATGTCTTTGTTTGCTACTTGTTGCTCAATGCAAGTACTTGTGTAAATTGTGTGTGTGAGTCTGGTGTACAGATGTTGTACTTGATCCTATTTTGGTTGAATTTGTTTGACCCTCTGCAGCACTAGCTATTGTTTATGTAAATTCACAAATGGAATTTATGCTAAATGAATGCTCTATACTAAAAATACAACTATGCTGCATGCCTAACTATCCTATAAGCAAAAAATATCATATCAAACATCGACAATCAAACAAGTAAAAGTAAAATAAGAGACACAATCAAAAATATCATCTATGCCTTCTCTAGCGTGCATGTAACGACTTGGAATTTTGACCGTTTAAATCGACAATAATCCTCAGATGTCGACTTAAAAAAAATCTAAAATACATATAGTTATTGGGATTAATATAAGAAAAAGAAGAAAGAAGAAGAAAAGACCATAGAAACTCACAGCAGAAGGACAAAATATAATAAATAAATAACAGTCCATGAAGCTGTTAAAACATACATTTGATTATATTTTACAATAATTATCAGAGTTAACTATCATAAAACGTACCAATATTTGTTGCGGAATAATAATAATAAATACGTTTGTTGATCTTCATCTTCATAACGGCGTCTTCAGTAACTGAAAACTCAGGCTGACCCAACACAAATGAAAAGACAAAAGTACTCGGATCAGAGCTAAAATATTTTCGTATCAGCCAAATCAAAACCATGTAATAATATAAGTTTCATGACATTAAAAATTCTTACGGTAATTCACTTCTCATATCCAATGTGTTCGTGAGTGTAATAACTTAAGAGATGTTATGGGAATTTCCATCTCCTAAGGACCCATCAAACTAGATACTATATAGTATAATTTCGCTATTATAATAGTGTCTATTCAATAAAATATCAAAACATTGTAAGCGGGATTACCATTATTACCCTTACATTGTTTATACCATTATCGTACAGTTTGCATATGACAGACTAGTAAGCCATCAGTGGATAGGGATGCGCTGTAATACGACGACGTTAAATAAAAATCATAGGGGATCGATCAGGATAATATGACAAGGCACACGAGGAATGCCCAAAGTAGGAATCTACTAGTTGCATGCCCGGACTGGTGGTAATGCATAGTCACGACTACCGCCCACCTCGGCACAACACTCCCAAATCAAGGAAGCGCATCTTTCAAATCAAATCAATTGAGGTACTATAATAATAAAGGAAGAAGTGTCGCCGATGGGTGTAGCTAAACCCGCTCGGTCCGGTATAGCCCTGTTTTAGTCATTTTAATTATGACCCAGAGGTCAAGGACATCCATCATCATTCTCTTACTTCATTTCAGTAGCGCTCGCCAAACTAACCTACTTCATTCTTGATTCTCCACCACGTACACATTTGTTAAAGTGGTTTTCGGTATTGGAAGAGAGTATGACAATATCTGATCCCGGTCTCTTTAACAACCAAATGTTCACATTTTTCACACCAGTCAATTCTTTTAAATTTCAAAGGGATTCATATTTCATATCAAAAGATCATAATTTTGCTTTAAACTCATTTCAATAGTCAAGATAGAATATTTCATATTAAAATCTCCATTTAAAACCAAACTCAGAATCTTGAAATAATTCCAATCTTAAAATAATTTGAATAATTAAAATAGTTGAAAAGTATATTAAAATAGTTTAGATATATATTTTAAAATAGTTTGAAAACAAATAGTTAGAGCAATAAAAGTTTATATGAATAGTTTGAACAAAATATAGGATTTATCAAAATTCTATATATATATATATGGTTAAATATTAAAATAGTTTGTAAAATAGATAGTAGATTATTAAAATAGTTTATTTAAAATAGTAAATATATATAAGTTAAAAACAAAGTAGTTTACAAAGAAAGATAGCTTATAAAGATAGCTACAATATATATAAGTTAAAATAGTATAGTTTATAAAATAAAATAACTATTTAATAAAATAATTTATATAATGGTTTAAAATATTATAGTTGGAATCATAATTGTTTCTTCTAAACTTCAAGTAATCTTGATGTCATATCCAATTACAAATCTAATCGACTAAATTTCAATGTTTCAATTGGAACCAATTTCCTTTTCAATTCAGACAATTTGACTCAGATATTTCAAGTTTTCAATTATGATTCTCAATATGAATTATTTCAATTTATAACAAACCTCGAGCATACTTCAAATATCGCTTAAATCAAATAAGTCTCAATGATGGATAATTCTTTAAAGTTTAAAACAATTCATTTCAATAGATTCAATACATATATATTTTTCAATTTAACTTTAGTTTACAACATTAAAGAATATCCTTCAGTTTTTATAATTCAAAATCCAAAGTTAAAGTTCAATGGCAATCCATTTATAAAACATCATTTATATTGCCTTTAAAACAATATTCCAAGATTCAAGGTTAAAAAAAAAATTATTTAACCAACTGGTGTCCGCATATAATTTTCTATCCAATGGCCAAGTGATACTTAAAATTTAATTTTAGTATTTCAGGAATGGATATATATCATTTCAATCCAAATCAGGGTCATAGGTATTTATCATTTCAACCCATGCTCTTAATTCATTTTAATGATGAATCCCGGGTTTATGTGATGCTTGTAACATCTAGGGTAAGTGGTTGGGGTTAATCGACACAAGCAAAAGTCATAAATAAACAAGGTGAATAACATGATGATTTAAACATAAATCCATCAATCCAAGGCATCCATCAAAAATCAATTCATCCTAACAATTAAATCTTACATCAATTTTGTAACGACCCAAACTCGCGTTTACGTGAATGCCCAGATTGAGTTGAGAACCCGACAAATCAAAACACAAACATAAGAACTTTCATTGCTTATTGCAACAATTTACATCAAAGCACAAGAATATACAGAGTATGAACAAATAATATACATTTGATAAATATCAGAGATTTACAAATTACAATGCAGCGGAAAATAATACAAAACACAATTGAAAAAGATACACAGATACGGAGCTTTCTGAATATCATTCCAGCTGTAAACCACGATCCTGTGAATATAAATCTGCAAAACCAAAACTACTAGTTGTCCGTGTGGAAAATAGGGGCACCCAGATTTTAGGTTAAAACTATAAACTCCAGGTCAGTCATGTGACTGGTGTGAGAACTAAAACAGTTATTATTTTGATTTTAAAGTTAGGTATATCAAAGGACCACGCCGTATAACACGGAATGGGTTTAACCCCAAAAATACCAATGCATATAACAAACAGCGCAATGCTTTTTGGAAAAATGGAGCTATTATAAGACCTTGGTACCATCACACAATGCAACGCAAGCCGGAGGATAGGGTTTTTCCTTATAATAGCCAAACATGCTTTGTACGTTTAAAACAAATCATTTGATACTATAATAAGTGTATTGTGCCAAAAACAACTTCAAATATAAATGTATCAATCATAGACGGCATGAGTACCATCTATCATGTCGCCATACTAGTTCTACAATTAAAATCGCAAAGTCACATATTGGAAGTTGGATTTCCATCTGTGAACCAAGGCAAGGGATTGTCCTTACCGCTTCGAGACAATCTAGCCTACCATGTCTCAGGATCAGAGCTCGAGTGACCCTTGGATCGTCAGGGCCGGTCCATATGGAGTGGATTAAAATGCCTGAACAATACGTTTCCCCGCCCTATAGGGCGTAATGGTCAGTATGTCAACCATATCATCCATCGGTCCCGTAGTGACCGATATATCTGAGGCACCTCGCTATCCATCATCCACATAAGTAAAATGTCTGGGCTCCATACCATGACACCACTCCTAGCTAGAAAGAAACACATGTCCTCCTTGAGGTCCTCTCCCGTTTCGGGTTCACACTGGGGTTTGAGGCTCGCAAATTAACGCTATACACAAAGCTATGCTATATTAAAGCCGTGCTTTGATCATCAACCACAAGACTCTGTTTTTTAACAAAAGCCTTAATCATTTTCATCTTAGCATGCCACACTGACAATTCACGCCATGCGACTGATGTCTATCGATATATAACCTCTGAGCTCGTACGTCTCAGAGAAGGGTGTTAAGCAGGAGAATAAATTCTCCGCCACTAAACAGATATATATTTAATAGAGATCAATCAACACAAAATAAAATCCAGTGTCAGACACACATCCATTTACAAGTTCGTTCTGGGTCTGAACGAAACCGGAGGCACCTTATTCCTCGTCCCATATGTCCAATACTGGCGAGAGGTCCTCGCATATCCAGTCGATCTCCAAGTACGTCTGGACGATCACCACTTATTACCTTGTCTTAGGTGTACTGCCCAATTAAGACATCAGTAATCATCCAAACGATGTGAAGACCTCCGGTCTCAACCACCGTCTTCATCGTCGACTTATCGTCGAATCAGTTATTCAGAATGGGTATAAACCCGGCCTTTTCGAATAACTCGCGTATATTATAAACAAGTGCTATAAAAACACAACATACGCCTCATTCCAATTCTGAATATTCTTTTATTTAAATAATCATATCCTTTGGGAATGGCCGCCATCAATTTTATCAAAGATAAATTCTTTAAATTTATTCTTTAATCTTCCTTTGGATATCAATTCAAACCAAATTAAGGTTTATCCAAACTAGTCGGGATTAGCGAACCTTACCGAAGTAATCATTTAATATATTTCCCAATCCTAACCTATTCATCCCATGGAGAAAAACTGGTAATACTCCATATCTAACACCACGGTGTTATCGGAAAATTATTTACCATTTCACGTTCAAATCTAATTAAAGATTTAACTTTCGCTTGGAGCAAAACTGGTGATACTCCATTCTCGATCATTTCATGAATTTGATAAATTTAATTATCCCATTCACATTCCAATCTAATTAAAGATTCATTAAAACTCTAATTAGTTTTAATCTCAAAAATCATTACTTATTGATTATTCAAAGTTAAGAAATTAATCTTATCTTTAACTGGGTTAAAGAGCAAATGTCATTTAGAACATAGTTCATGATAAACCCAAAGTCCCATTCCATTAATTGTGGAATCTTCATGGAAAACAGATCAATATATATAATCGATATCAATTTCCGTATCTGACTAATAATATAAATGGAATAATGGCAAAGCCTTTTAAATTCCATATATAGTAACAGTCTTCCTCCACAGAAGCTCACTCCGATTATTATCAAATCGAATTCCATTCCATTCCAATTTAATATATTAAACTGGAAAACTTTACATTGGAAAATTCCCATTAAATCTTAATAAAAAGATTTATATATTCCAAATCACATTTCACTGTAAATCGGGTTAAAGAACGAATGTCATTAAAAACACAGTTCACGATAAACCCGATTCACATTCCATTTTATTCCAATACTAAATGTAACTGGAAACTCTAATAATCTTAATTAAAATATTTATTCCTTTCAAACGGGGTTTAAGAACAGTGTTATTGAAGACACCGTTCACGACAAACCCAAAATCCAGTTCTTTTATTCAATTCCAATTAAATATTAATTAGTTGGAAAATTTCAGTGAATCTTAATAAAAAGATTTATTCTTTCCTCAACTGGGTTTAAGAACAGTGTTAATGAAGACACCATTCACGACAAACCCAAAATCCAGTTCAGTATTAAATACAAGGCTCTAAATAGAAATTATATTGGCTTATATCAAATATCAAATTCTGAAATCAACAAATACCATATTGGGAATAACGATATATATATATATATATATATCTTCCAAATTTCTCCACAATATCTGTATAATCACGGAATCCAATATCGAAATATTCCGAAGATAATTTCGATTCAGATCCATTCCAATTCGGAAATTCTGGTTATGTTTAAAACCATTTAACATCCAATTTATTTATTCAAAAATATTTGATTATAATTCCAGTTCATAACTAGTTCATTTCGATAAAAAATATATTTTTATCTTTACAAACGTGGAATTTCGCATCCAAATTCTTTCCAAATCATTTGTTATGATTTTACATAAATTATTGATATTTTTAATAATTTTATCAAGGCCCTTACAGTCGATTTCCATAAACGGTCATCGAACTGCACTTATAGCAACATTTTCCAAATTTGATTTGGACATAATTCCGAATCCAACTGTTAGATTTCAAATCTCTTATATTCGTTAGAAAGCTCTTTTCGATACGAACCCAATGGTTTCAGTTTTAGGAGAATCCGACAGTTGGATCTCCCGTAATGTCAATTCGAAGTCAATGGTCAAAATTCGCGAACTGCCGCGACGCAGCGCATTCTATTCAGGCCATTAAATATATATAATATATATATTATATATATTTCATCGATTTCCATTTGAAACGTATTTTATAAATCGTTTTAAATTCGATTTGAAAACGATTTCAACTTCATATTCAATTCTAAATCAAAATTGAATATTCCATATCATTAATATATAAATAGTAATATTTTCAAAACATTAGATTTTGAAATCACTTCTTTTTCGATATTCATTATAAAAATAAATAAAATCGATTTAAATATCGTTCACGTCAAAATGACGTTAATCTAATCAACATGGCTTCATATATTTCAATATTTTCGGGTCCATCCAAAATCGGACATCCAAATCATATTTTGATCGAATGTCATTTCAAAATATTCATTATTTTAAAATATTTGTTTTTATTACGAATTGGAATCAGACATAGTCATTTACCGTATAATTTTATTTATATGGATTTCATACACACATGTGCACAACAATAATCAAATACAGTCAACCATCATCCAGAGTGCATTACACAACTGCATAAGCGTTAAATATAGATAATTAATGCTTACAACAGTCTGTCAAGCCATCGATTGACATACAACTAGATATTAGGATTAGTGTATGCCTAATTTCATCCTAATACCCATGTGGGGTTTTCAAACAACAAACAATTATTATTATTTGTGCCGTTGGGCGATGTGTAAAATATATCGTCCCAATCAATATCAGTCAAATGTGTGTACGTAAACAAATCGTCCGATTTGTAAATGAATATTTATTTTCATTCATATACACGTTAAAAATTATATTTTTAACTATAAAATATTTATTTCAACTCATGAATATTTTATACAGTTCATTTATACATTAAAAATGATATTTTTATTATTCTAACATTTTTAGAAAATTTCGGCAGCATAACGGCGCGATACTAGAACTGAAATAAAGTCTAGCCTTATCTCTCGCCTAATAATGGCTCGCGCCATATACAAACCAAATTCTAATCAATTCATTTCACTTCCCAAACCAAATTCAAACGAATAATACAATCAACCAAACCACCAAACAAACATGGTTTCAAACAAAAGTGTCGGGTGCTACTAAGCACCGTCTACATCCTAGTATATATATTTAACTAGAAAATAATTTAGAGGGAGAAGTTCTCACCTTTGGGATCCACTCCTCCAGTTTTATTTCTGAATTCCTGAATAGTTTGGAATTCCAATGCAATCTTTTCACGCTGTTCATAGTAAAGATCACATTTTTAATATGATGCTCCTATATTAAAAATCATATTTTTAATCAACGATACTTATATTTAAAAATCTCATTTTTATTTTAATGTCATATATATATATATATATATAAATCGAATTTTTCTTTATGTCGCTACCTATATGAAAATCATCTTATTAATTCGCTACATATATTATAAAAATCATATTTCTATAATGCTCCTTATATAATAAAAATCAATTTTTTTTATAACGATGTTTACAGAAAAAAATTCCTATTTTTATACGATGTTTACATCATAAGTAAAAATCATATTTTTATATTAATAAAAATCATAATTTTATATTTTTAAATATTATACTTTTTATTTTTTAAATAAACAAAAATCATACTTTTAAAAAAATAAAAATCATATTTTTAAACAAATCAAAAATCATATTTTTAAACAAATCAAAAATCTTAATGTTGTACGAATAAAAATCTTAATAAAAACTCACTTTCTTCGACGTTGACTGAGAGGGGGCGGGTTTTTCTGCTGCCGGATCGAGGAGGGGCGCTCTCGCGAGGAAGAGGAGGGGGCAGCAGGCGGTCGGGGGTCTTCTGGTGGTTGGCGGCTGATTGGGGCGGTTTAGGGTTTGGACGCTTGGAGAGAGAGGGGAGCAGATCGGAGGGGGTTCGGAGAGGGTAAAGGCGCGTGCGACAGCCTTGGGGAGGAGGGCGATGGTCCAGCAATGCCTGGGGAGGAGGGCGATGGGTCAACGGGGGAGGGGGGAGGGATCGGCTTTGAACGATGGTATTTTCATTTCTTCAGTTGAATGATAGAGAGAGGAGAGGGTGAGAGAGAATATATATATAATTTAATTTCTAAAAAGTGGACTTTCTATTCCGAATCCAAATGAGGCCCAACGACTGTCGTCCCTAGCTAAATACCCTCATTTCGAACATAATGGGATATGTTTCGCAAGCCAATTCGACCGTTACAATCAGCTTTCGTTAAATTTAAAATATAAATCAATATATTTTAAATTCAAACGCACATTTTAATTTACCGGGGTCACATACTGACTCCAAAAATTCCAGAAAAATAAATCTGGCTATGTTTTGATGATGTGGTCCTAACAAAACTAATTTCGTCGAATTTGGAGACCCTTTGAAAAACAGTCATTTTCCAGTCGATTAAATTCAAACTGAATTGACCAAACACGTTTAAATCTACCACACTCACATATTGATTCCAAAAATTATGAAAATTGGAATCTAGCAATAATTTGACATTCCGGATCCAACAAATGTGGTTTCATCGAAAAGGGAGGTCGTTTGCAAAATCGCTATTTTTAAGGGCTATATATTATATAAAATTCCATAGCGACTATTCTGAATTTTTAACTGGACATAACTTTTTATTCTTATTATGAAATCTGGATTTTTCATATCCATTAGAAAAATATTTTCAAACAGATTCAAATATTTCTGGTTTTACTGAAATCCGATTTATTTTGAATCCTGTACATTCATTTGAAATTGAATTTTCAAACTACCATGCCATTTCCAATTCCTTTTATAATTAAAATAAATATTTATATTCTAATTTCGATTTAAATAAATTTATACGTTCTAATTCTATTCAAAATAAATTTCTAGTCGTAATTATTTAAAATAAATCATTTTAAATATTCAAATTTCATTAAAATAGCCAAAATAAAAATTTTAAATTGGTTCTGATTTTCCGGGTTGTTACAAATTTACTAGTTATCAGGTGTCAGTTTAAAAGCAGTAGTTAAATGTCAAATTTTAACTTAACTATAAAATGTAAACTGACTGTCAAAATCAATGTCAATCAACATACATATGCAATTTTAACAACTAAACAATAATCAATAAAGTCATATCATAACATAATTTTAATTTAACTAACAATCAAATATTTTAGTTAAGCATGAGTAGGTTTAACCACTCACCTTTGATTTCGAGCGCATATGAAATTCAATTATAGGCCCAAAATTTGACATTCTCAAAATTCATCCAAATCAGAACCATGTCGTCCGAAATTTCGATACGAGTCCAATGAAATAAACCAGGCATCAATCTAAGTTCGTATGAAAAAGTTATACACGTTTTACAGTTTGAATTCCAATGTAAATAATAAATAAATTTAAAATAAAACCTTACCTCTAACAATATGCCACATCATCAATCCTCCCTCCACCTTCTTCTGAAACATTAATTTCAGGTCATGAGTTTCATAATGAAACCCGCCATAGTCGTGACATCAATCCTCCATATCTCCCTCATCTAAGCATCGAATTTTATTAAACCACCACCGAACTCCATCTCTTAGAATACTCCATCATCTCCACATCATCAAATCATATTTGTTTTAGAATTTTTCATAGAGTGATTTGTTCGGAATCATTTTTTTTAAAAGGAAAAAATGGTGGATGCTCATTTTTGTTTACAAAGATTAAAGGAAGAGGAGCATGCCAAGGTCTAGAATTAGAGAATATTTATAAGCATAGATTTAGGTTTAGGTTGAGAAAATGGAGACATGGAATGATTTAGCATAAGTAATAAAGAATCCTTAGGTTACAAAACTTAAAGATTATTTATATATTAGATTTCTAATATCTTTCCATGTCAATCTCATTAATTATACGTTACCTAAAATGTAGCCTTTTCATTAACACCGAAACCCATTGGATATAGTTAAATTTCTAATGAATTTTTATACTATGATTCCATCAAACAACAAAATATCATATAGACACAATTAGCATTTATTTACACATGCATATAACGTTTATTTCAATTTCTATATATTCATTTTTTTTTCAGATTTAAAAGTTCATTAGTTTCATTTATGTCCAAATAGGACCTTAAATACTTTATATACCACTTTCCTTTAAATTAAGCTTCAAATTTTGATTATTTAGTAACCACTATATCGACGATTACAATTCAACCAATTAGTTTGACACGTCATGATTTCTATCCCTAATTAATGGAATTTAAGTTATGTTGATAGTGATTATTATATCTACATCAAATAGCAACAATAATTTTTGATCAACAAATTCTTCATTGCTACTATTTTAATTGAATCCAAATTAAACGTTCATTCCATTTATAACTATTACTTATCTTCATCAATCATTGTTACCAATATAACCTAACAACATATTAGTATTAATCTGTTTTGGTTTTACTTCCATTCTCTCAACATTGGATTATAATTCTTTACATTTATATTCTTCACAAATCATATTAATTCACACTAGCTATGACAATTAAATAGCTTAATTGCAATAGATTTTCAATCAATTATCAATTTGTTAAAAGATTTGAAAAATAAACTTACCAATTCAAACATGTTTATATGTCTATTGTTTATAAAAAAAATGGTTTCGCATATTAATCAATTATTCTATTGTAAGCAATCTTCTATAGACGCCTTATTAATTCACCTTAATTGCAAATAATTTTGTGTAGTAATTGTAACTTATTTCCAATTTATCAGCAATGAATTAAATATTGAATATATAATTGAAGAATTGTTATAACTCTCCATTTTAAACATATTATCGACAACAACAAAATTAGATTCACATTTGTTTTACCTTCTTATTTATAATTTCTATCCCATGTAACCATACCATTTATTACCTATTAATTCACCACTTTTCTTGTATCATTCATTTATTTCCTTATTTCCACTTATTACCTTACTATTCTGTAATTATCACTTTTAATTTACAATAAATGTGATACTTAATCAAACCGACCGTTAGGGAGGTTTGTCTACTGTAAGAGGGCAAAAATCAATTTGTCTGGCCAATAAATTTCGCCACCATTTTCGTCCATCAGACATTTGCTCCGCGTTTTCTTCCTTCCGAATCTGATTCTTTCCATTTTCTCCTTCGTGATTTCTTCTCCTTCTAATCAAACCGACGACTAATTTCTCGTTTCTTTCCTTTGTATTTAGCATTCCTAATTTCGCTCGATCTCTGCTTGTTCCTATTTTTTTTCCTTATATCTCGGTAATTCCAGTTTGATCGTTTCTTAGACTTAATTGTTTCATTTTAGCGAGCTCAGCGCTGAAACCCTAATAAAAAATTTCTAATTCGATTCCTTATGAAAAGGGCATTCGACTCGAAGAAGAATATCCTCGTCCGTCGATTTAAGATGCTGCCAAAAGAGTAATTCAGTTTTATGATTCGTTGTATTTTCCAGATCCAACTTCTACAAATTTCAACTTATCTTCACTGATTTTTGCAAAATTTGTCTGTTTTTTAGTTATATGTTCTTCAGTAGCTTTTCATTGTGAAGACAACGTTGGGTTCATCCAGATCATTGAGAGGAAAGGTATTTTAATAATGTTGGCACTTTTGGAAAAGATTTGTTTTTTGGAGATGAGGAGAAGCTGAGGATGTTTCTGAGATAGAGAGTTCAGGTCATGGAAAGAGTTCTGAAATCACTTCAGTTCAAACTTAGAGGTGTTAATTCCATTATACAAGTTACCGATCTGAAAGATATGCCGAAACGGGAACTGCGTGTTGCCGCGACCAGGAGAAAAGTGGTCTGAGACACTACTAATGAGGTGTGAAGAGGCAAAGATTGTGGAATATATTAGAGGTGATCAAATTAGAAGAGGGGTGGATAAAAGTGAATGGGTTGGCGGTGGAAATTAAGCGGAGGAAAATGAAGAGATGGAGGAAATTGAGAGTGATGATGAAAGTGAGGAGTGCGATGAAGAAAAAGTCATAGAGGTATACACTTTAATTTTGAAATTTAGAAATCGTGATGTTTTTATTCTTTTATCTTGTTCTGAGTTGTCTTTCAATTTTGTAGTTGACATGCTTTTGTTCATTTCATGGTTTATAATTACGTTAATTTTCTTGCAAATCATTGAGATGGTAGAAACTAATAAAATCTTCTTGTCCGCTATTTGCGTTCTTACAAATCTGACAAATCCCTGACTTTTTATGCTCTGTTAAAGTTATAGAGATTTTGAATTTTTTTTTGAGAAAAGGTAAAAAGATCACTAAATATTCTATTTTGCATCTTCAATTATGATGTAATTGTGACTGTCACATACACTTAAGAAGATATTAACGATTTCTAGCCAATTTTGTTATTCTCATATACCCAACTCTTTTACAATTAATTTTTCTTTCTAAATTTTTCTCCTTTTCTTTTAACAAAGAACGATGCAACTAAACATAATTCTGTTATAAATATGTTATTTCTTACAAAGTTTGATTCAAGTGAAAAGCATCAAATATAGATATTATTGGTTATGCAGTCTATTTTTCTATTGATTTTTAGTTCAAAGTTTAAATTATTCTCAGTCTACGGTTGACATTATTGCTTTACATCAGTAGATAGCAACGTACACCACCAAGTCAAGCTCAGTCGCCCCAATGAAACCCGTGTATGCATTGTCAACATCAGCAATTCTGGGCAACATGAACTTCACAAACAACCATCCCAATTAAGATATAAACGGAAAGTGTAGCTATCATTTTCCATTATAACTTTCATGTTTGAACTTTAGGTTAATACTTAATGTAGTGGGATATATTATAACAGTTTAAAAAATGGAAAATGGTTCATAAGCAAATAGAGAACAAAATGATTGTACTTCTTCTATTCCATGCGTGTAATATTTCTTACTTTGTGGATGAATATACAGACTAAGAGAATGAGAGCCTTTCATTTTTCAGAGATAAGATAAGTTAAAGGATACATGGTTTTGTGTTTTTGTTGCTTTCATGGTTTCTGTTTGCAAAAGAGTAAATTGGGTTCTCCCCCTCTATTGCGTGAGCTTACACGTATATATAGCATGTTATGCTTAGCAACAAATGATGTTGCATTTAAGTAGGCATTCAACTTATTTGGGAAAAGTAGTAAAAGGTAAGAAATAGGTATTTCTAAAGAAAGTAAAGTACTTTCTTTCACAAAATAGTTACCTTTTTAATGCACACAATAAACTAGCACACTTTGACACATAATCACAGGCGCTTCTTAATGGTAAGTAACAAATTATAAGCTCCTATAATGTAAAATCATATAAAAGAATATTAGTGTATAAACTCATGGTTTAACGTAGTTAAGACCTACATCAAGTTCCAAGTCGCACGTTAAACTACAAGTGAGAATCACATTAACTGAAAATAGGAAAACACAGTTATCCATAAAAACTAATGACAATATAGAAAAATTGAAGATGCCAGCAAAGCTAATCTTCTACTTTATTTTTTATCTACAACATTATAACTCAATTTTTCAAAATTAGAAGGAAATGACATTAACTCGGTGGTAAATACAACAAGCTCACCCTACCTAATAATGTGGAATCTTAGACAAAATATGATGAAACTTGCACAACAACTGATGTTGTATATTTATGGAGTTTTATAACGTATTCATAAATCTCTCCAATTATTATTAATACACTATTCATAAATTGTTCATAAAACTATTTATACATGAAGTTCAACACAAAATTGATGCAACATGTATATATTCAATACAAAATAATGTGAAATAAAAAGTATAAAGTAAAGAAAATTCAATTGAATATGGTTTATTAACTAAGCTACTGCCGCTTTATTAATGTTAAACTAACATATATGTAATGACAACATTAATCGGTTGAAATTATTTTCGACTGTCTAGGCTATTAGTTGTTTGGAAAGGAATCAAATTGGGGAAATTTTGACTAAAGAATATTGAAACTTGATCATTAAATATTCTAAAGTGCAATAGCATGCAAACATCAATAAGAAAAACATCGCATTGAAAATAATTTTCATTATACAAAAAACATTTATGAATATTGGAAATGCACGACCTAATTTTCGACCACATTTGCTTCCGATAATCATTCATCCGGTTTGTGTTAAGATAATAGTTTTTTTTCTATATTGTATTGTTGTACATAAAATGATCGCCATTTACTATTTTATCTAGATTAAGTTTTACTATGTGTATTGTTCTTGATAATTGTTCATTTTATGCATTTCCTTTTTTATATTTCAGGATGATTGCTTACTCAAGCACTTGTGTTAAGCAATGGGAATTCAGAGTCTCGGACATAAACTGTAATCCATTTGTTACCGACGGAATTCTCAAAGTGTACCATATATGGTGCATGCATTCATTAGAAAAAGTTTTAAAGTTCACAATTTGAATTTGAGATAATTGAATTTTATGTGTTATTAATTGGTTCGGTTTTGCTGACTCCCGTGTAAAGATAATAATTGATTTTATGTATATTGGATATGTCCGTGTCTTTTTTAGAGTTCATATATTGTAAAGTAAATTCGGACTCCAATTAAAAAGGTGTTTTTGTATTGTGCTAACAGACGCATGAATATAGTTTTAGCGTTAGTTCAGTTTGTGGTGAATAAGCAAAGTATCTGCGCACAAAACGGTTCATGAATTGCCATTCTTTGGAATTTTTTCATTTAGGTTATAATGTCCTCAAAGTGCCTAGGAAAGAAGACACAATTTTAGTTTTGCTGTGTATAATGCTTGGTGGTTTAGTTTTCAGAGGGATAAAATTTTGAAATGAGTTTGTTTTTTCTGCTCAAATTTGTTATTGCTAGTGGTCTGTTTGTTTCCAGCTATTCTTTGCAGTGTTGGCTTGGTATGTTATGCACTTTATTTAACTTGTTGATGCTACTCCGCGGCGATTGCTTTGCAACAGGTGTTTACATTTGGGGTTGACGTGTTTGATGATAACAGTTCTTTCTTGTTGCAAAGCCAGCTATGTTTTATCAGACATTGGCCTTGGTTTGTGGGATTTTCTGAATGTAGCTCTTGTTCGTGTCATGTTTTTTGTGTTGAAATGTAGCTGTGTCAGTTTCTGGAGGTTTGGCTATGTCATACACAGTTCATGCTTTGATGCTATGATGAAATATATAAGTTTGTTTTGGAGTTTTTGTTGTTTCTAGAGAGTTTGGGATAATTTTGTAGTTTTTTTCATGTTGTTATGTAATTTGGTCTTTTTTTAGCTGATGTCACTTGGCTTTGGCAACTGTCAATACGATATTTAGTTTGTGGATGTGATCTCACTTGGACAGCGAATGTAATCTTGTATTTGGTTTGGCATAGGGCAACTGCAATTAGTTTCTATATGATATGAGTATTAACAGTGTGATAACAGTAAATAAGGCAACAGTTCAAATTGATACATAATATGTATTTAAAATATTTAAAATCTTTTTTCAATATCAATTGGCTCATCAAAAATGATAGAGTACTAGTTCATCATCTGGTCCATAATAAATAAAGGTAAGCAATATTCGATTCAAACCGAATTAACATATATTTTCAGTGTAATTTAAATTTATAATTCATACTGTAATTTATAATAACAATTTTTCAGTTGCTTTCATTTTCTCTTAAACCATGCAATAATTTTTTTTATTAAAATAAATTTTAGTACATAGTTTTATATTTTATATTAAACACGTTAACGGTCGGTTTTCCCCACCGTTGTGCGGTTATACTAGTTATATTGATTCTAGTTCATTACTATATAGATACCAAATAGTTAACGTTTGATTTGTTCCTACTTTCCATTTTTTATAGCAACTTTAATATTTACAATCGTTCCAATTAATTGCAATCTAATTAAAATAGTTGTAAGTTGTCTAAATCAACATTACTACTTCCATTCTAGTTGATATTGTTGCTAATAATCACAATTTTGTTTCTCTTTCGATATTGAATTACAGGAATTTATTATATTCAAAAAAGTTAATGGTAAAAAACATGGGATGCTATAATGCATGATACTAATCTACCTAATATGGGATATCAAATATGATATTCAATCCATATATGACTCGACAACTTAGTCGCCGTTCTAAAAATAAGGCATATATATCTGGCATCTCTCGTCAATGAATCATGTATGACTCAAGTGCTGTCATACTATCCTCAATTATTAGGAAACCTATCAATGAAAACAACTGATAATTGTTTTCATATCCATTTGGGAATATCAAATAGTTATAGGGAATTACTCAATTTATCCCATTCGACACAAGCTAGTCGATGTCACATATTTCATGAAGTGAATGCCCAACCAACCCCTTCCAATGATGTCGAGAACAAGAAAAACCTCTTTTGTATGGAACCAACCACCTCGATCGAGTCCGCATCACATCACCTTGACTTATGGAGTCATAACAAGTGATAAACACAAGCAATGTCCGCTAGAGGAACACTTTCTTCGATCAGGTACATTTCCAACTCGAAAACAAGCAACTGCATTTTCCATACATGCATACGGGAAACAATAATGCCGTAGGAGACTAGGGAGTTCAATCGTTTCCACCGACGAAGGTCAAAATCTCCTATGTGGGAGAGAAACTCTAGTGATGTGACATCACTAAATCACTCTAGCTTCTTTCCTAATGATTAGTGCCTCGCATATCTGCCAAACGAACTCTATCGCCATCGACTCCGAACGGGAATCAAATACTCTTACTTACGCTGTTTTAGTTTCCAACAACTAAAGAGCGGCAATCTTTCCCCTTTTTGAGTTAGCACCACTCGTAGTTAAACAATACAAACGGGTATGTTGTTAGTTCTCTATTCTCGCTCGAAATGAGTAACCAGTACACCCTTAGGTTAACTTGAGGCTCCAAACCATCTATCCATCACAGGAGTTATACCAACATTCTATGCAAGTCAACATGACCCAAGCACCTTACTTCCCTCGCCGAGAGGTGAGACTTGAGAACTTGGACAACTTTCTATGCAAGTCAACAGGACAACTTTCTATGCAAGTCAACAAGTCAACAGGAGTTATACCAACATTCTATGCAAGTCAACAATCGATAGTATGCCTCCATGATTTGTCCCCACACAATAGGACAACTTTCTATACTAGGAAAAAATTGAACACTATGATCTTTCCTGATCAACTCCTCAAAGATATTATTCCCTCGTTGAATGAAACCAGCCACTTCCTAATTGATCACCCAACCCAGTTGTAACGACCCGTGTTTTTCGACTATTTGAATCTGAATATTTAAATTGGTTTTAAATATTTTATTTGGAATATGAATGGATTTTAATATTTAATCGTTATTTAAATGAAGTTGAACGATATATATATTTATATAATTATAAATAGAACTTGAAAATGGCGTGCAGTTCGTAATATGAAGTTTTGAACTTCAACTGAGAATACAGAATCCGTTATAAGCCGGAATTCTGTGAAATAAGAAACGTTGGGACCGTATTGATGATAATTTTCATATGAAAAAGGAAAATCCAGATTTCATGTTATATATTGATAGATATGGCCAAATCAAATTTTGAAATAGTCGCTATGGAAAATCGTTATTAAATTATAGGCCTTTAAATAGCCGTTTTGCAAACGGACTCAGATTTCGACGAAATCAGTTTCATTAGAACCGTATCGCTAAATTATTGTACGGTGGTGAATTGCGTGGAAAACCGATATCGTATGTGGCCACGGTAGCTATAAACGCTCGTTCATTTTCTATAGCGTGTATTTAAATAAATAAAAGGTTATTTGAATGTAACTGGAGCAGATGATCGAATTAGGCCACGAAACCAGTGCCGTTGAGTTCGTATCGTTGATTAGAGTCAGGATATGTATATAGTTTGTTATTTTTAGAGATCGAGAAATTTGGCGTTAAAAAGGGGTAGGGCGGTTCGAGGTAAAAATAGCCTACCGGGGCAACAGTCTCAGAATGCGACGAAATTAGTGCCATTGGGTTCGTATCGAAAAGTTATGGTCGATGTTCGCAGTTTCAAGTGGATTTGATTTATCTGGTGACCGTGAAAAAATTAAATGCGTGTTCATTTCCGGTTTCATAAAGGAAATTTTTTCATACGACGTCGGATTTCGACGAAACTTGTCCCATTGGGTCTGGAATATCTTTTTACATCAAGATTAGTCTTTTTATCAGAAAACAGAAGTCGTTTGTAGGATGGTTTACGCATTACTTCATGGCAAAGTTTCAACATAATATAATATTATACATATTTAAACTTTTAAAATTTTCTCAGCCAAATTCCTTTTGCTTTTGAATACCGTGGGGACCAAACAATTCATTTACTTGGAGACCAATTTACTACTACCGTGGTAACCACGTTTTTGAATCTCGTACCCACATGGACCACACCAGCTAAGCCTACCTAGCCCCTGTCAAAACGTGACGCCCAAACATTGTACTGTAGCATGGAACCGTGCCTGCCAAGTAAAAGTTTACCGTGGTCACCACGTAATTTTGCTTATAAATACGTTGGCAAAATCTTCCTTCTTCCCAGAGGAACTTCGCTCGCTCAATACCACTGAAACCCAGATCTCCCCACGGAAACAAGTTAAAATCCATCCCTCCAAGAAGCATGAATTTTCTGTCCACTCACAAATTAATACAAAGCTCTTCTCTAGAAACAAAGCATGCTTGGAAAAGTTAGGCTCCAAGTTGACGGCGTGTTATACTTTTGAAGTGGCGGAAGCTGCTTGAGTGGAAGGTGACGTTGGGGGTAGTTCGCTCCCTGTTGCTACCAATGTTTTGGTAAAACGCGGTAGTGTGATGGACTGAAAAAAAAAAAAAAAAAAAGAAAGAGAAGAAGGTGAACGTTAAAAGAAGCAAGGAGAAAGTGGCGTTAGTGTTCGGGCATAGGCCGGCGACAGACCGGAGGTGAGAGGTGATGGCCGGTTTGTTGGTGGTGCTGGGTTTATGGCATGCGGGGGTTAGCTGAAGGGAACAAGGGAAGGAGCGCAAGCTGGCGCAAGCTGAAGTGGGTGTGAGTATTGTTGCAAATGAGGATATTAGGAGGACCATTCAAGTGATGCTTGGTAGAAGGAAAGGAAGTGGGGCGCAAATTGAAGTGGGAACGTGGAGACAGAGGGATGGGGAAGAAGCGGATCAACAGTAGGAGTAGGGCAAAATGATTTGTTTAAGCTTGGTTCCTTTCACAACAAAGTGGACCATGAACGAAAAGAGTAAGAACGGTTTTACCTCAGTAACATAATTAATTAAAATTCTTTTAGTTAAATTAATTAATGGATAAAGGCAAAAGATTGTTTTTGAACAATCATATGTTTAATGCTAACGATGCAGGATTTTTGGAACAAGAGCAAGATAAACATGAAAAATAGTAAACTACAGAAGTGTACTAATAAGAAAGTGGGAAGAACGAACTATTTTTGATCTGGGCATTAAAAGAGAATCAGTGGGAAGCAATGTGAAGTGGGCAACAATTTAACGTATAACTGTGTCATACGTACACAGAATCAAATCAACAAGGAGCTCAACAAGGAGCGTTGTAACCGTACCAGTGAACGCTTTATTTTGAAGATGGTGCAGACAGAGTTGGACGCTGATGGAGGTTTTGATTAAATTAAACCCTTGTTTAATTTGATTAAAAACAAACTATTCTGACGATAGATTGAAATCAAGGTGAGTTAAACTCACTCAGTTTTTCCTATTTATATTTTTATATAAATTGGGTTTTTATTTTGTGTGCTCTGCTTGCCAATGGTTGACTGTTTGCTCGTTGATTTAACTGATGAAATAAAACCGTCGTTTAATTTCAGTGAAATACTGAATCGTTATTCTAACGATGGGTTCCAATAAAGGTGACTCACCTTGGTTGGTCACGTTTATTTATAAACGCGTTTAAATGGTTGCATTGTTTGAATTGCTCATGGTTGACGTTAAATGGTCGTTATTTAGTTTATCAGTTAAACAAAACTGAACAGTCTAACTTGAGATAACCATTTTGTATACAGGGAAGAACAGGTTGGAGGGATCCAACCGGATTCCTCAAATAGATTATTTATTTCATATTTTCACATATGAACTATCCTGTTTGGTTGATTGTTTTGATTATTGATTTGGACTGGGAATTCAACCTGTGTTGTGTTTAAACCAATGAGCGGTATTGGTTGAGTACTTAGCAGTGTATGGCCTATAAAATCAATCGGGTTATAAATATTGATTCACCGTCAGGGGAATCGATAAAGATGAGGTTATAAAATTTATTATATAACTAGAGTTGGATTTTGAATATATTATTTTGAATAAAAGTTATAATAGGGAATTAAATAAATATTTTATTTATTTAAGACTTTGATTGTTATTAAATTGTTTTATAAAGTAAATGCTGACGTTAATCAGGTTTACGAGTACAAGAACAAGTAAAGAATAGAAGGATTAAACTTTGATAATTGTTTTGTAAAGAAAACAATTAATGGGATTATTTAAATTAATTATATTTTTAATTAATTCAAAGTGAGGATTTATTGGAATCTATTAACGAGATAATCAAGTTTAAAGTTAATTAAATCGACCGTTTGAATTAGAATTTGATTATCAAAATTGATGTGTTTTGATTTGGATAGTTTAATAAATATTGTTTAAGTTTAAATAAGGTTTTAAAAGGGATTTACCATTTAATTTTGTTATTAAAGAAATTAACTACTCATGTAGTTAATGATTGAAATAAATTATTATTTTAATTAATAATAATTTAGACAATTACTTTTCAAAAGTAATTGAAGTGAAATGAAATCAAAGGAGATTGGAAATAAGCGAATCTGGTTAAAGAACTGGGTTATAGAGTTGTATAACCAAATCCAATAGTTAAATGGAATTTGTTTGAGACTAGAAAGAAATATTGATTTTGATTACAACTGACACTTATCTGAGGATAAGAACGTTGTTTGATCAAGGTCTGAGAGGTAATTAGAATACCCCAACTTGAACAACATCGGGATTATCTGAAGATGGTATTAGTTGGTAATCGTAAGAGATGTTAGTAAATATGTTTTGATAATATAAACAGCGATTTTAGCACTGTTGTTATAATACATGTTTTGTAAATCAAATATAGCGATTTTAGCACTGTTGCTATAGTAAATGGATTGTAAACCTAAACAGCGATTATAGCGCTGTTGTTGTAAATCTAAATAGTAATTTTAATGCTATTGTTATAACATATGTGCTATAAATTTCCTTATTAAAAACAAATGGATTTTCCCGATTTAAATAATAAAGGATGAGTTGTCATTCCGTACGACTGCTAGCGTAATTCGCAGGGCTGCAGATAGCCTACGGCGGTCGGATGTTTCCTGAGGGAATCAGGCGTAACCATTGTGATCGCTGTGATCTAGAGTCAAGCGAATGGATGTAAGTCGAGTATTAGTTAATCGATAGAAGTTAAACAAGTAGAGTTAATCAGTTAGAGTTAACCAGTTAAAGTTAATCAATTAGAGTTAATCGATTTGAGTTTAATCGAATTAGAGTTATTCAAATATCGTATTTTGAATGTTAAAAGAGCTAGAAGTTTTGGTTTAACAAAAGTAAATCTGTTGTTAAAGGCCAAGTGGTGCTGAATACCGAGCCAGTGAACTCATTGGGTTGTCATGATTGAAACACTGTTTATTTTGATAGTTAAATCACCGACTATCAAATCTGTCCAATACGATTGTTGGTACGGAAAGACCGGGATCGAATTTATATTCGAAAACCATTCTGACCAACAAATACGTGAAGATATCAGAAGACGGTCGAGATGGAGCATTGAAGACCGTGGATCTTCATAAGCGGAAGGATTACTTATAATCTCTGGTTTAGCGGCCCGAGATACACTGTGATTCTGTCGTGGTTGGAATTCACGAGTTGCAAGGACTTCTCGCTACTGATCCATGGGGTGATTCCTATATGAGATGCAGTAGGAGAGTGCCTTCGGTTCATCCTGTTCCTGGATGACTTGTATGGACGAATGTCTGACAGAGTATTTCCTTAAGAACCACGTACGTTGATTTTTACAAATACACCGAGTTGGTGGCGAAGAGGGGCACTTCTTCAATACCAGAGTATATTTGTGGACGTCAATTAGTGATTTGACGGATCTGACGATGTGGCATTCAAAGTGAATGATGGCCAGATGTTCGAAGAGATGAATTCTTGCCTCAAGCCTCATCAACCGGGGAAGGACAAAAAATCGGGCAGGCAGCATGGCTATGTGGGTCGCTCCCATTAGGGTGTATAATCACCTATCTAGAGAAATTCCTTTTGTTTCTTATTCTATCGATTCTGCCCATTCGGGAACGGTGGTTTGAGTCCAACCGTTGGTGATATACATTCGATACACTCAAGTGAAATGAGTGGTCGGTCATGTGAGGGCCGGGTTGCAAGATGTTTTTGTTGAACCCAGTGTATTCGCCTCTAGAGATACACGAGCGGAAGGTGGTCCCATACCTTGTCAAAGTTGGAATCCAATCTCCAATAAGCGCCTGCGGGTTTGATTGTATTCTATATATGTGGAGCGTGAGATGCAAGCGTTCCACTAGATTGATATTTATTTGTATCTAGACATTATTATAATATCAGAAAAGATATTGGTTCGGAAACTGTTTTGGGTTATCGTAAGGTAAAAACCGTCCGTGTTTATATGTGGATTTGGTCTTACGATTATCCTTTTCTTTGAAAAGATTTTGAACTTTAAATCTTGTTGGATGATTTACCCTTAATACTGTGCGAGTTTATCTCACTCTGGTTCACCAGACTGACCCGGTGTTTTGTAAATGCTCGGGTTAGACCGAGGTGTACAGGTTCAGGTTATCAGATACTGAGAAGTTCAGAGACGAGCTGAAGATGTTCAGATGAAGGATATTCCGCTGTGTGATTATATATATATAAGGACAGATTATCAAAACTGTCCAGATGTGTGTTGTACTCTGATATTGTAAGTATTTTTAAAAAAGCTCTCAATAAAGTTTTATTTCTATATTATATTTTTGTTCCGCGGCGATGTGAGACTCTGTGTTGTGTTGTTTCTTCTCCTTCTACTATTCTAATATTTCTTTCTTTCTTATCTCACCCTCTAATTTCCTTCTAATACTATCCAGTGTTTTCGGTGTTGGAAGGTCGGCATGAGTTACGGTAAAGGTATTTATGTCGATTTTCGAGGCCGAAACCCGCTGGGTCGTTACAGTGGTATCAGAGCTGGTTGCTTAATTGGTACGGATGATAGGGGGTTCTCGCTTCGCGTTTGGTGGCGAACGGGAGACTCTTACCCCTACATCTCCCGACAATGTGGGTTGGTCGAGTCGAGAGGCTGGCCGTAAAAGCAGTTCTGAGGTATCTCTGTAAGCCACGCTGGGAGGTTAGCCCAGTGCCGAGGGAGGAGAGGATGGTTGAAAAGCCTACTCGAATCCCGGGGTCGTTACAGTGGTATCAGAGCTATTGGTTTAGTAATAACCTTGGCTCTGTGGTGTAACCCGATAGAGATTGGGTTAGTAATACCCTAGATCGAGATTGAGCGTGTATATATATGAGAGCGTAATTGTAAATTTTATATACAAATGTTTTGTATTGTGTTTGCTGATCGGTTCAAGTGTTGAGAAGCGTTGAACTGGCAATGAATACAGTATTGTTTTGAAAGAGGGTAAATGAAATAATTTTACCCAAATTATATTTTATATAGAAAAGAAATAATTTTCTATATTTATTGAGATTTTGGTGTATTTGATGTGTTTGTCAATTTGGATGAATTCAAATTTGATTAAGAATTTGAACTGAAACTTAACCTGGTTAAGTGTGATTAAATTAAGAATGATAATGAAATGTAATAAAGCAGATTTGGAAATTGGAAATTAAATGAATAAACAATAATCAAAAGAAAATCAATCGGACATAAATCGATTGATGTTCAAATATGAGAAACCAAAATGAAATATTGATATTGAATGTGAATTCAATTAATTTGACTGATTGTCGTGCATTGGTTGTTGTTTGTGATTGTTGTTATTGGATGATAGTTATTTGAATGGATATAATCAACAAATGTAATGGAGCTAAATGATTTATAAACCAAAGAATAAATTTCCGGTATAATTAAACTGGAATAAAACCGCATAAGAATTAAAATTTATGATTTAACCCGGTATTTGATAATGAATCGATACTGTGTGTTTGACTTTGCAATTGGTGTAATTGTACCAGTTGATTAGTGAATATTATCTCAGGATTTCATATATTTGTCACTGGTATGTGAATTAAGTTGAGTACAGGTGCCAGATGGCTTTTGAGGATCAGATATTGGTTGAATAAATCGCGCATACGTTGAGCAAATATGCTGAATAGCGCTCGCAAAAAGGTACGCTTACGCGAGAATATGAAATTTTGGGGTTTTGATTTTGTTTTCCGACCGTTGGTCGATGTATTTATATTATTTGTTCCTGCGATATCGCAGATGTCACTCCGTGCAGGAGAGACTCTGCCGAATTTTCCCGAGAATTTAATGTGTTAGAATTTTTTTCGATATTTTTGAAAATATTTATTTACGATAACGAATTGGTTTTCGATAAATTAGATTTGGAAATTAATGGAATTTGTAGCACTTTTCTTACCTTAGCAATTTCGAGGACGAAATTATTTTAAGGGGGGAAGAATGTAACGACCCGTGTTTTTCGACTATTTGAATCTGAATATTTAAATTGGTTTTAAATATTTTATTTGGAATATGAATGGATTTTAATATTTAATCGTTATTTAAATGAAGTTGAACGATATATATATTTATATAATTATAAATAGAACTTGAAAATGGCGTGCAGTTCGTAATATGAAGTTTTGAACTTCAACTGAGAATACAGAATCCGTTATAAGCCGGAATTCTGTGAAATAAGAAACGTTGGGACCGTATTGATGATAATTTTCATATGAAAAAGGAAAATCCAGATTTCATGTTATATATTGATAGATATGGCCAAATCAAATTTTGAAATAGTCGCTATGGAAAATCGTTATTAAATTATAGGCCTTTAAATAGCCGTTTTGCAAACGGACTCAAATTTCGACGAAATCAGTTTCATTAGAACCGTATCGCTAAATTATTGTACGGTGGTGAATTGCGTGGAAAACCGATATCGTATGTGGCCACGGTAGCTATAAACGCTCGTTCATTTTCTATAGCGTGTATTTAAATAAATAAAAGGTTATTTGAATGTAACTGGAGCAGATGATCGAATTAGGCCACGAAACCAGTGCCGTTGAGTTCGTATCGTTGATTAGAGTCAGGATATGTATATAGTTTGTTATTTTTAGAGATCGAGAAATTTGGCGTTAAAAAGGGGTAGGGCGGTTCGAGGTAAAAATAGCCTACCGGGGCAACAGTCTCAGAATGCGACGAAATTAGTGCCATTGGGTTCGTATCGAAAAGTTATGGTCGATGTTCGCAGTTTCAAGTGGATTTGATTTATCTGGTGACCGTGAAAAAATTAAATGCGTGTTCATTTCCGGTTTCATAAAGGAAATTTTTTCATACGACGTCGGATTTCGACGAAACTTGTCCCATTGGGTCTGGAATATCTTTTTACATCAAGATTAGTCTTTTTATCAGAAAACAGAAGTCGTTTGTAGGATGGTTTACGCATTACTTCATGGCAAAGTTTCAACATAATATAATATTATACATATTTAAACTTTTAAAATTTTCTCAGCCAAATTCCTTTTGCTTTTGAATACCGTGGGGACCAAACAATTCATTTACTTGGAGACCAATTTACTACTACCGTGGTAACCACGTTTTTGAATCTCGTACCCACATGGACCACACCAGCTAAGCCTACCTAGCCCCTGTCAAAACGTGACGCCCAAACATTGTACTGTAGCATGGAACCGTGCCTGCCAAGTAAAAGTTTACCGTGGTCACCACGTAATTTTGCTTATAAATACGTTGGCAAAATCTTCCTTCTTCCCAGAGGAACTTCGCTCGCTCAATACCACTGAAACCCAGATCTCCCCACGGAAACAAGTTAAAATCCATCCCTCCAAGAAGCATGAATTTTCTGTCCACTCACAAATTAATACAAAGCTCTTCTCTAGAAACAAAGCATGCTTGGAAAAGTTAGGCTCCAAGTTGACGGCGTGTTATACTTTTGAAGTGGCGGAAGCTGCTTGAGTGGAAGGTGACGTTGGGGGTAGTTCGCTCCCTGTTGCTACCAATGTTTTGGTAAAACGCGGTAGTGTGATGGACTGAAAAAAAAAAAAAAAAAAAAAAAAAGAAAGAGAAGAAGGTGAACGTTAAAAGAAGCAAGGAGAAAGTGGCGTTAGTGTTCGGGCATAGGTCGGCGACAGACCGGAGGTGAGAGGTGATGGCCGGTTTGTTGGTGGTGCTTGGTTTATGGCATGCGGGGGTTAGCTGAAGGGAACAAGGGGAGGAGCGCAAGCTGGCGCAAGCTGAAGTGGGTGTGAGTATTGTTGCAAATGAGGATATTAGGAGGACCATTCAAGTGATGCTTGGTAGAAGGAAAGGAAGTGGGGCGCAAATTGAAGTGGGAACGTGGTGACAGAGGGATGGGGAAGAAGCGGATCAACAGTAGGAGTAGGGCAAAATGATTTGTTTAAGCTTGGTTCCTTTCACAACAAAGTGGACCATGAACGAAAAGAGTAAGAACGGTTTTACCTCAGTAACATAATTAATTAAAATTCTTTTAGTTAAATTAATTAATGGATAAAGGCAAAAGATTGTTTTTGAACAATCATATGTTTAATGCTAACGATGCAGGATTTTTGGAACAAGAGCAAGATAAACATGAAAAATAGTAAACTACAGAAGTGTACTAATAAGAAAGTGGGAAGAACGAACTATTTTTGATCTGGGCATTAAAAGAGAATCAGTGGGAAGCAATGTGAAGTGGGCAACAATTTAACGTATAACTGTGTCATACGTACACAGAATCAAATCAACAAGGAGCTCAACAAGGAGCGTTGTAACCGTACCAGTGAACGCTTTATTTTGAAGATGGTGCAGACAGAGTTGGACGCTGATGGAGGTTTTGATTAAATTAAACCCTTGTTTAATTTGATTAAAAACAAACTATTCTGACGATAGATTGAAATCAAGGTGAGTTAAACTCACTCAGTTTTTCCTATTTATATTTTTATATAAATTGGGTTTTTATTTTGTGTGCTCTGCTTGCCAATGGTTGACTGTTTGCTCGTTGATTTAACTGATGAAATAAAACCGTCGTTTAATTTCAGTGAAATACTGAATCGTTATTCTAACGATGGGTTCCAATAAAGGTGACTCACCTTGGTTGGTCACGTTTATTTATAAACGCGTTTAAATGGTTGCATTGTTTGAATTGCTCATGGTTGACGTTAAATGGTCGTTATTTAGTTTATCAGTTAAACAAAACTGAACAGTCTAACTTGAGATAACCATTTTGTATACAGGGAAGAACAGGTTGGAGGGATCCAACCGGATTCCTCAAATAGATTATTTATTTCATATTTTCACATATGAACTATCCTGTTTGGTTGATTGTTTTGATTATTGATTTGGACTGGGAATTCAACCTGTGTTGTGTTTAAACCAATGAGCGGTATTGGTTGAGTACTTAGCAGTGTATGGCCTATAAAATCAATCGGGTTATAAATATTGATTCACCGTCAGGGGAATCGATAAAGATGAGGTTATAAAATTTATTATATAACTAGAGTTGGATTTTGAATATATTATTTTGAATAAAAGTTATAATAGGGAATTAAATAAATATTTTATTTATTTAAAACTTTGATTGTTATTAAATTGTTTTATAAAGTAAATGCTGACGTTAATCAGGTTTACGAGTACAAGAACAAGTAAAGAATAGAAGGATTAAACTTTGATAATTGTTTTGTAAAGAAAACAATTAATGGGATTATTTAAATTAATTATATTTTTAATTAATTCAAAGTGAGGATTTATTGGAATCTATTAACGAGATAATCAAGTTTAAAGTTAATTAAATCGACCGTTTGAATTAGAATTTGATTATCAAAATTGATGTGTTTTGATTTGGATAGTTTAATAAATATTGTTTAAGTTTAAATAAGGTTTTAAAAGGGATTTACCATTTAATTTTGTTATTAAAGAAATTAACTACTCATGTAGTTAATGATTGAAATAAATTATTATTTTAATTAATAATAATTTAGACAATTACTTTTCAAAAGTAATTGAAGTGAAATGAAATCAAAGGAGATTGGAAATAAGCGAATCTGGTTAAAGAACTGGGTTATAGAGTTGTATAACCAAATCCAATAGTTAAATGGAATTTGTTTGAGACTAGAAAGAAATATTGATTTTGATTACAACTGACACTTATCTGAGGATAAGAACGTTGTTTGATCAAGGTCTGAGAGGTAATTAGAATACCCCAACTTGAACAACATCGGGATTATCTGAAGATGGTATTAGTTGGTAATCGTAAGAGATGTTAGTAAATATGTTTTGATAATATAAACAGCGATTTTAGCACTGTTGTTATAATACATGTTTTGTAAATCAAATATAGCGATTTTAGCACTGTTGCTATAGTAAATGGATTGTAAACCTAAACAGCGATTATAGCGCTGTTGTTGTAAATCTAAATAGTAATTTTAATGCTATTGTTATAACATATGTGCTATAAATTTCCTTATTAAAAACAAATGGATTTTCCCGATTTAAATAATAAAGGATGAGTTGTCATTCCGTACGACTGCTAGCGTAATTCGCAGGGCTGCAGATAGCCTACGGCGGTCGGATGTTTCCTGAGGGAATCAGGCGTAACCATTGTGATCGCTGTGATCTAGAGTCAAGCGAATGGATGTAAGTCGAGTATTAGTTAATCGATAGAAGTTAAACAAGTAGAGTTAATCAGTTAGAGTTAACCAGTTAAAGTTAATCAATTAGAGTTAATCGATTTGAGTTTAATCGAATTAGAGTTATTCAAATATCGTATTTTGAATGTTAAAAGAGCTAGAAGTTTTGGTTTAACAAAAGTAAATCTGTTGTTAAAGGCCAAGTGGTGCTGAATACCGAGCCAGTGAACTCATTGGGTTGTCATGATTGAAACACTGTTTATTTTGATAGTTAAATCACCGACTATCAAATCTGTCCAATACGATTGTTGGTACGGAAAGACCGGGATCGAATTTATATTCGAAAACCATTCCGACCAACAAATACGTGAAGATATCAGAAGACGGTCGAGATGGAGCATTGAAGACCGTGGATCTTCATAAGCGGAAGGATTACTTATAATCTCTGGTTTAGCGGCCCGAGATACACTGTGATTCTGTCGTGGTTGGAATTCACGAGTTGCAAGGACTTCTCGCTACTGATCCATGGGGTGATTCCTATATGAGATGCAGTAGGAGAGTGCCTTCGGTTCATCCTGTTCCTGGATGACTTGTATGGACGAATGTCTGACAGAGTATTTCCTTAAGAACCACGTACGTTGATTTTTACAAATACACCGAGTTGGTGGCGAAGAGGGGCACTTCTTCAATACCAGAGTATATTTGTGGACGTCAATTAGTGATTTGACGGATCTGACGATGTGGCATTCAAAGTGAATGATGGCCAGATGTTCGAAGAGATGAATTCTTGCCTCAAGCCTCATCAACCGGGGAAGGACAAAAAATCGGGCAGGCAGCATGGCTATGTGGGTCGCTCCCATTAGGGTGTATAATCACCTATCTAGAGAAATTCCTTTTGTTTCTTATTCTATCGATTCTGCCCATTCGGGAACGGTGGTTTGAGTCCAACCGTTGGTGATATACATTCGATACACTCAAGTGAAATGAGTGGTCGGTCATGTGAGGGCCGGGTTGCAAGATGTTTTTGTTGAACCCAGTGTATTCGCCTCTAGAGATACACGAGCGGAAGGTGGTCCCATACCTTGTCAAAGTTGGAATCCAATCTCCAATAAGCGCCTGCGGGTTTGATTGTATTCTATATATGTGGAGCGTGAGATGCAAGCGTTCCACTAGATTGATATTTATTTGTATCTAGACATTATTATAATATCAGAAAAGATATTGGTTCGGAAACTGTTTTGGGTTATCGTAAGGTAAAAACCGTCCGTGTTTATATGTGGATTTGGTCTTACGATTATCCTTTTCTTTGAAAAGATTTTGAACTTTAAATCTTGTTGGATGATTTACCCTTAATACTGTGCGAGTTTATCTCACTCTGGTTCACCAGACTGGCCCGGTGTTTTGTAAATGCTCGGGTTAGACCGAGGTGTACAGGTTCAGGTTATCAGATACTGAGAAGTTCAGAGACGAGCTGAAGATGTTCAGATGAAGGATATTCCGCTGTGTGATTATATATATATAAGGACAGATTATCAAAACTGTCCAGATGTGTGTTGTACTCTGATATTGTAAGTATTTTTAAAAAAGCTCTCAATAAAGTTTTATTTCTATATTATATTTTTGTTCCGCGGCGATGTGAGACTCTGTGTTGTGTTGTTTCTTCTCCTTCTACTATTCTAATATTTCTTTCTTTCTTATCTCACCCTCTAATTTCCTTCTAATACTATCCAGTGTTTTCGGTGTTGGAAGGTCGGCATGAGTTACGGTAAAGGTATTTATGTCGATTTTCGAGGCCGAAACCCGCTGGGTCGTTACACCAGTAATGAAGTACCATTTTTTCCTGTACAAAGTAACAAGGGGGAAATAAACCATACTCTGATATCACATCGAATCTGGTCACATACTCCGACAAACATGTCGCCTACGCGATGAACTCCTTACTCAACACTGATTTCAGAGAAGCCAAGAAAAATCTCTTCAAAGCGAACCATGAACTGGTCTCGAGCAAATCAATTTCAGGACATTGAAGTGATATGGACTCTTGACCAGTCCAGATTCATCCTTGGAGTTTTCTAGAAGTAAATTCCTGCTTCCCTTCAACATTTAACTCCAAGTATTCAAAGAACTCCTTGCAAGAACATAGATGGCACTCGAACTACAATAACCGACCTCGTTGCAAGGAGCAGTTTGCTTCATAGGCATGTAAGTATCTATATAGCCCAACATGGTTAGTTATATGCACTTGGGAGCTATAATCAATTAAAGATACCAGGACATCCCAAATGGTGATTTGTACCACTACGGAGAGAACATTATGTGAATCGGGGCATGTAATCCGCAGCCCAATTCTCGACACCATGAGTGGAGCAACTAATAGTATTTCTCGTTCAATAGATCGTCTTAGATAAATGGTTAGAAAGATTAGTCTCTGATACCGAAAATTATTCCAATATCCCTCGTGTGTAGAACAACCTATACTATTTATACTACTAATATATAGTTTGAAAGCCAAAAATATTTATAAATACATACTCTCTCACATACCAGGTTAAACAAAGCAACCTAAGCTTTAATACGAAATGTGACAACCGCCATGCACCAATGGATATTGCATTATACAAGCACCCAATCAATGCAGAACAGTTATGAAGGGAAATAAATAGAAGGAAATAAGATGAATTGAAGGAAAGAGAATGGAATAGAAGAGAAGAGTAAGAAATGAACACAATACATTAAACCACAAAATTTAAACATAGAACTTGTCATATATTTCATAAGGTATCAGATAACATATAATAATAACAATCATACATATAAAACAAGTGATATAGTAATAACTTTATAAATCACATAATCGAAGTACATAGGTTCGTATAGTTATGTAGAACAATAATAGATTCCATACAAGTGACATAAACCCAACCGATAAATTGTCTCTAATAAGAATACATAATACTACCAAGGCTCCACCGTGTTACACATCGTAATTAACAATGATAATATATGTGTAAGTATGAAAAGATGTCATCTCCTGCTAATCTACTTGCACATCTCTGATAATGCTCATACATATTATCAAGCCTACTCATCAACATCATCGATGAGTATCCATGGTAATAGGAGGAAATATAAAACCTTAGGTCAGATAATAGTCTAGTATGAGTGAGAAATAAATCTCAAAGTACTATAAAAATCATAATATTACATCGCATAAAAGGTGTGGAGAATCATTTATATCCTGTCCCTACATCCACGGAGTTAGCCATTTAATGATATATACTACTCAATGATAATCATCATGGGTGTAATCTATATTAGAATACTACAGATGTATAGATATCTAAATCGGTGATATCTAGAGTGATAAATGATTAAGCAAGCATAACATCCATCATCCATCCTCACATTCACTCACTCAATGTGCTAGATATGTGATAATGCGCAATTTTAATAATATTCGAATCCATGCTATCTAGTAGGCCAAGAACTAGGTTGTATTGACATGCACAATCCAATTCAAGTAGATGCTATAAGTTTTTTGGACTTGGAAACTATCTCTTGGACTTGGAGATGAAAGCTAAGACTTGGTCCAATGGACATCACAACTACTATCTCCTCTTCACGAGTAACTGCTAAAACCGTGAGTATCCATGATTGCACATATCATTCCCAAAAAGTCTATCCTTTGGAACTACTCCAATGAATTTTGACATGAAGTCCTCGGTTGGGACTAAGCATAAACAATCGACGTATTGTCAAGCTTAAACAAATGTTCTCAACCCTCTCCAGTAGCTTCCTCTTTGGTTCTCGGTCGCTTGCTCTCCATCTCGGGAAGCAACCATCCATTATAGAAGTCCCGCTTCCATCATAGAATCACTATTTCTGATTGACGAATCACTGCGTCGAAGCACCACATCTTTGCCTCATGCCAAAACTACCGGTCGAAGAGCCATCGCATCGAAACCAATATCGACTGAACCATCACATCACACTCCTCGAAACCACATCACCTTTCAAATTGGATAAATTGTCCAATAGTGATAGTGTTGGCCATTCCACGGTAATTGATAACGATCATTCTGATCATGTATTTAACTAAGGTTGGTTAAACGCACATCAAGTGAAAACGTCCGATATTCATTGCAAAATCCAAGTTCGTTGCCAAGTCTATCCTCCATCCTCGGATGGATCACCAAACTCTAGTGTCTCTCCGTCATCAACCCATCACTAAGCCTCAATATTGCTCTATCTTTGAACCAGTCTACATGCCCCAAAAAATTCTTCGTGAATTTATCCATTAGTTTGAGTCTACTTCCTTGTTTTTTTGATCAATAAGCATCAGCTTGTGCGTTCGATCGATCAACACCAAATTCTAGCGAACAAGATTTTCCTAGCAACAAATCGTCTACGAATGGTTAAACTAAGAAAAAAAATTCAATCATGCAACCGGTAGTCATACAAATTTCCAAATTGGCAGACAAACATCCATAATATCATCAATATAACAAGTGGAACTTCTCTAGAGCAATCAAAGTAAATAAAAAATAGTCTAAATCTAGTAGTACAATCAAAATGGCACATAATAGCATGTAAATGGGTAAAATGGTGATATTCACGTTTGAATTACTTATACCACTTTTTAATTCTTTTACTTATTTATAACTAGGTTCAACTATCCTAGAAATTACTTTAAATTATCAATTATACTATATAAACAGTTACAGTCTAGTGAAAGACAATGCCACTCACCTCAATAAAATTAATCCAAACAATGCTCCAAAGTGTAAAGCTCGCCAATACGAGTCCAACAAAAGAAATAACGTCTAAATCAGACCTCATATGAGAAAGTTATAATGGTTATAAGTTTAATGGTTACTTTAAGTGATTAATTAACCAAACAATAACTAACTTAGCCTAATTAACCGCATAAGCCACATTAATGGTCTTCCTCCCTCAAACATTTGCTTGCAGCGTGCATATCACAGAACCCTCCTCTATAAATCCTTCTATTTTCCACAACTCAACATATTTTCAATGAAATGTTAATCCACTTTCATCGATGCAATCTCTTCGAATAAGCTATGTGACCATTACAATCACATAGCACTCGACGCCATAGTGAAAAACGCGACATGGTGACCCATGATGTCTAGTTGACATATGTGATTTCCTAGGATGGAACGGTCCTTGAAGTGATGATATGAGAAGGTGTTTATCATCATGAGTAATGCCATCGCACTCTTAATTCCGCCTCTAACCATCTCTATCGTCATCGGTTCAAAACGCAAGAACTTCCTCCTCAAAATTCGATCACAAGAATGGTGATTGCACATAAATAAAATGGATATGGAACCAACGAGATTTTCACTACATGTTCAATGAATTTGGTTTCAAGATTTTTCATTGAGTAAATCATGTGATTTCGATTTTTGAATTAAATGGAATGGGCTGACCAACTTTTTAGGATTCAAAATTATACGGAAAAGATAGGGGAGAGGAACAATAATCTGACCATTCACGTGCTAGGGTATAACATAGGGGAAAAAAATCAATATTTAATTTGTGTATTCCAATTCTTAACTAGAAATCGACGTGCTCGTGCGATCAAACGGTGCATCCGATCGTCACAAAACTTGATAACGTGCATCATCACACTATTGCGGTTTAGATGGTACAAGTTTTGTTGCAATTTTAGGCTGTATCCCAAAATTACAATTACATGTATTTCAAGACTATTTTGGCCATAAATTGCTTGATCTCGAAGTACAACGATCTATAAATCTTTTCTCCATGTAACGAACTATCTGAACTCAATGAACGTGATCTCGAGTCCTGATTCGATCGGATGTGAAAAGTCACATTTGGAACAATCTTTCAATTAACGATTAATATTTAAATATCGGATTGTTAAAATACGGGTTGCACTACAAAAACATTGATTTTTTGTTGCAAAAATTGGTGGTATTTCTTCTCAAATGCAAACAAAAGTGTTTTCACTAACATTATAGGAGCGGCAAAAAATATTTCATATTCTCGCCTTTGACTTAACTTATCTATTTTCTATTCTCTTTTAATCGTGTTCAAATTTCATGGCACTGAGTAAATTTTTCTTTTCATCGTCGACTCTGTCATTTATACTCCAGACCCGGCCACTCGGTAGGCAAATTCTATTTCAACCCACCATTTTAGGTAGTAGCCACCCAAATCATGAAATAATCAGTAAACCCACAAATTTAGTTAGTAGCTGTGAAAACCCGTAACTTCCCCGTAAAGGAAAGCGTCGGATAGTTCGAGAACAAGCCACAACAGAACGCATATAAAGGAACATTTCATTGTATATTACAACAATGCATCAGATTACAAGAATATACAGAGTATAAATGAATATTACACAGAAATATCAGAGATTTAAATTACATTTAAATACATAGCAGCGGAAAATAATACAATACACAACTAGAATGAGATATACGGATACAAAGCTTTCCGGATATCGTTCCATCTGTAAACCAGGATCCTGTGAATATAAATCTGCAAAACCAAAACTACTAGTTGCCCGTGTCAAAATAGGGGCACCCAGAGTTTAGGTTAAAACAATAAACTCCAGGTCAGTCATGTGACTGGTGTGAGAACTAAAACAGTTATTAATCTTTATTTTTAAAGTTAGGTAAATCAAGGGACCACGCCGTATAACACGGAACGGGTTTCCTCCCAAGAATACCAGTGCCTAAAACAAACAGCGCAATGCTAAATAAAGAAAAATGAAGCTGTTACAAGACCCAGGTCCCATCACACAATGCAACGCAGTCGAGGATAGGGTTTTCCCTTATAACAGCCAAAGAATGCTTGATACGTTTAAAACAAATCATTTGATACTATAGTAAGTGCATAGTGTATGAAACAACTTCAAATCATAAGTATCAATCATAGGCGACATGAGCGTCCCATGCCACTATGTCGCCATATATAGGTTTACAAATAAAACCGCAAATGTCACGTATTTGGAAATTGGATTTCCGTCTATGAACCGAGGCAAAAGATAGTCCTCAACCGATTCGAGACAATCTAGCCTACCATGTCTCAGGAACAGCCGCAACTGCCCCCTGGATCGTCAGGGCCGGTCCACCGATGTGGATTATTATGCCTGAACAATACGTCTCCCCGCCCTTTAGGGTGCAAACGAGCCAACGAATGACTCCATCGGACCCGGATCGTCCGATCAAACCGAGGCGCCTCGCAATAGCAACAACCACATAAGTCAAACTCGTCAGGGCGTGTAAAACCACTGACGCCACTTTTAGCTAGAAAGAAACGCAAGTCCTCCCTGAGGTCCATCTCCCGTTTTTGGTTCATACCGGGTGTGATACTCGTGAATCAACGTTACACAAAGCTACCCCACACAAGGCCGTGCTTTGATCATCAACCACAAGACTTTGCTTTTCAACAGAAGCCTTGATCATTTGCCACTTAGGCATGCCACACAGGCAATTCACTCCATGCGATTGATATCCATCAATATATAACCCCTGAGCTCGTACGTCTCAGAGAAGGGCGTTAAGCAAGAGAATAAATTCTCTGCCGCCAAACAGATATATATTTAATAGAGATCAATCACACGGACTAAAATCCAATGTCAGACACACAGTCCATTTACAAGTCCGTTCTGGGTCTGAACGAAACCGGAGGCACCTAGTACCTCGCATATCCATCGACCTCCAAGTACGTCTGGACGATCACCAACTATTTCCATCTTCTTGGGTGTACAGCCCAATAAAGATCATCAGTAATCACCCAAACGACGTGAAGACCTCCGGTCTTCGACCATCGTCTTCATCTTCGACTTATCGTCGTATCAGTTATTCAGAATGGGATAAACCCGGTCTTTCCGAATAACTCGCGTATATTTTAAATAAGTGTTACACAAACACAACATACGCCTCATTCCAATTCATCAGTCACTAACCGTAAATTAATCAAGAGAATAATTTCCCAAATATTAACCCTGAAGGCCGAAACCAACATCAGATCAATATCCAGAAAACCATTCTGCTTAGCTAACCGACAGTTAGTTTCTAAATTTCACATTTATAGGGAAAGGTTCCCATTAATTTTAACCAAGATAAATTCCTTGAATTTATTCTTTATTCTATTTTTGAATCTCAATTCAAACTAGTCGGGATTAGCGAACCTTACCGAAGTAATCATTTATTTTAATTCCCCAATCCCAACCTATTCATCCCATGAAGTAAAACTGGTAATACTTCATATCTAACACCACAGTGTTATCGGTAAATTCAATTACCATTTCACGTTCAAATCTAATTAAAGATTTAACTATCGCCTAGAGAAAAACTGGTGATACTCCATTTTCGATCATTTCAATCTAATTAAAGATTCATTAAAACTCCACTTAGTTTTAATCTTCGACTGGGTTAAAGAATCAGTGTCATTTAAAACACGGTTCACGATAAACCCAAAATCACATTCCATTAATTATCGGGTTAAAGAACAAGTGTTATTTAAAACACTGTTCACGATAAACCCAAAAAAAATCAATACCAATTCAATTCCATTTAAATATCATTTAATTGGTACACTTCAATAAATCTAAATAAAAAGATTTAATCTTTTCTCAACTGGGTTCAAGAACAGTGTTAGTGAAGACACCATTCACGACAAACCCAAATCACATTTGATATTCAATATAAGGCCCTGAATAGAAAATATATCGGCTTATATTCAATATCAAATTCTACGATTAACAAATGTCGTATTGGAAATAACGATATAAATATATATCTTTCAAATTTCCAAAACAACATCCGTATAATCACGAATTCCAAAATCGAAATATTCCGAAGACAATTTCGATTCAAATCCACTCCAATGCAATCATTGGAAATTCTGGTTATTTTTAGAACCCTTTTCAAATTCAATTTATTTATTTAAAAATAAATAGAATTATATTTCTAGTTCAAAACTAGTTCATTTCGATAAAAATCTATTTTTATCTTTTCAAATATGGAGTTTTTCATCCCAATTCTTTCTAAATCATTTCTTATGATTTTACACAAATTATTACTATTTTTAATAATTTTATCAAGGCCCGTACAGTCGATTTCCATCAACGGCCATTGAACTGCACTTACAGCGACCTTTTTCAAATTTGATTTGGACGTAACTCCAAATCCAGCCGTTAGATTTAAAATTCCTAATGTTCGTTAGAAAGCTCTTTTCGATACGAACCCAACGGTTCCGGTTTTAGGAGAATCCGACGGTCGGATCTCCCGTAATGTCCGTTTGAAATAAACGGTCGAAATTCACGAACTGCCGCGGCGCGGCGCGTTCTATTCAGGCCATTATATTATATATATATAATATATATAATATATACTTCGTCGATTTCTATTTAAAACGAATTATATACATAGTTTTAAAATCGTTTCAAAAGCAATTTCAACTTCCTTTTCAATTCAAATCAAAATTGAATTCTCCTTTATAAATTCGTTTTAAAATTCATTTCTATTCAATTCAAATTTCAATTCAATTTGAATTCATTTCAATTCGCTTTCAATTCAATTTGAATTTGTTTTCAATTCAATCCATTTCGAAATCGTTTTCAATTCAATTTGAATTCGTTTTCAATTCAATTCATTTCGAAATCGTTTTCAATTCAATTCATTTCGAAATCGTTTTCAATTCAATTTGAATTCGTTTTCAATTCGATTCATTTCGAAATCGTTTTCAATTCAATTTGAATTCGTTTTCAATTCGATTCATTTCGAAATCGTTTTCAATTCATTTCATTCCGAAATCGTTTTCAATTCAATTTGAATTCGTTTTCAATTCGATTCATTTCGAAATCGTTTTCAATTCATTTCATTTCGAAATCGTTTTCAATTCAATTTGAATTCGTTTTCAATTCAATTCATTTCGAAATCCTTTTCAATTCAATTTGAATTCGTTTTCAATTCAATTCATTTCGAAATCGTTTTCAATTCAATTTGAATTCGTTTTCAATTCAATTTATTTCGAAATCGTTTTCAATTCAATTTCGAATTCGTTTTCAATTCAATTCATTTCGAAATCGTTTTCAATTCAATTCATTTCGAAATCGTTTTCAATTCAATTTGAATTCATTTTCAATTCAATTCATTTCGAAATCATTTTCAATTCAATTTCGAATTCGTTTTCAATTCAATTCATTTCGAAATCGTTTTCAATTCAATTTCGAATTCGAAATGAATAAAATCGATATAAATATCGTTCACGTCAAAATGGCGTCAATCTAATCAACACGGCTTCATAAATTTCTATTTTCAAATATTCTATTTCAAATATTTTTTTTTCAAAATAGTTGTTATTATCAAAATATTTCGTTCAACACATGACCAATCTCAATGGATGAGTACTGTCAACACATGAACCTTTATTTTATATTATAAAGATGTAAATTTTATTACTAAAATATTTCGTTCAACACATGACCAATCTCAATGGATGAGTACTGTCAACACATGAACCTTTATTTTATATTATTCTTTATTTTTCAAATTGGAATGAGGCCCAATCAATTACCATATAAAGTTAATTATATGGATTTTCATGCATTACACACATATAATAGCATTGAAAAATAATCAACCATCAACCAAAGTGCACTACACTGTACAAGCATCAAATATAGATATCTAACGCTTATAACAACCTGTCAATCAATCGATCGACATATTTAATCAATCAGGATGAGTGAACTTCATATTTCATCCTAACACCCGTGTGGGGTTTTCAAACAATCAAACACAGATTTTGTTTGTGCAGTTGGGCGATGTGTAAAATTTATCGACCCAATCAATGTCCTTCAAATAGGTGTACATAAACAAACCGTCCGGTTTGTAAATGAATATTTATTTATTCACATTCACGTTAAAAATTATATTTTTAACGATAATACATTTTATTCCAACATATGAATTTCTATTCAGTTCATTCTTTAAATAAAATGATATTTTTATTTTTCTAACTTATTTTAGAAAATTTTGGCGGCATAACGGAACAAGGCCTAGCCTTATCCCCGGTCTAGTGAAGGCCCACGCCATTCACACTTCAATCAAATCAATTCATTTCACCAAACAATTCAAATTCCAGTAAAATAATCTAACTAATTTTTGCAATCAAACAAACAAGTCCATGGTCTGTGGACGATTGTGTCGGGTGCTACTAAGCACCGTCTGCATCCTAGTATATATATATAATTAGAAAAAGAATTTGAAGAGTGAGGAATTCTCACTGATAGCTATCCAGCTCCACGACACTTCATTTATAAAAATCTTCTTTATTCTCGCCTTTTTATCATCTTCGTAGCCCGTAGTCACTACATATATAAAAATCACACATTTTTATATTTTGATGTCTTTAAAATAAAAGTCACTTTTTATTTGTTCACTCTTAATTTAAAAATCATATTTTTATAATCACTTCATATATTTAAAAATCGAATTTTTACTATGCTATTCAATATATAAAAATCGAATTTTTATTATGCTGTTCAATATATAAAGATCGAATTTTTACTATGCTGTTCAATATATAAAAATCATATTTTGATTGGATAAAGATCCCGCCTTTCTACCAATAAAAATTTCGTCTTCCCTATACCAAAAAATCAAATCTTTCTTGATTCAAAAATCTAATTCTTTTAATAAGCAAATCTAACCTTTTTCTACTATAAAAATCCCGCCTTTCCTATTATAAAAATTACATTTTTATAATAAACCATTTTCTTTTATAAAACTGATTTTAATTAAACAATGTTATTTTCAGTTTTTAAACAATAAAAATTTCAGTTTTAAAACAATATAAATTTTAATAAAGAAATAAAAAAAAATTAACTTACAGTTTTTCTTTTGCGCGCAGAAGAGGGGGGTTCATGGTTCGTCGGAGGGTATAGACGGCGTCGGCGCTGGGTGCTGGTGGAGGAGGATGGCTCGACGTCGGTTGTCGTGGGATTGGGGCTCGGTTTAGGGTTTGGGGGACATCGGGGAGCGCTCGAACTGGGAAGGAGGCGAGAGGAGGGTCGCGGCTCAGGCGGAGGGAAGGTGCGTCGACGGTGGGCTGATCGAAGGAGGGCGGCGGCGGGTTTTTTAACCTCGACGTTTTTTTTTTCTCTCTAATTATTCTGAATCGGGTTGGTTTGAAGAAGGGGGGCCTGGGTAGTTAAGGAGGGGGTATTTTATTATATATATTTTTTTATTTTATTTTTCAAAACCCTAAATGTTGACTTTTAATTCGAACACCTATCGAGGCCCAACGACTGTCGCCCCTAGCTAATTACCCCCATTCCGAACACAATGGGATATGTATCGCAGGTTGATTCGATCGTTTGAATCAGTTTCCGTTGAATTTACATTTAAATCATTATATTGAATTTTAAACGTACATTTCAAATTACCGGGGTCACATACTAACTCTAAAAATTCCAGAAAAATATTTTCTAGCTTCGTATTGACGATACGGTCCTAACAAAACTAGTTTCATCAAATTCTGAGACCGTTTGAAAAATGGCCAATTTCCAGTCGATTAAAATCAACTGAAACTGGTCAAACGCGTTTTCCTTTGCCACGCCCACATATTGATTCGAAAAATTATCAAATTTGAAACCTAGCAATAAATTTACACTGCGGACCCAACAGAAGTGGTTTCGTCGAAATCCGAGGTCGTTTGCAAAATTTCCATTTTTAAGGGCCTGAATTCCATAGCGACTATTCAGAATTTTCAACTGGACATACCTTTTGATTCCCGCTATGAAAATTTGATTTGTCGGATTCGTTGGAAAGATATTATCAATTAGATCCTATCATTTTTGGTTTCACTAAAATCTGGATTGTTTTGCACCCGGTACATTCATTTGAAGTTTGAAATCGAATTATCGAACTACCGCGCCATTTTCAATTCTATTTATAATTATATATAAATATTTATATTCTAACGATGACGCGTATAATATATACGTTCGAATTATATTCAAAATAAATTTCTCGTCGATATTATTTAAAATAATTCATTTTAAATAATCAAAATTCGCTAAAATTGCCAAAATAAAAATTTTAAACTGGCCCAGATTTTCGGGTTGTTACAATCTCCCCCACTTAAAATTTTCGTCCCCGAAAAGGAACAAAGTCGAAAGTGGTTTGATTAATCAACTCTACGCTCGATCTGACTTTCATTCCCCAACTTTTCAGTTTCTGAGAATTTTCAAAAATTTCAAAAATTTGGCTAACACCCTAAATTTTCGAAAAATTTCGCCATAACCTCCCCTGCACCGGGAGCATCGGGGAATTTCAAATAGCTTCCCCGGTCCTTCAGATCTCAAAAAGAAAAAGAAAAAGCCAAGCGGCTAGCCAATAGGCTCATAAAATCATCATCACCCAAACAAAACAGTAAATTATGTAGTAAACATGTACCTATTTGTCGGGCAAACAAATTTTATTCTCTGCTCTAGCCTCCTTGCTATGACCTGTTCAATGATAGTACATGTATATGCAAGCTAATGCGACCAATTTTCAATATAATTCAATATCTGATGCTATTAGGCATAATGGTTCAAAATTAGCAAACAAATAGGCAAACAACACAAACATCAATCCATTAGTGAATTAGAGTTTCAAATTCATAATTTTGATACATATACAAAAATCAAGTTTTGATGCCAAATCACAACAATGTATTCTAGCTATATTAGTTTTGGTTCTCACACCAGCCTAATGGAAATATATAGAAAATCACACCTTCGAAACTCGAACATAAATGTTGATGATGCGATCGCTATCATCAATATCATCTTCGGGCGACTAGAGTGTGATGCTATATCTATCCAATATATTAAAACTTTGAATATACGTTTGCAAGGCGTATATGCAAATTCTTTATATACTGAATTGTCCAAAATCAATATAAACAAATAATCAAATACGAATAGTTGATTAAATTTGCAAAACAAAATTTGTTTTCATTTTTATTTTAAAAATTTACTCTTCACGCTCGTTCTAGGATACTACTGATCCCATCTCTAACGAGTCATTCTCATTGGATATTACTAATCCAATATCTGATGAATTCTTCCGTCGGATTCTAATGTGTCATGTTCTCTGAGCTTTGTAAACCAAAGCTCTGATACCAACTGTGAAAACCCGTAACTTCCCCGTAAAGGAAAGCGTCGGATAGTTCGAGAACAAGCCACAACAGAACGCATATAAAGGAACATTTCATTGTATATTACAACAATGCATCAGATTACAAGAATATACAGAGTATAAATGAATATTACACAGAAATATCAGAGATTTAAATTACATTTAAATACATAGCAGCGGAAAATAATACAATACACAACTAGAATGAGATATACGGATACAAAGCTTTCCGGATATCGTTCCAGCTGTAAACCAGGATCCTGTGAATATAAATCTGCAAAACCAAAACTACTAGCTGCCCGTGTCAAAATAGGGGCACCCAGAGTTTAGGTTAAAACAATAAACTCCAGGTCAGTCATGTGACTGGTGTGAGAACTAAAACAGTTATTAATCTTTATTTTTAAAGTTAGGTAAATCAAGGGACCACGCCGTATAACACGGAACGGGTTTCCTCCCAAGAATACCAGTGCCTAAAACAAACAGCGCAATGCTAAATAAAGAAAAATGAAGCTGTTATAAGACCCAGGTCCCATCACACAATGCAACGCAGCCGAGGATAGGGTTTTCCCTTATAACAGCCAAAGAATGCTTGATACGTTTAAAACAAATCATTTGATACTATAGTAAGTGCATAGTGTATGAAACAACTTCAAATCATAAGTATCAATCATAGGCGACATGAGCGTCCCATGCCACTATGTCGCCATATATAGGTTTACAAATAAAACCGCAAATGTCACGTATTTGGAAATTGGATTTCCGTCTATGAACCGAGGCAAAAGATAGTCCTCAACCGATTCGAGACAATCTAGCCTACCATGTCTCAGGAACAGCCGCAACTGCCCCCTGGATCGTCAGGGCCGGTCCACCGATGTGGATTATTATGCCTGAACAATACGTCTCCCCGCCCTTTGGGGCGCAAACGAGCCAACGAATGACTCCATCGGACCCGGATCGTCCGATCAAACCGAGGCGCCTCGCAACAGCAACAACCACATAAGTCAAACTCATCAGGGCGTGTAAAACCACTGACGCCACTTTTAGCTAGAAAGAAACGCAAGTCCTCCCTGAGGTCCATCTCCCGTTTTTGGTTCATACCGGGTGTGATACTCGCGAATCAACGTTACACAAAGCTACGCCACACAAGGCCGTGCTTTGATCATCAACCACAAGACTTTGCTTTTCAACAGAAGCCTTGATCATTTGCCACTTAGGCATGCCACACAGGCAATTCACTCCATGCGATTGATATCCATCATTATATAACCCCTGAGCTCGTACGTCTCAGAGAAGGGCGTTAAGCAAGAGAATAAATTCTCCGCCGTCAAACAGATATATATTTAATAGAGATCAATCACACGGACTAAAATCCAATGTCAGATACACAGTCCATTTACAAGTCCGTTCTGGGTCTGAACGAAACCGGAAGCACCTAGTACCTCGCATATCCATCGACCTCCAAGTACGTCTGGACGATCAACAACTATTTCCATCTTCTTGGGTGTACAGCCCAATCAAGATCATCAGTAATCACCCAAATGACGTGAAGACCTCCGGTCTTCGACCATCGTCTTCATCTTCGACTTATCGTCGTATCAGTTATTCAGAATGGGATAAACCCGGTCTTTCCGAATAAATCGCATATATTTTAAATAAGTGTTACACAAACACAACATACGCCTCATTCCAATTCATCAGTCACTAACCATAAATTAATCAAGAGAATAATTTCCCAAATATTAACCCCGAAGGCCGAAACCAACATCAGATCAATATCCAGAAAACCATTCTGCTTAGCTAACCGACAGTTAGTTTCTAAATTTCACATTTATAGGGAAAGGTTCCCATTAATTTTATCCAAGATAAATTCCTTGAATTTATTCTTTATTCTATTTTTTAATCTCAATTCAAACTAGTCGGGATTAGCGAACCTTACCGAAGTAATCATTTATTTTAATTCCCCAATCCCAACCTATTCATCCCATGAAGTAAAACTGGTAATACTTCATATCTAACACCACAGTGTTATCGGTAAATTCAATTACCATTTCACATTCAAATCTAATTAAAGATTTATCTATCGCCTGGAGCAAAACTGGTGATACTCCTTTTTCGATCATTTCAATCTAATTAAATATTCATTAAAACTCCACTTAGTTTTAATCTTCGACTGGGTTAAAGAATCAGTGTCATTTAAAGCACGGTTCACGATAAACCCAAAATCACATTCCATTAATTATCGGGTTAAAGAACAAGTGTTATTTAAAACACTATTCACGATAAACCCAAAAAAAATCAATACCAATTCAATTCCATTTAAATATCATTTAATTGGTACACTTCATTAAATCTAAATAAAAAGATTTAATCTTTTCTCAACTGGGTTCAAGAACAGTGTTAGTGAAGACACCATTCACGACAAACCCAAATCACATTTGATATTCAATATAAGGCCCTGAATAGAAAATATATCGACTTATATTCAATATCAAATTCTACGATTAACAAATGTCGTATTGGAAATAACGATATAAATATATATCTTTCAAATTTCCATAACAACATCCGTATAATCACGAATTCCAACATCGAAATATTCCGAAGACAATTTCGATTCAAATCCACTCCAATGCAATCATTGGAAATTCTGGTTATTTTTAGAACCCTTTTCAAATTCAATTTATTTATTTAAAAATAAATAGAATTATATTTCTAGTTCAAAACTAGTTCATTTCGATAAAAATCTATTTTTATCTTTTCAAATATGGAGTTTTTCATCCCAATTCTTTCTAAATCATTTCTTATGATTTTACACAAATTATTACTATTTTTAATAATTTTATCAAGGCCCGTACAGTCGATTTCCATCAACGGCCATCGAACTGCACTTACAGCGACCTTTCTCAAATTTGATTTGGACGTAACTCCAAATCCAACCGTTAGATTTCAAATTCCTAATGTTCGTTAGAAAGCTCTTTTCGATACGAACCCAACGGTTCCGGTTTTAGGAGAATTCGACGGTCGGATCTCCCGTAATGTCCGTTTGAAATAAACGGTCGAAATTCACGAACTGCCGCGGCGCGGCGCGTTCTATTCAGGCCATTATATTATATATATAATATATATAATATATACTTCGTCGATTTCTATTTAAAATGAATTATATAAATAGTTTTAAAATCGTTTCAAAAGCAATTTCAACTTCCTTTTCAATTCAAATCAAAATTGAATTCTCCTTTATAAATTCGTTTTAAAATTCATTTCTATTCAATTCAAATTTCAATTCAATTTGAATTCATTTCAATTAGCTTTCAATTCAATTTGAATTCGTTTTCAATTCAATTCATTTCGAAATCGTTTTCAATTCAATTTGAATTCGTTTTCAATTCAATTCATTTCGAAATCGTTTTCAATTCAATTCATTTCGAAATCGTTTTCAATTCAATTTGAATTCGTTTTCAATTCGATTCATTTCGAAATCGTTTTCAATTCATTTCATTTCAAAATCGTTTTCAATTCAGTTTGAATTCGTTTTCAATTCGATTCATTTCGAAATCGTTTTCAATTCATTTCATTTCGAAATCGTTTTCAATTCAATTTGAATTCGTTTTCAATTCAATTCATTTCGAAATCGTTTTCAATTCAATTTGAATTCGTTTTCAATTCAATTCATTTCGAAATCGTTTTCAATTCAATTTGAATTCGTTTTCAATTCAATTTATTTTGAAATCGTTTTCAATTCAATTTCGAATTCGTTTTCAATTCAATTCATTTCGAAATCGTTTTCAATTCAATTCATTTCGAAATTGTTTTCAATTCAATTTGAATTCGTTTTCAATTCAATTCATTTCGAAATCGTTTTCAATTCAATTTCGAATTCGTTTTCAGTTCAATTCATTTCGAAATCGTTTTCAATTCAATTTCGAATTCGAAATGAATAAAATCGATATAAATATCGTTCACGTCAAAATGGCGTCAATCTAATCAACACGGCTTCATAAATTTCTATTTTCAAATATTCTATTTCAAATATTTCTTTTTCAAAATAGTTGTTATTATCAAAATATTTCGTTCAACACATGACCAATCTCAATGGATGAGTACTGTCAACACATGAACCTTTATTTTATATTATAAAGATGTAAATTTTATTACTAAAATATTTCGTTCAACACATGACCAATCTCAATGGATGAGTACTGTCAACACATGAACCTTTATTTTATATTATTCTTTCTTTTTCAAATTGGAATGAGGCCCAATCAATTACCATATAAAGTTAATTATATGGATTTTCATGCATTACACACATATAATAGCATTGAAAAATAATCAACCATCAACCAAAGTGCACTACACTGTATAAGCATCAAATATAGATATCTAACGCTTATAACAGCCTGTCAATCAATCGATCGACATATTTAATCAATCAGGATGAGTGAACTTCATATTTCATCCCAACACCCGTGTGGGGTTTTCAAACAATCAAACACAGATTTTGTTTGTGCAGTTGGGCGATGTGTAAAATTTATCGACCCAATCAATGTCCTTCAAATAGGTGTACATAAACAAACCGTCCGGTTTGTAAATGAATATTTATTTATTCACATTCACGTTAAAAATTATATTTTTAACGATAATACATTTTATTCCAACATATGAATTTCTATTCAGTTCATTCTTTAAATAAAATGATATTTTTATTTTTCTAACTTATTTTAGAAAATTTTGGCGGCATAACGGCACGATACTAGAAACGGAACAAGGCATAGCCTTATCCCCGGTCTAGTGAAGGCCCACGCCATTCACACATCAATCAAATCAATTCATTTCACCAAACAATTCAAATTCCAGTCAAATAATCTAACTAATTTTTGCAATCAAACAAACAAGTCCATGGTCTGTGGACGATTGTGTCGGGTGCTACTAAGCACCGTCTGCATCCTAGTATATATATAACTAGAAAAAGAATTTGAAGAGTGAGGAATTCTCACCGATAGCTATCCAGCTCCACGACACTTCATTTATAAAAATCTTCTTCATTCTCGCCTTTTTATCATCTTCGTTGCCCGTAGTCACTACATATATAAAAATCACACATTTTTATATTTTGATGTCTTTAAAATAAAAGTCACTTTTTATTTGTTCACTCTTAATTTAAAAATCATATTTTTATAATCACTTCATATATTTAAAAATCGAATTTTTACTATGCTATTCAATATATAAAAATCGAATTTTTATTATGCTGTTCAATATATAAAGATCGAATTTTTACTATGCTGTTCAATATATAAAAACCATATTTTGATTGGATAAAGATCCCGCCTTTCTTCCGATAAAAATTTCGTCTTCCCTATACCAAAAAATCAAATCTTTCTTGATTCAAAAATCTAATTCTTCTAATAAGCAAATCTAACCTTTTTCTACTATAAAAATCCCGCCTTTCCTATTATAAAAATTACATTTTTATAATAAACCATTTTCTTTTATAAAACTAATTTTAATTAAACAATGTTATTTTCAGTTTTTAAACAATAAAAATTTCAGTTTTAAAACAATACAAATTTTAATAAAGAAATAAAAAAAATAAAATTAACTTACAGTTTTTCTTTTGCGCGCAGAAGAGGGGGGGTTCATGGTTCGTCGGAGGGTATAGACGGCGTCGGCGCTGGGTGCTGGTGGAGGAGGATGGCTCGACGTCGGTTGTCGTGGGATTGGGGCTCGGTTTAGGGTTTGGGGGACATCGGGGAGCGCTCGAGCTGGGAAGGAGGCGAGAGGAGGGTCGCGGCTCAGGCGGAGGGAAGGTGCGTCGACGGTGGGCTGATCGGAGGAGGGCGGCGGCGGGTTTTTTAACCTCGATGTTTTTTTTTCTCTAATTATTCTGAATCGGGTTGGTTTGAAGAAGGGGGGGGGGGGGGGCTAGGTAGTTAAGGAGGGGGTATTTTATTATATATTTTTTTTATTTTATTTTTCAAAACCCTAAATGTTGACTTTTAATTCGAACACCTATCGAGGCCCAACGACTGTCGCCCCTAGCTAATTACCCCCATTCCGAACACAATGGGATATGTATCGCAGGTTGATTCGATCGTTTGAATCAGTTTCCGTTGAATTTACATTTAAATCATTATATTGAATTTTAAACGTACATTTCAAATTACCGGGGTCACATACTAACTCTAAAAATTCCAGAAAAATATTTTCTAGCTTCGTATTGACAATACGGTCCTAACAAAACTAGTTTCATCAAATTCTGAGATCGTTTGAAAAATGGCCAATTTCCAGTCGATTAAAATCAACTGAAACTGGTCAAACGCGTTTTCCTTTGCCACGCCCACATATTGATTCGAAAAATTATCAAATTTGAAACCTAGTAATAAATTTACACTGCGGACCCAACAGAAGTGGTTTCGTCGAAATCCGAGGTCGTTTGCAAAATTTCCATTTTTAAGGGCCTGAATTCCATAGCGACTATTCAGAATTTTCAACTGGACATACCTTTTGATTCCCGCTATGAAAATTTGATTTTTCGGATTCGTTGGAAAGATATTATCAATTAGATCCTATCATTTTTGGTTTCACTAAAATCCGGATTGTTTTGCACCCGGTACATTCATTTGAAGTTTGAAATCGAATTATCGAACTACCGCGCCATTTTCAATTCTATTTATAATTATATATAAATATTTATATTCTAACGACGACGCGTATAATATATACGTTCGAATTATATTCAAAATAAATTTCTCGTCGATATTATTTAAAATAATTCATTTTAAATAATTAAAATTCGCTAAAATTGCCAAAATAAAAATTTTAAACTAGCCCAGATTTTCGGGTTGTTACAGTAGCCCCCCGTTTTTTAGAAAAAAAACCAAAAATACCCTTCCACGTAGGGGGACTACGTGGTTTTTCACTGTACCTCGTAGTCGCCCTACGTGATTCATCAAAGTACCACGTAGATGATCTCCGTGGTTCATTCATGGACCACGTAGACATACTACGAGGTACACCAAAAAACCACGTAATGCAACTACGAGGTGTTCAAAAAACTGGGAAAAAAAAATAACAGTAAAAGGGCAGTTTGATCATCGTATTTTTTTGATAAAATGGGGGGCTACTAACTAATTTTGTGGGTTGAAATAGAATTTGCCCGATAAAGCAAATGAAGCCTTGGCTTTGGGCCTCATAAAAAATTAGGGCACCATTTTTAGGTTTTCAATTACGCAAAGGTGGGAAAAACTCAGGATACTCTATATCGGTAGCGAAAATTCAAACATGGGCCACGACAACTCTAAAGTTGCAACTCCAATTGCTTGTAGCATTGGCGGCTCTAGCATGGAAAGCACAACAGACGGCTAGCGAAAACATCCATAGGTGCTTCGATCTGAATCTGAGTTCGACGGGTCACATGAGGCAACATCAGGTAGGGACACAATCAACTAATAGTGGTGCAACACCACAGTGGTCAATTAATGGTACGATCAACTAATGGTGGTGCACAACCATGTGTGCTGCCTGTTCCTATTGGCCTCTACAATTCTGGTTTGTAGATTTCTATTTAACATTTGACGTGTTATAAGGATAATATTCTTTGCATTCTTTTGTGTTGGTTCATAGGTGGAACAATCGAACTGAAAGTATGTTGAGAATTAACTGAAAGTTTTCAAGAGTGTTACTGTTGATAGTATAAGATAGAGAGAGATCATTGTTGATTGGAATTTATTTTAAGAAGCACAAAACAAGCATGCGATTGGAAATTCCCAAGGTCAGCAACCCATTCTAATTGATTCAACACATTACATATCTATTTGTGGCACTTTTCCATTTTTCCTTTGTATCGCTATATATAACTTTTCTATAATTCTTTTTTGCCATTTTCTACACTATCTTGATTTGGAAGAAGCAGATTTTTATATTGAATTATCTTTATCAACATATGATTATGAAATTTACTACCCTTTTGTTTTATGTGATTTTTTGGTCCTTTGAAGGCTACGAAATGTTTGTAGAAGCATATATTGATGCTGATGAAAAATGTGAAGCTCTTAAATACATTCCGAACCTCACTGATCAGGCAGAGAAGTCATAGGTAAAATTGGTAGCTTAGCATGTTTTGTTGCTTTATTTACATACTTAAGTAGGTTAATTCTTAACATTTTTGACAGAACTGGACAACTCCTAAAAATGCACGCTAAAGGAAATTACCTGTCGCATGAAAGTTTGTTTATTGTATGTTGCATAAAAGAAGTTAAGGTGCAGATTCATGCCTCACCTAGTTTGGAGAGCTAGCTCCGCCACTTGAATTTACCAAACTAAGTGCATGATTTTGCAAGTATGAAAGCTAAAGGAAATTGCTAATATTAAGTAGCAGCAGTTTTAAATTTAACTAAAGATGTACTGTTTTCAAAGGATTTAAAATACTGAGATGACGAATAATTAGTTCTGAGAACCTGGAATTTGATAAACATGAGTATGGTGATAAAAATTGGTTTGGAATCAATACTTATCTTAGATTTATATTGCTGAATTCTAAAAAAAGAACTGGGCAAGTATAATGAAGCTTATTATGGCTAGATGTAAAGGAGTATATGTTCGGATTTATAAGAAGAAGTCAGGCGTGTTCAGATGCATGTTGATTTTTCTGTTTATATATAAATGTATCTATGTGACAGCTATATGCATACTTATAGTATATATGCTGATATATGGATAAAAAATACTTGAAAATGCCCATAGACTCATGATTAATATATCTCAGTCCTATTTGATAAAGAGAGTGATACTTTTGAGTTTAACATATTTTTTTCTTTACAACCTGATGTGTTTGAGCAAAAATATAAATTTCTCCCTAGTTTTGCATAGTACTATGCCCGAAGAGAGTTCAGAGATTATTGGAATATCGAGTTGAAGTTTAGTCTGAAATGAGGTATGACTTTACTTAGGCAATGGGTTGTAGGATTTGTTAATTGTAATTTTGAATTAAAAGCGCTTTTTATACCAAGCTAAAGTATTCAGCTAATAACCCCAACATATAACTGAATTTTTAATGGAGTTTAAAAGGAAACAAGATTGAACCTATGCGTTTTGTTTAGCTATATATTAGCACCCAGGCCAGTGTATAATGAAAGTAACTTGAATATAAATATGTATACAAATTAATGAGCTGAAGCCATATAAAAATACCGCAATCCTATATATGAACGAAGAAATAGGCATAGGCCTTGATATGGCCAAAAGTAATTGTATATGAACACTTTTTATATAAAAGGGTACTAAAATACAACTATATCTATACTAATAAGATGAAGGCTGCCAAATGAAGTATAAAATACAGGAAAGAATGTCCTGATATCCTAGAAAAATGCACAGGAATGATGTCTTTTTCCAAGTAAAATTATTTACACAAGAAGCCTGCTATTTTCACACACACACACACACACACACAGATATATATATATATATATATATATATATATATATATATATATATATATATATATATATATATATATATATAATGTCTTAAATTTATCAATCCATTGTCCAACAGGAATGATAATGGGAAGTGTTAGAGAAAATTATTTCCGTATATGAGGTTAGTTTTTGGTACGTAGTGTGTTTCTGCTTTAATCATGACATGAATGAAAATGGAACTCTTTTAGATAAAAATATTTATCCATTAATTTCAAATTTGGATATGTTAATGTGAAAACTTAAATATCGTACCCACCCTACATGTAGTTGATGATATACTTAATATAGAACTCAAGGGAATGGTATAAATGAATTATTTTTAGATAAGTGGCTGTATTAGATAGATGTTTTGGAACACATATGAACCAAAATGCTTTGAATTTTTTGAGTTCAGGGTAATCTGAGTGCTAGATGAGTCATAATTTTAATTCAGTGACAAATGACAATGGAGCGGAGAGGGCACCTACCAAAAAGGAAGGGAGCCTAATATACCATCGATAGTGCAGTCTAGTGAGGAACATGTACTTAGATTTTGATTAAATTTATGAAATTTCTATAGTTCTTTATCCTTGGACTAAGTGGACTTGTATTCTTAAAATTCCCTTCTTTATGTATTTGGGAAAAATTATCCAGGGAACTGTATAAAGAAAAGATAAAAATAAAATGATTGCTATCAACCTTTTTTGATACATTGAGTATTTTAATAACTTATGAACATGTTCAAAATCTACTGTAAATTGATAATGCTTTCCAGTGAATCCAAATTCTCATATAATCTGTACAGGATTTACTAGCGTTAGACTTTTTTCCTCTGGATATTGCCATTATAATGTTGTTATTGCCATTATAATGTTGTTATAGTTGAAGAATCTGTACATGTTATTGCCATTGTAATGTTGTTATTTGACTTTTTTCCTTCAGATATTGGCCGACATATCAGCCAATGAATGTACAACTTCCTTATGAATTAAATGTTAACCAGGTTTGATCATTCATTAAATAATTAGTAGAACATATAAATTTCACTGTTTAGCTCATCTGGCATGTTCAACCTTTGATATGTCTCATTTTGTGTCTACAACAGGATATATTCAAGGGGTTTTATTTAAGCAAGTACAGTGGAAGGCGGTTGGCGTGGAAAAATTCATTAGGCCATTGTGTCTTGAAAGCAGATTTTCCAAAGGGCAAAAAGAATTAGCTGTATCATTATTTCAGGTGAGTACTTGTCAGTTAATTGTGTGGACACCCATTTGTGTATTGAAAATCATATCTCCCTTTCAGATTTACATATATTCATATATCAAGCAACAACTATAATCTAAATATTAAGCAGCACTTTTGTCGCTGAAAATGGTTAGTTCAAACTTTATGCTTCAAAGTGGTTTTCTGATTTATTTGAAAATATTAATCAACCGAGCGTAGTAGGGTGCTGCTGTGTATGTGTAAAGAGAACAAGGATATACACTGCAATGCGGACCGCATTTAAGATAATTACAGACATTGGGCTTAGCCCATGATGCTTTCATATGTTCTATAAATATGTACATAACAGTACCGTTTATTTTATTGAATGAATACTATTACAATTACTGTACCACTTCATTTCCCTCTGAATACGAGATTTTCTTTCTTTAATCATTTTATGGTATCAGAGCTGCTTGCCTCACGGCTGATCTGCATTTAATCTTCAAGAAAACAGGGTATCATTCCGCAATTAACAAGAAGGCCTTTCTTCATCAAAGCATCATCTGTTCCCATCGAAATTCCATCAAGACTGGGATTTTTCGATTATTACTCCTCAGAAAAGTGTCATCATCGGAGTATATACCCTTCACACGATCGTGTGTACCCATTCTTATCAGATTTTCTGCTTTGATTTCTGCCTCGCCTAGAGAGATCCGATTAAATTCGTCATTTCTGCTCTGGCTGCAGATTTTCCCTCTTATTAACGGTCAGTTACTGCCTCGCCTAGAGGAGATCAGATTGAAATCATCACTTACTTCTGGCTTCAGCTTACTTGCAGTCAAGCCCATCATTTTCTTGATAGCCATTCGCTTTAAGACTTCTTGATTCACTTTCTTGAATCAAAGATCATTCCTGTTTTGCTTTCTTCCCTTTTCTTGCCATAAATCCATCAAAATGGCCAGAGAAGACGACGACATCACATCAGCAAATTCCGGAAGCAATGCCATCGAAAACTCCATGCCAGCCGCTGCGCTTGTCAAGCCGAAGAGCCAAATTGTTACCATCCCACTCGACGAGGACAACTACATTCTTTGGAAATATCAGGTTGAAACAGCACTTAAGGGATACGGTCTGATGGAATATATCAGAGGTACCATATTCATCCCTCCAATAATGATTGAAGATGGTCAAGGCAACTACGTCAGCAACCCTGATCACAACAAATACTTGAAACAAGACAACTTATTGGCTTCATGGCTTCTCTCTTCTATTAGTGCAAATCTCTTGTCACAAATCGTCGGATCCAATACATCACATGAAATCTGGACTCGAATTGAGCAGATTTTCAATGCGCAATCATCGGCAAGAATCATGCATTATAGAAGAGAGCTGCAGAATTCAAGAAAAAATGAAATGAGTATGAGAGAATATCTTGCAAAAATCAAGAATTTATGCGATAAGTTAAGTGCTGTGGGACATCCAATTTCTGATAGTGAACAAGTTTTAGTCATAACAAATGGACTTGATCAAGATTATGAATCATTAGTTACTTACATTGCCACGTAGCCAACGTTACCCGATATCCAATTCGTTCATTCATCTCTGTTGGCCCACGAAGGCAGAGTTGAACAATGAAAGGCAATGCAAGGAGAATATTCTGCAAATTTTGCTGCTACATCGAAAGGTAAACAACAGCAAAGAAATAACAACCAGACCAAACAAGACAGTCAAGGTCAAAGGGGTGGTCAATCACAAAGAGGTCGTGGCAGAGGAAGGAACAACAATAATAATCGTGTTAAATGTCAAATTTGCGACAAATTTGGTCATATGGCTAATAGATGCTATTTTCGATTTAACTCTGATTATAACACTGCTCAACAAAGTCAGTCTCAACAGAGAGCACCAAATGCTAATATGGTTCAAATGAATCAACAAAGCAGAAACAGTAATGATGCTGGCAGAGGACAGTCAAGTGCAGATGATTCCACAAGGGATGACGACATCAACATTGAGGACTGGTACCCCGACTCAGGTGCCACAAATCACATCACTAGCAACCTACAAAACCTTAATCTTGGCAACAAAAACTACACAGGTACGCATAAATTACATATGGGGAACGGTGAAGCTATAAGTATATCACACGTTGGAAGTGGCTACATAAAAGGTAAAAGGCATCTTTATTTAAATAATTTACTTAGAGTGCCTAACATTAAGAAAAATCTTATTAGTGTATCCCAATTCGCCAACGACAACAATGTATACTTCGAGTTTCACCCCAAGTTTTGTCTTGTAAAAGACTTACTAAATAAAACCACATTGTTGCAGGGTAATCTGCACAATGGCCTATACAAGTTCAACTTCATCAAGTCCAAGAATGCTGACAATAAAAATGATTGCGGCAATAACATTTGTAATGCTAGTGATAGTGCAGAATTTTATAAATGTAATCAGGTTGACACTTGTACTAGTATTAACATTTGCAATGATATTAATGGATGTGAGAATTCTGTTGATGACATGCGCAATATTAATCATGATCAAAAGCATGCCGGTCACAGTAATTCAACTAATCTTCATAATTCAAATGAAGAAAAATTTAAGGCATGGCATTATAGATTGGGGCACCCCAGTATCAAAATTATGAAACATATGTTGCACAACAATAACATTGATTGTAAAAGCATACCTGATTCTCACACATGCACACACTGTCAACTTGGTAAATGTCACAAATTGCCTTTTGGTCTTTCTGAAACCCAATATTGCAAGCCTCTCGAGCTTATAGCCGCAGACTTGTGGGGTCCAGCTCCAATGAATTCCTCACAGAATTTCAGGTATTATCTTTCATTTGTTGATGCATACACCAGGTTTACCTGGATACATTTCCTTAGAGCAAAGTCAGATGCATACGCTGCTACAGTACAGTTTGTTACCTTTATTGAAAAACAAACAGACTGTAAAATCAAAATATTTCAAACAGACAAGGGAGGTGAGTTCATGCCTTTAAAGAAAATTTTCAATGAAAAAGGTATTCTGCATAGAACCACCTGCCCACATACGTCTGAACAAAACGGTCTTGTAGAAAGAAAACATAGACATATCGTTGACACGGGTCTAACTCTTTTATCTCATGCATTTTTACCGATGAAATATTGGTGTGAGGCTTTTTATACAGCTGTTTATCTTATAAATAGAATGCCCACAAAAGTGCTAAGTTACAAAAGCCTATATGAAATGATGTATGAAAAGAGACCCGAGTACAACCAATTAAGAATTTTCGGATGCCTATGTTTCCCTAATCTTAGACCATACAATAAACATAAACTCAGCCTTAGATCCAGTCAATGTACCTTTTTGGGTTATGCACATAACCAGAAGGGATACAAATGCTTGGATGACAAAGGTAGAGTTTTTGTTTCAAGACATGTTACTTTTAATGAATCTGTGTTTCCCTTTGCAGATAAGAGGAATAAATGCAGGAAAGACGAAAATAGCAATCTGAATATACCTACTATACCTGCCCTGTCAGACATGCCTGAATATGTCGGAGTGAAGGCTGGCCAAAGTCATTTCGACATTGGTCAGCCGACCACCTCAACAACAAAATCAGACAACAATGCAAGTTCATCTAACGATGACACATCAGCAAATCAAAATGATGACACTCACTTTAATGAGAATAATGACAATGCGTCTCCAAACAGTTCTAACTTAAGCAATCATGGAGAAAACCAACACCAGAGTCAAACTAATGTTGGAGGTCATCACATGATTACAAGAGCGAAGAGTGGAGTTTTCAAGCCCAAAATATACACAGCATCTGTCAACAATAAAGAACCTGTCTCATACAAAGAAGCTGTTAAAGATATCAAGTGGAAAGAAGCTATGGATGCAGAAATGAATGCACTCAACAAAAATGGAACATGGACTATTGTTGAAGCACCCCAGCACAAAAACATAGTGGGGGTGTAGATGGACTTATAAAATAAAGTATAAAGCTGATGGCAGCATAGACAAATATAAAGCGAGACTCGTGGCAAAAGGATATTCACAACAATTCGGTTTTGACTTCAATGAAACGTTCTCGCCAGTTATCAAACCTACTACCATCAGGATTATTCTTACTATAGCAATGCACAAACAATGGAATATTAGACAGCTTGATGTCAATAATGCTTTTCTCAACGGGGAATTGCAAGAGGAAGTGTATATGCAACAGCCAGAGGGATACGTTACAGAATGTGCTAGTGATGTATGCAAGTTACATAAAGCAATTTATGGATTAAAACAGGCTTCGAGAGCATGGTACGAAAAACTTAAGCACACACTCACCAGAATGGGTTTTAATGCAACCAAATCAGATACTTCATTATATATCAAAAGAAACAAAGATTCGGTTGTCTGCATTCTAGTATACGTTGATGATATACTAGTCACTGGAAGCAGCAATAAAGAAATTAGCAGAGTTATACAATGTTTGGATCAAACATTTGCCATTAAAGATCTGGGCAACCTAGATTATTTTCTGGGAATCCATATTAAAAGGGTATCTAAAGATCATTCTTTTATGTCTCAAAGGCATTACATTTCAGAGATTTTGTCAAGAGCTAAAATGGACCAAGCTAAGTCGCTGCCTACACCTATGATTAGTAATCTCAGATTGTCAAAACACAAAGGTGAACCTATTGACAACATAAAGCAATATAGAAGTATCGTCGGTGCTCTACAATACGTAACCATCACAAGACCTGACATATGTTATAGTGTGAACAGGGTTTGCCAATTTATGCAGAATCCTAACAGTGATCATTGGAAAGCTGTGAAGCGGATCTTACGCTACTTAAAGGGTACAATGGATTACGGTTTGACAATCAAATACAGCAGAAATTTAAACTTATATGCTTACAGCGACGCTGATTGGGCGAATGATCCTGATGACCGCAAATCTATCTCGGGATACTGTGTTTATCTGGGAAGCAATCCAATATCTTGGTGCACCAAGAAGCAAACTACAGTCTCGCGTTCCAGCACTGAGGCGGAGTACAGATCCATCGCAAGTACCACTGCAGAGCTCATCTGGATCGAGAGCTTGTTGAAAGAACTAGGGTTCAATCTACAGCAGAAACCCATCATCTGGTGCGACAACAAAAGCACGATTTCACTATCGATGAATCCAGTACAGCACTCTCGAACCAAACATATCGAAATTGATCTTCACTTTATTCGTGAAAGAACAAGCAGTGGGAAGCTGATAATAAACTATGTTCCATCGTTTTACCAGCATGCGGATATTTTGACTAAAGCCTTATCACGGAAGAACTTTGAAAGATTAAGAAATGTTTTAATGATAGAGAAAGAGCCGACATGAAATTGGAAGATACTGACATGAAATTCGAAGTGGAAGAAACCACAAAACTTATCTCGGAAGAACTTTGAAGGATCGAGAAGTATTTTGATGATAGGAAAGGAGCAGACATGTGATTAGAAGGAGCCGCCGTGAAGTTCGTAGTGGAGGAAACCCTAGGTCTAATTGAGGCTGGGTAAAGAGAACAAGGATATACACTGCATAGACATAATGCGGACCGCATTTAAGAGAATTACAGACATTGGGCTTAGCCCATGATGCTTTCATATGTTCTATAAATATGCACACAACAGTACCGTTTATTTTATTGAATGAATACTATTACAATTAATGTACCACTTCATTTCCCTCTGAATACGAGATTTTCTTTCTTTAATCATTTTAATGTGTGTGTTTGCACGAACGTGCATGTGTGTGTGTGTTTGACAAGAGGATAATCAATTTAATAATAGGTAATAGTTTATGAATAGTGCATTTTATGTATGTTTGTTTTTATGTATTTTCTTGTACAATGGAGTTCCCGTCTCTATTATGCATGGTTTCATAGTTTATACCGCAGTTTATATTTGGACAATTGATCAATATATTCACTTGAAATTTCTCATAAAAAATTGAAATAAAATAAAATAAATCAAATGTACCTTGAAGCTTCGGAAGAATCAACTCTGTTATGCATATGTAGAGGGTGTTTTATAATGATGGTCTCAGATGTCAGTAGGGGTGCTTTTATAAGCTAGGATGAGTTGTATTCTTTTTGTGTTTTGAACGTGATACGACAATCTGAATCTCCATGGTGTATTAGGATGGTTAAATGTTCATGGTTGACTGCAATGTATCGGTAATCAGGTTATCCATTGTTTTTTATTACAAAAAGCACCAAATTGTTTTTTATTACAAAAAGCACCTAATTCGGTTTATGGTTGGTAGAGGTCAGTAATAAGTTTTTGCCGTTCACTAGTATGAGTTCTTTTTGTTTACAATATTTCACGTTAAAATATTAAATAGTAAAATTGATTTTTTTGTTATTATAATATTATTTATTTATCTTATTTTATGTAGTCAAACATGCATGAAACTTTATGGATGAACAAAAGTATCATATAAATTATACTGTTTCTAAGACATATGATAAAAATTGCATTCAATCTTGTATCATAATAGTATTTTCCTGGATATGTTATTAAATCATCCCATATCAAAAGTTCTTTGTTATGAAATAAACATATATGATGAAATATAAGAATATACATATGTATTGTTTAAGATGTGGTGGATATGGTAATTACCATTGTTAATACTCAATTACCATTATCGTACCATATATTTTCATGTCGATTGACATACCGTACCAATCAAATTGGTTACCGATTGTTCGGTACCACTTTCGTTGATAGCGGTAGAAAATGACTGGTAAGTGGTAATATGTTAAAAATGTCCAGCCCTACTATGTAGGCTTTAGGCCTTCATAATAAATATTAAAATGTCATAGATAGGGCCTTGGGCCTTTGGGCTCTTGAGATATCCTGATTTCCGTGGGCCGCTAACCCGCTCGGACTTGTTGCAATGGGATAGATCTGTTTTGAAAGGAGCGGATGCGCCTGTTTCCTTTCGGCTCTTGCGCTTGCGCAGCGAACAGGTGCGCCCGTTTCCTTTCGGTCTCAGTCGACGCGCCCGCGTCCGTACGGATAGTCGCCTCTGCCCAAAAAACATCCCCTGACCACTAAATAAGAACTTCATGACAAAACAGGAAAAATCACCAGAAATTCCCTTCTTCTTTCTCTGCAAAATTGTTCTTAAATACTAGTCTCTTGCGTTCGAAATTGCTCTGCACTTGATAGCGCTTCAAATTGCAGAAACCAGTCCGTTTTATCTTGGGAAACAATTGCTCAATAACCTTCTGCGCCGTAGACGGAGCAATATTATTTCAAGGAAACAGATTTATTCTGGACTTGGATGTTACTAACAGGTACTTTTCTCTTCTGTTTGCTTTGCAACGCTTCTGTGCTGTTGCAAATCTGGTCACGCCTTTTGCTATTGCTAATTTTGATTATAGTTCAAATTGGTAACACTTCTTGACGTGACAATTGGATAGTGACAATTTATTGATCGCTATCAGGTTCATGCTATATTTGCATTGTTACGAACAACAATATTGACTTTTGTTTCCTTTTGCATTTTGACATTTATTGTATATCCTTATTGGAAGGATATTGCTTTTGACTAATATTTGACTTTGGATTCTTTTCAGCCTTATCCATCCTTGCTTCTGAAAGATGGTCAAAGTGCTAATATTCCATGTCATTATACCTCTCTCTTATACACATGAAAAAATTCCCATTTGAAATGTCAAGGGGACAACATATTGGTATTATTAGTGGTCAATTAGCTCTTTTTAAACCAAAGATGAAAATTGCAATCATTCCGTCGGCTTGAATTTTCAACTTTTATCTACACTTAGAGCAAGCATATTATCATGTAATACATTTCTAGTTGTATGTTTATTTGATACCGATGTGTAATACATTTCCTTTCGGTTAATTTTAAGGTATGCACCCCTTGTAACTTCTTATTTATTGCGTACGTATAAAGCTGCGTTTGTTTTTTGTTAAATGTTCTGAATGCTTGTTCTGAATTATAAATCAGAACTTTTGAAGTAGTTTGTTTTTTGTTGAAGTTCTGAATGAAACCATCAATTCAGACAAAATAATTCAGAATATTTTTAATGCTGAATATTGTTTTATTGTTCTGAATGCTGAATGCAAACAAACAAATTAGTAATCATTCAGAATTCAACATTAAGCAATCAGCATTCAGACTTCAGAGTTCAGCAATCAGAATTCAGAATTCAACATTTTAAACAAACGAAGCCTAAGCTTAGTTGGAACTCATGTGCATTCGCTCTATTATATTGCCTAATTCGAATGATGGAAAATGCATATGAGGGGTCGGGCAGGATCGTAATGCCAGATTATATAAAGGTATGTCAAGGAACATATGGATGATAGAATATCCATTTCCATGCCTTAAATATGGTAATATTCCTTTTTTAAAAGTTGCAGGACATAATATACTTGATGATCCTTTGACCACTAACATGTACATACAAAACTATTGTGGTCTTAAAGAATCTGAAGATAAACTTATAGTGCTGTAGTTAGAGAATGTAGAAGAAGTTAGTTCGTTAGCTTATGGTTACTATTTGATCATTTATTCTTTTATTTTCATGTTGGGCTAATTGTATTCGAAGGCCCAATTTTGTTTGTTTCGGCCCAATCAGATTGTGAAGGCCTCATTAATATTTAAACTTATTTCCCTCTTTGTTTTAGAACCCTAATTAAATGAAATTCATATCAGTGGCGCATGACATATTCTCATTCATATTATCAATCTCATATTAATTACATGGTATTAAAGTATTAGATTTAAGGCTGTGGTAGATCGAGATCCAACTGCGTTTTCAGCATCTCTTTCTCTGTTTCAATCTGTATATCTTCTGTGTGAACCATGACTGAAGCTAAGGCTGTTGACGTAATGTCAATGATGCTAAAAAACACAAATCAAAAGTTAAATAGTACTAACTATCATGATTGGAATAATACGATTCGCCTGTACATCAAAAGTATAGATAAAAATGACCACTTGATTAATGAACCACCTGAATTTGATTCAAATGATAAAGAAGATAAAAATTGGCTTCCTGGTGATGCTCGCCTATTTCTGCAAATTTGAAATTCTGTGGAAAACAAAGTTGTTGGATTGGTCAATCATTGTGAAACAGTAAAGGAGTTAATGGAATATTTGGAGTTTTTGTATTCAAGCAAAGGAAATTTAACACGAATGTATAATGTTTGTCAAGCTTTTTACAGGACTGAAAAGAAGGATACGAGTTCAATGAACTATATCATGACATTTAAACAATCCTATAAAGAATTCAATCTGCTATTACCAATGAGCAATGATATCAAGTTTCAGCAAAAACAAAGGGAGCATATAACAATCATGAGTTTTTTAGCTGGATTACCATCTAAATTTGAAGGTGCAAAGTCACAAATTCTCGCAAACACTGTTCTCACCACTTTACATGAAGTGTATAGCCGTCTGCTCAGAACTGAAAATGCCTCAAATACTAGTAATACAAGTACTAATGCTGGTAGTAGTGCTTACATTGGTAGTAGTGGCAATGTAGCTTCAAATAGCCAGTTTGATATGAGTAAAGGTGGTGCACCACAATATGCACAAACATGGAGGCCACCTAGACCACCTAATGCACAATCATGGAGATCACCTAGACCACCTGGAAGATCACAGAGATCACCATGGAGACCACCAGTAAATCAAAATAAAATGTGCAATTACTGTAAAAAGATTGGGCATGTAATGTTTGAGTGTAGAAGCTTGCAATGGAACCAGAGAAATACAAATCCATATAATGTCAAAACTGTGCTCATGACTGTGGAAGAATTTGACAAATACTCTAAACCTCAGAACTCAATGCATAACAATCCATCAGATGCTTCAACCACATCAGCAACAACTTCAGTGGCAAACACAAGCACTGGCTCATTAACCTCTAAATGGATCATTGATTCAGGAGCTTCAGATCACATGACATGTAATCAAAATTTGTTTACAAGATTGAAAGCAAGTAATACGTCTCATAAAGTCATTCTAGCTGATGGTTCACAATCATTAGTGAAAGGAACAGGCGATGTTACCCCAAATTCATCTATACCTATGACATTAGTGTTATATTTACCTTCACTATCATTTAACCTACTTTCCGTGAGTCAAATTACACACAATGTCAACTACAGTGTCACTTTCTTCTGTCATCTTTGTGTGTTTCGTGATCTTGTGACGAAGCAGACTATTGGTAGAGGAAGCGAGTCTAGTAGATTATACACTCTTGACACTTGGGCCGTCAATTTCTAACACGACCCGAAACACGACTCGTAACCCGCATGAAAAAAAACCGATCCAACCCATTTATAAACGGGTCAATTTCGGGTCAACCCGCTCTGACCCATTTAATAAACGGGTTGACCCAACCCGTGAACCCGTTTTTGACCCGTCATGGCCTGTTTAATATAAAACATTTTTTTGTTACTTTGCAATCTACAAAACATAGGCACAGCCAAGTCCACTACCCATTTTCTGTTTTACCCTAATTTACCAATTACCAAGCCGCCACTCATTCAGTCATTCTAATTTCCGCGGCTCTACCTCTTCACTGATTCACTCCTTCACGTTTTCATGTTTATTCCCGCGTTAACAACTTTTTACATTTTTATTCTCATCTTAGCCTGCAACAAGTGAATGACAACAACACCCTTCTTTCATGTTTTCATCTTTTTATACAAATATTTTTCTTAACGGGTTACACGAATCAAACCCAAAACCCGCACGATTATAAATGGGTCAACCCGAAACTGACCCGTTTAATAAACAGGTTGAGCTGACACGACCCGAACTCAACCCGAACACGACTTGACCCGACCCAAACCCGACCCATTGATAGCCCTACTTGACGCACTATCCAAATCTGTAGCTTGTTCAATCATAGATCCTTCTCTCAAAGTCCATTGACAGCTTGGTTATCCATCACTTTCCTTATTCAAGCAACTTTGTCCATAGTTTAACAACTTATCTACAATAAATTGTGAAGCCTACCAATATGCAAAACCTCATATATGCAGCTCTCAACCTATAGTCAATATGCGAGTAAGTAGTCCATTTTCTTTAGTTCATTCTGATATTTATGAACCTTCTTCATTTGTTTCAAAACCCGGTTATAGGTATTTTGTAACCTTTGTTGATGATTACTCCTGTATGACTTGGTTATTTTTGATGAAGTCTCGAACTGAATTGTTTTCTATATTTTGTAAATTCAATGCTGAAATTAAGACACAATTCAATACATCTATGAAAACACTTTGTAGTGATAATGCCAAAGAATATATGTTTACTGAATTCAGCAACTACCTAGCTCAAAATGGTATACTTCATGAAACTTCATGTCTTGATACACCTTCTCAAAATGGTGTGGCTGAGAGAAAAAATCGACATCTATTAGAAACTGCTAGAGTGCTATTATTTCAAATGAATGTGCCAAAATGTTTTGTGTTGATGCAGTAGCAATTGCCTGCTTTCTTATTAACAGAATGCCATCTACTGTTCTCAATAATGAAATTCCTTATCAAGTTCTACAACCAGGTAAAGTCATGTTTCCTATTAAACCTACAGTGTTTGGGTGCACATGCTTTGTGAGAGATGTCAAGTAGCAATTAAGTAAACTTGATCGCAAATCACTAACATGTGTCTTTGTTGGCTATTCTAGACTTCAAAAATAATATAGATGTTATTGTCCTGGCTTGCAAAAATATATAGTATCAATTGATGTAACCTTTATGGAAGATATACCTCTTTATCAAACAAACACACCTCAGGTTCAGAAAGACAATAAACAATTCTTGGTGTACTCAACCATACCCAGTGAACCATCTATTATGGATAATGCACAAGACACACATGCAGTGAACACAAATGCAAGTAATACACATCAATCTGGAGAGGATTCAAATCTAGACTTGCCAATTGCTCTTAGAAAAGGGAAGAGGAAGTGTACCTACCCTATTTCTTCATGTGTGACATATAATAGGCTTCCACATGCATAACATATTTTTATTTCAGCATTGGATTCTATAACTAAACCAAAGACTGTTGGGGAAGCAATAACATCATCAGGATGGAGTAAAGCAATGATGGAAGAAATGAGTGTTTTGGAACAAAATAAAACCTGGACTTTGGTAGAATTACCACGAAATAAGAAGGCAATAGGTTGTAAATGGATATTCCCTGTCAAGATGAATGCAGATGGAACTGTGGCAAGACTCAAGGCTCGTTTAATTGCTAAAAAGTATGCTCAAACATATGGTATTGGTTATGCAGAGACTTTCTCTCATGTTGCCAAAATTACATCCATTAGACTATTTATATCCATGGCAACGAGATATAACTTGAAGCTTCATCAACTGGACATCAAAAATGCATTTTTACATGGAGATATGTCTGAAGAAGTGTACATGGAGCAACCACCAGGTTTTATTGCTCAAGGGGAGACAAATTTGATGTGTAGACTAAAAAATTACTATATAGACTTAAGCAAAGTCCAAGAGCATGGTTTGGCAAATTTAGCGTGGCTATTGAAAATTTTGGAATCATGAGGCAGTTTTCTATAAGAATTTAGATAGAGGTATAATATTGTTAGTCGTATTTGTTGATGATATAGTGATCACAGGATGTAATGAAGGTGGCATTCATAACCTCAAACACTTCATACATTACCAGTTTCAAACTAAAGACCTTGGAGAACTCAAGTATTTCTTAGGTGTTGAAATCACTAGAAGCAATGGATTGTCTCAGAGAAAATGTACACTTGATCTACTATGTGAAACTGGAAAGTTAGCAGCCAAGCCAAATAGTACTTCCATGATGCCAAATCATAGTTTGAACAAAGAAGGTGAACCTATTAAGGATCCAGAGAGGTATAGGCGTCTAGTAGGTAAGTTAAACTACCTATGTGTCACCAGAACTGACATAGCTTACTCAGTGAGTGTTGTAAGTCAGTTCAACCTACGGTGGATCATTAAGCCGCACTCGAGCAAATTCTATGCTATATTAAAGGCATAACAGGAAAGGGTCTTATATACACAAATAATGACCATATGAACATTGAAAGCTTTAGTGACGCTGACTGGGCAGGTTCAAATGTAGATAGACGATCAACTTTTGGGTTTTGTGTATTTGTGGGAGGTAATTTCGTATCTTGGAAGAGTAAGAAACAAACTGTGGTCTCTCGTTCGAGTGCCGAGTCAGAAAACAGATCCATGGCTAACACTATGTGTGAAATCATGTGGATACTACATTTCATCGTAGAGTTTAACTTGAAGTCAGAGAGACCAACAAAGATATGGTGTGATAATCAAGCAACAATCCACATTGATGCAATTCCAGTATTCCATGAACGAAACAAACACATAGAAGTTGATTGCCTTTTCATTAAGGATAAGATTCAAGAGGGGCTTGTTGGAACATGATTCATTCGAACAGGAGAACAGATTGCAGATCTCTTCACAAAGGCGTTGAATGTGCACAAGTGGAGTATCTGTGCAGTAAGTTGGGAATGAGAAACGTATATTCTCCAACTTGAGGGGGAGTGTAATCAAAGAATGTAGAAGAAGTTAGTTCATTAGCTTATGGTTGCTATTTGATCATTTATTCTTTTATTTTCATATTGGGATAATTGTATTCGAAGGCCTAGTTTTGTTTGTTTCGTCCCAATCAGATTGTGAACGCCTCATTACTATTTAAACTTGTTTCTCTCTTTGTTTTAGAACCCTAATTGAATGAAATTCAAATCAATGGCGTCTGGCATATTCTCGTTCATATTATCAGTCTCATATTAATTACAAATACCAAACTATATATTTGGGTTCAACGTTGTTACTTATTAATTAGTGTTTTTGTTTTTCTCACTAAATTTCTGTACATGTTATTTCCCTTATAATGCTGTTATAGTTGAAGAATCATGTACATTTTATTGCCATTATAATGTTGTTATTTGACCTTTTTCCTTCAGATATTGCCATTATAATGTTGTTATTTCCGTTATATTGTTATTATAGTTGAAGAATTTGTACATGTTATTGCCAATATAATGCAGTTATTTGACTTTTTTCCTTCAGATATTGGCATTGAAGATAAAAAACTTAGAAGGACTTTGCAGTCGTTAGCCTGTGGAAAAGTCCATGTTCTCCTTAAGGTTTGTCAACTGTTATAGATCCTTTTTTTTTATATATTTTGTGTATCAAAGCAGAATGGCATCTTTTCCTATAGTTCCTAAAAGAAAGAGATGTAAAGGATAATGAAACATTTGTGTTCAATGAGGAATTTAATGCTCCTCTCTACTGCATCAAGGTAAATACGGTATACCATCACCATCAGTATGCGGTTGCCAAAAGCAAGAGATAATTCGACCATTTTATCCATTTTTTGTCAGGTAAATGCAATTTGGATGAAGGAAACCGTGGAGGAAAACACTAATACCACAGAGAGGGTATTTAAAGAAAGGCAATATTAAGTATAAGTTAATTGACAGCTTTGCCTTATTATTATATTAGACATTAGCAATTGTTGATGTTTAACATGACCACTAAACTTAAATTGATGATGCGTTTATCGTTCAAACAATACTTGTGTTAATATGCCAAAAGCAAGTTGTGGCACGATGCGTAACTTTTGACTCTATTCTCTTTGGCTGGTGCAAAACAAACAGACTTAGAAACCAGATTTGAATGCAGACGCTCTGCTTCCTTTGCTTGGGAGTAAAAATGAAAGTTGTAGAATTTATTTTTCTTTTCGTGTTTACAAGTTAAAACATATCCATTTAGAAAAATCCGAGAATCACTGGCATTTAGTTTTGATGTATGTTGAATGTTTGGTCAGGATCCATAACTGTTTTACTCTTCTATTTTTTGAATTGCACGAGTATAAGGATCATAAGGCTTAAATTCTGACCGACATGGTTCCTTTGTAGGTTGATGCAGCCTCTGCAGTTAAAACGCTTAGCGGATCCAATGCGCTGAAGGTGGAAAAAGTTACAGCGAGAATAAAGCGAGCAAATAGCAGGATATAGTGGATGAGTCTAAAATAGCATATAAAACTTGTATTTATTGCTTTTACAAATATATAAATGATAAATTAATGGAAAATTAACATTTAATTTAATTATTATTAGTATAACCTTAATTTTAAATAAAATCATAAGAAATTATACATAAATAAATAGAAACTTTTATTTAGCTTGATTAAATTTAATAGTTAAAAAAATTCTGTTAAAAGAAAATTTTTATAATGTATAAAAGTCAATTATCAATTCAATTCTTTTTACAGAAGATATAGCGGGAATAACGGAATATAGCTGGAATAATATGATATATTTGAAATATTGGAATATAGCGGGGCTTAAAGTGGAGAGGCCATTTTAGAGGTTATTTGGAAATATCATAGCCGTAGAAATCCGCTACATGATATAGCGAGGATATAGCGGGGCATTAACAACACAGTCATGCAGCTATTGTTACAAGGAAAGTTCTTAGCCATTGTACCTTGGTAAATTCAGATGTTTATTTTAGTGATTAACGTACTTTGGTTGCATGCAGTTTGGTTATGACATTGTTAACTTTTTGTCCAGACACTTATGTATGTTGTGATGTTTGAATGTGTATGCATCTTGTGGATCTTTGAATGTGTATGCGTTTTGTGGTTGCTTAATATGTTATGTTCAAAAGTGTATATGTTTGTGTATTACGTTGTTATATAATTGGAGGCAAAATTATGGGTAGGTCTAGAATATTATGATACATATTGGGAACAAACGGTGGCGAGAAATAATGTTACAGAATATTTTTTTTGTAGCGTTTAAAAACCACCACAAACCTGTGATTAAAGTAATTAAGAACCTTTGCGGTGACATTTACTAAACGCTACAAAAAATAAGTGGACGCCATTAAAACCAATAACGTAGTGAAGAAACCCTTTTCGGGGCGCTATATAGACGCCGCAAAAAATAACATTCGTATCATTTAGAAAACACTATTAAAAATAATATTTAGTGGCGCTTAAAAAAAGTGCAATTAATACTCAAGGATTTTTAGTTGCATGTTTTCTCGTAACGATTATCAAAACACCACCAAAAATGCTCGATATCGGTTTTTGTGCGCTACAAAAAATCAATTTTCTTGTAGTGTCATGCACATTTGATTTTGTCATGGTTGTGTTTACATACTTGTTATGCATTTGTACCCTTGAGTTTTGTGTGTCTTGAGCATGTACACTACCATGTTGAACTGATTCATTATTGCATTTATTTTGACCAAGTTTTCATTTGTGCTTGTTGGTTATTTGACTATTTCCTAGTTTCATCTCCTCATTCTCATGCCTACTTACTTGGCTCACTTGCTCATGTCTACTTCATGTTCATTTGAATATGAATTGTATATACATGTTACTATGTTTATTTGAACTGGATCTAATTTTTGATATTTCCTACTTTCTCCTTGCACCTATATACATGCTTTTACATGCTCCTTGCACCTTATACATGCTCCTTGCGCCTTGCACATTCCCCTTGCACTAACTATATGTTGTTGTTCTTGTTGACCTGTGTACATGCTTTGAATTTCCTGATTACTACACTTGGCCTTGGCTGATCATGTACATGTATTTGTAATTCCTTTTTGATCTTATTTGACCTACCTTGAAATTTTGTACATGAGGACTTGATTAGAAGTTAAATTTGCTTGAATTTGATATTGTTCTCTGTAACACCCCACACCCGCTAAGGTCACTCACTAAGGGAATGCCTTAACTTCGGTGGAGTATTTTAAGTGAATATAGAACAGAAAAATTACAACAAGACAGATATAAATAATACTTGAAATCTAAAACATCATTTCATTGCAGCAGAAGATAAACATGTTTGGTTACATATCAAAACCAACTAAAACAAGAGTCAAGTACTAAATATCCATCCTGGTAAAACATAAGTACATGATCCCACTACATAACTAATAGCCATAATAGAAAAGATAAGCTGGGCTTTACATCACGATCCAAGCTCCAAAAGATAGATAAAGCAATCTGATCAAAGCCCACTAGTGCTAGGCCCACTCTGAGAACCTGAGGGTTGGGAAAAAGATAAAAACAATGGGGTCAGACATAAGTCTGAGTGAGCCCTATAACTTTAACAATACAATCATTAAAGTAATTAGGGTATGATATAAACTTGGTACGGTGATGACTGGGGATAAATGACTACACTAAGCAGCCAACTAGACATAGGATGAACTAAGATATATGTAAAGACGCATCTACCCACCCAAGGGTAATTACTACACTGCACCACACCAGTCATTCCTACTTAAAGGTTGATCCCACCCAAGGACTTAGAAAATTTAACTAGTAGTTTCGTGTACCCCTAGCTGACTACATAGGTGCCGTCTGCCCCTATCTCCACTAGGTGTACCCACTACTCCGCAAGCGATCGGCTCCCTAACGTAGATACTCGTGCTGGCCCCACAGTGGGGTGTATCACTCTCCAAAGTGGCAACCCGATACAATCAACAGTGCACGGCTTATACCTACACGATGCAACAACGTCTTACCTACCAGCCCGGGTCCACACACGCATATGAAACCCGTTGGACTTGCGTTGCCACCGCTAACCCGTTTTGGCCTCTTATAGTCAAGCCCAGTACGCGTGTCCCATCCTCGACATGGGTCGAGCCCAATAAGATACATATGGGTTACTAGTTGAAATGGGCCCCCACAAGCTACCCACATAAGCTTGTCCCTTTTTCTAGTGCATCCCACTTAACCCTTTAATCATGTTTAATTACATGTTTCCACTTGGTTAAGTATTCTAATCGTATTTTCTATTGCCACCCAAGGCAACCCACTAGATTTCCACATGCCACCCAAGGCACTTACTTGATTTCCACATGCCACCCAAGGCACCCACTTAACCCCTCATGCCCCCACTACATGCTTATCTGGTTAAGTGTTTCTTAATTGATTAAGAACGTAACCTTTGTAGAGACCTCTCACATTAGACTGTCTTTTATGGCAGCTGGATTTGCCGGTTGGTTCCGGGCAGCCTTACGCCATAACAGAGTCTAACCTTGTGTCTTTACACTTGTCACGTATTTAGTTTATGCCTAAGACCTCTCACGTTGGGCCAATCATTTGTAGCCGCTGGATTTGCCGGTCGGTTCCGGGCAGTCTTATGCTACAAAAGGGTCTAACCTCGTGTCTTAGTCGATTAATTACACCTAATTAATCACCCCCATAATTTGTATTAATTATCCCTAATTAATTACAAATCTAACGATGTACATAATGTCCATCCACTTGATGGCATGCATAATCATACCAACTTCACACCATTTTATTAACATGAATACTAACCCCATCGTTCCCCACGTAATTCGCTAACATGACATACTTAAAAGGGAAGATTCATCACAAATACAATGGGTTCAACTTGCATAACATTAGCATCAACATGGGTTTTAAAGGTGTCAACATGCATATATGACCATAGCATCAAACCCAACTAGCATAAATAATCAACCCAAACTTGCATGAATCACATATGTCATAAAGAGGGTAACTTGCATAAGTTACTTATGTCATACAAAGGGGTAAACTTGCATATGTATGTATGACATACAAAGGGGTTAACTTGCATATGTATGCATATCATACAAAGGTGTAAACTTGCACATGTTACTTGCATATAATCAAATACCAAACTTGCATAACATGTCATATATGAACTTGCATATAATCAAACACCAAACTTGCATAACATGGTGTCATAATGGATCAATGTTTATCATAGTGATTTGCATAACTAGCATCATGAGCACATAGAATAAAACTTGCATAACTAGCATCATGAACATATAGCATAAAACTTGCACAACTAGCATCATGAACTCATAGCATATGACTTGCTTAACTTGCATAACATCATGAACACATAGCATATGACTTGCATAACTTGCATAACATCATGAACACATAGCATATGACTTGCATAACTTGCATAACATCATGAACACATAGCATATGACTTGCATAACATCATGAACACATAGCATATGATAACATAACTTGCATTGATCCACATACATAACCATAACCTCATTATATCCTATCATAATTAGTTTATAAATTGCTTGCTAAAGGCATAGAAACTCACAACTTGTTGATTAGCACTCCTATGAAGAAGATTAAGTTGCTAGAGTTGATTAGATGTTGATTTGAGAAGTTATCTTCTTCTACAATTTGATGGAGGCTCCTTCAAGTTGCATTTTGACGGCATAATGACATTGTATCTATTTTTAGTATGAATTAGGGTAGTCTTAGGGTGTATTTATAGAATAGGATGTAGTTTAGGCCCTTAGATTAACCCTAGATTAGGTTAGAGCCGTCAGATTTCGTCACAAGCCCCAAAACACAGCCCAAACCCCTTCAGGTTGCACCCAGGCCAAACTGGCCGACAGGGGGGGTCGACCCCTGGGTCGAAACATGGGTCGACCCCTTGGGGGGGGTCAACACCCATGTCGACCCCTGTGTCGACACCCTCTGTCTGGCGGGAATTTTCCCGCCTCTTCTGAAATCTGAAATTTGAGTATTTTAAATCTGTTTTGAATTTTCTGAAACTTCTTCGTGCCTTAACTGGGTCATACGGACTCCGATTTTCGAAAACTCGTACTCTATTTCGCGTATTTTTCCGAGACGAACGCAATGGCATAGCCCGTTTCCCCTGATCCAGATTTTAAAATTTAATTCTGCCCTGTTTTATATTATAGCAAGTTATTCAACATACGGGGTGTTACATTCTCCCCTACTTAAAGGATTTCGTCCCCGAAATCTCTAAGTCAAGAAGAACGTATCCTACCAACCAAACAACCATCTACTCGAACCATCAAACACTGGCATCCATTGTCCTTAAAGTTTCTAATGCTGTATGAACATATACAAAAAGTGTGTGTACATGTTTCCTGTCTAATGCAAAATCAGGCGGTCTACTGATTCAGTTGACCTCCCTAATGCAAACCATGATAGTGCCATGCATCCAATATGTATGCGAAAGAACCCTATCGACACATACTATTCCTACATGAGTGCACAATCACCAGAATGCATCATCCATATGATAACACAACCATTATACATCCATTAATATAGCTACCTACACACAATTATATGCAATATGCAATATGAAGTGACTGAGCCGATCTAGTGTCTAAAGTGTGTGTATATGCATCCACGAGCAACCACTAGCAAACACGTGCATCCACACGCATCCATCAAACATAACATGTCTCAAGCACATGTTTCAACCATAGGTTTACCCTATCTAAAGGTCAAAGATACTAATGAGAGGACATACTAAAGATAAGATAAGTACTAGACAAACGATAAAGGAGAAGTTAAAAGACATACCCTCGAAAAGGAATGGGTACAGTGAACGCATCTTCGCTTCTGTCTCCCAAGTAGCATTGCTCTCATCCTCTCCCCATTGCACTTTGACTAGTCGAACCTCTATGTTTCTCAACTTCCTAATCTCTGACCCAAGGATGCGGGTAGGAGCTCGTCGAATAGTCGCATCACGCTCTACCTCCACTTCTCTAAGCAAGCTCGGCTCTACCACCTCTGCGGTCTCATGTAGGCACTTCCTCAAATGTGACACATGGAATACGTCATGTACCCCACTAAGTCTCTCGGGTAAATCCACTCTATATGCCATCCGTCCAATCCTTTCCTTAATAGGAAACGGTCCTACAAATCTTGGTGCTAACTTCCCAATGGACCCAAAGCGAACAACATTCCGTAATGGAGATACTTTAACAAAGACCATGTCCCCAACATTAAACTCAAGATCCGTCCTCCTCTTATCCGCGTAAGATTTTTGCCTATCTTGCGCTGCTTTCATCCTTCTTCGAATCAAAACAATCTTTTCCGAAGTCTCTCTAACCATATCAGGCCCAAGCAAGATCTTATCCGTAGATTCCCACCAACATGTAGGTGATCAACAAGGCCTTCCATAAAGAGCTTCGAAAGGAGCCATACCAATACTAGACTGAAAGCTGTTATTATACGCGAACTCCACCAATGGAAGATGCTCTTCCCATGTACCTCCAAAATCTAAGATACATAGCCTCAAAAGGTCTTCTAGAACACGATTCACCCTCTCGGTCTGGCCGTTCGTCTGAGGATGATGTGCGGTGCTCAAGCACAACTGAGTCTCTACCGCCTCTTGCAAACTCTTCCAAAACTCGCTAGTGAAGATAGGATCTCGATCACTCACTATGCTAGAAGGTACACCATGCAATCGAACTATCTCTCGAAGATAAACTGAAGCTAGCCCTGGAGCAGTCCTCTTACTCTTCACGGGTATAAAATGGGCGCTCTTAGTAAGTCTGTCTACCACAACCCAAATTCCCATATTACCCTTCCTCGATCTCGGTAACCCCTCAACAAAATCCATCGAGACGCTATCCCACTTCCATTGCAGAACCTCCAATGGGTGAAGCAACCCATCGGGTTTCTTTTGCTCCGCTTTCACTTGTTGGCACACCAAGCATCTAGCGACATACTCGGCCACATCTTTCTTCATACCGGCCCAAAAGAAAACTCGCTTCATATCTTGGTACATCTTGTCCCCACCGGGACGAATGGTCATCTTCGAACGATGTGTATCATCAAGTATGGCCTTCTTCAAACCCTCGTCCTGCGGTACACAAAGTATACCGTCTCTACGCAACCACTCCCTATCATCTAGGGTGTACCTACTCAAATGGCTGGACGACTCCCCCCTTATGAGCTTCTCTATTAACTCAACCAACTGTGGGTCGTCCCGCTGTGCCTCACCAATCCGTCCCAAAAGAGTAGGTCTGACCTCTAAGGATGTTAACAAACCAGGTATAAAGTCAACGGAAGGTCTGAAGTCAAACATCGAGATAAATTCCAAGCTTCGTCGTTCAACAAACAATGGACTCAAGGACAACCTTTTTCTGCTTAAGGCGTCTGCCACCACGTTACCTTTGCCAGGGGTATACGCTATCTCAAAATCATAGAATGCTAAGAATTCCATCCACCTTTGTTGTCTTAAGACTATGCGCTCGAAGAGTCTCCAACACTTCCCTAAGATGTAGGGCATGCTTTTCTCCACTTCTAGAGAAAACCAGGATATTCTCCCATGCAAAATCGTCACAACTATCCATCTCTCACGCAGACCATCCTAGTCGAACTCGACATCCCCCAAGTGCAAGCCCCAAAGGCCTAAACCAATATCAGACAAACACCCAAGGGATACCTCCTTCGAATTCAGACGACCTACGTGAGATGATACTAGTAAAAACGGCTAAATAATTAAGCACTTGTCCAACTCTGGATGTCCTTGCCAGTCTCGCTCCAAAACCACCGTTGATCAAATAACTGGCTTTGCTTAACCTATTAAGCACATACGAAAACTTATTTCGCTCTTAGAAAAGACCAAGATGTCATCCACAAAGACCACTACGAAGTTATTTAGGTACTCCCTGAACACCCTACTCATCAAATCAACAAAGTATGCGGGGGCGTTCGTCAAACCAAATGGCATCACAAGCCACTCATAGAAACCATCCGGAGTCCTAAAGGCAGTCTTCTCTATACTATCCTCAGCCACTCCCAACTGATGAAACCCCGTGGCTAAGTCCAACTACGAAAACACTGAGGCGCCAACCAACTGATCAAAGAGATCATCAATCCTCGGCAATGGGTGTCTATTCTTCTTTGTGAGCTTGTTGAGTTCTCTATAGTCTACACAAAGTATGAGGGACCCATCCGCCTTCGTGGCAAAAACTACTGGAGCAACCCACTCCGATATACTTTGTCTTATGAACCCCTTCTCAAGCAACTCCCCTACTTGCTTATGGAGTTCCCTCCTCTCACGAGGAGCCATGTGGCGCACTGGCAAAGATACTGGTTTAGCATTGTCCACCAGATATATTCGGAAATCTATCTCCCGCTTCGGAGGTAAGCCCTTCACCTCCTCAAACACATCCGAGTACTCCCGGACCACTCTAACAGATCGCAAACTCTCGACCGAAGCGTCAAGCGATTCAAGATAACTTAGCATAACAGAATCCATGGGATTTCAAGAGATCTCGAGAGTGTTACCCAAGCGGGTCATAAGCCTAACAGCTCTCCTTTCGCAATCAAGAACGACACCATTACTGGATAACCAGTCCATGCCCAAAATTAACCCATAGCTCGTGAAGCCCAAAACAAAAGCATCACATCTAAACTCAATGCTAAGTATGGAAATCTTCAAACCCAAACATATCATGGATAAATAAGTGGAGCCCCCAATTGGGTTTGAAACAACCAAGGGATCATCAACTAAACTGGTGTCTAAGTGCAGTGACTCAACTAATGATGATGAGATAAACGAATGCGATGCGCCAGAGTCGAATAAAGTTCGAACAGGATGATCGAGAGAACCAAATTTCAACCTAGATGGTCCTACCCCCATCAGGTATACCAGCCGTGAGGGAATACATCTACCCTCCAGAAGATCCTGTACTTTGTCCTTACCTCTTTGGACAATCCTAATAAGGTGTCCTATTTCTCCAAAACAACTAGCCTTCTCCTTTCGTGACCTCTTACCACGATGAGGTTTCGTCCTTTATTTACCTGACATCTATTTGAACCTTCCTCCCTCGTCCATCTTAAAGGTACCCACAAGCCCTCCACCTCCTTGGACTAACTTCTTAGCCCGACAAACGTCTAAGTCCTTTGAAGTGGTTCTTCCGTCCTTTATATGGAAGTCCTTATTTATCTTAAAAAGACATGTATACGCGGAGGGGAAATTCAAAAAGAGAAAGAGGAAGAGATTCAAAACAGAGAATCGAAGGAAGGATATATGGCTCTTGGGGATTATGTTCTTTTCTTTCAAAAACTTTTCTCTTAAAAGACATGTTTTTGAAAATACTTCTTCCAAAAATGTTTTTAGAAAAATAATTTTTCTAAAAGTTTTATCTGTTCTGGTAACCTGAAGCTCTGATACCACGTGTAACACCCCACACCCGCTAAGGTCACTCACTAAGGGAATGCCTTAACTTCGGTGGAGTATTTTAAGTGAATCTAGAACAGAAAAATTACAACAAGACAGATATAAATAATACTTGAAATCTAAAACATCATTTCATTGCAGCAGAAGATAAACATGTTTGGTTACATATCAAAACCAACTAAAACAAGAGTCAAGTACTAAATATCCATCCTGGTAAAACATAAGTACATAATCCCACTACATAACTAATAGCCATAATAGAAAAGATAAGCTGGGCTTTACATCACAGTCCAAGCTCCAAAAGATAGATAAAGCAATCTGATCAAAGCCCACTAGTGCTAGGCCCACTCTGAGAACCTGAGGGTTGGGAAAAAGATAAAAACAACGGGGTCAGACATAAGTCTGAGTGAGCCCTATAACTTTAACAATACAATCATTAAAGTAATTAGGGTATGATATAAACTTGGTACGGTGATGACTGGGGATAAATGACTACACTAAGCAGCCAACTAGACATAGGATGAACTAAGATATCGGTAAAGACGCATCTACCCACCCAAGGGTAATTACTACACTGCACCACACCAGTCATTCCTACTTAAAGGTTGATCCCACCCAAGGACTTAGAAAATTTAACTAGTAATTTCGTGTACCCCTAGCTGACTACATAGGTGCCGTCTGCCCCTATCTCCACTAGGTGTACCCACTACTCCCCAAGCGATCGGCTCCCTAACGTAGATACCCGTGCTGGCCCCACAGTGGGGTGTATCACTCCCCAAAGTGGCAACCCGATACAATCAACGGTGCACGGCTTATACCTACACGATGCAACAACATCTTACCTACCAGCCCGGGTCCACACACGCATATGAAACCCGTTGGACTTGCGTTGCCACCGCTAACCCGTTTTGGCCTCTTATAGTCAAGCCCAGTACGCGTGTCCCGTCCTCGACATGGGTCGAGCCCAATAAGATACATATGGGTTACTGGTTGAAATGGGCCCCCACAAGCTACCCACCTAAGCTTGTCCCTTTTTCTAGTGTATCCCACTTAACCCTTTAATCATGTTTAATTACATGTTTCCACTTGGTTAAGTATTCTAATCGTATTTTCTATTGCCACCCAAGGTAACCCACTAGATTTCCACATGCCACCCAAGGCACTTACTTGATTTCCACATGCCACCCAAGGCACCCACTTAACCCCTCATGCCACACTACATGCTTATCTGGTTAAGTGTTTCTTAATTGATTAAGAACGTAACCTTTGTAGAGACCTCTCACATTAGACTGTCTTTTATGGCAGTTGGATTTGCCGGTTGGTTCCGGGCAGCCTTATGTCATAACAGAGTCTAACCTCGTGTCTTTACACTTGTCACGTATTTAATTTATGCCTAAGACCTCTCACATTGGGCCAATCATTTGTAGCCGCTGGATTTGCCGGTCGGTTCCGGGCAGTCTTATGCTACAAAAGGGTCCAACCTCGTGTCTTAGTCGATTAATTACACCTAATTAATCACCCCCATAATTTGTATTAATTATCCCTAATTAATTACAAATCTAACGATGTACATAATTGACTCAATTATGTCCATCCACTTGATGGTATGCATAATCATACCAACTTCACACCATTTTATTAACATGAATATTAACCCCATCGTTCCCCACGTAATTCGCTAACATGACATACTTAAAAGGGAAGATTCATCACAAATACAATGGGTTCAACTTGCATAACATTAGCATCAACATGGGTTTTAAAGGTGTCAACATGCATATATGACCATAGCTTCAAACCCAACTAGCATAAATAATCAACCCAAACTTGCATGAATCACATATGTCATAAAGAGGGTAACTTGCATAAGTTACTTATGTCATACAAAGGGGTAAACTTGCATATGTATGTATGACATACAAAGGGGTTAACTTGCATATGTATGCATATCATACAAAGGTGTAAACTTGCACATGTTACTTGCATATAATCAAACACCAAACTTTCATAACATGTCATATATGAACTTGCATATAATCAAACACCAAACTTGCATAACATGGTGTCATAATGGATCAATGTTTATCATAGTGATTTGCATAACTAGCATCTAGCGCACATAGTATAAAACTTGCATAACTAGCATCATGAACATATAGCATAAAACTTGCAGAACTAGCATCATGAACTCATAGCATATGACTTGCATAACTTGCATAACATCATGAACACATAGCATATGACTTTCATAACTTGCATAACATCATGAACACATAGCATATGACTTGCATAACTTGCATAACATCATGAACACATAGCATGTGACTTGCATAACATCATGAACACATAGCATATGATAACATAACTTGCCTTGATCCACATACATAACCATAACCTCATTATATCCTATCATAATTAGTTTAGCAATTGCTTGCTAAAGGCATAGAAACTCACAACTTGTTGATTAGCACTCATATGAAGAAGATTAAGTTGCTAGAGTTGATTAGATGTTGATTTGAGAAGCTATCTTCTTCTACAATTTGATGGAGGCTCCTTCAAGTTGCATTTTGATGGCATAACGACGTTGTATCTATTTTTAGTATGAATTAGGATAGTCTTAGGGTGAATTTATAGAATTAGGATGTAGTTTAGGCCCTTAGATTAACCCTAGATTAGGTTAGAGCCGTCAGACTTTGTCACAAGCCCCAAAACACAGCCCAAACCCCTTCAGGTTGCACCCAGGCCAAACTGGTCGACAGGGGGGGTCGACCCCTGGGTCGACACATGGGTCGACCCCTTGGGGGGGTCGACACCCATGTCGACCCCTGTGTCGACACCCTCTGTCTGGCGGGAATTTTCCCGCCTCTTCTGGAATCTGAAATTTGAGTATTTTAAATCTGTTTTGAATTTTCTGAAACTTCTTCGGGCCTTAACTGGGTCATACGGACTCCGATTTTCGAAAACTTGGACTCTATTTCGCGTATTTTTCCGAGACGAACGCAATGGCATAGCCCATTTCCCCTGATTCGGATATTAAAATTTATTTCTGCCCTGTTTTATATTATAGCAAGTTTTTCAACATACGGGGTGTTACATTCTCACTTGTACTGAGTTGAGCCACTTGGCTTGACCTTCACAGTTGCCCGTGAAGGTGATATATGCATAGCTATCCCTGTCTAAAACATGAAGAGAAACACATATATATATATACTGAGGCAAATAAAAATTTAGATATAAAAATATATTTGTTTCATTTTCCATTTTATTACATTTTTTGGTTTGATCAGTATAATAGATGACTGGAGAATTTCTGGAGCAAGCAAATAAAGATTTGAATAGCGTGGTGAGTGAGAGTTTTTTATATATAAGAATATGAGAGTTTGTATAGAAATTGAGAATTGTAAAATAGTGAAAATAGAAATGTGAAGTATTCATGTATGTAAGAAAATACACATGTGAATAAAATATCTATTTAGAATAAAATTTTGAGTTTGATTATTTCATTATGAAAATATTTATTTATTTATGTGGAAAATTTTATAGCATAATAATAAAAACATTTATCATATATATATATATATATCATCAAACAAAATTCATTTCATTATACTCGATAAATATTGGGTGAGAACAATCAAGGTTCGTTCCATCATGACTTGCATCAATCTAGTAGCCTGTCCTCCAAATTTGGTTACAATAGGATTTCTCTAGCTTAAGATATTCGATGAACTCTACCATTGGAAGGTTGTTTAACATGGCTCAATTCTCAAGTATAAACCAACGAAGTCCAAATCCTATGAAACTTGACATATAGCTCACTGGAGCATTAGAAGACCAAAGAAACAAATAAGAACTGAAAACATGCTAAGTTTATGGATCGATATTGATCCATATCTATTATCCAGACTAAGGTGGAACTTTAGGCGCGACAATTTAACTTCTATATAGACCTTCCTATGTAGTATCTTGGCCCAACTCATATCTAGACATCTATAAATATCCCATACCTCCAACATACAAATGAGATATTCTCTCCCTACCTAGATGCTGCTAAATCATTTCTCCAACACCAATCTTCTCAAGAGATTGCAAGGATCTTTCGTCAATAAGGAAATTATGATTTACTTCAATCGTCCCTTGTGCTTGTGATTCCAACTTCAACTTTCTAGGAGATACATTCAAACATTAGTACAGAAAAACATTTGTAGTTAGTAATGGAGAACAAAATCTAAACATATAAAATGGATATGCGCTTAACTAATAGCCAAAAAACTATAAATTCTATGTGTTCTTTTATTCTTCTTTGTTATATCTTTCATTTTTCATTTATTTTGATTATCTCTGTTGAATCTACATAATATAGATATAGTTTCCTATTAAAACCCGGTGCTTTCACATAAATATGGGGTTAATGATATTTTTACTATTGACATTTAGTGCTTTCACTGAGAACTTGAAGAAAAAGTCGCAGATCTAAGCTATCTACTTTAGATCCATAGGATTTAAAATTTGGATCTACAATTGAGCTGTGAGAAAGTTGAATCCTACTTTCAAATCAGGTAGATGGTCAAGTCTGAAGAAAAGATAACATTACAAATAATATATACTGTCGGTTTGGCAAGAAAATCAACGTGTGTTCTTAGAGAAGAACAAGAATAAAACTTAGAAAATTTTGTTGCAAAATATGCAAAGTAGATGGATGGACATCGATCTATAGCCTATGGACCAGTATCGATCTATAAGGGTTCACCTGATTCATATCCGACTTCATGAAATGACTACACCATTCCACTGCATTGCTTCCATGAAGAAAATTTGCAATAGTGTCTAAATGGATGGACCGATATAGATCCATACCCTATGGATTGGCACTGATCCATAATGAGGAGTGTGACAACACTTCTGACCTCATGGCATGGGTCTTCTACTCCACTGTATTGCTTTTAGAGAAAATCATGCAAAAACATTTAATCTCTATGGATTGACATTGATCCATAGGATATTAATCGACACTAATCCATTAAACTGGAACAAAATATTGTGCAACTCTTCCTGGTGACTCGCTTTAGCTCATGCCTTCCTCATAACTCTGTAACATGCACCGTAAGCTTCAAGGGTGTTGCTACTAACCCCAAACAAAGGGGAATCACCCTTAGACAATGACCCGTTGATCAACCAGTGGGACTACCGTATATGTCATTCAAAGGGAGATGTAATAAATTCAGGAAACATTCATAATGTCTGGAAGGAAAGCCTTTACAACTGAAGGCTATGGAGACAGTGGAAATATTCTCCATAAAGTAATTGGCAGTGAAACCCTATCTCCTCTTAATAGAGTATGGCTAACATGGGAGAGCTTAACAAATGAATAGCTAGCCAAAGCAAAAGTATAGAGTGGGCTCAAAAAGTATGAATGGCTAAGTTGGGTGCCTTGCTTAACGTTAAATCTAATATTTATGACGAATATACAAGAAAAGGAAGAAAAGGAGGAATGAAGAATGCAAATTCATGCTAGTCCGAATTCCATCCACTGATGACATTTTGAGAATAGCTGGAAAAGCTTACTACTTTGACAATCCCTTCCTACCATAATGACATTGATACAATTTTACTTTCCTTTTTGCAGGTATCATTGGATTATGGATAGAGCAGTAACAATTATTGTAACCCACTATAAGGCCATCGGGAATCATTACAAATTGCAACAACCAACCACCCTAGATTAATTCCATTGGAGGGAAAACTAGCTAGGGTTGGAAGTATTTCAATCTCCTGAAACAAACTTGCATTTCGTAATTGAAGGGAAAAAATGCAAAACCACGTCACAACGAATACTACAAGCACTGGTACTAAAGCAACGAGGCAGGACAAAAATTCAAGAAAAAAGCTTTAATGACTATCGAATGAAGCACTAAAGGGTGAAGGAGACACAACACCTCAGGGACCTTCACATCAACCAATCCTGCCGATAACCCACATAGAACAACCAAATAACGAGATTATCAAACAACATATAAGCTAGCTAGCTATAAAGAAATGGGATAGCAAACTAAAGATGTGATGACCTCCTCATAACTCTCGCACTATTCTGAGGCAAAACTGCGTAGTATGACATGGCAAGCCGATATGGAACGATGATCAAGGAATAATAATTCGAAACAAAATCTATCGTCTAACTCACAACACATGGATAACATATAATAGAAAATATACAACATGATGTAGTAGTGAAGCATAATAGAATAGAAAATCTAATCTCTATAACATCTCAGAGTCATCATTACAAAACAACTGCATAAATGAATACATCAAGCCTCACTACATATTTCTCAGAGCATCAATAATCATCAACATACAGAATCTATAAAGTATAAAAATAATGCGCCAGTCTCCTGCTCGTCCTTACGCAGCATCATCGGCACCAAAACCTGTCACATGCTATCTCAGTTTTTCTCACCAATAACATTGATGAGCAACCCAAAGTAATAAAAGGAAACATAAAACCTTATGTCAGACAATAGTCTTAGTAAGCGATAAAATAACTATCAACAGTTACACATGATATATGAGTATAGTCAGTTCAACATCTGACCTGTTCTTGCAACCACAGGGTTAGCACGTGATACTCATGTATAACATGCCACTCCAAAATAGGAAAAGGACGTCTCCTAATCTTGCTTATCTTCTTCGATCTACGGTGATAGCCTTCACAGAGAAATATATAAGAAAGCATACAGTCAACCACAACATCCATAGAAAACTATATCCAAGCTATCACCTACTAAACCCTTGAATACATCAATCTTTGAATGATTGGAAGTTGCCGTCGATCACGGGATAGTGGAAACCCGATTCTATTCAAACTGCCATATGTCGCCTTATGTATGTTTGCCTCCGACTGAGACAACTAGATCCATCATGATCCTGGGTAAGCATTTCGTCTAATCCTGATGGGTGTTCCCATAATACCCTAGGTTTTAGTCCACTAGAACCTTTCATTTTCAATAATTCCTTGGCACTTCCAATCTCATGAGCCATCCATCTTGACGACTCCATCCTTTAGTTCGAGTCACTTCTCGAACCAGTTCCATTATCATCCGTGATCAACTCCCACTTGAGTCAATCTATCAACTTACTACATCACGCATCATCCCACGATCAACATCACATCAATTTAACTTTGACCACTTTATGTTGAGTTCAAAATTAAAGCATTAACCACCTTTGAGTTTCACTTCAAACATATGAAGTCCTTTGGTCACCGAACTTCACCGGCAAACTCCAGAAGGCCATAACTTTCTACCCATGAAGTTTCGACACTCCACCGCCTTCCCTGATGGATTGGTACTGGTCTATCGGCTATGGACAAGTACCGGTCCATCCACTTAGTCAAAAATCAACTAAGTGCTAGATCACTCCAATCCCATACTCGAACACTTCCTGCCGGTCCATTCTTGAAGCCAAATCCCTTTATGATGAATTTCCTTACTAGTCCATCAACCAATATTCGAGCGATGATACTTTGACCCATCCTAATCACCTTAAACTTTGCAATTAGCTTTGATTTAACACCACGATGACACATTCTAATTTTGAAGCAACTCCGACCTACTATGATGGATCAGATCCGGTCCATCAATCATGGACCGGTATCAATCCTCACAATTAGTGAATTTCTAGCACAAAATTTTAGGCAAGTTTCCAATGTCCACCAGAGAGCCTCCGTCAAGTTTCTTCTGAATTTGATCATATGAACCTCCGATTTTCTCTAATTTTTGATCCTATGTTTTACGACAAACAAAGGATGGAAGCAATGCATTTGATACAATCGAAACAAACAATGATTCATCTAATCTTGATCATATAAACATGCTTATACATTAAACGTATCATAAAACAGTGGACCTAACATGATTTGGACCTAAACATACACAAGAACATGATTATTCTAACAATTTACTGATTTATATATTTAAATTAGGTAATCCTAGAGCGCAAATATATGGTATAATTAACATGTATAACATGAATTAAGCATTCAGCGGTTTTTGGATCTATCTTTGTTCGGTTGGACTGGAGTATTTGGTGGTGTTAGGTTTGTGCTTTCATTTTATTTTCCATGTGATTGCTCAGTAATATGTGTGAAGCTATGCTCGATTTTTTATTGGTTTTTCTGTGGAATGCCCCTTATTTTTACATTTCACCACTTGTTGATGACATTATGGGTTGTTTTGTTTTTGTGTGTCCATGGCATAGCTCAGTTATTCAATGTCTTTTGTCTCCTCGGTTTTGTAGAAATAACTTCTAGCCTTTTGTTCATGGTGACACGGATCATAGGCAATCAGGCTTTATGTAATTCTTTTAGGTCAACTGCTATGGTAAATGTTCATGCAAAAGCCTTGGCGTTAAGGTCCTCGCCTTTCCAGTTTTGTCCTGGTTATGGTCTTGTCTCAATTCTTTGATGAAAGCCAGGATTTAATGTTTACTTTGTGGTATTGTTTTGTAGCTGGAGTGTTTTCAGCTGCTTCTTTTTGCTACAATGGTACCATGTCTTATGATGATACCGATAAAACAATGCATGCACAACTATGCTACAGTTAAGGCTTTTCTGCTATGGTGTTGTACAGATTGAAATGTTATGTCAAGCCATGCTATTGTTGCTTTGTAATGTTACTGCCCTTGTTTCGGCTTTAGACTAGTTATCTAGTTTATGATGTGTCGCTTTGTAAGCTTATGTAATTTTACTTCCTGTGTGAAGTAAGTTACATGTATTTAGTAGTCTAGTCACTTAGAATAGCTTCTGTGCTATAAGCTAGGATAGTAATAACGTTCATTCCACTTTAAAAACATCTGTAGTGGACGGTCCAACTTAAAAACTGAAGTAGTAGGTCGGTGATCTATTAATCTCATGTAATATTTGTAATTATTATTTTTTATAATTATAAGTGTTTGTAGTCACTTTAAAAACCAGTCGGCTTTGCCAAAAAATCCTAATCTAACTCTTATAATCCGTAGTTTCCATATGAGAGATATTTATCACTAACCTAATCCATGATCCAATGCAAATCTAGATAGTGATGAAAATCCCCAAAATCAATGCAATTTGATGATATTTAATCTTCCTGCATGTAGATCTAGCTTCTATATACGATTTAGGGTGAATTAGAATGAAATGGACGAAGAAATTAGGGTTTAGGTTGAATCCAGAGAATCAAGAACACACGCCTAATGTTTGAATGAAGAGAGAAACCATAATTCTCTCCCCAAACCCCTCTATTTATAACAGCAGGTCATTAACCAATGAACTTCACTAATTATCCCATTAGTAGCTAATTTGTATGCCTAGCAGAAATTAAAACTTAAAATAGTGATTTCTCCCAAACCGCTGAACCAAATCTTTAATGTGACCACTCTATGGAAAGGCCAACCACCATTCTGGTCCAATGAGACCGATTTCAACACCCGATTCGATCCCTACCAAAAGTTATAGCTATATTGACAAGGGTAAAGTGGTCATAATTTAGTTTGGTAAAAAATTATTAATATGCCTCATATCCTTATGACCAACATATTAACATATGAGAATGATCCGACCACTATGGGAATAAATATTATTATTTCAAAATCCTCCAATACATAAATAGATCGTTACAAAAGCGACGCTACTTCATTCACGTTGAAATGATTTTCTCAACAATGGGACAATGCAATATGGAAAAACTATTAAATCCACCATTAAAAAGTGACTTATGAAAGTCAAAGGAGTTGGGTTGATGTACTCCTACTTGCACTATGGGCTTATCGAACAACTCATAATCTGCATAAAATCATACAACTTTAGCTCTACCATACGGCTTACAAGCAATGATTTTAATTAAGTTGGAAATTCCCACTGATACACAAATACACTTCAACTAGGCCAAAAATCTACCATTACTATTTGAAGCTCTTCATCATGTCAATGAAAAGTGGAAGGAAACAAAGATTGGAATCACGTCACATCAAGGAAGGGTAGCAAATCACTTCAATGCTAAATTTCACCAATGGACTTCGAAGTTAAATATCTCAATCTTAAGCAAGTCATGACTAATACTAGAGTAATCGAGATGAACTAGGAAAGGCCTTATGTAATTAGTTTGTAGCTCCTAGATGGAACTTTAAAACCCATAATAGTTGATGGAATTCCTATTCCCTAAGCATGGAATAACAGTCTACTACGACCTTATTATCTTTAACATTTGTACTTATGTTATTTTCCTACAAAGCACGCTACCCACGCTCATTGGTGGCATTTTGGTTGAGCATCTTCCTTGTAATTATTAGTTCACAAAATGCAAAGTTCTAATCCGTATGGACTTTTCCAACTTCAAATGCTCCGAAAAATTAGAAGCAACAAAATTGCTAGCTATTCAGCTGAAAGCCCTCTTATTAAAAAACAACACATACTCTAAGATCGAAGCTATCTTGGAAAATTATCGAGTACATAATCCTAGAATAACTAAAAGAAGTGCCATCAAATTCCATTTTAGAACTCTTCGGTGCTTGGAAATTCCATACCTTAGGACAACAAAAAATCAAACTATAAACCTCAAAAGAAAAGTGCAAAGGCAATCTAACATTACCAGGAGTTCTCTACCTTGGGAAATACAGTCCTAAAAATTGACTGTGGACGTTATAATGCAAAGTGTGGGGAAGACACAAAACTCGATCATCATTGAGAGCTTCCTGCCTTAGGAACGTAGTCCCGAATACTGAATACGGACCTTATAAACTAAGGTCTGGAAGAGATCTGCGGTATAGAAAGGGCATCACTTGTCGAGGCAGTAAAAATCCCTCGCCATGTTGAGGGATGAAAATACTCTATCAAAAAATCCCTCACTTGTTGAGGCACAAAAAAGCCCTCACTATGTCAAGGGATGAAAAATCTCTCACTTGCTAAGGCATGAAAAATCTCTTACCACCGTTGAGGCATAACAAGGCCTCACCACCGTTGAGGAATAAAAGGATATCACTACTGTTGAGGCACAAGAAAACCCTTAAATATTGAGGCATAAAAAAAATGCCGTTACAAACAAAAAAAAATCCATCACCGACATTGAAGCATGAAAAAGCCCTCAACACCCTTGAGGAACATAGAATCCCTCAACGGTCAAAAATCCCTCATCACCGTTGATACATAAAAAAGCCATCACCATTGTTAAGGCATGAAAAATCTCTTACCAATATTGAGGCACAAAAAATCCCTCACCACTAGCGAGGCAAAAAACACGCATTTGCTGAGGCATGAAAAAAACCACATCATTGTTGAGGCATAAAAAAGCCTCATCATGGCCCATGCTAAGGCATAAGGCTCGATCAATGTTGAGGCTTTTTGAAATAGGGAACATAGTAGGCCGACACTGACTATAAACCTTTGTAAGAATAGGCAGGAAGCAATCAATTGCATCGTAAAACCCTTATTGAATGATGATGACTTTACCTCGAGGCTGTTGGATAATCAGACATCAATCCAAAACCCTTCTTGCATAGTGAACAGAGACCGTTGGATCTCGAACATCAATCCAAAACTCTTATTACGTTGTGAGGACTTCACCCCAAGGTTGAGGCTATTGGATTATCGGACATCGATCCAAAACTCTTCTCGCGTGGTAAGGACTTCATCAGAGGTCCTCTAATTGTCGAACAATGATCCAAAACTCTTTTCGTGCTTCATTCGAGTCATCAGACCATTGTATATCAATCCAAAACTCTTCTCGCGCAGTGTGGATTTAGCATTAAGGCCATCGAATTGTTGGACATCGAGCCAAAAATTTGCTTGCATGGCAAGGACTTCACCCCGATGACGTCGAATCACTGGACGATCCAAACCTTTTCTCGCATGATGAGGATTTCACCCCTAAGGTGGTTGAATAATCAAACATCGGTCCAAACCTACAGAACCCTAACCCGCCGAGAATAATTCCCAAAGATAAGTATCATTTCTATAAAATTCCATCTTACTGAGGTTGATTTTCAAATATAGGAATCATCTCTAGACGAGTAGCTAATCCACCAGGATCTACTCTTGAAAATCACTAACCCAAGCACAAGGTCCACAAACTATCCTAGACCCAATCAAAATTGGACTTGAGTCGATTTAAGGCATAAAAGCCAAAGAAATTTAGAACCTAAAAGCTGAAACAACTGAACCTCTAGACATGGAAACAAACTCATTCCTTAACTATCATGTAAACATTGATATCGTTATTAGACCAGGGAAAAACAATCTAGTCACCATAAAGTCCGGGGTATGATTTAAAAGCATGTAAATAGTTTTGTGGCGTGGGAGGTTACGCACACTCAGATGGTTAAGCAAATAAAGTTGACATGAATCATACCACAGTTCTATCTAACATCGGTTCAATTACAACAGTAAATATGAACAAAAATGGAATGATCTTGGGCTAGTTGACTAAAAAAGGGAAAATGTTGACCCTATATAAATAAGAGTATGTACAAAATTAAGAGGATCAACTCATTTCTCTACTCCATTTCATTTGGACTTACCTTCAAATATAATCGATAGTGTTTTCTACCTCATATATCCATCCAGTAGTCTCGCTAATAGAAAAAGTTATGGTGGGATCAGTTTCATGTAAAACTTTAAGCCTCCCGCCTTTACTTGTAGTTTCCTTCAACAATTCGCGCTCATGACGCTTCGAGGGTCTCTTGCCAAACTTAAGTTTTACCCCCCAAAATTTTCCTTTGGCCTTCCCATATGCCACCATTTTCTTCATCGTTGTTGTTCCGTTTTGTCCAATACTAGCACCATCCCCTTCTAGTCATACCGATGGGTTATCCAAGCTTTGCAATGCAATACCCTACTTTGAGTAAGACTCCAGTTTTGAAGTGGAGACATGGATGGAGCTAGAAAATGTGATACATACAAAATTTGAAGAAGTAATGGAAGTATCATGCCTGATGAATTTGGAAGGTGGCAGGAAAAACATCAAAACATGGATACCTCTATCATCAGAGAAAACAATCGGTTGACTAAATTAATTCTTGACCTGTTTCGATGAACACGAATCCCTCGATCTCATAAATGAAAAGGAAGTTACATGCCCCTAATATAACACCCTACATTTCTAAATGTTACCTATATGAGGATTTCATTAAGAAATATGAAGCGTATAGGTATGAAATATCATTACAGAGGCTAAAATTCACAAGACAGTGTAATAAAACATAATGGAAATTTAAATTTCATTTTTAAAGCAGAATAAAAAGTGTTGCTACGTCATAGATCATACAAATCATAGCTTTCTCATAAACATCATAAATCAGAGTACTAAAATAAAAAGTATCCCTCTCATCATCAAGTACAGAAAATAAACCAAACATGGACAGGTACATGTAAAGATAGAGAACAAGACAAATGAGAATCTCCAATGGGCTTAGCTGGGCCAAAGCGCTCTCAAGTATTAGATCCTCCACCTTAAGAACCTGTGGGGAAAAGGAAGGAAGAAGAGAAAAAGAAAACTAGTCATACATAAAGCCTGGTGAGTCCAGTAATTACTAACATGAGTGATAAAAGAGGAAATCTAGACAGGATAATAAATTGAAGCTCAACATGATAAATAAGAACAAGAATGTACATCCATGAATATAGTCGATTGTCAAAACTTTCGATTTCTGCACTATTTATAACAAACTCATAAATTAGGATATAACCTAATTCTACCCAACGATCGGCTCTTAAACCACAATTGTGATAACCTATGCCGACTATGGCCTCGGGTTTATCAGACCTGACCTATCAGGTCTAAGGACATAACAAAAATCACCAGCATCACAACGTCTTATCTTCCCTAATCGGCACGATGCATGCTCACTGCCCCACCGGAATACACCCATACCCACCTCGTTTGGACCTCTTACTACCTAGTACAGTATAAGCATGCCCCCGTCTCCTTATGAGACATCAGCGTTGTGTGATAAAAAGGAAACTGACTGATACAGATCCCTGACCAAAAATGCATTTTGGCATAAGTCACCCCTAGACTTAGTCACCAATTAAATTTACTAGTGATAAGGAATCCATTGAATGATGGTTGACTGCTAACTACCCTAGACCCCTATAGTGTTGTCAACAAACGCTTAGGTCACTATAAATGTGACGGCCGGGAATTTCGCTCGATCCGAATCAGTCGCTAAACCAATCTAGACCGTTCGAAACCCCTGATCGTTTGAGAACAGGACAAATAGAATGCAGACGGAAGAACATTTCATTGCTATTACAACAATTCCATCAGATACAAGAATATACAGAGTATAATGAATAAATTACATTCGATAAATATCAGAGATTACAATAAATTACATAGCAGCGGAAAAACAATATAAAACACAACTGAAAGTAATACACGGATACAGAGCTTTCCGAGCATCATTCCAGCTGTAAACCAGGATCCTGTGAATATAAATCTGCAAAACCAAAACTACTAGCTGCCCGTGTCGAAAATAGGGGCACCCGGAGTTTAGGTTAAAACAATAAACTCCAGGTCAGTCATGTGACTGGTGTGAGAACTAAAACAGTTATTTAAAACTTTATTTTAAAAGAGAGTAATTCAAGGGACCACGCCGTATAACACGGAACGGGTTTCCTCCCAAGAATACCAGTGCATAGGATAAACAACGCAATGCTTTTTCGAAAAATGAAGCTATTATAAGACCCAGGTCCCATCACATAATGCAACGCAAGCCGGAGGATAGGGTTTTCCCTTATAATAGCCAAACATGCTTGGTACGTTTAAAACAAATCATTTGATACTATAATAAGTGTATAGTGTCAAAACAATTTCAATCATAAATATAAATCATAGACGGCATGGGTACCATATATCATGTCGCCATACTAGTTCTACAATTAAAACCGCAATATCACGTATTGGAAATTGGATTTCCGTCATGAGTCGAGGCAAGGGGCAAACTCCTCTCCGCTTCGAGACACTCTAGCAAATGCCTCGGGACTACACACTCTGGGTAACCCCTGGATGCTTCAGGGCCGGTCCTCTCTTACGTTTGAGGATTAATTATTCCTGAACACACGTTTCCCGGTCCTTACAGACCTAAAATCGAGGCGCCTCATCCAACAACCACATAGGTGAAAAGTATATAAATGTCAGGGCTGGTAAGTCACTGACACCACCAAAGCTAGAAAAAAACGTCGTGCTCTCCCTGCAGTCCTTATCCTGTTTTTAAATCATACCGAGGTGTGAGGCTCGCGAATTCACGTTATACACAAAGCTGCCACGTAGGCCGTGCTTTGATCATCAACCACAAGACTTTGCTTTTCACCAAAAGCCTTGATCCATGCAACTCAGCGTGCCACACATGCAATTCATGCCATGCGATTGATATCTATCGATATATAACCTCTAAGCTCGTACGTCTTAGAGAAGGGCGTTAAGCAAGAGAATAAATTCTCCGCCGCCAAACAGATATATATTTAACAGAAATCAATCAACACAGAATAAAATCCAATGTCAGACACATAATCCATTTACAAGTTCGTTCTGGGTCTGAACGAAACCGGAGGCACTTTCCTTGCATATCCATCGATCTCCAAGTACGTCTGGACGACCACCGACTATTTCCATCCTCTTGGGTGTACAACCCAATCAGGATCATCAGTAATTATCCAAACGATGTGAAGACTTCCGGTCTTCGACCACCGTCTTCATCTTCGACTTATCGTCGAATCGGTTATTCAGAATGGGTATAAACCCGGCCTTTCCGAACAACCCGCGTATATTAAAAACAAATGTTACATAAACACAACATACGCCTCATTCCAATTCATTAGTCACTAACCGTAAATCAGCAAGAGAACAATTTCCCAAATATTAACCCCGAAGGCCGAAACCAACATCAGATCAATACCCAGGAAACCATTCTTCTTAACTAACCTACAGCTAGTTTCTAAATTTCACATTCTTAGGGAAAGGTTCCCATTAATTTTATCCAAGATAAATTCTTTAAAATTTATTCTTGAATCTTCCTTTAGATGTCATTTCAAACCAAATTATGGTTTTCCAAACTAGTCGAGATTAGCGAACCACACCGAAGTAATTATTTATTTTATTTCCCAATCCCAACCTATTCATCCCATGAAGCAAAATTGGTAATACTTCATATCTAACACCACGGTGTTATTGGTAAAATTAATTACCATTTCACGTTCAAATCTAATTAAAGATTTGATTATCGTTTTGGAGCAAAACTGGTGATACTCCATTCTCGCTCATTTTCCAAATTTGATAATTTAGATTATCAATTCACATTTCAATCTAATTGCAGATTCATTAAAACTCCCTTTTCTGGGTTAAAGAACTAATGTCATTTAAAACACAGTTCACGATAAACCCAAATCACATTCTATTTATTATCGGGTTAAAGAACAAGTGTTATTTAAAACACTGTTCACGATAAACCCACAGATCAATTCTATTTAAAACCCATTTCAAATCCAATTTATTTATTTAAAAATAAATGGGTTTTAATTTCAGTTTAAAACTAGTTTATTTCGATAAAAATCTATTTTTATCTTTTCAAATATGGAGTTTTTCATCCCAATTTTTCTCAAATCATTTCTTATGATTTTACACAAATTATTACTATTTTTAATAATTTTATCAAGGCCCGTACAGTCGATTTCCAACAACGGCCATCGAACTGCACTTACAGCGACCTTTTCCAAATTTGATTTGGACGTATCTCCAAATCCAACCATTAGATTTCTAATTTCTAATATTCTTTAGAAAGCTCTTTTCGATACGAATCCAACGGTTCCAGTTTTAGGAGAATCCGACGGTCGGATCTCCCGTAATGTCCGTTCGAAGTTAATGGTCGAAATTCGCGAACTACCGCAGCGCGGCGCGTTTTATTCAGGCCATTATATTATATATATAATATATATTTCATCGATTACTATTTAAAACGAATTTTATAAATAGTTTTAAATTTGTTTCAAAAACATTTCAACTTCCATTTCCAATTCAAATCAAAATTGAAATTTTCCTTATAAATTCGTTTTAAAATTCATTTAAATTCAATTCAAATTTCAATTCAATTTGAATTCATTTTCTATTCAATCCAATTCAAATTCGTTTTCTATTCAATTCAATTCGAATTCGTTTTCTATTCAATTCAATTCGATTTCGTTTTCTATTCAATTCAATTCGAATTCGTTTTCTATTCAATTCAATTCAAATTCGTTTTCTATTCAATTCAGTTCAAATTTGTTTTCTATTCAATTCAATTTCTATTTGATTATAAAAATGAATATAATCGATATAAATATCGTTCACGTCAAAATAGCGCATCTCTAATTAACACGGCTTTATATATTTCAATAATTCCGTTATTCTATTCAACAAATGAATCAATATTTTTGTCAACACATGACTAATCTCAACGAATGAGTACCGTCCGTATGTGACTATTTTTGTTATCTAATATATTTTATAAAAATTATGGTATCTATCGTTTGATTTAAATCAGACTCCAACCGTAAATTAGTAAGAGAACGATTCCCTGAATATTAACCCCGAAGGCCGAAACCAACATCAGATCAATATCAAGGAGACCACTCATCTTATCTATTTTCCAGTTAATTTCTAATTTCATATATGATAAAGATGTAAATTTTATTGTTAAAATATTTCGTTCAACACATGACTAATCTCAACGGATGAGTACGGTCAACACATGAACCTTTATTTTATAATGATAAAGATGTAAATTTTATTATTAAAATATTTCGTTCAACACATGACTAATCTCAACGGATGAGTACGGTCAACACATGAACCTTTATTTTATAATGATAAAGATGTAAATTTTATTATTAAAATATTTCATTCAACACATGACTAATCTCAACGGATGAGTACGGTCAAAACATGAATCTTTATTTTATAATATTCTTTATTTTCTAAATTGGAATGAGGCCCAATCAATTACCATATAACGTTAATTATATGGATTCCATACAACACATGTATATAATAGCAACGATACATAATCAACCATCATCCAAAGTGCACTACACTGTATAAGCATCAAATATAGATATCTAACGCTTATAACAGCCTGTCAATCAATCGATCGACATACAACTAATTATTGGGATTAGTATATGCCGTATTTTATCCCAATACCCGTGTGGGGTTTCAAACAATCAAACACATATTTTATTTGTGCAGTTGGGCGATGTGTAAAATTTATCATCCCAATCAATATCAGTCAAATCAGTGTATATAAACAAATCGGCCGATTTGTTTATAATTATTTATTCACATTCACGTTAAAAATTATATTTTTAACGATAAAATATTTTTAACTATATAAATATTTTATTTTCTTTCAACACAAGAATATTTTATTATTCAATCATTCCACAACACAATCAATTTTCACAGCACATCAATCAAACAAACAAGCCATCCATGGTCTGTGGATGACGGGTGTCGGGTGCTACTAAACACCGTCTGCATCCTAGCATATATTATAATATATAACTAGAAAAAGGAATTTTAAAAGATGAGAAGTTCTCACCGACAAGCTAAACCAATACCACGACTCTTCATATGTGGAAATCTTCACCGTGCTTGCCTTTTGTCTATTTCGTCGTCCGTAGCCACTACATATATAAAAATCACACTTTTATATGGTTGCTATGTATATAAAAATCATATTTTTATAATCACTCCATATGGATAAAAATTCTATTTTTACATCGCTACCATATAGATAAATATTATATTTTTACCACGCTATTCTCTACATAAAGATTTCACCTTTTCAAATATAAAGATTTCGCCCTTTCAAATATAAAGATTTCGCCTTTTCAAATATAAAGATTTCGCCTTTTTTATTTCATCACTATAAAAATCACATTTTTCCTTAACCATTCTAATGATCAAAATCGTAATTTTACTTTGCTATATATATGATAAAAAGTCTATTTTTACATCGATAAAAATCGTATGTTTTCCATTTCAAAAATTCAATCTTTTCTCTTTTAAAAATTTAATCTTTATATAGTTAAAAATCTCGTCTTTTCACTTTCGTTGCCCGTAGCCACTACATATATAAAAATCACATTTTTATATCCACATATATATAATAAAATCATATCTTTATCTGGCTATATATGTAAAAATCGAATTTTTACTATCTATATAATATAAAATCGTATTTTTATTATTTCTATATTATAAAAATCATATTTTTATTATTCTACTCATATAAAATAATATTTTTATATCTTCTATAATATAAAGATCATATTTTTATTATCTCTATAATCTAAAAATCAAATCTTTTATTTCAAAATCATTAATATAAATCCAACCTTTCCCTAATTAAAAATATAATCTTTCTTACATTAAAAATATAATCTTTCCATCATCAAAGCTCTAATCTTTTTATCATCAAAATTCAAAGTATAAAAACTGACTAAAAATCAATTCCTTTTAATTACTTTAACTAATTATTTCAAAAGAAATCGAAGTAAACACTTACATCGACCTGTGGAGGAGGAGGCTCGCGGTTATGGGGATCGCGTGTGGAGAAGAGGGGGGGGGTCGAGGAGGGGATGCGACGGAGGGTTGCGCCGGCAGGTGGAAGGGTGCGGTGGTGGCTGAGGGAATTTGGGTGCAGGTTTTGGTGAAAAGGTGGGGAGGGGGGCGGGTTCGAGAGGCTCGAGAGGAAGGAGGAGAGGGAGTGAGCGTCGGAGGGGAGGGGGCGTTGGCGGCGTGCGGTGGCGCGCGCCCCTGGGCGGCGGTGGAGGGTGGATCGACATCGGGATTTTTTTTCTCTTTTCTTTTGACAGAATGAACGAAAAGTGGGGGGGGGGGCAGATAGTATAGAGAGGGAAGGGAGGTTTATTTTATTATTATTTTTTTATTATTTAACTTCAACAAATTGACTTTTTAATTCGACCTCCAAACGGGGCCCACCGCCTGTCGTCCACAGCTAATTACCCCCATTCCGAACACAATGGGAAATGTTTCGTAACCCAATTTGGCTGTTACGATCAGTTTTTATCGAATTCAAAGTATAAATCAGTATATATTGAATTTGAATGTACATTTCAATTTACCGGGATCACATACTAACTCGAAAAATTCCCAAAAAATATTTTCTAGCTTCGTATTGATGATACGGTCCTAACAAAACTAATTTCGTCGAATTCTGAGACCATTTGAAAAATGGCCGTTTTCCAGTCGATTAAAATCAACTGAAACTGGTCAAATGAGTCTTCCTTTTCCACGCTCACATATTGATTCGTAAAATTATGAAATTTGGAATCTAGCAATAACTTGACATCACGGATCCAACAGAAGTGGTTTCGTCGAAATCCGAGGTCGTTTGCAAAATCTCCATTTTTAAGGGCCTGAATTCCATAGCGACTATTCAGAATTTTCAACTGGACGTATCTTTTGATTTCCGCTATGAAATTTCGATTTTTCGGATTCGTTGGTAAGATATTCTCAATTAGATTCCATTATTTTTTGTTTCACTAAAATCCGGTTTATTTTGCACGCGGTACGTTCAATTGAAGTTTGAAATCGAATTATAGAACTACCGTGCCATTTTCAATTCTATTTATAATTTAAAATAAATATTTATATTCTAACGACGACGTATATAATATATACGTTCAATTCTTATTCAAAATAAATTTCTCGTCGATATTATTTAAAATAATCTATTTTATATATTCAAAATAAAAATTTTAAACTGGCTCGCATTTCCGGGTTATTACAATCTCCCCCACTTAAAACTTTTCGTCCCCGAAAAGGAACAAAGCCGAAAGTTGTTTAACAAATCAACTCAACTTCCATTATTTTGATTACGGCTTAAGTTCTTCAACTTTTCAAATTTTTCAAAAATTTGGCTAACACCCTAAATTTTCGAAAAATTTCGCCATAACCTCCCCTGCACCGGGAGCAACGGGAAAATCCCGAAATTGCCATACAGGCCTTCTGATCTCAAAAAGAAAAAGAAAAAGCCAAGCGGCTAGCCAATAGGCTCATAAAATCATCATCACCCAAACAAAACAGTAAATTATAGTAAACATGTACCTATTTGTAGGGCAAAAAAATTTTATTCTCTGCTCTAGCCTCCTTGCTATGACCTATTCAATGTAAGTATATGTATATGCAAGCAAATGCGACCAATTTCAATACAATTCAATATTTGATTCAATTAGGCATAATGGTTCGAAATTATCAAACAAATAAACAAACAACACAAACATCAATCAATTAGTGAATTAGAGTTTCAAATTCATAATTTTGATATATATACAGAAAATCATGTTTTTGATGCCAATTCACAACAATAAATCTTTCTATATAAGTTTTGGTTCTCACACCAGTCTAATGGAAATATATAGATATCATACCTTCGAAACACGAACACAAATTCTGATGATGATATTTCAATCATCAGAATCATCTCTGGGTGTCTAGAATGTGATTCTATATCTATCCAGTATATTAAAACTTCGAATATACGTTCATGACGCATATACGCAAAATCTTTATATATCGGATTGTCCAAATCAATAAAAATAAATTATTCAAATACGCGCAAAACGATTTAAATTTCAAAACAAAATTGTTTTCATTTGAAAAATATACTCTTCATACTCGTTCTAGGATACTACTGATCCTATCTCTAACGAGTCATTCTAATTGGATATTACTAATCCAATATCTGATGACTTCTTTCGTATGGTTCTAATGTGCCTTGTTCTCGAGCTCTGTAAACCAAAGCTCTGATACCAAATGTGACGGCCGAGAATTTCGCTCGATCTGAATCAGTCGCTAAACCGATCTAGACCGTTCGAAACCCCTGATCGTTTGAGAACAGGACAAATAGAACGCAGACGGAAGAACATTTCATTGCTATTACAACAATTCCATCAGATACAAGAATATACAGAGTATAATGAATAAATTACATTCGATAAATATCAGAGATTACAATAAATTACATAGCAACGGAAAAACAATATAAAACACAACTGAAAGTAATACACGGATACAGAGCTTTTCGAGCATCATTCCAGCTGTAAACCAGGATCCTGTGAATATAAATCTGCAAAACCAAAACTACTAGCTGCCCGTGTCGAAAATAGGGGCATCCAGAGTTTAGGTTAAAACAATAAACTCCAGGTCAGTCATGTAACTGGTATGAGAACTAAAACAGTTATTTAAAACTTTATTTTAAAAGAGAGTAATTCAAGGGACCACGCCGTATAACACGGAATGGGTTTCCTCCTAAGAATACCATTGCATAGGATAAACAACGCAATGCTTTTTCGAAAAATGAAGCTATTAAAAGACACAGGTCCCATCACACAATGCAACGCAAGCCGGAGGATAGGGTTTTCCCTTATAATAGCCAAACATGCTTGGTACGTTTAAAACAAATCATTTGATACTATAATAAGTGCATAGTATCAAAACAATTTCAATCATAAATATAAATCATAGACGGCATGGGTACCATATATCATGTCGCCATACTAGTTCTACAATTAAAACTGCAATATCACGTATTGGAAATTGGATTTCCGTCATGTGTCGAGGCAAGGGGCAAGCTCCTCTCCGCTTCGAGACACTCTAGCAAATGCCTCGGGACTACACACTCTGGGTAACCCCTGGATGCTTCAGGGCCGGTCCTCTCTTACGTTTGAGGATTAATTATTCCTGAACACACGTTTCCCGGTCCTTACAGACCCAAAATCGAGGCGCCTCATCCAACAACCACATAGGTGAAAAGTATATAAATGTCAGGACTGGTAAGTCATTGACACCACCAAAGATAGAAAGAAACGTCGTGCTCTCCCTGCAGTCCTTATCCCGTTTTTAACTCATACCGAGGTGTGAGGCTCGCGAATTCACGTTATACACAAAGCTGCCACGTAGGACGTGCTTTGATCATCAACCACAAGACTTTGCTTTTCAGCAGAAGCCTTGATCCATGCAACTCAGCGTGCCACACAGGCAATTCATGCCATGCGATTGATATCTATCGATATATAACCTCTAAGCTCGTACGTCTCAGAGAATGGCGTTAAGCAAGAGAATAAATTCTCCGCCGCCAAACAGATATATATTTAACAGAAATCAATCAACATATAATAAAATCCAATGTCAGACAAACAATCCATTTACAAGTTCGTTCTGGGTCTGAACGAAACCGGAGGCACTTTCCTCACATATCCATCGATCTCCAAGTACGTCTGGACGACCACCGACTATTTCCATCCTCTTGGGTGTACAGCCCAATCAGGATCATCAGTAATTATCCAAACGATGTGAAGACTTCCGGTCTTCGACCACCGTCTTCATCTTCGACTTATCGTCGAATCGGTTATTCAGAATGGGTATAAACCCGGCCTTTCCGAACAACCCGCGTATATTAAAAACAAATGTTACATAAACACAACATACGGCTCATTCCAATTCATTAGTCACTAACCGTAAATTAGCAAGAGAACAGTTTCCCAAATATTAACCCCGAAGGCCGAAACCAACATCAGATCAATACCCAGGAAACCATTCTTCTTAACTAACCTACAACCAGTTTCTATATTTCACATTCTTAGGGAAAGGTTCCCATTAATTTTATCCAAGATAAATTCTTTAAAATTTATTCTTGAATCTTCCTTTAGATGTCATTTCAAACCAAATTATGGTTTTCCAAACTAGTCGAGATTAGCGAACCACACCGAAGTAATTATTTATTTTATTTCCCAATCACAACCTATTCATCCCATGAAGCAAAACTGGTAATACTTCATATCTAACACCACGGTGTTATTGGTAAAATTAATTACCATTTCACGTTCAAATCTAATTAAAGATTTGATTATCGTTTTGGAGCAAAACTGGTGATACTCCATTCTCGCTCATTTTCCAAATTTGATAATTTAGATTATCAATTCACATTTCAATCTAATTGCAGATTCATTAAAACTCCCTTTTCTGGTTTAAAGAACTAATGTCATTTAAAACACAGTTCACGATAAACCCAAATCACATTCTATTTATTATCGGGTTAAAGAACAAGTGTTATTTAAAACACTGTTCACGATAAACCCACAGATCAATTCTATTTAAAACCCATTTCAAATTCAATTTATTTATTTAAAAATAAATGGGTTTTAATTTCAGTTCAAAACTAGTTCATTTCGATAAAAAATTACTTTTATCTTTTCAAATATGGAGTTTTTCATCCCAAATTTTCTCAAATCATTTCTTATGATTCTACACAAATTATTACTATTTTTAATAATTTTATCAAGGTCTGTACAGTCGATTTCCAACAACGGCCATCGAACTGCACTTACAGCGACCTTTTCCAAATTTGATTTGGATGTATCTCCAAATCCAACAGTTAGATTTCAAATTTCTAATATTCATTAAAAAGCTCTTTTCAATACGAACCCAACGGTTCTGGTTTTAGGAGAATCCGACGGTCGGATCTCCCGTAATGTCCGTTCGAAGTTAATGCTCGAAATTCGCGAAATGCCGCAGCGCGGCGCATTCTATTCAAGCCATTATATTATATATATAATATATGTAATATATATTTTGTCGATTACTATTTAAAACGAATTTTATAAATAGTTTTAAATTCGTTTCAAAAACATTTCAACTTCCATTTTCAATTCAAATCAAAATTGAATTTTTCCTTATAAATTCGTTTTAAAATTCATTTAAATTCAATTCAAATTTCAATTCAATTTGAATTCATTTTCTATTCAATCCAATTCAAATTCGTTTTCTATACAATTCAACTCAAATTCGTTTTCTATTCAATTCAATTCGAATTCGTTTTCTATTCAATTCAATTCGATTTCGTTTTCTATTCAATTCAATTCGAATTCGTTTTCTATTCAATTCAATTCAAATTCGTTTTATATTCAATTCAGTTCAAATTTGTTTTCTATTCAATTCAATTTCTATTTGATTATAAAAATGAATATAATCGATATAAATATCGTTCACGTCAAAATAGCGCATCTCTAATCAACACGGCTTTATATATTTCAATAATTCCGTTATTCTATTCAACAAATGAATCTATATTTTTGTCAACACATGACTAATCTCAACGAATGAGTACTGTCCGTATGTGACTATTTTTGTTATCTAATATATTTTATAAAAATTATGGTATCTATCGTTTGATTTAAATCAGACTCCAACCGTAAATTAGTAAGAGAACGATTCCCTGAATATTAACCCCGAAGGCCGAAACCAACATCAGATCAATATCAAGGAGACCACTCATCTTATCTATTTTCCAGTTAATTTCTAATTTCATATATGATAAAGATGTAAATTTTATTGTTAAAATATTTCGTTCAACACATGACTAATCTCAACGGATGAGTACGGTCAACACATGAACCTTTATTTTATAATGATAAAGATGTAAATTTTATTATTAAAATATTTCGTTCAACATATGACTAATCTCAACGGATGAGTACGGTCAACACATGAACCTTTATTTTATAATGATAAAGATGTAAATTTTATTATTAAAATATTTCGTTCAACACATGACTAATCTCAACGGATGAGTACGGTCAACACATGAACCTATATTTTATAATATTCTTTATTTTTTAAATTGGAATGAGGCCCAATCAATTACCATATAACGTTAATTATATGGATTCCATACAACACATGTATATAATAGCAACGATACATAATCAACCATCATCCAAAGTGCACTACACTGTATAAGCATCAAATATAGATATCTAACGCTTATAACATCCTGTCAATCAATCGATCGACATACAACTAATTATTGGGATTAGTGTATGCCGTATTTTATCCCAATACCCGTGTGGGGTTTCAAACAATCAAACACATATTTTATTTGTGCAGTTGGGCGATGTGTAAAATTTATCATCCCAATCAATATCAGTCAAATCAGTGTATATAAACAAATCGGCCAATTTGTTTATAATTATTTATTAATTCACATTCATGTTAAAAATTATATTTTTAACGATAAAATATTTTTAACTATATAAATATTTTATTTCCTTTCAACACAAGAATATTTTATTATTCAATCATTCCACAACACAATCAATTTTCACAGCACATCAATCAAACAAACAAGCCATCCATGGTCTGTGGATGACGGGTGTCGGGTGCTACTAAACACCGTCTGCATCCTAGCATATATTATAATATATAACTAGAAAAAGGAATTTTAAAAGGTGAGAAGTTCTCACCGACAAGCTAAACCAATACCACGACTCTTCATATGTGGAAATCTTCACCGTGCTCGCCTTTTGTCTATTTCGTCGTCCGTAGTCACTACATATATAAAAATCACATTTTTATATGGTTGCTATGTATATAAAAATCATATTTTTATATTCACTCCATATGGATAAAAATTCTATTTTTACATCGCTACCATATAGATAAAAATTATATTTTTACCACGCTATTCTCTACATAAAGATTTCACCTTTTCAAATATAAAGATTTCGCCCTTTCAAATATAAATATTTCGCCTTTTCAAATATAAAGATTTCGCCTTTTTTATTTCATCAATATAAAAATCACATTTTTCCTTAACCATTCTAATGATCAAAATCGTATTTTTACTTTGCTATATATATGATAAAAATTCTATTTTTACATCGATAAAAATCATATGTTTTCCATTTCAAAAATTCAATCTTTTCTCTTTTACAAATTTAATCTTTATATAGTTAAAAATCTCGTCTTTTCACTTTCGTTGCCCGTAGCCACTACATATATAAAAATCACATTTTTATATCCACGTATATATAATAAAATCATATCTTTAATTGGCTATATATATAAAAATCGAATTTTTACTATCTATATAATATAAAATCGTATTTTTATTCTTTCTATATTATAAAAATCATATTTTTATTATTCTACTCATATAAAAATAATATTTTTATATCTTCTATAATATAAAGATCATATTTTTATTATCTCTATAATCTAAAAATCAAATCTTTTATTTCAAAATCATTAATATAAATCCAACCTTTTCCTAATTAAAAATATAATCTTTCCTACATTAAAAATATAATCTTTCCATCATCAAAGCTCTAATCTTTTTATCATCAAAATTCTAAGTATAAAAACTGACTAAAAATCAATTCCTTTTAATTACTTTAACTAATTATTTCAAAAGAAATAGAAGTAAACACTTACATCGACCTGTGGAGGAGGAGGCTCGCGGTTTTGGGGATCGCGTGTGGAGAAGAGGGGGGGGGGGGTCGAGGAGGGGGTGCAGCGGAGGGTTGCGCCGGCAGGTGGAAGGGTGCGGTGGTGGCTGAGGGAATTTGGGTGCGGGTTTTGGTGAAAAGGTGTGGGGGGGGGGTCGAGAGGCTCGAGAGGAAGGAGGAGAGGGAGTGAGCGTCGGAGGGGAGGGGCGTTGGCGGCGTGCGGTGGCGCGCGCCCCTGGGCGGCGGTGGAGGGTGGATCTACATCGGGATTTTTTTTTCTTTTCTTTTGACAGAATGAATGAAAAGGGGGGGGGGGGGGGGGCAGATAGTATAGAGAGGGAAGGGAGGTTTTTTTTTATTATTTAACTTCAACAAGTTGACTTTTTAATTCGACCTCCAAACGGGGCCCACCGCCTGTCGTCCATAGCTAATTACCCCATTCCGAACACAATGGGAAATGTTTCGTAACCCAATTCGGCTGTTACGATCAGTTTTTATCGAATTCAAAGTATAAATCAGTATATATTGAATTTGAATGTACATTTCAATTTACCGGGATCACATACTAACTCGAAAAATTCCCAAAAAATATTTTCTAGCTTCGTATTGACGATACGGTCCTAACAAAACTAATTTCGTCGAATTCTGAGACCATTTGAAAAATGGCCATTTTCCAGTCGATTAAAATCAACTGAAACTGGTCAAACGCGTTTTCCTTTGCCATGCTCACATATTGATTCGTAAAATTATGAAATTTGGAATCTAGCAATAACTTGACATCACGGATCCAACAAAAGTGGTTTCGTCGAAATCCGAGGTCGTTTGCAAAATCTCCATTTTTAAGGGCCTGAATTCCATAGCGACTATTCAGAATTTTCAACTGGACATATCTTTTGATTCCCGCTATGAAATTTTGATTTTTCGGATTCGTTGGCAAGATATTCTCAATTAGATTCCATTATTTTTGGTTTCACTAAGATCCGGTTTATTTTGCACCCGGTACGTTCAATTGAAGTTTGAAATCGAATTATCGAACTACCGCGCCATTTTCAATTCTATTTATAATTTAAAATAAATATTTATATTCTAACGACGACGTATATAATATATACATTTGATTCCTATTCAAAATAAATTTCTCGTCTATATTATTTAAAATAATCTATTTTAAATATTCAAAATTCGCTAAAATTGTCAAAATAAAATTTTTAAACTATCTCACATTTCCGGGTTATTACAATAAATTTATTTATTTTAATTGGCCACTTATTTTCCCTAATCATTCTACCTCTACTACTTGAATGGAATAATACTACGAGCCTCTTATTTTCCCTAATTAGTCGTCATTACCGGAACAGACTCCTATTACACATTTTCTTAATAGGCCACTTATTTTCTCTAATCGGCTTATGATGCCGGAACGGACCACTACTACTCATGCTTATTAATTTGTTTGTGTCAAATTTAATGCCATCTTGAGTTTATTAATAATTCTACTTTCTTCATGTAAATTTTTTTCATACTATAGGTTGCATATAAACTTTAATTTACAAGTTCTCTATAAACAACACTTTTGTTGAATTTCATTGTACAACCCAACCCCGCCATTTAGTGTCTATCCAAATATCATTTATTCAGTTTATCAAAGTTACAGTTGTATTATCCTTTATTGCATAATTCCAGTAGGCCCAATTTATTCTTTTTGTACATATTTCTTATTTTTCCCAGTTGAGCTTTTTATTGTCAATTTCATATTTTAACCCAAACTGCACATAAAAAAGAAGGAATAAATAGTTTAGTCTCTTGAAGACCTAAAATCAACGTCAAAATAAAAAGGACAATGGCCTAGGATCTCGCATGGCCTAGCACAAATAAATAAGAAAAAACTAAAATAAAATAAGGTTGAAACTGAACTATAATAAAATTACATACGAAGAAAAAGAGGTATAGATAAACCCGAAATAAACTACAGTAACAGAACAGATTACTGAAACAGATAGAAGAAAGGATAGGACCAGTAATCAGATTTACATAGATTATCGACAGAAAAGAAAATAGAAATCAGAAGGAATCTACAACTTATTATACTGTCAAAAAAAAACCCAATTTGTACTGAATCTTGCAATTACTGAAGTTACTCACAATTATAAGAAAATCCAGTTAATCCCCGGTTGGAAATATCAATCTATGAATATTCTCTAAAATATATGCAAACCCAAGTTTAGTACTCCATTAAAATATTTGAGAAGAAGGTTGTTTAAGGTGGAGGCAGAGAATGGAGTAGGGAGAAATAGGTTAGGTTTGGAGCATATTTATAATAGAGATAGCGGATTTAGGATCCTTGGAATTTAGGTTAAAAACATAGGCCATTAAATTAAAGAAGCTTCCAGAAAAACGCACCCAAAAGCTAGCTGAATCGATTGAAGACTTGCGCACCAGGTTGCGCACGTCGCCTAGATGGGTCGATCCCTCCTTTAAATGGGTCGACCCATGGATCGATCCACTTAAGGTATGGGTCGACCCCCCAGTCAACCAAGCAAAAGGATAGATTGCCACAAGTTACTGTGATTTATGGCTTAATTAATTTCTGATTGATTCAATGTTTTTTCCAATTTCAGACTTATTTCTTTCATATCTTCTTAGTTTAAAGTATGATTTCAGAAAACAAATCTTAGCCAGAATTTCATAACGGACCAAATGGCACAACCCCATTGCCCATTTCTGAGTATTTTCTTGATTAATATTTATTTTATTAATCTTTTGGTTAAATTTATTTGTTAAAATTTTGGGTTGTTACATTCTCCCCTCCTTAAAGGATTTCATCCCCAAAATCTCCAAGGATAGAAGAAGGTCATAAACAACATCATCTACATCCATATACTCATCCACTAATCACAGTCATCCATTGTCCTTAGAATTTATAATGCTTTTCATGAAAATATGCAATAATGTAGTGTATATATATCCCTACCTAATGCAAGAAATTAGGTAGTCCACTGATTCAGCCGACCTCCTTTTATTTATGTCAGCGTCATGCGTCTGAAATGTATGCAGGAGTATCCTATTGATACATGAAATTCTATATGCGTGCTACAACCATCATCAACAAAATGCAACATTAAATGATAATAACCCAATTTTAACCTATAAATTTAAAATGATAAAAGTGCATACACATCCATAATGTGACACCCCACGTTCATTAATGTAATGTCTCGTATTTTTACGGTATAACAATTAATTAATTTAATTATTTAAATAATGATTTAGAGATTTTAATGGTTTAAATTAAAATCACTTTGAATATTTAATTAAAATAATAATTAAATAATATATTCTGAAATTATCAGAATTAGTTGAAATGGCAGTATGTTGTGAACTGGACGATTCAAAATATATAATTCAGTTTAGAGTCGAATTATAATAACGAATATATTATTTGAATGGCAGTTGAACATATGATTATATTATAATTATAATCGAGCTCGAAATGGCGCGACAGTTCGCTATTTGGCGATTTGAACTTCAACTAAATATACAGGATCCGTTTTAAATTGGATTTCTGTGAAACAAGAAACGTTCGAAGCTGGTGAAGTATATTTTTCTAGTGGAAGAGAAAAATCGGGATTTCATTGTGTAGATTTTGATTTATGTCCAAATAAAATTTTAGAAAAGTCGCTATGGAATTCCTTTGAAATTTATGAATATATATTTATATTATAAAAGGATTTTATATATAAATCGAATATCGATATAACTGGGAATTTTGAAATACCGAGTTATAAATCCAATTGGAGTTGTATGATATTCTAGTGTGGGTATATACGATAATATTTATTTTTTAATATTATATTTAATTATTTTTAAATATATTTATATATTTAAAAGGGTTTATTTAGAGCTTTAAAAATAGCCAGTTTTGCAAACGAAGTCGAAATTCGACGAAACTAATTTTGTTGAAACCGTAATACCAAATTATTGCTAGATTTCAATTTCCGTGATTTTTGAAGTCGGTACGTGGCCGTACGGGATTTTAAAGTGAAAAATAGTCAGTATTTTGACAGTTAAAAATACGTTGTGTGAGCAAACAGAGTCGGAATTCGACGAAACTAGTTTCGTTGGGTCCATAATGTCGAACTGTAGCTGCATGTCCAGTTTCGTGATTTTTGAGTATCATATGTGATTATATGAATTTTTAAACGATAAATTGAACTAACGCTTCAATAGAAATGAATATTAAAATATTAATTTTTCCCTATAAAAACCATACCATCCCAAACCTAATCCCATTTCACTGATCAAAGAAAGTCGACGCCTTCTTCTTTTATCGGCCGCCACTTCCTATAATTCTTCAACAAATTATGTAAAATCGGATACTAAACGAAATCAAACATCATTGGATCTGTAGAACTGCTGCTCTCGAGAGCTTTATGTTGGTAGTCTTCCTACTAGGCGCGATTGAATTTCTGGTGGCTCGATTTTTCTACAGACGGAGTTAGGGCTCGGGTTGGTCGACGGTAGGGTGGGGGATGGTCCAAGGCGAGGTGACAATGATGTTAAGGGTTGCGAAGCGATCAAGACAATGGAGTTTGATGGCACTTCAACACAAAATGTGTCGATCTCTGTAGCATGTGCTACAGGAGACAGTGAAGGACGGATTTTGAAGAGGGGCGTCGGAGGTTGTGAGGAGGTGGTGGCCAGGTGCGGTTTTGGGTGAGCGTCGCGATGGTGCAGTCGGTTTGGAAGACCATGGAGCCGAGCTCCGTATCACTGTAAAGTGATGCACGGTTTTGTGCATGCATCAGGAGGAGGGAGGGACTAATTGATTTGGGGAAGAATAATGTTTCATACGGGTGTGAATTGATGGGCCTGGACGTGAATTGATGGGCCGGAGAACTAAAAAAAGGTTAAGTCATAAGTTAATGAAAATAAATTCAAGTAGTGTTTTATTTAGATGTGAATAAAATTGTAAAACCAATATCTTGCTCATATGTAAACGGAATTCAGCAAAACAAGATCCGTTGGGATCGTATGGATGTTGGCTACGCCATGGAACTGACTGGGAGTGGATTGGAGATAGTTACAATTTATAACGAAATAAATTGTCCGTCTGAATCAAGCGATGGTTATCGTTATTAACAATAATCGTCCAATGTGAGTAAAACTCACCAACTCTGAACAGTTATATTTTTATAACGTATTTTTAGAACAGATAATTATCTTTTTATTGTTGTGTGTTAACTGTTTGGTTGAATTGCTTATGTATTAGTTGAAATTATAGATAACGATATATATATAAATCGTTAATCCAATATTGATTCTGTTTAACAGAATAATTCATATTGAAATGGAATCGATGTTAATTATATTGTTTAACATCTGTGATGCAGGGAAACAGGTTGGAGGGATCCAATTGGATTCCTCAACATTTATTTTACTGTTATTCATATATTGTGATATATGATGTGATATATAATCTGTTATAGATTATGTGTGTTTGGATGATATTTATCATTGTTATATGGTATGTTAACTACCATAAGAAATACCTGAATGATAAAAGGGAATTTTCAAAATGTATATTGAAAATGAAATGCTTAAAAAATCAAAGGATTTTGTAAAGAGAATATATATAACGTCAAAGGATAATATAAAAGGATTTATTTAGAAAATAAATAGAACAGAAAAAGAAATATTTGTAAGACAAATAGAAAAGGAAATAGTTGGAAAATAAAAGGGATTACTTATGAAATCAATGGATTTTATATGAAAAGGAAATATTGGTGAAAACAAATAGAAAAGGAAATATTTGTGAAAACAAATTGGAAAAAAAAGGAAATATTTGTAAACCATTTACAAATAGAATTGAAATGGAATTACTTATAAAATCGATGGATTTTATATGAAAAGGAATTATTTATAAATAACATTGAAAGGAATTATTTATAAATAGCATTGAAAGGAATTATTTATGAAAAGAATGTTATATAAGAAAAATATTTATTTAGAAAATAAATAGATTATAAAAGGAGATATTTATTTAGAAAATAAATAGAAATATAAAAGGAATTTATTGGAAAATAAAAAGAATGTTATATAAAGAAATATTTGGTAAATGAATAGAATTTTACATCAGGAAAGTTTAGACCCGTGCTTCGCACACGGGTATAACTTGATATGGATTTAAAACAAAGATTTTAAATAGAATCTATTCTAACCGATAAATTGAGAAGATTAATTTATAAATAATATTTTATAAATTAAATAAAATATTTATCATTGGATAAATAGAATATATAAGTCAGGACTTATATAGAGAAGTAAGAATCGATTTCAACATCGATATTTGAAACTGAATATGGAAGTAGAGTAAATCAAGAAGGAGTTAATCGATTAGAGTTAATCGAATTAGAATAAATCGATTAGAGTTAATCGAGTTAGGGTTAATTGAATTAGAGTTAGTTGGATTAGAGTTATTCGAATATAGTTTATTCGAAAGAAGAGTAATCGAATATAGTTTATTCGAATAAAGAAAAGGAGTTAAATCGAATATTAGGTTATTCGAAGAAGGGAATTAATCGAATTTAGTTATTCGAGAGGAGTTAATCGAATATTAGTTATTCGAAAGGATTATCGAATATTAGTTATTCGAAAGGAGTTATCGAATATAGTTTATTCGAAAAATGATTATCGAATATTAGTTATTCGAAAGGAGTTATCGAATATAGTTCATTCGAATAGAGTTAAAGGGATTATCGAATATATTTTATTCGAAAAGAGGTTATCGAATATTAGTTATTCGAAGAGAGATTAATCAAATATAGTTTATTCGAAAGGAGGTTATCGAATATTAGTTATTCGAAAGGAGTCATTGAATATTAGTTATTCGAAATGAGTTAACGAATATAGTTTATTCTAAAGGAGTTAATCGAATTTAGTTATTCGAGAGGAGTTAATCGATATTTGTTATTCGAAGGGAGTTATACGTCGAATTCAATATATCGAATTTGGGAAAGTATTATTTACTTTCCGATTTTCAAATTAAGATTTAGTTATTTATAAATAAATTAGAGTAGGTTAATTATTCAAAGTAAGAAATAAAAAGTTAGATGTTAAGTTGGATATTTCAGAAGTAGGGTTTATAACGTTAGCGTTATAATAAATGTTTTTCATAAAAGAAGTGGATTCAAAATCTGAATCCAAGAATTTGCGTAAGCAAATGATTGTAGAAATTGGAGCGGTGAGCTTTATCTATTGCAAGGTTAAGAACGTTGTTCAGTTAAGGTCCGAGAGGTAATTATACCCTAACTTGATTGACTTCCTTACTTAACTAAGAAATAGTTGAGGTTCGATGGCAAGAGTTAGTTAGAAATATAGTTAAGTAATAAGCAATTAATGGAATGAGCGGTTGTAACGATGTTTTAGACAACGTTAGTTTGAAATCCATATAAATGAGTTTTGGAAACATTTTCCAAATGTAACCAAAGATGTTTTCTAAACATAGAAAATAAGGAAATATGTATGTATGTATATATATATATGTTTGATGATTTGATCGATAATTCCATTTGGAAATAAGATCGTTGTGTGCACACAGACATTTTTCATTTGATAGTTAAATCACCAACTATAAAAGTTTTTGACCATTTTAACGTTGTTAATATGGAGAGACCGGTTGGATTATTATCCGAAGAACCACTCCGTATTGGCATAAGCGTTGCAAACCAAGTATGCTGAATATATTGAAGACGGAGTAAAGTGCAAGGGCTATTATATAAATCTTAGGTAGAGATTGCCTAGGTTGGATATAAGGAATAGTGCCTTCGGTTCGTCCAGTCCTAGGACAACTTGAATGGAAGAATGTCTGACATAGTATATCTGGTAGATCGCGTAAGTTGATCGTTTCAAATGTATTTACGTTGGTGGCGGAGGAATTCGTTTCTCTTATCTTATACCCATGGTATTTTTGTGGAAATCAATTTTTGATTTGACGGGTATGATGATGTGGCATTTAAAGTACATGAGGAGTGATCTGTTAAAAGATACGTTATTACCTCAAGCCTCATCAACTGGGAAATGACAGAAATCGGGCAGGCAGCATGGCTAAGTGGGCCGCACCCAATTAGGGTATATTGTCACCATTTAGAGAATATTCATATTTGTACTTCTTCCAATTCTGTATCTCCCGGGAACGGTTATGTTGGAATACTAACCGAGGGGTGGCAATATATTTGATACATTCAAGAAAAATGAATGGTTGGTCATGTGTGGCCGAGTTACAAGATGTTCTTGTTGAACTCCATTGTATCACTTCTAGAGTACACTGATCGAAAGGTGGATCCATACCTTGTCATAATTGGAATCCATTCCCCAAATAAGAGCCCGCGGTTTTGATTGTATATTATATATGTAGAACGTTAGATTCATGTTACTCTGATTTGGGGAATGGATTCCAACTATCGTTTTACATATATAACTCTAGTGTACTTCTTCATATGATGTCCGTTTTACGCAAACTCGGAGTTTATCTTAAGCAGACTTCCGAGATGAAGGCAATGGTGCAGTCCTTTTTACCTAATTGTCAATATTTGATTAAGTATTCTTTAGTTTATTATTATAGTGTTCTTATTAAAATTACGGGGTGTTACTTTTCCCCTATATAAAGGATTTCGTCCTCGAAATTTCCAAGTTAAGAAGAATGTATATCCTAACATCCATCAATCACAGGCATCCATTTCCCTTAAAAGATTTCTAATGCTTATATGAACATATGCAAAGGTGTTTGTATATGTCCCTATACTAAAGCGAAAGATCAATCGGTCTACTGATTCAGTTGACCTTCTTAATGCAATGTATGATAGTGCCATGAATCCGACATGTATGCAATTAGTCCTAGTATATATCATGTAAATGCTATATGTGTGCACAATCATCCATCCAAATGCAACATTCATGTGATGATACACCCATTTCCATTCATAAAAGAAAAATGCACACACATCCATATGCAGTATGAGAGTGAATGAGCCGATATAGTGCCCAATGCATGTGCAGATGCATCCACAAGCATCCACTGGAAAACAATAGCATCCACTTGCATCCATCAAACATAACATATCTCAAACACGTGTTTACATTCATTAGTTCCTTACCTAAAGGTAGAAGGTTCGATCGATAGGATATACTTAAATGACAGAAACAAGTACGAATAAAAGCTTGAAAAAAGAAGTTAAGAACATACCCTTGAAAAGAAAAGGGTACGAAGCGTGAATCTTGTCTTCAGTATCACAAGTTGCATCTCCGCGGTCTTCTCCCCATTGAACTTTCATCAACTTGACCTCTCGGCTGCGAAGCTTCTTAATCTCTGATCCAAGAATACGGATTGGAATTCATCTAACCGTCGCCTCCCATTCCATCTCTACATCCTGAAGCATACTCGGCTCAACTACCTTGGCTATACCGTGCAGACACTTCCGCAAATGAGGAACATGGAAAACATCATGAACACCTGCCAATCTTTCTGGTATCTTTACTCTATAGGCCATTTGACCTATCCTTTCCACTATGGGAAATGACCCTACAAACCTCAGCGCTAGTTTCCCTACATATCCAAAACGAACCACATTCCTTAGAGGTGATACTTTGACGAAAACAATGTCTCCCACCTCAAACTCAATTTCGGTCCTCCTCCTATCTGCATATGACTTATGCTTGTCCTATGCTATCTTCATGCGTCCGCAGATAAGATCAATCTTTTCTGAAGTTTCTCTAATCATCTCAGATCCAAGTAGAAGCCTATCTGTTGTCTCCCACCAAAAAGTTGGTGATCTACAAGGTCGTCCGCACAATGCTTCAAAGGGTGCCATGACAATACTAGCCTGATAACTATTGTTATAGGTGAATTCAACCAATGGAAGATGCTCCTCCCCAAGTCCCTCTGAAGTCTAGGATACACAGTATCAAAAGATCCTCCAGAACTCTATTCACCCTCTTAGTCTGCCCATTGGTCTCAGGGTGATATGCGGTGCTCAAACATAACTATGTACCCAATGCCTCTTGCAGGCACTTCCAAAACTCACTAGTGAAGACGGGATCACGATTACTCACTATACTAGAAGGTACTCCATGTAGACGGACTATCTCTCAAAGATAAACTGATGCCAACCATGCTGCCCTTATCTTACTCTTAAGATGAGCGCTTTTAGTAAGCCTATCAACTATAAGCTAGATACCGGTGTTTCCTTTCCTCGATAAAGGTAATTCATCAATGAAATCCATAGAGACGCTCTCCTACTTCCACTGTGGGACCTCCAATGGATAAAGTAAACCATCGGGCTTCTTTTGCTCAGCTTTAACTTGCTGGAAAACTAAACACTGAGAGACAAACTCTGCTACATCTTTCTTCATCCCAGCCTAAAAGAAAACCCTTTTCATATCCCTATACATCTTATCACTGCCTAGATGGATAGTCATCCTAGAATGATGGGCTTCCTCAAGGACTGTCTTCAACCGACTCCCAACTTGGGGAACACAAACCCTTCCATCTCATCGCAACCACCCTCTATCATCAGTGGAATATCTATTGAGGTGACAAGAAGTCTCACCTCTACTGTGCCTATCCTAGATGTCTGTTATCTGTGAGTCCTCTCACTGCGAAGTTCCTATCTGATCCATAAGAGTAGGTCGCACCTCTAAGGATGCCAACAAACTAGGTATAAGATCTGTGGATGGCCTAAAATAAAGGTCGATATGTACTCCAAGCTCCGCCTCTCTACGAATAATGGACTGAAAGTCATCTTCTGCCTACTTAACGCATCCTCCACCACATTACCCTTTCCAGGGATATAAACAATCTCAAAATCAAAGGACGCTAGGAACTCCATCCATCTCTGCTGTCTCAAATTGAGATCCCTTTACGAGAATATATACTTGAGAGACTTATGATCGGTATACAACTCGAACTTCTCTCTAAGTAGATAATGTCACAAAGTCATAAGCGCGAATACTATAGCAGCTAACTCCAAATCATGGGTAGGGTAGTTCTTCTCATGAACTCACAACTGTCTACCACCGTAACATACAATCGTTCCCACTTGCATCAAGACGACACTAAGCCTCGTACCACATGCATCCATGTATACTGTGAACACTTTGTTCCCATCCGGCAAAGTCAAGACTGGGGCTTTTGTCAGGTCTCTCATCAATCGCAGAAAAGCATCTTCACAGTCAATATACCAAGAAAAGTCCAGATTCTTCTTCGCTAGTCTGGTGAGTGGGGCTGATATCTTCGCGAAGTCCTTAATAAACTTCCTATAATAGCCTGCTAAACCAAGAAAACTACTCACCTCCATTGCATTCATTGGAATCTTCCAATCTTGAACTGCAACTACTTTCGCGGGATCCACTGTTATCCCATCCATGGAAACCACATGCCCTAAAATCTCACTTCCTTTCTCCAAAAATGACAATTGGAGAATTTTGTCTTAAGCAGGTGCGCTCGGAAAGTCTTCAGAATCTCCCGTAAATGTTGGGCATGCTCTTCCTCACTCTTCGAGAAGATTAGAATGTCATCCATAAAGACCACAACAAACCTATTCAGAGACTCCCGGAACACCCTACTCATCAGATCCACAAAATACACGGGTGCATTCGTCAACCCAAAAGGCATGACTAGCCACTCGAAGAAACTATCTGAAGAAACTATCTGGAGTTCTGAAAGCGGTCTTATCTATATTGTCCTCGGCCACCCTCAACTGATGAAAACTCATGTCTAAGTCTAACTGAGAGAAAACAGATGCACCAACAAGTTGGTCAAACAGATCATCTATCCTCCGAAGTGTGTGTCGATTCTTCTTAGTGAGTTTATTCAACTCCCTGTAATCCACACATAAGCGAAGTGAGTCGTCTGCCTTAATTGCAAAGACGACTGGAGAACCCCATTCAGGTATGCTTCACCTAGTAAACCCCTTCTCGAGTAGATCCCCTACTTGCTTACTAAGCTCCCTCCTTTCCCTAGGAGCTATGTGGTACACAGGCACTGCGACTGGCTTCACATTGTCTATCAAGTATATCCAAAAATCAATCTCGCGCCTCAGAGGTAAGCCCCTAACCTCCTTAAAAACATTCGAATACTCACAGACTACCGGTACAGATCGCAAATCATCGATGGATGCATTAAGTGACTCTAGGGAACTATGCATGACAGATCCCTTTGGGTCACAAGAAACCTAGAGAATCCTCTCTTGACAAGTCAAAAGTCTAATGACCCTCCTCTCATAATCTAGAATGGCACCATATATGGCTAGCCAATGTGTAACACCCCATAATTTTTAAATATTAAAGTTAACAAATTAAAGAATACTTAATTTCAAATGTGGGAATTAAGGGAAATGGGTTATGCCATTGCGTTCGTCTCGGAATTCTGCTTGAGATAGAGTCCGAGCTTGTGTGAATTGGACTTCGTATTAAGAAGTTATGGCCTTCCAAATTTCAGAAATTTAAATTTAAAAACAGAGCAGGTTCAGGAATTCAAAATTTGAAACGGGGACCCGGTCGACCTGGGGGTCGACCCTAGTGTCGACCTCCCCCTATACAGGTCGACCTAAATGTCGACCTGGGGGTCGACCTGCCTCCCCCCCCCGGGCAGATCTGAAAAACGACGACTTTTTGACTCAGTGCTGAGTCATTAAGGCTGAGGTGTCACTCTATCTTAACTGGATGGTCTTGATTGATTCTAGGTTAATTTGACGGCTCTTAATTAACTAATCTTCTATAAAAACATCCCTAAACCCCTAACCCTAATCACATAAATTCATACCAAGAGCCGCCATGCCGTCAATGGAGGACCTAGAGTAGCCGCCATACACTTTCAACCCTAAAGCAAGATAGAGGCTTAAATCAAAATCAAATCAAATCTAAATAACAATTAAGTCTACATCAAAGGCGAGCAATTCAATTTCAGAATACAAATCCCAGAAAGACAAGACTATTCTTTTTAATTGTGAGTATGATAGCTTTCAAAAAATATTTCATTAATTTAATTATGATAAGATATAATTGGGATTATGAGAATATGATTTCGAATCATGTGATGTAAATTGTATGTATGTTTGTGGTGTTGGATCATATGTTAGTTCTTATGTGAATTTCATGCAAGTTGAATCATATATCTTATGCAAGTTGAATCATATATCTTATGCAAGTTGAATCATCTATCCCATGTAAGTTTGTGATGATTGGATCATATATACATGTATGAATCTTATGCAAGTTTGGGTTGTTGAAATATATGTGAAAAATGTATATGTATATGCTAGTTTATGTGACACTAATCTACATGTTTAGATCTATATGCAAGATTACACCTTTATGTTCAGATCTATATGCAAGATTACACCTTTATGATTAGATCTATATGCAAGTTTACATCTTTATGTTTAGATTTATATGAAAGATTACATCTTTATGTTTAGATCCATGTGCAAGTTCACACCTTTATGTTTGGATCTATAGCAGTACATAAGTTATGCAAGTTTATGCCCATTACCTATGCTAGTTTCCTATCATATGCTAGTTTGAATGAAATTCATATGCAAGTTCATATCTTGATCCTTAGATCTATTTTATGTGTTATGTGATGTTGTTTTTCTTTTTATAAGTTAGGCTATTTGCGAGTCTAACAAATGTCATATGAAAACGTACGAATAGCGTGGGGATGATGGGATAATATTGAATATACATAAAATTGTGAATTGGCATAAAATGGCCCTAAAATGGCATATAATTAATTTGATACATTAATTGGCATAATTGGTATTTATGGACATAATTTTAAGAGACAATTACGGACATAAATAAATTTGGAATTTATTGACAAATTGGAATAGGGATATTAGTCCAATTTGGGGTTAATAAAGATGTGTAATAATAAACCGCCTAAGACATGAGGTTAGACTCTTTTGTGGTGTAAGACTGCCCGGACCCGCCCGGCAAATCCAGCAGCCACAAATGTCAGTCTAATGTGAGAGGTCAAAGGCACGAATTAAATGCGTAACAATTGTAAAGACACGATGTTAGGCTCGTTTGCGGTATATGACTGCCCGGACCCGCCCGGCAAATCCAGCAACCGCAAATGTCAGTCTAATGTGGGAGGTCTTTACAAGGTTACGGTTCTAATAAATTAAGTAACACTTAACCAGATAAACATGTGGTTGGACATGGGGGGTTAAGTGGGTGCCTTGGGTGGCATGTGAAATACGATTAGGTGCCTTAATAATTAACTAATGCTGATTAAAGACAAATATGAACGACAAATAGAAGTTTTGTTGAGTGAGTGATTCTCTGAGTAACAATCTGATGTTGATTTCGTTCTTCGGGGTTGGTACTTAGGGAGTTATTCTCTTAACCAATGTCTCTGTGAACTAAGATGTACTTAATCATAAACTAATTAAAACATGGTAAGTGGATAGGGTTAAGACCAGCTTAACCAATAATATATAAGTGGGTTGGGTTAAGACCAGCTTAACCAATAATTTGATAAGTGGATAGGGTTAAGACCAGCTTAACCAATAATATATAAGTGGGTAGGGTTAAGACCGGCTTAACCAATAATTTGATAAGTGGGAAGGGTTAAGACCAGCTTAACCAATAATATATATATATATATATATTAATCTGATAAGTGGATAGGGTTAAGACAAACTTAACCAATAATAATATATTGATCGGATAAGCGGATAAGGTTAAGACCAACTTAACCAATAAGATATAAGTAGATGCGGTTAAGACGAGCTTAACCAATAATATATCGATCTGATAAGCGGGTAGGGTTAAGATGAGCTTAACCAACAACACATGTTGATTTGTTAAGTGGATAACATGGGGGACATGTTGGATATAATTATAAACACTTAACCAAGTTGAAAACATGTAAGAAGACATGAATAAGAAGGGGTTAAGTGGGGAATCTTAGAGGGGACCAAGCATAGGTGGAAAGCTTGTGTGGGGACCCTTTCCAAACCAGTAACCCATTTAGTATCTTTGTGAGCTCGACCCAAGTCGAGGACGGGACATGTAACAACCCGTATTTTTGAATAACATGTTATAACATAAATCAAGGCAGAATTAAACTGTAAAATCTGAATCAAGGGAAATGGGATGTGCCATTGCGTTCGTCTCGGAAAAATACGCGAAATTGAGTTCGAGTTTTCGAAAATCGGAGTCCGTATGACCAAGTTATGGCCCGTCAAAGTTTTCAGAAAATTACAAGTTCAAAAACAGTTCGAATTTGAATTTAGAATTCAAATTCAGCCAAAACAGACTGGGCGGGAAAACTCCCGCCCAGACAGGTCGACAGGGGGGTCGACCTCCCCCCCCAACCAGGTCGACACTAGAGTCGACCTGGGGGTCGACCTCCCTGGTCGGCCTGGTGCACCTATTTTGGCTGTTTGGACCTGTTTTGGAGGCTTGTGACGTGATTTCATGGCTCGGATTGGATCTAGGGTTAATCCTATGGCTAATACTGTCCTAATCTTCTATAAAAGGACCCCTAAGCCTAGCCTAAATCATCATTATTCAACTCTACAACTAAATTATGCCAAATTTGTTCCTCTCATGGCCTCCACTCTCATGCTAAAATTTCTAAGTTTATTTATATGAGAGATTTTGAGTTCATACAAGTGTTTTCAAGCTTGTATGAGTGTTCTTAGTTTGCATTCAAGTCAAGTTGCAACATTTCTATTACAAAGCAAGGGTTTTTATTGATTTGGCTCAAGGGTTTTTCATTTGGAGCTTTCATATTTGGGTGATTGCATAAGGGCTTCGTCTCAATCTTTATAATAAATATTCATTTGTGTCTTCATAGCATTGTAAGCCATTTTCTACTTTTTTTTTGAACTCTAAAGTTAAATGAATGATGCAAGTTTGGGTTGATCATTGTGATATGCAAGTTTGGTTGATCATTATGTTATGCAAGTTGGTTTAATCATTATGTATGACACATGTTGCTATGTTATGCAAGTTTGGGTTGATCATTATACACATGTTATCATGTTATGCAAGTTAAACTTGAGTTTGTGAGCTTAAAGCTTCAAGCTTTATATTAAAGGTTGCATTTTGGCAACATGGAAGTTATCATATCCCTTATGATAACTTGCATGTGGGCTAAATGCGAACTTCTAGCAACTTCTACATGTCATTTATCACCATGTATCACTTATATGCTAAGTTTGGTTTTATGCATACTTTTGAAGCCTAATAATGCAATATGCAAGTATATGAACATATGTACATCTCATATGCCACCATGTTAAACTTGTGGCTTCAACACCTTTATGTCATGATTATGCCAAGTTCCCTATTTTATCCTTTATGCGTTGTTGCGATTATGTAAACGATGGGATTACGTTGGGGTTGGGTAACATTATGACATGAACATGATTTTTATAACATGACATGATATGTTAGCTTGTAATTATGTTTTGAAAACATAATGGACATGACACTTAGAAAATATGAGTGTGGCCAACTCGAGGTTGGGTTGAGTTTGTAGCATAAATCTACCCGGACCCGCCCGGCTTAACTAGTGGCTACAAACAATAGGACCCAATGTGAGAAGTTGGTCATGTTGTGCTCGAACCCGAGGTTAGACCAAGTTGTGGTGTAAAGCTACCCGGACCCGCCCGGCTTAACTAGTAACCACAACAAGGTCTGATGTGAGAGGTTAAAGCACATTAAGTTAATTAATGCCTCCTGATTAGGGTTAAGTCATGGTCCACTTAATACTTAACCAATTTGGGCTTGATGGGTTAATCGGGGTTAAGTCATGAACCTTGGGTACACTTAACCAATTTAATCCACGTTTGGATCGGGTTAACCACATTTAACCCGTTAAGAAACCCTAGTTGCGTGGTCCTTTTCAGCAGTAACCCTCTTGATAGTATCATAAGACCCTAGGGACTAGGCTAGGGTGGGGCACGATTACTGGGCTGACATGTAAGCGACCAAAACGACGGCTGAGTAGGTATGCCGGTGTAGGTCCAGGCGGACTATGGTCGTGCACATAGTCCGGAGTTGGAAAATCAGGCACGGGTACCAGTAGATCTAGACTGTGCATACTTGATTTGTGTCTGAGGTTGACATCCTAGGGCTTGATACACCCTAGGGTGGACCTAGCGCAGTTAACTACATTTCATGTTTGGGCCGTATGACACCGACACTTGACGAGTTAGGCTTATAGGGAGCCGATCAACTAGACCGTGTAGTTGGACCTTGATTTAGGTCACCTCATGATATTGGGCCAAGGGATCAATTCTTGTTTTTACTTGACATGTTAGAATGCTAGTACACTCGTGGTGCAAAACTTAACCTTGATTATGCGATGACACCTTTATCTATCTTGTTAGTTAATCACCATGCCAGTATGTTGTTATCCTTATGTTCATCTCAGCTTCTCATGCCAGTTAACTATACTAGTTCATGAACTGATAGTAGTTAGGGCTTACCAGTCTTTTTGACTGACCTGTTTTCTTTCGCCTCTTTTCTTCCGTTTCCCCCCCCCCTCGGGTCCTCAGGGTGGGAACATTGGAGCTTAGCTTGGATCTTTATAGCTTGCTTACTGGATTTGCTCATGTACGGTTTTGGGCATTGAGCTAGCTATGGTTTATCACTTCACTTTGGGGATAGTACTTTATGTATTTCAGTTTTTCAGTTTATGCTTTTCTCTAGACTTTGTTTGTTGGAAAATAATGACCAAGTACTTTGTTGTAGCTTAACTATGGTTTTGATATGCTAGTTTTATCCACTGCTTTACTACTCTGTTTTACTTATATATTCTGTCTTGTGATATCTGCATGCATGTTTACCTTGTTTAACGCCCCTCCAAAGCTAGTGTCCTTTCTAGAGTGGCATTGGCGGAGGTGGGGTGTTACATTTGGTATCAGAGCATAAGGTTTACAAGATTTGAGCAAAAGGTTTTTAAAAAACTTACCTTTTGAAAAACTATTTTCAAAACCAATTAAGTATTTTCCAAGAAAAGTCTAGTTATTTTAAAAAAGGCTATTCCCCAAAAGCCATAGCACTATCCTTCGTTTCTTCATTCTGAATCTATCTATCTTTTTCTTCGTTTCAGTATGGCTGATCTTAACCTTCCCGAGGGAGTGACCATTCCCGGATGGTTCCGGAGGTACTTGGAAGCTAGGGCCAACGATGTGGGCCCAACAAATACCCCTAATATAACTGAGGTTCCTCCTCCTCCTCCTCCTCAGAATCCACAAGCGGATTTCGCAAAAGTTTGCAAGGACTTTAAGGCAATGGGTGGTAAGAATTTCATAGGAACGGAAACTTTTGTGGAGGCACGAAATTGGTTGAAAGAAACCGAAGATCTTTACGCTATCTTTGATGTGGAAGACCATAGAAAGGTTTTATTGGCAGCATGGTTATTAAAAGAAGAAGCTGCTTATTGGTGGGAGGTCACCAATGCTACGAGGCCTATAGAGACTTGGGCCGACTTTAGGACAAGATTTGGGCTTAAGTTTCTATCATCAGCTGAGGCGAATCTGCAATTGGAGAAGTTTATATCTTTGAAGCAAGGGGACATGACAGTGAGGGAGTATGTGAATGAGTTTAACAAGCTCGCCCGATTCGGTTTGGACATGGTTAATACCCCCCAGAAGAAGGCTTTACGCTTTGCACGAGGGTTGAATGAGTCATTACAAGGTTTAGCCCTATCTCATATACCTATGGGGGCCACTTTCGAAGGTCTAGTAGGCATGGCATTGCTTCAAGGGGACGATAAGAATGGCAAGAAGGAAGTCAAGGCTAATGAGACCCAAGCCAAGAAGGCAGACTCCAAGTGGGGAGGAAATCAGAGCAATCAGAACAACAAAAACAACAAGAACAACAAGGGCAACAAGGCCAAGGCAAAAGATCCAAGAAAATGCCACTACTGTGGGAATGTTGGGCACATAGCTAAAGACTGTAAGAAGAAGAAGAGGAAGCTGGGCGAATGCTTTCATTGTGGAGAGACTGGACACTTTATCAAGGATTGCCCCAAGAAGCAAGGGCAGAATCAGCGTGCAGGACCTTCTGGAGGGCAAGTACACGCTCTCAACGCTGCTCCAGTTCAGGACCGAGGTAGTATTTCTGTAGAGAGTCTTGTTTATATTTCTGATTATCCTGTTCGCACCTTATTTGATTCTGGCGCATCGCATAGTTTTATTTCTTCTGACATTGTTGAAAGTTTGCACCTAAGTACTAGTCTAGTTGAGGATCCCGTTTGTATTTCAAATCCAATTGGGGGTTCCGCCCATCTATCTATGATTTGTGTGGATTTGAAGATTTCTATCTTGACCGTAGAATTCACGTGTAATGCTTATGTTCTCGGGTTCACGGGATACGGGTTGATCTTGGGCATGGATTGGTTGTCCAGTTATGGAGCCATCCTCGATTGTGAACATAGGGTGGTGAGGCTCATGACTCGCCTCGGTAATACCCTAGAAACTTCTTGTAACCCTAGAGGTCCCGTCATGTTATGTTATCTTGAATATCTTGACTCGTCCATCGATGATCTGCAATCTGTAAGGGTGGTCCGAGACTATCCTGATGTCTTTGAAGAAGTTAAGGGGTTACCCCATAAACGAGAGATAGATTTCCGCATTTATCTAGTTGATAATGCCAAGCCAGTATCATTGCCCGTTAGGCACATGGCCCCACGTGAAAGAAGGGAGCTCAGTAAGCAAATCAAGGAGTTGCTTGAGAAGAATTTTATTAGGCGAAGCATTTCTGAATGGGGTGCTCCGGTGGTATTCGCTACTAAGGCGGATGGTTCACTTCGCCTATGTGTTGATTATCGAGAGTTGAACAAACTGACAAAGAAGAATAGGCACCCGTTACCGAGGATTGATGATCTCTTTGACCAGCTAGTTGGTGCTTCTGTTTTCTCTCAGCTTGATCTAGCCACCGGATTCCATCAGCTTAGAGTAGCTGAGGATAGCATTGATAAAACTGCGTTTAGGACTCCAGATGGATTCTTTGAATGGCTTGTCATGCCATTCGGATTGACTAATGCACCCGCCTACTTCGTAGATTTGATGAGTAGGGTGTTCAGGGAGTTCCTTAACAAGTTTGTTGTTGTCTTCGTGGATGATATTCTGATCTTCTCAAAGGATGAGGAAGAACATGCTAGGCATCTCAAGGAAGTGATGGATACGCTTAGAGCGCATCATTTGAAAGCCAAGTTCTCCAAATGTTATTTCTGGAGAAAGGAAGTTCGGTTTCTTGGACATATAGTCTCTAAGCAAGGCATAGTAGTGGATCCCGCGAAAGTGGTTGCAGTTCAAGACTGGAAGACTCCTAGGAATGCAACTGAAGTAAGAAGCTTTCTCGGTCTGGCGGGCTACTATAGGAAGTTCATCAGGGACTTCGCTAAGATTTCGGCCCCTCTTACTAAGTTGACGAAGAAGAACTTAGTCTTTGCATGGGACTTGGAGTGTGAGCTTGCTTTTCAAAAGCTCAAAAGAGCCCTTACCACAACTCCAGTTTTGGCATTACCCGATAGTGGTAAGATGTTTACCGTATACACAGATGCATGTGGCACGGGGTTAGGTGCTGTTCTGATGCAAGAGGGAAGAGTGATATGTTACGGGGGTAGGCAACTTAAAGTTCATGAGAAGAACTATCCCACTCATGATTTGGAGTTAGCGGCGATCGTCTTTGCACTCAAATCCTGGCGCCACTATCTTCCAGGTGAAAGGTTTGAGTTGTATACTGATCACAAGTCACTCAAGTACCTCTTCTTGCAAAAAGATCTGAATCTAAGGCAACAAAGGTGGATGGAATTCTTGGCATCTTATGACTTCGAGATAGCTTATACCCCTGGCAAGGGTAATGTTGTGGCAGATGCACTAAGCAGAAGGAGGTTGACTTTGAGCCCCTTGTCCATTGAGATGAAGAACTTAGAATTCTTGGCAACCTTTGATTTCACGACGGCTGTTGAGTCGATGACGGGTTCATTAGCATCCCTTGAGCTTAGACCCACACTTCTTGATCAAGTTGGGGCTTCGCATAAGGAAGATCCACAGATAGTCGAGGTCATGGACAAGTTGATTCGTGGTGAGACGTCTAGTCACCTTGCTAGATATACTATTGATGACAAGGGTTGGCTAAGGCGTGATGGAAGGCTATGCGTTCCACAAGTAGGAGACTTGGTGCATGAAGTTCTTGAAGAAGCACATCACTCGAAGATGACTATACATCCGGGAGGAGATAAGATGTATAGAGATATGAAGCGCATTTTCTTTTGGGCCGGAATGAAGAAGGATGTAGCAGAGTATGTTTCAAAGTGCATGGTGTGCCAACAAGTGAAAGCCGAGTCAAAGAAACCAGGTGGGCTATTACATCCATTGGAGGTCCCGCAATGCAAGTGGGAGAGTATTTCTATGGATTTTGTGGATGGATTGCCTAGGTCAAGGAAAGGGAACACGAGCATATGGGTTATAGTTGATAGACTTACGAAGAGTGCTCACTTCATTCCAGTAAAAAGCAAGAGGAACGCATCATGGCTGGCATCTATTTATCTTCGGGAGATAGTGCGGTTGCATGGAGTTCCTTCTAGCATAGTTAGCGATCGTGACCCAATTTTCACTAGCCAGTTTTGGAACAGTTTGCAAGAAGCGATGGGTACGCGATTGAATCTGAGTACAGCCTATCACCCCCAGACGGATGGCCAAACCGAAAGGGTGAATATAGTGCTAGAAGATCTCTTGAGGCTTTGTGTTCTCGACTTCGGTGGTACTTGGGAAGACCACCTTCCTCTTGTAGAGTTTGCTTATAATAATAGCTATCAAGTCAGCATAGGGATGGCACCATTTGAAGCTTTGTATGGGAGGCCGTGTAGGTCACCATCTTGTTGGTGGGAGACAACAGATAGACTTATACTTGGGCCCGATATGATACGGGACACATCCGAGAAAGTTGAATTAGTGAGAAGAAGGATGAAAGCGGCCTAAGATAGACAGAAATCCTATGCTGACAAGCGAAGGGCAGATTTAGAATTCGAAGTGGGAGACATGGTTTTCGTGAAGGTTTCTCCTTTGCGTAATGTGGTACGTTTTGGAGCAGTTGGGAAGCTGGCACCAAGGTTCGTAGGACCCTTCCCTATCATAGAGAGAATTGGAAAGATGGCCTATAAGGTGGAATTGCCCGAGAAGCTAGCCGGAGTGCATAATGTCTTTCATGTCTCGCATCTCCGAAAGTGCCTACATGAGTCCGCTGAGGTAGTTGAACCAAGCATTCTTGAAGACATTGAGGTAGAGAAAGAAGCAACCTTGAGAAAAGCTCCGATTCGTATCTTGGGAACGGAGATCAAGAAGCTAAGGAATCGAGAAGTCAAATTGGTGAAAGTTCAGTGGAGTGAAGCCGATGAAGACGCAACTTGGGAAACCGAGGAGAAGATGGATGGGCTTTATCCATTCCTTTTTGAGGGTACATTCTCGACCTATTTCTTAATTAGCATATCTTTCTCTTTGCTATCCATGTTAATCCATGTTTATCTAGTTTATCTTGTTTCGTAAATCTTGTCATGAGAACCTTAGGTAGAAACCCTTGGTTGAAACATGTATTTGAAACATGTTATGCTTGATGTTTGCCAGTGGTTGCAAGTGTTTGCAAGTGGATACTCGTGGATGCATGATACACGTTAGGCACTAAGATCGGCTCACACACTTTCATACCGCATATGCATGAGTGTTTATGCTTATTCATGGATGAAAACTTGTACGCTATCACATGGATGTTGCATATGGATGGATGTTATGTGCACTCATGTAGAGACTATAAGTTATGTTAGGAATTTGCATACATATGGACTCATTTCACTAACATGTTTTGCATTAAGGGGGTTTACTGAATCAGCAACCTCCTGATTTTTGCATTAGATAAGTACATATACACACACCTTTGCATATGATCATACAGCATTTAGAATCCTTTAAGTACAATGACTGCACATGGATGATGTTTTGAGTAGATGGATGATGGATGGTAGGATACGTTCTTCCTAACTTGGAGATTTCGGGGACGAAATCCTTTAAGGATGGGAGAATGTAACAACCCGTATTTTTGAATAACATGTTATAACATAAATCAAGGCAGAATTAAACTGTAAAATCTGAATCAAGGGAAACAGGTTGTGCCATTGCGTTCGTCTCGGAAAAATACGCGAAATAGAGTCCGAGTTTTCGAAAATCGGAGTCCGTATGACCAAGTTATGGCCCGTCAAAGTTTTCAGAAAATTACAAGTTCAAAAACAGTTCGAATTTGAATTTAGAATTCAAATTCAGCCAAAACAGACTAGGCGGGAAAACTCCCGCCCAGACAGGTCGACAGGGGGGTCGACACTAGGGTCGACCTCCCCCCCCCCAACCAGGTCGACACTAGAGTCGACCTGGGGGTCGACCTCCCTGGTCGGCCAGGTCGGCCTGGTGCACCTATTTTGGGTGTTTGGACCTGTTTTGGAGGCTTGTGACGTGATTTGATGGCTCAGATTGGATCTAGGGTTAATCCTATGGCTAATACTATCCTAATCTTCTATAAAAGGACCCCTAAGCCTAGCCTAAATCATCATTATTCAATTCTACAACTAAACTATGCCAAATTTGTTCCTCTCATGGCCTCCACTCTCATGCTAAAATTTCTAAGTTTATTTATATGAGAGATTTTGAGTTCATACAAGTGTTTTCAAGCTTGTATGAGTGTTCTTAGTTGGCATTCAGGTCAAGTTGCAACATTTCTATTACAAAGCAAGGGTTTTTATTGATTTGGCTCAAGGGTTTTTCATTTGGAGCTTTCATATTTGAGTGATTGCATAAGGGCTTCGTCTCAATCTTTATAATAAATATTCATTTGTGTCTTCATAGCATTGTAAGCCCTTTTCTACTTTCTTTTTTTTTGAACTCTAAAGTTAAATGAATGATGCAAGTTTGGGTTGATCATTGTGATATGCAAGTTTGGTTGATCATTATGTTATGCAAGTTGGTTTAATGATTATGTATGACACATGTTGCTATGTTATGCAAGTTTGGGTTGATCATTATACACATGTTATCATGTTATGCAAGTTAAACTTGAGTTTGTGAGCTTAAAGCTTCAAGCTTTATATTAAAGTTTGCATTTTGGCAACATGGAAGTTATCATATCCCTTATGATAACTTGCATGTGAGGCTAAATGCGAACTTCTAGCAACTTCTACATGTCATTTATCACCATGTATCACTTATATGCTAAGTTTGGTTTTATGCATACTTTTGAAGCCTAATAATGCAATATGCAAGTATATGAACATATGTACATCTCATATGCCACCATGTTAAACTTGTGGCTTCAACACCTTTATGTCATGATTATGCCAAGTTCCCTATTTTATCCTTTATGCGTTGTTGCGATTATGTAAACGATGGGATTACGTTGGGGTTGGGTAACATTATGACATGAACATGATTTTTATAACATGACATGATATGTTAGCTTGTAATTATGTTTTGGAAACATAATGGACATGACACTTAGAAAATATGAGTGTGGCCAACTCGAGGTTGGGTTGAGTTTGTAGCATAAATCTACCCGGACCCGCCCGGCTTAACTAGTGGCTACAAACAATAGGACCAAATGTGAGAAGTTGGTCATGTTGTGCTCGAACCCGAGGTTAGACCAAGTTGTGGTGTAAAGCTACCCGGACCCGCCCGGCTTAACTAGTAACCACAACAAGGTCTGATGTGAGAGGTTAAAGCACATTAAGTTAATTAATGCCTCCTGATTAGGGTTAAGTCATGGTCCACTTAATACTTAACCAATTTGGGCTTGATGGGTTAATCAGGGTTAAGTCATGAACCTTGGGTACACTTAACCAATTTAATCCACGTTTGGATCGGGTTAACCACATTTAACCCGTTCAGAAACCCTAGTTGCGTAGTCCTTTTCAGAAGTAACCCTCTTGATAGTATCATAAGACCCTAGGGACTAGGCTAGGGTGGGGCACGATTACTGGGCTGACATGTAAGCGACCAAAACGACGGCTGAGTAGGTACGCCGGTGTAGGTCCAGGCGGACTATGGTCGTGCACATAGTCCGGAGTTGGAAAATCAGGCACGGGTACCAGTAGATCTAGACTGTGCATACTTGATTTGTGTCCGAGGTTGACACCCTAGGGCTTGATACACCCTAGGGTGGACCTAGCGCAGTTAACTACATTTCATGTTTGGGCCGTATGACACCGACACTTGACGAGTTAGGCTTATAGGGAGCCGATCAACTAGACCGTGTAGTTGGACCTTGATATAGGTCACCTCATGATATTGGGCCAAGCTTGGGCCAAGGGATCAATTCTTGTTTTTACTTGACATGTTAGAATGCTAGTACAACCGTGGTGCAAAACTTAACCTTGATTATGTGATGACACCTTTATCTATCTTGTTAGTTAATCACCATGCCAGTATGTTGTTATCCTTATGTTCATCTCAGCTTCTCATGCCAGTTAACTTTACTAGTTCATGAACTGATAGTAGTTAGGGCTTACCAGTCTTTTTGACTGACCTGTTTTCTTTCGCCTCTTTTCTTCCGTTTCCCCCTCCCCCTCAGGTCCTCAGGGTGGGAACATTGGAGCTTAGCTTGGATCTTTATAGCTTGCTTACTGGATTTGCTCATGTACGGTTTTGGACATTGAGCTAGCTATGGTTTATCACTTCACTTTGGGGATAGTACTTTATGTATTTCAGTTTTTCAGTTTATGCTTTTCTCTAGACTTTGTTTGTTGGAAAATAATGACCAAGTACTTTGTTGTAACTTAACTATGGTTTTGAAATGCTAGTTTTGTCCGCTGCTTTACTACTCTGTTTTACTTATATGTTCTGTCTTGTGATATCTGCATGCATGTTTACCTTGTTTAACGCCCCTCCAAAGCTAGTGTCCTTGCTAGAGTGGCATTGGCGGAGGTGGGGTGTTACAGGACACGCTTACTGGGTTTGATTGTAAGAGGTCAAAACGGGTTAGCGGTGGCAACGCAAGTCCAACCGGGTCATGTGCGTGCGTGGGCCCGGGCTGGTAGGTAAGACGTTGTTGCATCGTGTAGATATAAGCCATGCATCTTTTGTGGTATCGGGTTGCCACTTTGGGAAGTGATACACCCTACTGTGGGACTAACATGGGTATCTACGAGTTATGGAGTCGATCGAATGGGGAAGGTAGTGAGTACGACTAGCGGAGATAGGAGCAGACGGCACCTATGAAGACAGCTAGAAGTACAACTACCATATTATGAATAAACATTATAATTAGAATGGGGAGGGTAGGGGCTATGACTAGCGGAGATAGGGGCAGACGACACCTATGAAGACAACTAGGAGTACACGAAACTACCATTAATATTATTTTGTTCGGTGGGCGGGATCAACTTTTAGGGTGACTAGTAATGGTGCGGTGTAATTAGCATTGGTGCAATATAGTAATTATCCTATAGTGATTAGGAACGACATTAACGCTAGAATATTCCTCTTATTTGCTTGTCATGCCCACTTGTTTCATGGTCATATCTTATCTTACCAGTTTATGCCTTATCCTAGTTACTTTAATAATTATATTGTTAAAGTTATTATACTCGCTAGACTTTATGTCTGACCCCCTTGTTTTCGCTTCTTTTCTTCCTCTTTCACCCCCAGGTTCTCAGGGTGGGACTAGTACTAGTGGAGCTTGATCTTGGATCTCTTTCTCTCTCTTTTAGAAGTGCTTGGATTGCTGAAAGTAAAGTTCAGCTCATCTCTTTTATAGCTACTTGTGTTGGGGTTTATGCTTTTTATTTTCTAAAACAATTTATCAAGATGGATATTAAGTGTACTTGGTTTATGAAGTTGTTGTAATCAAACTATTTCTCCGCTGCAATAAAAGTTGTTTTAAAATTTTCAAGTACCATTATTTATATCTATCTTGTTATATTCTGTTCTATACACTAAATACACTCCATGGAAGTTAATGCATTCTCTTTGTGAGTGACATTAATGGACGTGGAGTATTACACATGGTATCAGAGCTGAAGGTTACCAAACAGATATGAATTTTGAAAAACTATTTTTCAAAAAGCATTTTATAAAGAAATACTTTCAAAAGTATGTTTTAAGGAAAGTATTTTCAAGAGAAAAAGTTTATTTTGAAAAACATAACCCCCATGAGCCATATATCTTTCCTTCGATTCTCCGTTTTGAATCTTTTCCTCTTTCCTTTTTTTTAATTTCTTCCTCCACGTATAGACGCTTTTTCTAAGATGTGTAAGAACTTCCGTACGATTGGCGGAAAACCACTTCATGGGACTGGGACGTCTGTCAAAGCTAGAAGGAAGTGGAGGACTTGTCGGTACCTTTAAGGTAGACGGTGGGAGGAAGGTTCAATTAGCTGCTTGGTTAATGAAGAACGAAGCCTCATTTGGTAGGAGGTCATGAACAGAGAATGTGTAGGAGAAACATGGAAAGGACACACGATAAAGTAGATCCAAAGAAAGGCGATAAGGATAACAAGGGGCCAAGAGAAAAGGAAGGGCCACACTTGTGAAATACTTGACTACTTAAATAAAGACGTTAGAAAGAAAGAGAAGACTAGTTGTTATCGTTACGGAGAAACAGGACATCTTATTAGGATCATCCAAAGAAGCAAAGGGCAAAAGGACAAAGTAAGAGATCTTCTAGAGGGCAGACGCGTTCCCTCACGGCTGGCATACCTGATAGAGGTAGAAATATCTTGGTTGGAAGTTTTTTTTCTTTTTGATCATCATGTTCGAACTTTGTTTGAATTCTGGCGCTTCACACTCGTTTATATCAGCTTCGTTAGTTGAAACACTGCACCTAAATACTAGTCTAGTTACGGATCCCATAGTAGTCTCAAATCCTATTGGTGGTTCGGCTCATCTTTCTATGATTTGTCGGGATTTGAGAGTGTCTATCTTGGGCGTTGGGTTTGAATGCAACGCCTTCGTTCTTCCATCCTAGATTGTGAAAGAAGGGTAGTTAGATTGTTGACTCATTGTGGAAAGACCCTGGATATTTCTTGTGTCCCTAGAGGTCCAGTAATGCTTAGCTACCTAGAATCCCTTGACGCATCCAATGATGATTTGGAATCTATTCGTGTGGTCCGTGAATATAGTGACGTCTTCGATGAGGTTCGAGGTTTACCCCCAAGGCGTGAGATAGACTTTCGAATATACTTAGTAGATAATGCAAAGCCAGTTGCATTACCAGTGCGCCACATGGCTCCGAGAGAGAGAAGAGAACTCAGTAAGAAAGTGAAAGAGTTGCTTGAGAAGGGGTTCATAAGAAGAAGTATTTCGGAGTGGGGTACTCCAGTCGTCATTGCTACGAAAGCTGATGGTTCACTTAGATTGTGCGTGGACTATAGAGAGCTGAATAAGCTAACAAAGAAGAACAGACACCCGTTACTGAGGATAGACGATTTATTCGATCAGTTGGTGGGTGCTTCGGTTTTCTCTCAACTGGATTTGGCTACAGGGTTTCATCAGCTAAGGGTGGCTGAAGATAGCATCGATAAGACTGCATTTAGAACTCCTGAAGGTTTCTTTGAGTGGCTCGTCATGCCTTTTGGTTTGACGAATGCACCCGCATACTTTGTTGGCTTAATGAGTAGGGTGTTTAGGGAGTTTCTGAACAAGTTTGTGGTAGTCTTTGTAGACGATATTCTGGTTTCCTCTAAAAATGAAGAAGAGCATGCCCTACATCTTAGGGAAGTCTTAGAGACCCTACGAGCTCATCAACTTAAAGCTAAGTTCTCCAAGTGCCATTTTCAGAGAAAAGAAGTGAGGTTCTTAGGACACGTGGTCTCTAAGGAAGGGATAGCTGTGGATCCCTCCAAGGTGGTGGCAATCCAAGATTGGAAAACTCCTAAGAACGCAACAGAAGTAAGAAGCTTTTTAGGGCTGGCTGGCTATTATATGAAGTTCATTAAGGACTTCGCGAAGAAATCAACCCCACTCACTCGATTAACGAAGAAGAACTTGACTTTTACTTGGGACGTTGACTGTGACGATGCTTTCCAACATCTGAAGAGGGCTTTGACGACAACTCCAATTTTAGTTTTGCCAGACGGGAGTAAGCCATTCACTGTATATACCGGTGCTTGCGGGACAGAGCTTGGAGCAGTTTTTGATGCAAGAGGAAAATGTGATATGAAAAAGGCGGCAAGTACGAGCGTCGCTTATCATCCACAGACAGGTGGACAGACAGAAAGGGGTGAATAAAATCCTTGAAGATCTTTTGAGGTTATGTATCCTAGATTTTGGAGGAACATGAGGAGAGGCAACGAGCTTAGTGGTGTTCACGACATGTTTCATGTGTCGCATTTGCGAAAGTGTTACAAGATACCGCGGAAGTAGTGGAGCCAAACATGCTTAGAGAAGTGGAAGTAGAGTAAAAAGCCACAATTAGACGAGCTCCTACATGCATCATTGGGTCGGAGGTATAAAGGCAACGCAACAAAGAGGTTAAGTTGGTCAAAGTGCAATGGGGAGATGATCAAGGAGACGCGACTTGGGAGATGGAAGACAAGATGCGTATGCTGTACCCTTTCCTTTTTGAGGGTATGTTTTATTTTCTCCTTTTTCTACCACTTTGTTGATACTTGTCCTATCTTTTAGTATTATCTTTGCGATGACATCTTCGATCTTTAGTTCGGAAGAACCCTATGGTTGAAACATGTGTTTAAGACATGTTATGTTTGATGGATGCAAATGGATGCAAGTGGTTGCTTGTGGATGCATGTACACACACCTTAGGCATTAGATCGGCTCAATCACCTTCATGTTGCATATAAATGTGTGTCCATATTTAAATTAATGGTTGTATAATGGTTGTGTTATCATATGGATGCTGCATTTTGATGAATGGTTGTGCACACATGTAGAAATAATGTGTATCGATAGGATTCTTTTGCATACATAATGGATGCATGGAGCTATCATGATTTGCATTAAGGAGGTCAACTGGATCAGTAGACCGCCTGATTTTGCATTAGATAAGAAACATATACACACACTCTTTGCATATGTTCATACAGCATTAGAAATCTTGTAAGGACAAAGGATGCCTATGTTTGATGGTTGAGTAGATGGATGAATGGATGTTAGGATATGCATTCTCCTTAACTTGGAGATTTCGGGGGCGAAATCCTTTAAGGAGGGGAGAATGTAACACCTCGTAATTTTTAAATATTAAAGTTAACAAATTAAAGAATACTTGATTTCAAATATGGGAATTAAGGGAAATGGGTTGCGCCATTGCATTCGTCTCAGAGTTCTTCTTGAGATAGAGTCCGAGTTTGTGGGAATTGGACTTCGTATGAAGAAGTTATGGCCTTCCGAAATTTCAGAAATTTAAATTTAAAAACAGTGCAGGTTCAGGAATTCAAAATTTGAAACAGGGACCCGGTCGACCTAGGGGTCGACCCTAGTGTCGACGTTCCCCTATACAGGTCGACCTTAGTGTCGACCTGCCCCCCCCCCCCCCCTGGGCAGATCTGAAAGATGACGACTTTTTGACTCAGTGCTGAGTCATTAAGGCTGAGGTGTCACTCTATCTTGACTGGATGGTCTTGATTGATTCTAGGTTAATCTGACGACTCTTAATTAACTAATCTTCTATAAAAACACCCCTAAACCCCCAACCCTACTCACACAAATTCATACCAAGAGCCGCCATGCCGTCAATGGAGGACCTAGAGTAGCCGCCATACACTTTCAACCCTAAAGCAAGATAGAGGCTTGAATCAAAATCAAATCAAATCTAAATAACAATTAAGTCCACATCAAAGGCGAGCAATTCAATTTCAGAATACCGATCCCAGAAAGACAAGACTATTCTTTTTAATTGTGAGTATGATAACTTTCACAAAATAATTCATTAATTTAATTATGATAAGATATAATTGGGATTATGAGAATATGATTTTGAATCATGTGATGTAAATTGTATGTATGTTTGTGGTGTTGGATCATATGTTAGTTCTTATGTGAATTTTATGCAAGTTGAATCATATATCTTATGCAAGTTGAATTGTATATCTTATGCAAGTTGAATCATCTATCCCATGTAAGTTTGTGATGATTGGATCATATATACATGTATGAATCTTATGCAAGTTTGGGTTGTTGAAATATATGTGAAAAATGTATATGTATATGCTAGTTTATGTGACATTAATCTACATGTTTAGATCTAAATGCAAGATTACACCTTTATGTTTAGATCTATATGCAAGATTACACCTTTATGATTAGATCTATATGCAAGTTTACATCTTTATGTTTAGATCTATATGAAAGATTACATCTTTATGTTTAGATCCATATGCAAGTTCACACCTTTATGTCTGGATCTATAGCAGTACATAAGTTATGCAAGTTTATGCCCATTACCTATGCAAGTTTCCTATCATATGCTAGTTTGAATGAAATTCATATGCAAGTTTATGTCTTGATCCTTAGATCTATTTTATGTGTTATGTGATGTTGTTTTTCTTTTTATAAGTTAGGTTATTTGCGTGTCTAACAAATGTCATACGAAAATGTACGAATAGCGTGGGGATGATGGGATAATATTGAATATACATAAAATTGTGAATTGGCATAAAATGGCCCTAAAAAGGCATATAATTAATTTGATACATTAATTGGCATAATTGGTATTTATGGACATAATTTTAAGAGACAATTATGGACATAAATAAATTTGGAATTTATTGACAAATTGGAATAGGGATATTAATCCAATTTGGGGTTAAATAAAGATGTGTAATAATAAACCGCCTAAGACACGAGGTTAGACTCTTTTGTGGTGTAAGACTGCCCGGACCCGCCCGACAAATCCAGTAGCCACAAATGTCAGTCTAATGTGAGAGGTCAAAGGCACGAATTAAATGCGTAACAATTGTAAAGACACGATGTTAGGCTCGTTTGCGGTATGAGACTGCCCGGACCCGCCCGGCAAATCCAGCAACCGCAAATGTCAGTCTAATGTGGGAGGTCTTTACAAGGTTACGGTTCTAATAAATTAAGTAACACTTAACCAGATAAACATGTGGTGGGACATGGGGGGTTAAGTGGGTGCCTTGGGTGGCATGTGAAATACGATTAGGTGCCTTAATAATTAACTAATGCTGATTAAAGACAAATATGAATGACGAACAGAAGTTTGGTTGAATGAGTGATTCTCTGAGTAACAATCTGATGTTGATTTCGGTCTTCGGGGTTGGTACTTAGGGAGTTATTCTCTTAACCAATGTATCTGTGAACTGAGATGTACTTAATCATAAACTAAGTAAAACATGGTAAGTGGATAGGGTTAAGACCAGCTTAACCAATAATATATAAGTGGGTTGGGTAAGACCAGCTTAACCAATAATTTGATAAGTGGATAGGGTTAAGACCAGCTTAACCAATAATATATAAGTGGGTAGGGTTAAGACCGGCTTAACCAATAATTTGATAAGTGGGAAGGGTTAAGACCAGCTTAACCAATAATATATATATATTAATCTGATAAGTGGATAGGGTTAAAACAAACTTAACCAATAATAATATATTGATCAGATAAGCGGATAGGGTTAAGACCAACTTAACCAATAAGATATAAGTGGATGGGGTTAAGACCAGCTTAACCAGTAATATATCGATCTGATAAGCGGGTAGGGTTAAGACAATCTTAACCAATAACACATGTTGATTTGTTAAGTGGATAACATGACGGACATGTGGGATATAATTATAAACACTTAACCAAGTTGAAAACATGTAAGAAGACATGAATAAGAAGGGGTTAAGTGGGGAATCTTAGTGGGGACCAAGCATAGGTGGAAAGCTTGTGTGGGGACCCTTTTCAAACTAGTAACCCATTTAGTATCTTTGTGAGCTCGACCCAAGTCAAGGACGGGACACGCTTACTGGGTTTGATTGTAATAGGTCAAAACTGGTTAGCGGTGGCAACGCAAGTCCAACGAGGTCATGTGCGTGCGTGGGCCCGGGCTGGTAGGTAAAACGTTGTTGCATCGTGTAGATATAAGCCATGCATCTTTAGTGGTATCGGGTTGCCACTTTGGGAAGTGATACACCCCACTGTGGGACCAGCACGGGTATCTACGAGTTAGGGAGTCGATCGAATGGGGAAGGTAGTGAGTACGACTAGCGGAGATAGGAGCAGACGGCACCTATGAAGACAGCTAGGCGTATAACTACCATATTATGAATAAACATTATAATTAGAATGGGGAGGGTAGGGGGTACGACTAGCGGAGATAGGGGCATACGACACCTATGAAGACCGGTAAGAGTACACGAAACTACCATTAATATTATTTTGTTCGGTGGGCGGGATCAACTTTTAGGGTGACTAGTAATGGTGCGGTGTAATTAGCATTGGTGAAGTATAGTAATTATCCTATAGTGATTAGGAACGAGATTAACGCTAGAATATTCCTCTTATTTGCTTATCATGCCCACTTGTTTCATGGTCATATCTTATCTTACCAGTTTATGCCTTATCCTAGTTACTTTAATAATTATATTGTTAAAGTTATCATACTCGCCAGACTTTATGTCTGACCCCCTTGTTTCCACCTCTTTTCTTCCTCTTCCCCCACCCTAGGTTCTCAGGGTGGGACTAGTACTAGTGGATCTTGATCTTGGATCTCTTTCTCTCTCTTTTGGAAGTGATTGGATTGCTGAAAGTAAAGTTCAACTCATCTCGTTTATGGCTACTTGTGTTGGGGTTTATGCTTTTTATTTTATGTACTCTAAAACAATTTATCAAGATGGATATTAAGTGTACTTGGTTTATGAAGTTGTTGTAATCAAACTATTTCTCCGCTGCAATAAAAGTTGTTTTAAAATTTTCAAGTACCATTATTTATATATGTCTTGTCATATTCTGTTCTATACACTAAATACGCTCCATGGAAGTTAATGCATTCCCTTTGTGAGTGACATTAATGGACGTGGGGTGTTACACAATCCATCCCCAGAATCAAACCATAGCACATATGTGTCGCACTCAAACTCGACGCCCAAGACACATATCCTAAAACCCCGACAAATCATAGATAGATGGCATGTGTCCTTTATAGGGTTTGAGACAACAACGGAGTCCGAAACCATATTAGTGCTAAGATGCAGAGACCTAACCACAGAATCAAATATAAAGCAATGTGAAGCGCTAGAATAAAAAATTTCTAATAGGATGACCAGAAATAGAAATCAAACCTTCAACATAAACTTTCCTATCTTTGTTTGATACACTGGCAACGAGAGCATTCACCTTCCCTCCGGAAGATCCTGTCCTTTGGCCCTGTCCTTGCTTCTTCGAGAAATCCCTATAATAGTGTCTGACCTCACCACAGTAAAAACAAGCATTCTTCCTTTTTCTGCAATCTTTGACCAAATGATCCATGCGTCCACAACCATGACATTTTCTCTTGTCTTGGGTTTTGTTGTTCTTTCCACCCTTCTTTTGTTGTTCCTGTTCCTTCTTAGGCTACACTTTCTTGTTTTGTGCCTCATAGTCTTAGCTTCTTTCTTTTCGCCTTTATCTTCTTCATGCATCAATGCCATATAAACAAGTTTCTCGATAGTTACCCCCATCGGAATATGAGACATAGCCAATCCATGGGGGGGGGGGTTCATTCAATTCTCTTGCAAACCTCAAATTTTCTTGTGTGGGGTATTCACCAGCTCCAAACCAAACCTTGCCAACTGATTGAACTTAATGACATGTTCTTTAACAGACATGCTACCTTACTTAAGTGCCAAAAACATTTCAAATTGCATACTCTCTTCTGCCTGAGAAAGAAACTTCATCTCGAATCTCTGTCAAAAATCATCCCAAGTCTCAACTGGACGCCATGCTTGTGTCACTTTCCACTAGAATGAAGCCTCATCCATCAACTGCCAAACGGCCAACTAAATCTTCCTACGGTCGTCAACCTCAAAAATCCCAAACAAATCCTCCGTCTCTTTAAGCCAATTCCTTGCTTCTATAATGGTCTCAGCTCCTCGGAAAGGCCTTCCTCCCATAGCACAGAAATCCTTGCATATCTTGGAGAAATTATCTACTTGCGGAGGAGGAGGGACATCGACTGCAGCTGGGGGAGGGGCATTTGCTTGGCCTCCGGCAGGTGCCGTAACCTTGAGATATCTACAGAACCAAACCGGTATCTGAACGTCCTCGGGAATATTTGGTTCCCCAAACATGCTAAAAAAAAGGGATTCAAATAGAGAACCAAAAAATATTTCATATGGCTTTGGGAATATGTTTTTCAAAATTAAATTTTCCTTTAAAAATACTTTTTTTTGAAACCTTTTAAAAAAAATTCAAAATCTTTTATCTGATCTTGTAACCTGCTCTGATACCAAATGTGACACCCCACGTCCGCTAATGTCACTCTTTAACAGAATGCATTAAGTTTCGTGAAGCATTATAGGTAAACAGAAACATAAACATCACAAGACAGATATAAAATAGAAGTGGAAATTTAAAACTTTATTTTCCAACAGAAAACATCGTGGTCCAAAATCTATTTACAACATCAGTCCGAAATACTGAAAACCAACTACATCAAATAAAAGTATCTGCCTTGTACTAAAACCATCAGAGTAGAGTAATATAAAATCATAGTCCCCAAAAAGAGTCATAACAGAGTAGACGAATAGTCAAAGCCGTACACCGAAGCAAATCCAAAATCCAAGAAGAAACAGAAGAGAAAATCTTAATCAATTATGAGCACTCCCACCTTGAGAACTAGGGGGGAAGGAAGAGGGAAATGAAACCAAAACGGGTCAGACGTAAAGTCTGGAGAGTCCAGTTACTTTTAACATATAAATAAGTAAAAACATCATGAAAGGCATATAAACTGAATGAGAGATAACAGTATCATATGATAGTTATAACAGACTGAACATGATAAGTAGGATGAACTAAACAAATTACGCTTCTCAACTACTTTTCTCTGCACCAATACTAGTATAACATATATGAATGATCCCAACAGAAACATAATGGTATACTTAGGTGTACTTTTAGTAACGGGTTTACCCCAAGCAGTGATAATAGATACCCCAACATAAATAATGGGTAACACCCCAACCATAAATAACGGGCACCTAAATAGGTGGGACTAGATGTACCCTAATACTACCCCCCAATCGATTGGCTCCCTATCCCGTAAATACCCTGTGTCGTCACAACAGTAGGATGTATCACTTCCTAAAGTGGCAAACCCCATATTGACATAGCTGTATCCACTGGTGTTATAGCATCTTTTTATCCCTGAACAATCCGGACCCATGCACGCACATGACTCGGTCGGAACGCGCTGTCAGAATACCTTTTCCCATTTGAAACTCTTCTAATTAGCTCAGTAAGCATAACCCGACCCCTAACTAGTTCGGGTTCCCCCTATGATACTAGTATGGGTTATTGAATGATGTGGGTCCCACACAACAGATGGCACAAGCCACCACCTAGGCTTGTATCCCCAACTACTAGGATTTTGACAGGTTATGCCTAACAGTTTAACAAGCCCGCATAACCCCAACATGTAAAACAATTTAAGTTTATCGAATTCGTATAACTCTCCACTGATTTAACATATTTACTTAACCCCCACTAATTCAAATAGGTTTACTTAACCCTATACAATTTAACAGGTCCATATGACCCCCCACCGATATAAACAGGTCAAGTATTATACTTTCATTACATATTCCGTTTAATCTAATTATCAAGCCTACAGATTTACATTCCCCAACCCTCATGTCATAATTCACAGTATAAGATATGCCCCCAAATTATAGTCATATATCATAGTATAGGTTATCCCCCAAACCTCAGTCATGATTCATAACACAAGATATGCCGCAATTTAACTTTCCCAACCATTCCCAATTTCGTTTTTTCGCATATTTCAGCGATAGGACTAGGCTCGAAGGTAGCTTGGCTGTAAAAATAAAAAGGGAAAGAGGGAGAGAAGAGAATAGAAATAGGCATAATAATAGAATAGGCATATGATAACAGAAGTAGGCATATCAAAAATAAGCATATAAGAACTGAACTATAGATAAGGTGTACATGTAATGGCAGATCTGCTTAGGTATGAATCAGATTTTTAATAGGCATAGGTTTAGATCCAGATTTATAGACATGTCAGGGTTACTTGTTAAATGTTTATATCTAAAAATAACATGAACTCACAGAGACTTGATCTAAAGAACAGAGAATAATAAGCAGATCTTGAAGAAGAGTTTATTGTATGCATATAAGCTATTGTTGAAGCAAAATAGGCTAATTCAATCCAAGCAGGGGCAACATCTCTTTCTCCATTGTTTTTTATGTGTAAAAACAATAAAAATGAGGTCCTATTTATAGCCTACTGAGAATGAATATCGTTCAGAAACAAGTCCAGGTTCAGAAATGAATATGGATGGATCTCTGATGGGTGACCCTAGGGTCGAAAACCCCTTGAGTGGGTCGACCCCCAATGGGTCCAATTCCGGCATCCCTTCCCCGCTTGATTTTCGAACTATTTTGAATTTTCTAGACTTGATTTATATATATATATATATATATATATATATATATATTTCTCTTATACGTATACAAACTTCTAAGCTTAATAACTTCTTCGTATGATGTCCGTTTTACGCAAATTCGAAGTCTATCTTAAACAGAATTCCGAGATGAACGCAATGGTGCAGTCCATTTGACATAATTCCTAATATTTAATTAAGTATTCTTTAGTTTATCATTATAGTGTTCTTATTATAATTATGGAGTGTTACACATATGCAATTATGTTAGTCCCTTAGTTGCCAATCACTAATTTGTGCCTAGTGTGTGTATATGCATCTATTGCATCCACTAGTAGACACTTGAATCCACTTGAATCCATCAAGAATAATGTGTCCTAATGACATGTTTAAACCAAGTCTTACCATCCATGGGATTTTCTAAGACTTACCACTTAAAATGATAGGAAATGTATAAGGTTGAAGGTTTATATTCAAAACTAAGAAAGGATTGAGAGCGTACTACCAAAATGGAATGGAAAAGATGCGCAAATCCTATCTTATAGTTCCTATGTTGCTTCGTTGCTATCCTCCCCACTTAACCTTGACGAGTATAATCTCTTTATTCCTCAACCTTTTTATTTCAGAACCCAAAACCCACGTAAGGACCCATTTATCAAAATCTTCCTTCTCGAGCTCAACCACTTCTAAAGTGCTCGGCTCCACTACTACTGCAGATTCATGTAGGCATTTCCTCAACTGCGAGACATAAAATACATCATGAACCCTTGATAGCCTCTCTGGTAGCCAAACTCAATCATCCATTTGGCTTGTCCTCTCTATTGTAGGAAATGGTCCGACGAATCTCGGTGCTAACTTCCCAACTGAAGCAAATCGCATCACGTTCCTAAGAGGTGATACTTTAATGAAAACCATATCCTCTATGTTGAAATCAAGATATGATATTTTTCTGTCTGCGGAAGATTTTTGTCTACCTTGAGCTGCCTTCATCCTTTTCCGAACTAGTCGATCTTGTCTGAGGTTTCTCTGATCATCTCTAGTCCAAGAAGAAGTTTATCTGTAGTCTTCCACCAACAAGATGGTAATCTACATGACCATCCATACAAAGCTTCGAAAGGTGTCATACCAATACTCATCTGTTAGCAGTTGTTATAAGCAAACTCAACTAAGGGAAGATGCTCCTCCTAACTCTCTTCGAAGTCCAAAATGCACAGCCATAATAAATCGTCAAGAATCTCGGTATGTCCATCTGTCCGAGGGTGGCATGCAATACTAAGTCTCAACTGTGTCCCTAACGCCTCCTGTAGGCTTCTCGAAAATTCACTGGTAAAAATGGGGTTTCTGTCACTAACTATGCTCGTGGGAACTCCGTGAAGTCGGACAATCTCCCTCAATCATATTAACCTTCAGTGGTCCTCTTATTCCTAGCTGGGATGAAATAAGCGCACTTGGTTAATCTATCCACGATCACCTAAATGATGGTATTGCCTTTCCTCGACCTAGGTAAACCGTCAATGAAATCCATTGAGACACTCTCCCACTTCCATTGTACGAAATCTATGGGATGAAATAATCCACCTTGTTTCCTCTACTCAACCTTAACTCTCTGACATGATATGCATCTTGCTACAAAATCTGCCAAGACTCTCTTCATCTCTTTCTAATAGAAGACCCTCTTCATATCCCTATACATCTTATCTCCTCCCGAATGGATGGCCATCCGAGAGTGATGGGCCTTCGATAATACCATACTCGTCATATCCACCAAGTGTTGTATACATAATCTGCCATCACGGTGTAGCCACCCTCTCTCATCAACTGAGTATCTAGAAAGGTGCCTAGAGGTCTCACCTCTACCTAATTGGTCCAAAATATCGGCTAGCTATTGATCAGCACGATGACTGGATCCAATTCATTCCAATAGAGTAGGTTGCATCTCAAGCGATAATAATAATCCTAGTGTATAATCCGTAGATTGTCTAAAATCGTATGATGAGATAAACTCCAAACTCTGCGACTTTACGAACAATAGGCTCAAAGTCATCCTCTGCCTACTTAGAGAATCCGCCACTACATTCCCCTTCCCTAGGGTATAAGAAATCTCAAAATCGTAGGATGCTAGAAACTTCATCCAACGTTGTTGCCTCAAGGTAAGATCCTTTTGCAAAAATAAATATTTGAGAGACTTATGATATGTATATAAATCAAATCACTCACCAACAAGTAATGCCTCTAAGACTTAAAAGCAAAAACAACAGCTTCTAGCTCTAAATCATGGGTAGGATAATTATTCTCATGTACCCTTAGTTGTCTGCTCCCATAACAACCAACACTACCTTCCTGCATTAGGACTGCGCCCAATCCTCTACCGTATGCATCTGTATACACTATAAACATCTTAGATCCATCTGGAAGAGTTAACACTAGAGAAGTCGTGAGAGTCTCTTTCAATCTCATAAAGGAATCCTTGCAATCCATGTCCTATGAGAATACCAAGTTCTTCTTCGTAAGGCGGGTAAGTAGAGCTGAAATACATGCAAAATCTTTAATAAATTTCCGATAAAACCCCGTCAAACCTTTTAGTCCTACATTCTTAGGGAACTTCTAGTCTTGCATAGAAACCACTTAAGTGGGATCCACCGCTATACCATCTATCGAAACTACATTCCCAAAGATCTCACTTCCATACGCCAAAAGTGGATCTTCGAGAATTTTGCCTTCAACTGATGGGCACAGAGAGTTCAGAGAACCTCTTCCAAATGCAACGCTTGCTCATCCTCGTCTCTCGAGCAACATACATATAAGCATTGACTTTGAGAATATGTAACTAAAATGCGCAAATAATATGAATATGAGCAACATAACATGAATGAATAAACATGCATTTTGAGAATATGCGGTGATAAAATATCCGATTAAGAAATTCTTTACATGTCTTTTTACATTATTCTTTGAGTTCTATTTTTTAGTCTACACCTACTTTTGTAGGGTGAACAGTTTAAGAAATTATTTTAAAAAATGTTTATAATGTTTACATGAAATTTTTTATTTTCTTAAAAAAAATATTAGTTGAAAATCTCTTTTGAAAGCAAGTAAATAAATAATTTAAATGGCAAGAAGTCAAAATGATTTAGATATCAAAATGATTTACAAGACTTTTTACATTGTTATTTGTTGCCTTTTCCTAAGTCTTTCATGTTTTTGCTTACATTATTAGTTCAATATAAAGCGCGGTTCACTATAATATTACCTGTTTCAAATTTGATACACAAACGTAGGCCAATAGCAAGCACATACAATCCATATGTAAAAGAACCCCTTAAATATTGGCAATCACGTAGCTAAAATCATTAGCAATGTTTTGTTGCTTCTTAAAGTAACTACGTAAAGTATTATCTCATGAACACACACACATATCAGGTGCATGCTCTTATGAACACACACACACACATATCTCATGAACACCCGAAATTAAACATTTCAACATTAATACGGTGGTATTACTAGCAATTAGGGAGTAACATGGTATAATATGCACATAGTAACAACTAGAAATCAATAAAACATCAAATAAAACCCGAAATTAATTAAAACCCTAAACCTAGATTTAGACAAAATACCTAATTTAGAGAGCAAAGAAAGATGAAGATGTGAGCACCTTCTAGACGGCGTCGGAGGGGGTTGGGATGGCCGGAGAACGATGGAGAGCCAATTTGGGGAAGAAAAATCGTGGAAGGGGGTGTAATTTTTAATTTGGGAAGAGATAATGAGCTTCGACTGGGTGGTGCAAGAGATATCTCGATTGCTTCCAATGGTCGCCAACGGTCTTTATTTCATCGGCTTCCAACGGCTACCATAGATTCTAATTTGCCGTTGGCGGCCGTTGGAAACTGGACGTCGGAATACACTGTTTCTCTAGTAGTCTAAGTAGGAGTGTACAGACATGACATTTGAGCAATATAATGCTGAGGCCGAGGCACAAAAGCTTTGACTTCGACAACAACTTTGTTCAAATAGAGAAACCCGTAACCTAACACTTTCTGCATCACCGCGGCCAAGTCAAAATTCACAAAGCCAAAACCTTTTTAAACATTGGTTGCACTGTCACGTATAAAGATGCTATCAATCACGTTTCCAAACATTTCAAAGTAGATTCTGAATTCCTCATTGTTGATTGCACGAGGAAGACCACCAAAAAATATTTTGTATGCATATGCAGAAATTGCATTAGAGACAGAATAATTGCTAGTTTGCGAGTTTTGTCTCTTAATCACTCTTGCAGACGCCTTTTTTTTAATATGATCTGTAAATGTGATGATATGCAAATTAGACTTAATCAGTCGATTCTACAATTGAAGGCATGCACATGCACTTACACATATATAGTCTTATATCATCTAGCACACTTCTAATGAAAAACCACCAAATTACAACTTAAAAAACAAAATTCAAAAAAGAAATCATGTTGTTCAACATTGTAAATAGCTACTGTAATGCATACATACCTATGGACATGCTCACACTCTTTGTTCAACTTATCTCATACACTTTTGGATTAAAGAAACAATTTTTTTCCTTTTCTCTCTTAAATTTAGAGAAATAAAGAAGGATGAAGAAAAAAACTAACTTTTTAATCATCAATGTACCGCTTCTCAACTTCAAGTACTTTTACTGGGAGAACAAAATCTTATCGAAGTGTGAGCATACATTAAAGTTTGATTTGAAGTATATATGAGTTTTGAACCTTAGGAAAAAAGGAGTGGTATTCTTATATATTTATTTCAGTTTAGTTTTATTTGTTGGTTGTAATGAACTCCATTTAACTGATAAGATGAAATATGTTGGATTGTTATTATCGGGAGAAATATACAAAAACAAAGTAAAGTTGTATTATTGCACTGATACTTGATACATATCATATGTATTTATATTATAATATCCGCTTTGTTCTTAGGAAGTAAAATCAATTTTTTTTCTTGTTCTCTCTTTAATTTAGAGAAATAAAGAAGTAGGAAGGAAAAAAAAACTTACTCTTTGATCGCCGATGTACTGCTCCTTGACTTCAAGAGCTCTACGTAAGGAGCTACTATCGAAAAACTCATGAAACATATTTTCTTGATCTCTTAGCAATTCAATGTTCATCACTGAACCAATGTTTTCGAAATGACTTTTTACATCTTCTATAGAAATTTCCCATAATCCATAAACGAAAATTTTGTTGCTTTGAATATGATCTGTCAAAGATGCAAATTCCAGTAATGATCAAGTGGGAGAAAAATAACCGCTGATTGACTGAGGGAATAGCCGAGGAAATAAAAAAGTGAATATATGTGACTGTGTGTGTCATACACACACACACATGTATACATGTGTGTGTGTATGAATATGTACGTGTATACGTACATATATATACATACATATTCATATATATATATAAACACACACACTTCTACGTGTATACGTGTGTGTATATATATATGGGAAAGTCTATTTAGACACAAAATGATGACACAAATTTAGACACAAGCAACTCAAGCACTGGATCTTCCTCTGAATTCCACCTCACACATAAAGACAAACAAATCCTACGGTCCAGATTTTGTGTCTCTAATTCTGTGTTTAATGTTGTGTCCCAAAAGTCGCTTCCCTCTCTCTCTATACATACACACACACATACACAAACACACTCCCCCCACCCCCAATGTTTCCATACCCTAGCGAGATAAAGAAAAGTGGTATGGTTGAGTTGAATCGATGCACTATGGAAAAAGTTAGAAATGTTATCTTAAACTTGCAATAGTGACAGAAGTGGATAAAATTCACTATTTCAAGACCTGCTAACATAAATTGGTTTTATATTATCCCATAATAAATCGGTAATCCAACAAAATTACGGCAAACTGCCATTTTCAGCCAATGACATTTCATAAGTATGCAAACTAACATCAAGTCATCATATTAAAAAAAACCATAATAAAAGGTTAAGTGGATAGCTGAGTTAGATGATTGAGATCTTTATTTTGTTTCCTTCTCTTTGGTTTCACCTTTTGGTTGTTTTCTGAAATAATCCTGCTGACACAGCAATTTTATCAACATGTTTTGTTCATAACTGCAATAGAAATTTTGCTCCCCACTTATAATATGCAATGTAGGTGGTGCGGACAGTTAAAAATAAAAAAAATACTAGAAGCTACGTAAGTACGGTGCCTCTTTAAATGTGTCCATCATGTTTTAATGATAAATCATCGTAAAACTAAGACATGGGTTCGAAAGATGCCCTCGTTACAGTGATAGTCATGTAGCTGTGTCTGATTAAGGTAAAAACCAAAAGAATAAATTCCAAGAAATAAGCACGAAATTTTGAATACACAAAATATTAGTTAGCCATACTATGTAGTTAAGCAGTTGCCATGTACCAGAAATCCGGAGCATACAAACCAAAGAAAAAGGACATTTTGATGGCACTGTGCACAAAAAAAAGGAAGAAAAAAAATCATTCCATCCATATAGGTCAATGCTGCTAAAAAAATATTTCAAAGTTGGATTGACTTCACTACTATCAATGTATGTGCTGTGAAACCTAAACTACGATTGAATATTTTTTTCAAGGTTTAAAGAACTAACTTGCAGTGTTTTATACTAAAATTTTAATTAGTATCTTGCAATGTCATGGTGACTGAAATAAGGTTATATACTTTTCACTAAGGATTGATATGTTTTCTGCATCAAGCAATGGAAGAAATAAAAAAGTAAGATGGTTGAATACCATTTTCATTATATATAGAAAAAAGCTGAGGTATTTGAAGAAAGCACAATGTAAGTTGTGTACCTTTCACAGAGATGTGCATGGTCATCAAGTTGAGGAAGATCTTTGAACCCAAAGTCAAGAATGGTCCATGTGGATCTGAGCCAACTGTTACATGTGGTTGAAGGAGCAGAGGTTGGATCAGTACTGTGCAGTTTAATAAATTTATTCTGCTTGTATGACCTAACACATTAAGTGTTAAAAATGATAAGCTTACCTTATATTTCACTATTCATGTACCGTCGTAGTACGGGTTATAGTTTTCGATGGCATTGGTTTGTGTTTGCACATGATGACGAAAGGTCGCATGGTTCCATGACTGTCTGCAATTATTCAAATATATGTTTGTGTACATGTATGCCAGTCAGTCCGGGTAGTCAACATGTTTGCAAACTTGAATTGTAGCAAAATGTTGTGTGCATACATTGGGTGGTCTTCCAGATTCCAGTAATGTTTTAATTCTTCCTTATCTGTGGTACTTGCACGTTGCAGGTAGTTCACTTCACAGCAATAATATTTGGGTGGCTGTATTCAAAAGGAAATGATAACATATAATCAATATTTTGATGACTAAGGGAATTTAAGTCTATAGTTAATAATATATCTTATACGAAAAATAGGATATTAAAATTAGTAAACAAATTTCAAGCTTATTATCGTATAAAATTTTCATAGCCTTTATGTTAGAACTAATATGTCATACATAGGATTTTTTTTCTTCTAAAAAGACAGATAAGAATAAGGGTAACCATGATTTCAGGTCTTTTATTGTTCAACATGTTTTATTCATAAAAGGAAAAACCTTAACTATATTTGAGAAAATAACCATCTCTATTATTTGATTTGATTCAGATGATCAATGCATAAATCTAGGACAAAATTAGGATTTAAAAGGACATGTACGTTAACATGATTTAGTCATAATCCTTAACAATCGATGTTCTGAGTGGCAATGGACAGCTACTTCAAGAATTGCAAAACGTAGCATATGAATTATGACCTGTTAGTGAACTGTGTATGTATACTCGGTTTTAAGTAAATGTTGTGCGGCTATTTGTTCGTTCCTTTCATATTCCTACCAGTTTGTTGTAATAATAACCATAGCATGTGCATGCAGTGCGTACGAACTTTTATCTTCCACTATAATCAACATAGAACCAGTAACAAAGGAAAAAGCAGGCGTCTGTTGAAATTTAAATTTATAACCAAAAAATACACGTAAAAAGACAATGAGGCAACAACTAATTGCTTGTTATCTTGACCAAAGCTATAACGGCACAATAGATCAAATGAAGTAAAGTTACAAAAATAAACTAAATTATTTTTGGAAAAAAGTACAAATCAACGCTAGTAATTATTCAAGTGGAAATTATTGTTTGTAATGGTTAAATAGTTTTCAAATTGATTTGTATGTTCATAATTTTAATTTAATACTGATTAGGCTAGATGATTGTTTAAACTTTATAGGAAGAATTTAGTCATGTCTTGCATAAATTGCAAGTTATATTACCTTGTTTGGTGTATACTGGAAGCATTTAACCCAGATCTATTTAAGCAACAAAGCATTGCATTTCAGGCATTATATTTCTACCACCAACCAAATGTTAATAAATTCCATTAAATAATAGTATAAAATATAATGATAATTACTATTGCTACAATTCCAAAAAATAATTGTACATTACCTCACCTAAACTATCTAACATGTAACAAAAAGTGAATTTAACAGAGTGAAAAGGCGAAACAGGTGGCAACACCCTATTTCAAGAGTTTTTGAGCTCCTTAATTATCTAACTTTCAGTTAAAAATGACTAAGAAATACCATGACTCTAGCAGTTTTTTATTTTTCCTGCAATTAAATCTTAAAACGGTACAAAATAATTACTTACATGTTACACCTGCTGAATAAGTACAAGTACATATAGAGGCTTTATTTCAAGTTAAAAAGGCCATAAAGAGCTAGTCTCTTAAATGGAGTAATCATAGCAGATAAAAAAATATGAGATTAAATGAGCATGAAAGAGTAATACATTGAGATTTTAGTAAAGGACAAAAGTAAATAACGGTATTAATGTGATTGAAATTCAGAATAGTAAAACTAAAAATTAATATGGTAACAAATGAACATGCCTCAAATATGAAATTATGTTGTAAGAAAGCAATTTGTGCAAGCATTGCAAGTTCTGCAAGCTGGCATGCAAGGAATTTTTTCATGAGATTAGTTTTTCAAGCATGCTATAGTCTGGGAAAATAATAGACAATGAAATTAATTAGCAAGGGATGCAAATAGCTAAAACAACACATGCGCGTTAATATCAATGAAAATGCATCAGTTATAACAAAATATATTTCAATGGCAATTTAGTTGACAAAACATGGCTTGCAAGTAATACAGTAAAAAATTATGATTTGTTATAACTATTTTTAATCCAAGCACGGGAAAAATGATCCTAACAACTCAAGAAACATTAAATTAAAATCCCTGATAGCAACTAAAACATATATTGTTGATCCACTATAAGTTTGTACAATTATCGCTAGCTGAAAAACTGCAGTAAAATATATTGGCCATTCAAGTCTATTAAAAGTATAGAAAAAGCAAAATAATTTGTATATGTGCCTTTAGATTTCCTTATTTGCTTTTATAGAAAGTGAAAGATTTGGATAATACCATGCCTGATAACGATTTTCTTTGGGCAAAGCATGCTATCCACTAAGCTATACATTTTAATAAGGGAAAAGTATAAAAAACGAATTCTAACTTGGGAACTCCTTAGTGTAGTATCATTCCCACCTAATACTATTACATCCCAACAATGTAAACGTTTTAATCTATTAACTTCTTAGTGTAGTATCAAATCCAAGTAATGTAATTATTTTAATTTATTAACTTCTTAGTGCAATATCATTCCCTCCTAATGCTAAGTAGCTTAAAAATATTATGTTATATTTTTATCTATTATTTATATTTTTTCCAGTCAAATATAATTGGAGCTGGACATGAGTGTGAAAATGAGAAAATAAATATACTTTAACCTGGTCACATAAGCATATTTGGTAAGGAGCACCTACATGTAATTGACTGTGTTTATTTTCTATACATATACGGTTCAATTTGGAGTATTTCTTAAAAGCAAGTAATATATTCATGCCAATAGATATTACAGTTTATTTGCTAAAACATGAATGCCACTATATTTAAATTGCATTGAAAAAAGAATCATGAAATATCAGAGCACTATATAGGTGTGTTTGATACTTCTAAATTAAATTTATATCTTATATCTTTGCATGTATGTAATATAACAGAAGTAGGTGGACATAACAATGATAATGTGTGTGTAGTGCAAACTAATAGTTTTCTGTTCCATACATAGAAATAAAGAAGAATAAAATTAAAATTCTAGAAGAGAAAACATAAAGAAATGGTATGACTATATTGGAAAAATGATGAGACAATTGAAGCTAACTGTTCAAACTCTCTTTGAGTGATTGTAGACAAATCACCTATATTAGTGCAGACGGGTCCCAAAAATGTGCCTGAAGCTTATGCAGCCTATCTGGGGAGGTAACCTAAGTTGTTCTCCCACCATCTACGCTTGTGCAAAGTAAAGGCGACGGTAGGTATTTTTATTACACAGAGAGATACATTGTTGTACTAAAAATAAAAGAAGATGAAAAATATGAAATTAATGACCAAAAAATCGAGGCACTTTAAAGAAAATAGGGAAGCACAAAAAGTAGTTCTACATAACATCACTAATATGCAGTTTAAAGGAGAAGGGGGAAAATAAACAAAACCTAATAGTTGATCTGTCCCTTAGGCAAATGAGAAGCATAAAATCGGTGGAGGCAAAAAAGAACAACACACCAGCATCGGAATCCTAATCGGATATGGAGAACACAAATAAGGTAGAAGGAAAAGAAATTTAAATAACAGTAGAAAAATCATAAAGCACATTTTATAATGTAAATTGTGGACACAGCCAAACTTGTCTAAAATACGAAGGCCTTAATGAATGACTGTATGATGTATGATTTTTTCTGAAACTGTCAAAAGATAATAAGGACATAACCAACTAGCTCATTGTAGGTGAGCGATGGAAAAAAGTAATTTATAACAAATGACTTTGCTGCTCTAAAATTTACGGTATCTTGTATTTGTCTAGAATTACTCTATGACCACTATTCTACAACCTCATTATAAGATGAATCAATCATTTCAGGTCTTACACGAAAATAAGAATTAAAATATATAAACAAACATTATTGTAAAGGAAATTAAATAATTATCTCGACCAATAGGGCTTTCGTAGGATTCAGCGGGAGATGATGTGGAAAGACAAGGGAAATTGCAATGCAATGGACCAAGAATGCAGACAAATATCATAAATTGAAACTGTGTTGTTTATTACGTGACCAATTCATATGGTCAAACCCTTTATTATTTGAATGCTAACACCGCATATTTTTTTATTTCACCGCAGTAACTTTTGTGCACAGCTACATTTTTTTACAATGCATTTAATAACTCAAATTATGGATGGAGCCAAATATGTCAAAAAAATATGGGCATTAATGAATGACTATATGATATATGATTTATTTGGAGACCATCGAAGGATGATAAGCACATAAATAACTTGCTCACTGTCAGGGAGGAATGAAGAAAGTGCTTTATATCAAATGAGATTTGTATTACAAAATCTACGGGATCCTGTATTTTTCCAAAATTCCTTTATGGCAGCTATCGTGCAACAATAGTGTAAGATGAATTGTATTTTTTTTTTCATAACTTGGCAACTGCACTTTCTAAGACCAATGCATTTTTCGTACAATGGGAAATTAAAGTAGTAAACATTACCTATAGAGCTCTTGAAGCACAATTATTAGTTTCTCCATTACCAGTTGAGGGTAAGTATTATTAGTTTAAAAACATAACGATTGTAGCGGGCTTCCTAGTGTAAACGCATCTTGTTAGTATACTTGCATACATGCCTTACCCATAGATGTGAACATATTTCCCAAATGGAAAATTTAGGCACACAGAATGTTGTGAATTAGACATATTACATAAAGAATAAGCACGACTCTCATAATCATGTTGGTAAATTTAACAAATTACCGACACCAACAGATTTTCATCATATAAAGTTTGTCTTAAATAGTCCTTTCTATAATCTATCAAGGATGAGAATTTCACAGCCGTTGTAAGACATAACACTACTACTTGGGAAATATCACCATTCTATAATGAGTTTACAAACATAACTCTTAATGAGAAATTAAAAATGGTTGTTTTCAATAATCATACATTTAGACATGATTAAAAATAAGCAGACAAACATTGTCACAAAAAAAAAAATACAAATTGTTGACCCCTACAGAAGTCGAACATATAAAGTTGATCTTAAAAGGCCCTTTCTACATTCTATTAAGGATGAAAGCTTCACAGCCGTCATAACATGTAACACTACAACCTAAGAGATAACATCTTTCTATAATGAGTTCACAGACATAACTCTTAGTGAGAAATTAAAAATGGTTGTTTTCCATAATCGGACATGTAGACATGAATAACAATAAGCAGACTTACATTATTGCAAAAAATACAATTAAATTTAATAAAATTTGAATGACGTGCGATTCTGATTTTGAGTTCAATTGAATAAAAATGGAACAAAATCTTAAACCTCGAGTTCAATATATACAAACAAGTTAAGAATAATATCTCCAATCACATGGAACTTAGATCAATAATAGTAACTCAATTGTTAAATCATTAGAGAACTGTACAAATTAAGAAAAGAGCACAACTGTATCAATTAAGAACAGTAATTGAATTTACGTATGCAGATCAGTCTCGAAAAAATCACAAAGGGAAATTCAGTAGTGGTTTGAACCAAGAAAAAGTAGTGTATGAAAATTCAGCACCTGGTTCGAAGCGTCGATTGTAGCGAGGCGCTGTTTCAGAGAGCAAGAAAAGGCGTGAATTGACCGTGCCGTATTGCCAACACAAAAGGGACAGAGCGAAGGCCAATGAAAACCAGTAGCTGATGGGAATGGTCGGTGCAGCTACACCCGGGTTCATCAAAGAGGAGAGGAGGCGAAGTTACTGGGTAGCTAGGGTGTAATCATGAGAGCGAAAGCAGGTGTCGATTGAAGGTGGAGAATGGTAACCACCAGAATCGAGGCAGAAGGGAAGACTGGGTCCAGCGAAACGGGGAGGGCCGGTAATTGCGGCGGAGGCAGTTGGAAGGGAAGCGATTCGATTTTCGGGTTCAATAGATTTGTGGGTAATATGAGAAGGGGAAGGGAGCGATTTTGGGTAGAAAGAGAAGAGATGCATATAAGCGCTCACTGAAGAAATAGGATGGTTATACTGTATACGACGAGGATTTAAGCGACCTACACGTGTGGATCTGTGGATTTTTTGGAGAATCTGGATCAGAAAGGTCTTCGGAGGAAGATTGTGCTTTCATATAATATAATAGACTTGTGGCTATTCCATTTATGACGCCATTTGAAACTTATTAACTTATTAATGCCTTCTTACTGATTATTCACGCAGATTAGTTTGTGGCCATTCCATTTATAACGCACAAAACCATCAGACTTTTCTTTTATATATATATATATATATATATATATATATATATATATATATATATATATATATATATATACTTGTTTCTTTCTTGCCCATTCATTCTTTCCCGTCACTTATTTAATTCCCACCGTAATCACAACAACTTCCATTTTCTTTATTTTTCCTCAAATTCCGTTCAAATTTGTTTCCTTCCCAAACGCATGGTCCCGCTGGAAAATAAATGCAATGCTGCAATTGTTGGTATATATGTTAAAATATATAAAGCAATGCCATACAAAAGTTAATCCATTCTTTTATTCCCTTGCAAATTCATTTCACCCTTTTCTTTGTCCACCAATGTTCTTCTTTCCCCATCACAAACCCACAAATTCCTAAATCCATTTTCTTCTTCACGAACAAAAATAACTTGTGAGTCTTCTCCATTGCGAACCTTGCTCCATCCCATCGCCCGCAAACCATCTTTCCTGAGCATGCCGAACCCCTGTCGTCCTCCTCTCTGTCTTCCAGATCAACGCCCTAACGGCCGCAACCCACCACCATATATATATATAATTTATAAACTGATATATCCACTATATATATATATATATATAATTTATAAACTGATATATGCTGGGCTTTCTGTTGCATGTTCCAGTTCTTACGGTTTATTCTTTTGCTTGTTCTCTTTGTTTTGGGTTCTAAATATTACATACAAGTGCAGTTTTGGTTGCAATATCTCATATATATATATATATATATATATATATATATATATATATATATATATATATATAAGGTTTGGTTATTTTTGTCTTTGCAGAATATGAAAAATAAATGCAATGTTTTGATTTCCAGTTTTAATGAAGTTATATATGTATGTTCTCAGACTTGCTAAAATAAATAAATAAAAAGTATGAAGCTTTTCAGCTCGTGTATTTATATAGTTTGAATACAATATGGGGATTTCTTTTTTAATATAAAGATTTGATATTTATTTATACACTTCCTTTTTGAAGTTTCCAGATCTCATGCTTTAAATATAAAGATTTCCATTTTGAAGATAAAATGTATGCGTTATTTCCAGTTTGTGTACATGCATAGTTTGAATGTATTTATAGGTTTAGAAAAATTATATGTTTTGGAAAATTTAATGGTTTTGAAAAATGTATATACATATATATGTTATTTACAAAACTTGAAAAAATATATTATATATAAATTTTGAAATTTTAAGTTTTGAAATTATAATATTTTAAATATATAGCGCGTGTGGATATATGTGTGTGCGTGAATGAGTCTCTTATCGCGTTCATGCGTGAGTTATGATAGTTGTGTGTGTGAGTTTGGTTTTGTGTGTGTGGCATGTGATGCATGGGGTGGATATGTTGAAACTAAGCTTGGGGTGTCTTGTTTGTCACAAAGAAGCTCCTGCTTAAAAAAAAGGAAGAATAATAATAAGTTTTTCTGTCAACACTACTACAAAAAAGGTTTGTTGCTTCGCCTCATTTGCTTCGGTTGTTCTTATAATAGAAGCAAATAGTATCATTTGCTTCTGTTCTGTTAACAACAGAAGCAAGTGCACGAAGCAAATGGTATTACTTGCTTCGGTTATGCCATTAACAGAAGCAAATAGTATAATTTGCTTCTGTTGTACCAAAAACCGAAGCAAATGCACCGAAGCAAATTGTGTTGTTTGCATCGGTTGCTTAGAAACTGAAGCAAATGCACCGAAGCAAATAATGTATTTGCATCAGTTCCATAAGAACAGAAGCAACTGTACCGAAGCAACAACGAATTATTTTACCAAAGCAAATGCGAATATCAATAATCGTAGACAACTTTACATATGTCATTATTTATAATTTATTATAACAAATGATTAATAATAAATAATTTATAGTTACAATTTATTATAAATAATCAATAATTATATTTTATATTTAATAAATTATTGTAGTTAATTACTAATATTTAATAGATTGTAGTTAACATTTATTAGTTTCATTTAATAATTTAACTTAATATTTATTATAACTTAATATTTAACAACTAATAATAATATTTGATTTATTATTAAATTTTACATCTAATAAGTGATAGTTAATAATTATTACAGGTATTCGATAATTGCTAAAACATCTAATAATTACTTTTAATTATAATTATGAAGTAATAATATTAGTCTTTAATTTTCAATTTTCAATTTTCAATTTTTAAATAATTTATGTATATTAAAAGATGGAGTATTAATCTTTAATAAAATTACATGTTACAACCGGTACAAAACACTATAATATTTAGTAATATTAATGTTTAAGATTTTATATTTGATCAATAAGTAATATTTAGTAATTCAGATGTAATATTTAGTAATTAATTTCTAATTCTTATTAAGTTGTAAGTGGCATACTGGCATCATCAACTGACAGCTAGTCCGAATTTAGGTTATAGTTATAAATATATATATATTATTTTATAGATAGACACCAAACCCTTGTACAGTTACATACTCCAACCCTTATATTTCACTTACGGTTGATACAGCTAGTTTTTAGATGAGCCGTTGGATGAAAATCTAACGATCCGTCCCCTAACCCTTATTATATATTCAGTTTTCACGAAAAACCCTCTCCTTCTCTAACAAATAAACCAGCCGCTATTTTCCAAACTTTCGATTTGAGGCTTCAGCGACGAGGAAATGCGAGCGAAGTCGAGCTCCTCCTTGCCAGTTGCCGTCATCGCTTTCTCGAAGCTCACGGTCCACGTCTTCCCGCCCCGCCGTCCGCCGCCGATCAGGTATAAACTAAACCCTAAAATTAATTTGATTTTTTCCGCTAATCATCAAAATTGTTAATATTTCAAGAAATTGAGCTTAGCCTTAGACACTATAGTATTTTTGTTTGTTTATCCATAGTATTTAATTTGATTCGGTGAGCTGCTTAAACCATTCCCAGTCATAACTGTAAGAGTTGTTTTTTTTAATCTCCTATCACCACCAACTTTACTGTGTTTAACAACCGAACTGTAAGAGTGGTATCTCCCAAAACAAATCCATCTACAAACCAAACATGAGACAAATTAAGGTCGTAAATGACTAAGGTCCCATGTCCAGATACTGATAAAGTTCCCTTGCACAAGGAAATGGAAAGAGAGTTAAGAAAATAGTTAATAAATTTGGCAATATATGAAAATGTTTCATCATCTTTGTGATTTGTATTACCATATATGCTCTAAACTGCTATATCAGTGCCATTATCCTATTTGAATCGTGTATTTTAATAATGTACTCAATTTCTAGCCATGTACTGCATTTGAACATTTTGTGATTAGATGATGATATTTTAGTATATATAGCCATGGCTTTTGAACATATTGTGATTAGACGATGATATTTGAATTACTCAATTTCTAGCCATGTACGGTTATATTAGTGCCATTATTCTATTTGAATATTTTGTGATTAGATGATGATGTCTCTTTCACTTGATGTCATTATTGTAATTACTAATATTTGTTATTAAAATTTGTAGGTTTTAATATTCGTTCATGAAGGTTCTTAGAAACTTGGATGCTAGGACAATTTTTTTTCTTGAAGTCAAGTAAATATTTTACACCATACTTTCAGTTTCATTGTTAAGCAATCCCTGTAATGGACTAATTACATTCTGCTCTACAAATTGGTGAGTAATTTTCACTCACACAATATCTAAATTCCTATTACAAGTTGATGCATATCATTCTGAATAAACTTGATTGAATTGATTTAATGAGTAGATTGTTTGGATGTTAAAATTGAATTATGTGGTACTATGTGAAATTGTTTGTTAGCATATCTCAGTGGATAACAGCTTTTGCTTTTAAATCTTTACTCAAAGTCATTGCTACCATAGCAGCACAAGAAACAGTGCAGAACATATCTCACATAAAATTATATCTCAGTGGATTACTTTCTCATCAATGGTTCCTATTACATGTTCACTAACAGACAACACAAAGAGAGTAAACCTGAACATATCATTACTCAAAGGAATTTGTATATGATTCCAAAATCATATTTGTCTCATATGTGTTTGTTCCCTTGTCCATACTTCATAAGACTTGGAACACACGAGTCTGAAAGTTGCCTTCTCTAAAACATTTTATTTTGCAGCAAGGCATTTTGTTGCCCCCACAAAACAAAAAACATTCTAGAAATGTTTGCTTAATGCAGGGTTCACTCATTAGGCTCTTTCTTCTCATGGCATATTTAAACAGACATGGTTCTCAGTTTATAGGTAACTCACTATGGCACTGTAAGTATTCAGTGGCTACCACATTTTTCTTCGTACATATATTTATTTTTACATGATTAAGTGCTGCACTTGATGCTTATGTATTTTTGGCATCTACATAATTTGCAGTTTTGATTGCCTTGCTGGTTTATTCAGCAAACCCGTTACAGAAGTCGATGCAAGCAGAGAAGTAATGTCAAATGAGGAATCAATTACAAGCAAGCAAACAATGTATTCGATCGAACAGAAGCAATCTCTGAATGCTCGGTATGTTTATGGATTCATATTCTTTACGACCAATTTTTGTGCTTGGTTTTTGCATGATTATGGTGAGGAAATTTTCACATCATTTCGTTGTAAGGGTTTCTGGAGTATTTTTTTTACATTCTTAGATGACTTTTCATAATCTATTATTACTTTTGAAAGCCAACCACAACATTCCTCTTTATACCTTTGTGATAGAATTATTTTGTTTGATCGGCATCATCAGAAGCTCGAGCCTTCAGCAGCTGTTTCTTCTGTAAGTTTTTTTTTCGTTTCTTTGAAGTTTGAACAGGAGCTATTTTTTGTTAAACAAGTGTAAGTGTTGTGTTTTTGTTTTGTTTTTTTGTTTTTTTTTGAAGAAATGCGGTTTTTTTAACAAAAGCAGTTTTTTTTAAAATGCAGTTTTTTGTTTGAAGTTTTGAACAAATGCAGCTTTTTTTTTGGGAATAATTGCAGTTTTTTTTTTAAAAATCAGTGCAGTTTTTTTTTTGTAACATATGAGATTTTTTATTTGAAATGTCCAAGTAGAAAGTTTTGTTTACTATTATCCCATTAGCTTTGTTATACCAGGTAGGAATTTTGAAATTTAGGTGCCAACGACTATGAACTTCAGGTTTAAATAGTCAGCTTATATAAAAATATATTATATGCACAAAATTTTGAATTTACAATTTAGGTCTTTGTGGCATATATTTCACATTAAGTGCAATTTTTAATGTATCACTGTATTACAGTGTCTAGGAATGTACCTTAATCACGATGCCTCTTCTAACTACTAATTTGGTTGAGTTTTCTATGCATTTACAGTAATAATGTGATATCTATTATGGTATGAGCATAATATTACAATATTATTATAAGTAAGTTGAGTTTTCTGTTATAGTATGGTTCATATTTTGGAAGGAATATGCTTTATAGAGTTGTTAAAAGTTCTTTTTGGCTTCTGTAGGTCAAACGGCTCATTTAATGAGTTTCTTTTCTTTTTATCACGAATTATTTGGACCAAAGCTCATCCTTATTTGAGTAATACGCATGAATGGCTAACATTCATGACATGGACCTATTATTCTCTTATTCACAAACTTTTGTTGATTTCTGACTGTTTAGGTTTTTATTGATTGTTGTGATATGGTTTCGAATATTAGTTCTTAAATGTTGTGCAAGTAAAATATGCATTGTATTTTTATTCAAATATTAGTTCTTAAATGTTGTGCAAGTAAAATCTGCATTGTATTTTTTTATTCAAGCAATTCTTTATAACCGATTTACATTTGCAGATATTTTAGTCAGACGAAAATGGAAAAAGCTGGGCTCGCTACATTTGAGCAATAAGGATAAGTTCTTTTAGCGGAAGCTCCATTTTGTAAACACTGCATTATCTTTGTCTTCTTGAAGTTGTGATTTTATGAGCTAATATTCTTTGTTTAAATTTTGACTTTCTTGGAAATCAAATTATTGATGCATTTTTTTGTATGATTTATATGCTAAATGTTCAATTTTGTTGTATTAAGATTAACACTATCAATAAAATATATTGTTTTCTACTGCGTTGTTTTAAATGTGTGGCTTATGAACATTATTAATGATTCATATTTATTTGTGTGTTGCATTCTCCAATTAATATTAGTTATCTGGTCTGATTATATCGTTAGTGGTAATTATTTGTTTTGCTGGATATGTGTATTAGTAGGGATGCACGTTTCTTTTCAAAGCAGTATTTCTTGCTTCGGTTGTAGCTGTAACAGTAGCAACAAATAGGCTTGTTTTTTAAGTCAACAGCACGCTTTATTGCTTCGGTTGTAGACAAAACCGACGAAAAAAATGTCTTTTTTGCTTCGGTTGCTCGACCGAAGCAATAGATTTTTGTCTGTTGCGTCTGCTGTAGTTGCTTCGGTTACAGAACTGAAGCAACAGGGGGTAAATAACCGAAGCAATTGACCTGTTTTGTAGTAGTGCAAGAGTGTTTTTTTTTTTGGTATTATTTTTTTGGGTCTTGTGTGCATGATTTATGTGTTTGTGTTTCATGTGTGGGTAGTGTGTGTTTTCATATTTAAATATACAAGGTTTTGTGAAAGGTGAAAGTGTGTTATTTTTCTTTTGTGTTTTCTTCGTGTATGCATATGTGTTTTATATATAAAATATGTAGCTTACTGTGTGTGTTTAGATGTTTGAGTACCGTGTTCATATTTTTATGTGTGTGTTTATATATATGTAATTTATAATGAACATATATATATATATATATAGTTATATAATGATTTTAGGGTGTTTATATATATTTTATGATATATAAAGCTTTGGATGTATTTATATAATTTATAATATGTATGTTATAGTTTTATTTTACGTTGTGTGTTTGCGGTGTGCATTGAATTTTAAATAAATATTTATATATATGTTATAAATTTATTATGTGTTTATGTATGTAGAAATATTTATATAATATTTTATAAAAGAGTTTCATGTTTATTTTTATTTTGTCAAATTGAATTTGGGTTTGAGTTCTTAAACCGTTCCAAAACCCAATACCGTACCGTCCAAAACTCAATTGTTTTACCTATCCATTGAGACATTCCCTAACCTCCTTTTATTAAAATAAACAAATATTGAGTGATCATCTAGTTGAATCTATTCTGGATCGTGCATGGAAGTCGCTGGTTTATTCTGTGTCAATTCTTCTATTGTCTCCATTTATGCGCTACGAAAGGTGAGTTTATCTCACACCTGACCTACATTGTTTCATGGTTGTTAGATCAACATAAATGAATTGTTATGAAATGTATAGGACTGCTAATAGAAATTATTTTATTTGTTATGTGTACACAATTCATATATGACACAATGATATTTATATGACATGTAGGCACACTGATAATATATGATTTGTGATGTAATGATATTAATGATATGAATAATCTATATTGTTTATCTATGTTGTTGATTCCCCTAGTTTAGGAAAAATCACTAAGGGTTGAAATGATACATAACCGAATGGACGTTAAATCAGGGGAAAAATCGTTACGGTCTGAAATGATAGACCTGAATGATTTTATTGAATTTGGGATTGCGGTTTGAAATGATAGACCCGTGAAACACCCCACCTCCATTGAGGTCACTCACAAAGGGAATGCCTTAACTTTGGTGGAGGGTTATAGGTACAAGACACAGAAAATTTTACAAGACAGATAAATATAAGCAGCGAAATTCAATCATTTATTTCATCGTGGTTCAATACAAAAGCATTACATCAAATTGTCTCAAAATAACTTCCAAAACATTACAACAGAATCTATGTCTTGATTATTCAATAAAGAAGCATAAACTAAAAATAAAAGTGCATAAATCCCCAAGGATAATTTCGAAGAGCCATAGCCAAGGTGAGAGAGAGAGTTCGAATCATACATCTACTTTCTTGAAGCTTGCAAAGAGTCTGACTAAGCTGCAGTATTCCCTCCCTTTGGACCTGGAGGGGGGGAAGGAAGAAAAGAGGACGAAAGAAAACGGGTCAGACAATAAGTCTGGTAAGTTCGGTGATTACTAGTATTTAAACAAGGAAAGGGATCATGATAGTAATAACAGAACATAGGACAATACCCTAACATAAGATAAGAGGAACATGTGGTCGCACCCATTACTATAGTCTCTACACCTACTTAACCATTGGTTCAACTAGCCCTACGTGTTCATAACAAACGATCCCCTTAATGATCGGCTCCTACTCGCATGCATTCATATCCTGTGTGATTCGGCCCCACTTGACTGTAGATACCTGTGTTGGTCCCACCATGGGGTGTATCAGTCCCTCTGGTGGAAACCCACCACGATTCAGGATGCACAGTTTATACTACTGATGCCCAGTGTCTGATTTTCCACTCCGGAGTACGTGCATGCCCATACTCCGTCGGAACCTACACTGGCCCACCAACCGCCGACGTTTTGACCGATTATACTCAGCCCAGTAATCGTGCCCCACCCTGCCTAATTTCAGGGTTTCATGATACACCTATGTGGGTTACTGCTGAAATGGGTCCCCGTTACTAGGGTTTTCTAATCAACATATTTATTTGGTTAAGTGTCCAAGTTTACCTAACCCCGACCATTCGTTTAGTTAACATGTTGAATCGGTTAAGTATTTTCTAATTGACTTAACCCTACCAATCCTGACTTAGCTTTAATTTATTAAAGCACCAACCACTCACATTAGACAGGTCTTGTTGTGGTCACTAGATGTGCCGGTCGGTTCCGGGCAGATTTACACCACAACTCAGTCTAACCTCGAGTTCTTTTTGGGCTTCATGCACTAACCACCTACATTAGACAGGTCTTGTTGTGGTCACTGGATATGTCGGTCGGTTCCGGGCAGATTTACACCACAACTCAGTCTAACCTCGGGTTAGGCATATTCATCTTTTTCTAAATTCACATTTTTCTATATATATCTAATTTCTTTATGTAAATTTAATTTAATTTAATTTAATCATGCCATAATTATCCTTTGATTATGCTCACCATAAATGGTATATCAAATATACCATTTTATGAACAAATCTATGCCATGAATTTTCATATTTTCCCATCGCTACCCCCGTGGAACGTACGCTTGAATCACGTAAAATGTTGGGCTAGTAAATTAGGCCAAACCCATAAAAAAGGGTAATAAACAAGGGACATAAAAATTTGCATAAAATAGCATACATTTCAACCTTGTCATGTGTAACTTGTCATATAAGTATCATTAAATTTGATTAAATGGGTAAAGGTGAACTTGTGACTAAGTTGGGTCTAATTGTCATGTAAACTTGACAAAGGTCTAGCATGGAGGTTAACATATAATCACAGTTTCAACCCACAACTTAATATATTAACTTATGTATGTCAAAACATAAGCAAGCTACTATAATCATTTTTAAATTGCAACTTAGCATGGTAACTTATGTGTTTCAAGACATAAGAGGGCTGTTATAAACATATTCAAGTCACAATTTATCATGGTACTTATGTGTTAAAACATAAGAGGACTGCAATTCCTAATTTTTGCAACATAAATAGATTCAACCTAACATGAATATACATGAGTATTGATCTAACATATAAGCATGTGTTTTAGATCATAAACTTGCAAATAACCACCAATTTATAACATGACATGTTTCACCATTTAATTGGCAAAATACATCCATTACCCAATCATAGTAGATTCATACAATATGTTCATCACCACAAGCATATAGACATGATTAATATACAATATGTCGATCACCACAAGCATATAGACATGATTAATTACAAGATACTTTAAGATAAACGAGAATCAAATCTTATACATAAGCATCATTCTATACTCAAATTACAACGTGTCATGATTCATTTGGAAGAACGTTTAAATCTGCGTAATAACCAACTTACAAACTAAAAAGGAATTCTTACGTTTTGAAATCTGAATTCTGAAATTGGTAAGCTCACCTTTGATGTAGATCATTGAATTTGATAATCTTTTAATTTGATTTTTGATTCAGGTTCTTATCTTGTCTTTGAATTGGTGACGGTACTCCAAGTTTTCCATTGACAGCAGATAGTTCTAGGATTATTTTTGTGTGATTTTTAGGTTTGAGCATTGGGTTGTTTATATAGAATTTCAATTCAAATTGACCCGTTGGATGATCCTAGGGTTAACCACAACCATCCAGTGAAGATAGGGTGACACCTCAGCCCTAGTGACTCAGCACTGAGTCACAAAATCGTCACCTTTCAGATTTGCCCGGGGAGGGGGGGGGGCAAGGGGGGGGCAGGTCGACCTATAGGGGGGTCGACACTAGGGTCGACCCCCTAATCGACCTGGGTCCTTGCCGGGAATTTTCCCGCCCAGCCCGCTTCTGACTTCTGATTTGAATTTGAATTCGTTTTCTAGCTGTTTGAATTTTCTGGAAACTTCCGACAACCATAACTTCTTCATACGAAGTCCAATTTACACAAACTCGGACTCTATCTCAACCAGAATTCCAAGATGAACATAATGGCGTAACCCATTTCCCTTAATTCTCACATTTTAAATTAATTCGTGTTTAATTTGTTACTATACCATTAACAGAAAATATGGGGTGTTACATTCTCCCCTCCTTTTAGGATTTCGTCCCCGAAATCTTCAAGTTGAGAAGAACTTATATCTTACCATCCAATCACCCATCTACTCAACCATCAAACACAGGCGTCCATTGTCCTTAAAAGATTTCTAATAATTCATGATCATATGCATTGTGTGTGTACATGTCCCTATCTAATGCAAAATCAGGCAGTCTACTGATTCAGTTGACCTCCTTAATGCAAATTATGTCAGTGCCATGAGTCCATTATGAATGCAATTTTTTTCTACTCAAAATTTCCTACATGAGTGCACAATCATTCATACAAATGCAGCGTCCATATGATAACACAACAAGTTTTAATCCATAAATCAATACATATATGCATATGCAATATGGAAGTGACTGAGCCGATCTAATACCTAATGTGTGTGTATATGCATCCACGAGCAACCACTAGCGACCACTTGCAACCGTCAATCATAACATGTTTACATCCAAATGGGTTCCTACTTAAGGATAAAGGATAGGATCAAGGAGATATACCTAAGAAGATAGATACAGGCATAAACTTAAGGAAAAAGAGATTAAGGATGTACCCTCAAAAAGAAAAGGGTAAGCTGCGCGTATTCTGTCTTCAGTTTCCCAAGTCGCGTCTTCCTCGGTGTCGCTCCATTGAACTTTGACGAGCTTAACCTTATGATTGCGTAGCTTTTTGACTTTTGTTCCCAAGTTACGGGTTGGAACTTTCCTCACAGTTGCTTCTCATTCAACTTCAACTTCTTCTAGCATACTTGGTTCTACCACTTCCGTAGACTCGTGTAAGCATTTCCGCAGGTGAGGGACATGAAAGACATTATGAACCCCGACCAACCTTTCGGTGAGCTATACCCTATAAGCCATTTTCCCAATCTTCTCGATGATAGGGAACGACCCTACAAATCTTGGTGCTAACTTTCCTGTGGATCCAAAGCGAACGACGTTCCTCAAAGGAGATACTTTAAGGAACACCTTGTCTCCAACTTCGAACTCAAGTTCAGTTCTTCTTTTGTTTGCATAGGACTTCTGTCTATCTTGGGCAGTCTTCATTCTTCTTCGTATTAAGTCTACTTTCTCTGAAGTTTCCCTAATCATGTCTAGTCCAAGTATGAGCTTGTTTGTGGACTCCCACCAGCAAGTTGGTGACCTGCACGGTCTTCCACATAAAGCTTCGAAAGGCGCCATGCCTATGGTGGCTTGGTAGCTATTATTGTAAGCGAATTCCACCAAAGGTAGATGATCCTCCCATGTACCTCCGAAGTCAATAATGCATAATCTCAAGAGGTTTTCTAATACTCTGTTGACTCTTTCCATCTGGCCATCGGTTTGAGGGTGATAGGTTGTGCTTAAACATAACTATGTGCCTACAGCCTCTTGTAAACTCTTCCAAAACTCGCTCGTGAAGATAGGGTCTCGATCAGTCACTATGCTGGAGGGTATCCCATGGAGTCGAACTATCTCTTTAAGATATATGGATGCTAGATATGAGGCAGTCCTTCTACTTTTGATGGGTATAAAGTGGGCGCTTTTTGTGAGCCTGTCCACTATCATCCAAATGCTAGTATTGCCACTTCTTGACCTAGGAAACCCATCTATAAAGTCCATCGAGATGCTATCCCATTTCCACTGTGGGACCTCTAGAGGATGGAGCAGACCACCGGGCTTCTTCTGCTCTGCCTTGAGTTGTTGGCATATTAAACACTTAGAAACAAATTCAGCTACGTCTTGCTTCATGCCATTCCAAAAGAAAACTCTTTTGATGTCTCTATATATTTTGTCTCTGCCTGGGTGTATGGTCATCTTGGAATGGTGTGCCTCTTCTAGAACCGTCTTTACCAAATCCCTTACTTGTGGGACACATAGTCTTCCTTCTTGTCTCAACCAGCCCTTGGCATCCGTGGATTATCTATTGAGGTGACTGGAAGTCTCACCCCTAATTAACTTGTCCATCACATCGGTTAGCTGAGGGTCTTCTCTTTGCGCGGCTCCGATTGAATCTAATAGAGTTGGTCGCACTTCTAATGTTGCTAGCAAGCTAGGTACGAAGTCAGAGGAGGGTCTGAAATTAAAGCTTGCTATGAACTCCAAACTTTGCCTTTCCACAAAGAGAGGGCTTAAGGACAGCTTCTTTCTACTTAAGGCGTCTGCTACTGCATTGCCCTTGCCAGGTGTGTAGGAAATCTCAAAATCGAATGAGGCAAGAACGATATAACGGCGCCAAGACTTAAGTGCAAAAACGATGGCTGCCAACTCTAGGTCGTGGGTTGGGTAGTTTTCTTCGTGTACTTTCAACTGTCTTCCACCATAAACCACTACCTTCCCTTCTTGCATCAGAACAGCGCCTAGTCCCGTTCCGCAAGCATCTGTGTATACTGTAAACATCTTGCTTCCATCAGGTAATGTCAGAAGTGGGGCTGTTGTTAGAGCCCTTTTCAAATGTTGGAAAGCAATATCACAATCCAAATCCCAATTGAAAGCTAGGTTCTTCTTTGTCAATCTTGTCAGTGGAGCTGAGATTTTTGCAAAATCTTTGATAAACTTTCAATAAAAGCCTGCCAGCCCGAGAAAGCTTTGGACTTCGGTTGCGTTTCGAGGAACCTTCCAATCTTGCACAGCAACCACTTTCGTGGGGACCACAGCTATCCCCTCTTTTGACACCACGTGTTCAAGGAACCTAACTTCTTTTCTCCAGAAATGGCATTTGTAGAATTTCGCCTTCAACTGATGTGCACGGAGAGTATCCATGACTTTTTTAGATGCTGAGCATGCTCTTCCTCATTCTTTGAGAAGATCAAAATATCGTCTACGAAGACCACCACAAACTTATTGAGGGACTCTCGGAATACCCTGCTCATTAAATCAACGAAGTAAGCGGGTGCATTTGTCAGGCCGAAGGGCATGACAAGCCACTCGAAGAAACCATCTGGAGTTCTGAACGCGGTCTTATCAATGTTGTCTTTAGCCACCCTTAGCTGATGAAACCAGGTAGCCAAATCTAATTGGGAGAAAACCGATGCACCTACAAGCTGATCGAACAAATCATCTATTCTCGGGAGTGGGTGCCTATTCCTCTTGGTCAGCTTGTTTAGCTCGCTATAATCAACGCACAGGCGAAGCGAACCGTCCGCTTTAGTTGCGAACACTACTGGAGCACCCCATTCAAAAATACTCCGCCTTATAGACCCCTTCTCAAGCAATTCTTTAACTTGCTTGCTGAGTTCCTTCCTCTGCCTTGGAGACATGTGTCTAACGGGTAAAGCAACGGGTTTTGCGTTGTTCACGAGGTATATGCGGAAATATATCTCCCGCTTCGGAGGTAAGCCTTTTACCTCTTCAAACACATCCGAGTGTTCACGGACTACCCTTACAGACTGCAAGTTCTCAACAGATGCATCAAGAGATTCTAGATAACTAAGCATAACGGAGTTCATGGGATTACAAGAAATTTCAAGAGTGTTACTGAGGCGAGTCATGAGTCTAACCACTCTCTTTTCACAATCAAGGATGGCACCATTACTGGATAGCCAGTCCATGCCTAGAATCAACCCATTGCCCGTGAAGCCCAAAACAAAGGCATTACATCTAAACCCAATGCTTAGTATAGATATTTTCAAATCCAAACAAACCATTGACCAATAAGCTGAGCCCCCAATTAGATTTGAAACAACCAAGGGATCCTCTACTATACTGGTGTCTAGGTGCAGAGATTCCACTAAAGTAGTAGATATAAAAGAGTGCGGTGCGCCAGAATCAAATAGTGTACGAACAGGATGATCAAAAAGATAGACTAAACTTTCGACAGAAAAATTTCTACCTCATTCTTGCGGAGGTGCTGTGAGAGCGTGAACTTGTCCTCCAGAAGAAGGTCCATCTCCCAGCCCCGGCTTCCTTGGGCAGACCCTAGCCATGTGTCATGTCTCGCCACAATGGAAACAATCACCCATCTTCCTTTTCTTCTTCTTGCAGCCTTTGATTAGATGTCCGGGAGTGCCACAAAAATTACACTTTCTCTTTTCACGGGGTTTGTTGTTCTTCCCTCCTTTCTTTGAATTAGCCTTCTTGTTCTACGACACCTCCCCCTTCTTATCTTGAGGCACTTCCGCTTTAGCCTCTTTCTTGCCCTTGTCTTCCTCATGTAAGAGTTCCATGTCCACTAACCTCTTGTAAGTGGCCCCCATAGGTATATGGGTCATAGCCAAGCTGTGAAGTGGATCATTCAATCCCTTGACAAAACGAACAGCCTTCTTATGAGGAGTATTCACTAAGTCTAGTCCAAATTGGGCCAGCTGATTGAATTGATTGACGTACTCCTTGACCGTCATACTTCCTTGCTTAAGAGATAAGAACTTTTCCAGCTGTAAACTTTGTTCAGCTTGTGAGAGGAATTTCATCTCAAACCTTATTCTGAAATCCATCCATGTTTCAATTGGTCTTTCAGTGTTAGTGTCTTCCCACCAATAGGAAGCTTCGTCGTTGAGCAACCATACAGCCAACTATATCTTCTGCCTATTGTCCACCTCAAAGATAACGAACATGTCCTCAGTTTCTTTGAGCCAGTTCCTTACTTCTACGAATGATTTGGTTCCCTTGAAATCCTTTCCAGCCATGGCCTTAAAGTCCATACGAATCTTTGAGAAAGCATTTGCACGAGGAGGAGGAGGAGGAACCGCTGCAGCTGGAGGAGGAATATCTGATGGGCCTGCATTGTTGGCCCTAGCCTCTAAGTACCTCCTGAACCAGCCAGGTATCGGTACACCCTCTGGAAGGTTAAGATTCCCAGACATGCTGAAACGAAAAAAGAAAAGATTCAAAATGAAAGATAGAAAAATAGTGCATATGGCTTTAGGGATTATGACTTTTTAAATTTAAAACAATACTTTTTCTTGTAAAATGCTTCTTTATATTTCTTTTTGAAAATAATTTTCAAAAACTCTTATCTGATCTGGTAAACCTTTGCTCTGATACCAAGTGAAACACCCCACCTCCGTTGAGGTCACTCACAAAGGGAATGCCTTAACTTTGGTGAAGGGTTATAGGTACAAGACACAGAAAATTTTACAAGACAAATAAATATAAGCAGCAAAATTCTATCATTTATTTCATATGTGGTTCAATACAAAAGCATTACATCAAATTGTCTCAAAATAACTTCTAAAACATTACAACATAATCTTTGTCTTGATTATTCAATAAAGAAGCATAAACCAAAAATAAAAGTGCATAAATCCCCAAGGATAATTTCCAAGAGCCATAGCCAAGGCGAGAGAGAGTTCGAATCATACATCTACTTTCTTGAAGCTTGCAAAGATTCTGATTAAGCTGCAGTATTCCCTCCCTGTGGACCTAGGGGGGGGGGGGAAGGGGACGGAAGAAAAGAGGACGAAAGAAAACGGGTCAGACAATAAGTCTGGTAAGTTCGGTGATTACTAGTATTTAAACAAGGAAAGGGATCTTGACAGTAATAACAGAACATAGGACAATACCCTAATATAAGATAAGAGGAACATGTGATCGCCCATTACTATAGTCTCTGCACCTACTTAACCATTGGTTCAACCAGCCCTACGTGTTCATAACAAACGATCCCCTTAATGATCGGCTTCTACTCGCATGCATTCATATCCTGTGTCATTCGGCCCCACTTGACTGTAGATACCTGTGCTGGTCTCACCATGGGGTGTATCAGTCCCTCTGGTGGCAACCCGACACGATTCAGGATGCAGTGTATACTACTGATGCTCAGTGCCTGATTTTTCCACTCCGGAGTACGTGCACGCCCATACTCTGTCGGAACCTACACTGTCCCAACAACCACTGACGTTTTAACCACCTATACTCAGCTCAGTAATCATGCCCCACCCTTCCTAGTTTCAGGGTTTCATGCTACATCTATGTGGGTTACTGCGGAAATGGGTCCCCGTTACTAGGGTTTTCTAATCAACATATTTATTTGGTTAAGTGTCCAAGTTTACCTAACTCCGACCATTCGTTTAGTTAACATGTTGAATCAGTTAAGTGTTTTCCTAATTGACTTAATCCTACCAATCCTGACATAGCTTTAATTTATTAAAGCACCAACCACTCACATTAGACAGGTCTTGTTGTGGTCACTGGATGTGCCGGTCGGTTCCGGGCAGATTTACACCACAACTCAGTCTAACCTCGGGTTCTTTTTGGGCTTCATGCACTAACCACTCACATTAGACAGGTTTTGTTGTGGTCACTGGATATGTCAGTCGGTTCCGGGCAGATTTACACCACAACTCAGTCTAACCTCAGGTTAGGCATATTCATCTTTTTCTAAATTCACATTTTTCTATATATATCTAATTTCTTTATGTAAATTTAATTTAATTTAATCATGCCATAATTATCCTTTGATTATGCTCACCATAAATGGTATATCAAATATACCATTTTATGAACAAATCTATGCCATGAATTTTCATATTTTCCCATCGCTACCCCCGTGGAACGTACGCATGAATCACATAAAATGTTGGGCTAGTAAATTAGCCCTGACCCATAAAAAAGGGTAATGAACAAGGGACATAAAATAGCATACATTTCAACCTTTTCATGTGTAACTTGTCATAGAAGTATCATTAAATTTGATTAAATGGGTAAAGGTGAACTTGTGACTAAGTTGGGTCTAATTGTCATGTAAACTTGACAAAGGTCTAGCATGGAGGTTAACATATAATCACAGTTTCAACACACAACTTAGTATATTAACTTATCTATGTAAAAACATAAGAAAGCTACTATAATCATTTTTAAATTGCAACTTAGCATGATAACTTATGTGTGTCAAAACATAAGAGGGCTGTCATAAACATATTCAAGTCACAATTTATCATGATACTTATTTGTTAAAACATAAGAGGATTGCAATTCCTAATTTTTGCAACATAAATAGATTCAACCTAACATGAATACACATGAGTATTGATCTAACATATAAGCATGTGTTTTAGATCATAAACTTGAAAATAACCACCAATTTATAACATGAAATGTTTCACCATTTAATTGAAAAAATACATCCATTACCCAATCATAATAGATTCATACAATATGTTCATCACCACAAGCATATAGACATGATTAATATACAATATTTCCATCACCATAAGCACATAGACATGATTAATTACAATGATACTTTAAGATAAACGAGAATCAAATCTTATACAAAAGCATCATTCTATACTCAAATTACAACATGTCATGATTCACATGGAAGAACGTTTAAATCTACGTAATAACCAACTTACAAACTAAAAAGGAAATCTTGCGTTTTGAAATCTGAATTCTGAAATTGGTAAGCTCGCCTTTGATGTAGATCGTTTAATTTGATAATCTTTTAATTTGATTTTTGATTCAGGTTCTTATCTTGTCTTTGAATTGGTGACGGCTACTCCAAGTTTTCCATTGACAGCATGATAGTTCTAGGATTATTTTTGTGTGATTTTTAGGTTTGATCATTGGGTTGTTTATATAGAATTTCAATTCAATTTGAGTCGCCGGATGATCCTAGGGTTAACCACAACCATCCAGTGAAGATAGGGTGACACCTCAGCACTGAGTTACAAAATCATCACCTTTCAGATCTGCCTGGGTGGGGGGGGGGGCAGGTCGACCCCTAGGTCGACCTATAGAGGGGAGGTCAACACTAGGGTCGACCTGGGTCCTGGGCAGGAATTTTCTCGCCCGGCCCGCTTCTGACTTCTGATTTGAATTTGAATTCGTTTTCGAGCTATCTGAATTTATTTGAATGTTCTGGAAATTCCGACAACTATAACTTCTTCATACGAAGTCCAATTTACGCAAACTCGGACTCTATCTCGACTAGAATTCCAAGACGAACACAATGGCGTAACTCGTTTCCCTTAATTCTCACATTTTAAATTAAGTATTGTTTAATTCTTTACTATAATGTTAACATAAAATATGGGGTTTTACAACCCGCAAAAATATTATAAATTGCGGGTTGAAATGATAAATATCCGTATCACTTGACCATAGGGTAGAATTCATGCATATATGTATACTTGCATATATGTTTGTAGGAAAACATAATACTTGCATACATGAATACAAGTATTCAAACATATTTTTCAACCTGAAATTTTCATGATTTACTTGCATACATATATGCATGTATTTGGAATACTTGCATACATGTATGCAAGAATTCATGCAGATTTTTAGTATAAACTGCTTCAGGAATACATGCATACATGTGTGGAACTATTACTTGCATGAATGTATGCAAGGTTTTTTTTCCGTGGTCTTCTGGAAATATTTGCAAATTTTAGTTTTTTTTTTACTTGTCAGCGCATTTTTTTGGGCAAAAACACGTAACCCCAACTCTAGTGACCCGTTCTGAAATGAAAGTCGGGGAGGGAGGTCATTTATATTTTAAAACTTTTCAGGGATGTGTGGAAAACAGACCCAATAAAAAAAACAGGGTTTATATTATTTTCGATTTCTAAGGAGAGGGAGAAAACTAGAAAGTAATGCTCAGCAAGCGAGTTTAAGTGAAATTTAACTAGAACTTCCAACTCATATCCCCGTATATTTCTGTATATCATGCCCATGTTGTTTCATTATAGGTGTTACAAGTATTTTTGAATTTAGACTTTGAAATTTAATTAGTATAACTGCAGAAGGGTGGAGAAACCGACCGTTTGATTATATAATTTTAAAAAATCTGTTGTATTTTCAGATTAATCTACAAAAATATGTTTGATTTAAAAAAAAATGTATTTTTTTAAACTTTGTTTATATTTAGATATATCAAAAGGTATTGTAGTGGAATAGGATATTAACGGTAGATCTGAAGTAAATTTGAAATGTAATGGATATTTTAGAGAAATTATAGAAATTAGAATTTGAGCTATTAAAAACATCGAAGAAAACAATTCCGAGAAGAGGAGCATTTTTTGGCTTCGCAAAAGTTTATTTAGCTAAGTGACAGTAAGCAAACCTCCCTAATGGTCGGTTTGATTAGTCCGATTTAATACGCTGCTGCCACATAATCAAACCGACCGTTTCTTTCTCTTGCTTTATCTCTCTATTCCGTTTCTTCCTAATTGCGCTAATTTCTATCTGCTATCTTGTGACACCCCACATCCGTTAATGTCACTCACCAAGGGAATGCATTAAGTTCCGTGAAGCGTTATAGGTAAACAGACACAGAATAATTAGAAGGCAGATATAAATAAGATAGTAGCAGAAATTTAATTTTCATTTCAAACACAAATCATAACATTATGGTCCAAAATACCATAAGTCACAAAAACCATTACAATAATATAACTTCTGTCTAGTACCAGTACATAAATATAAAATGCGTAACATAATTCCCCAAGAAAAAGAGCTAAGCCATAGTAGATATAAGAACTTGAGCCATACTTCGAAAGCATCTCCTAGCAAGATGATGACTGAGTACTGACTAAGCCTGAGTATTCCCGCCCTGAGAACCTAGGGGGAGGGGGTGGGGGGAAACGGAAGAAAGAAGAGGAAACAAAAAGGGTCAGACATAAAGTCTGGCGAGTCTGGTTACTTTTAGCAAGTAAATAAATAAAAGTAGCATGACAGACATAGAAGGCGAATAAGAGAGATTACTTCATAAAAGGCAGGTGTGACAAGTAGACAACATAAGATGTATATGCATCCCTAATGATTACTCTGCACTATTACCTGTATAACCAGAATGAGATGATCCCTTTTATTATAATGTGGTAGACTTAGGCATAAGTCCAAATGTACCCTAACTACTACCCTAATCGATCAGATCCCTAATCCGCGTAGATACTCTGTGCCGGCCCCATCGTAGGATGTATCACGTCCTAAAGTGGCAACCGCTCGCTGATATGCACAGCCCCATATCTACATGTGTCACGGTCATCTTATCCCCTTCGGTCCGGCACATGCACGCAAATGGCCCGATCGGTTTGCGCCGCCAACACCGTGCTCCACGTTTGGATCTCTTACAATCAGCCCAGTAAGCGTGCCCCTTCTCCGACCTAGTTCAGAGTACATATTTGACACCTACTCCAGGTTACTGGTTGAAATGGGTCCCACACAATATGATACAAGCTCTCCCCTTTGTCTGGTATCCCTCACTAGTTTTTCCATAGGTTATATTTACCCTAAAGGTGTCTTCAATTATATAACCCCAATCTTTCTAACGGTTATGCTTACCACAAGGTGTAACACCCCACGTCCATTAATGTCACTCACAAAGGGAATGCATTAACTTCTATGGAGCGTTTTAAGTGAGTATAGAACAGAAACTTAACAACAAGACAGATATAAACAGTAGTTGAAAAATTAAAACTTTATTTCAATGCAGCGGAAAATACATAAGTTTGATTACATCATCAAAACCAGAGTCAAAGTACATAATATCCATCTTGACCAACTCAAAGTACATAAACTGAAAGACATAATCCCCAATACAAAATAGCCATAAAAAAAAAGAGGTTGAACTATACTTCAGCGATCCAAGCAATCTTCTAAAGGTAAGTGATACAGCTGTCCAAAATCAAGCTCCACTGGTGCTAGTTCCAAACTGAGCACCTGGGGGGGGGGGGGGGAAGGAAGAAAAGAGGAGGAAACAAAGGGGGTCAGACATAAAGTCTGGCGAGTGCGATAAATTTAGCAATATAATTACCAAAATAACTAGGCTAAGGCATAAGTTGGAAAATCAGGAAATGACCATGAACCATTGAGTATGGCAGAGTAAACAAGGAAACAAGATGAACAACGATATCATTAAAGCGCACCTAAACCATTATAAGGTAATTACTAAACTACACCAACACTATAAGATAATTGCTATACTGCACCACCACTAGTCACCCTAAGGTTGATCCCGCCTACAGACTTAATAATGATATTGGTAGTTTCGTGCACCCCAAGCTGCCTTCATAGGTGCCGCCTGCCCCTATCTCCACTAGGTGTACCCGCTACCCCCAAGCGATCGGCTCCCTAACTCGTAGATACCCGTGCTGGCCCCACAGTGGGGTGTATCACTCCCCAAAGGGGCAACCCGATACCACAAATAATGCACGGTTTATACCTACACGATGCAACAACGTCTTACCTACCAGCCCGGGTCCACACACGCATATGAACCCATTGGAATTGCGTTGCCACCGCTAACCCGTTTTCGCCTCTTACAGTCAAGCCCAGTATGCGTGTCCCGTCCTTGACTTGGGTCGAGCCCACAAAGATACGTATGAGTTACTGGTTGAAATGGGCCCCCATTACTTGACACAAGCTATCCACCTAAGCTTGGCCCCCTCTAGTACATCCCACTTAACCCACTTCTTATTAATGTTTACTTACATGTTTCAATTTTGGTTAAGTATTTCTAATCGTATTTCAAATGCCACCCAAGGCACCCACTAGATTCCACATGCCACCCAAGGCACCCACTTAACCCCCTCATGTCCCACTACATGTTTACCTATTAAGTGTTTCTTAATTCATTAAGACTGTAACCTTATAAAGACCTCTCACATTAGGCTGGCATTTGTGGCAGCTGGATTTGCCGAGCGGGTCCGGGCAGTCTTACACCACAAAAGAGCCTAACCTCGTGTCTTTACAACTGTTACACATTTAGTTTATGCCTAAGACCTCTCACATTAGACTGGCATTTGTGGCAGCTGGATTTGCCGGGCAGGTCCGGGCAGCCTTACACCACAAAAAAGCCTAACCTCGTGTCTTAGACGATTAATTACACCTAATTAATCATCCCCCAATTTGAATTACTTTCCCTATTCAAATTATCAATTAATTCCAAATTTAACTATGGCCATAATTGACTCAGTTATGTCCATCCATTTATGGTACGTAAAATCATACCAATTTTCATCACAAATTTATTTTATGCCTTTTAAGGCATTTATGCCAATTTTTAATATTAAATCTTTCAATATTATCCCCTTTTACCCCACGTTGTACGTTCGTTCGTTTAACGTAAAATATATGTTAGACTCGAATAGTCTAACTCATGGAATAAAGAGAAAACATCACAACATATATTATCAAAACTAGATCTAAACATAAGGGGTGAACTTGCATGTGTGAATGATGTTCTACATCTAAAACTTGCATAGGCCAAAGTTACAACTTGCATAAAATTACATATGTCATAAATCCAAATCTAAAGGTGTGAACTTGTTTAGATAATGGTCACAAACTTGCATAAATCATGTATGTCATAGATCTACATTTAAAGGTGTAAACTTGCATAGACAGTAACCACAAACTTGCATAACATGATTCATATTCAAACACATGTATTCATATAAACTTGCATATGTGATTTATGCAACATAACAATGGTATAAACTTACATCTAAACATGTAAACTAGCATGTAGAATTTGGCATATAACTCACACATGTCATAGCCTAACTTTAGATCTAAAATAGATGTCATGAAGCGTATAAGGTTATATATAATTTTCCCCAACTTGCATATGATTCATGTCTTAATAAAAATCTAAACTTGCATACATACTTATGATTTATCATATGAATCAACATACCCAAACTAACATATGAAAAACATGGTGATTCGATTATACATAAGCCAATCATAGAATTACAACATAGATGATCACAACTTTACAAGATAGCGTCATAGAATTTACACATAAACATCACAATTTTACTACATGAATAATAACTTGCGGTCAATAATTCACATCATAACCAAATAGTCCACATCATAACTCAATCCAATTAATTTGCTAATTATTTTATTAAAATTATCGAACTCTTAATTAAGAGAAAATCTTGAATTCTGAATTCTGAGTTCTGAAGTTGTAATAGCTTTCCCTTGAAGAAGATTTGTTGTTTAAGTTGAAAATAATTGAATTGGATTAGCTTTCTTCCTCTCTAATTGGTGGAGGCTATGCTGAGTTGCTAGATGACGGCATGGAGGCCATGAATCTATTTTTTAGTTTGATTTTAAGGTTTGAGTCTAGAGGTGTTTTTATAGAGTTTAGGATTAGTTTATGCCGTCCGATCAACCCAGAATTAATCCCAGCGAACCAGAGCATATCAGAAACCCTAATGAGTCAGTGTCTAGTCATTAACAGGTCATAATTCAAATCTGCCCGGGGGGCAGGTCGACCTGGTCAGGGCAGGTCGACCCCCAGGTCGACCTGGTCAGGGCAGGTCGACCCCCAGGTCGACCCTATGGTCGACCTGGCCCCGGAGGGAATTTTCCCGCCTAGCCTGTCTGACTCTGAAATTAGAATTTTCTGAAATCTGTTTTGAATTTTCTGAAATTTCCTATGGCCATAACTCCTTCATACGAAGTCCAATTCACGCAAACTCGGACTCTATCTCAACCAGAATTTCGAGACGAACACAATGGCGCAACCCGTTTCCCTTAATTCTCACGTCCCGCGATTAGTTATTCTTTAATTTGTGAACATTAGTGTTAACAGAAATACGGGGTGTTACATTCTCCCCTCCTTAATGGATTTCGCCCCCGAAATCTCCAAGTTAAGGAGAATGCATATCCTACCATCCGAATAATCATCTACTCAACCATCAAACACAGGCACCCATTGTCCTTAAAAATTTCTAATACTGTATGAACATATGCAAGAAGTGTGTATATATGTTCCTTATCTAATGCAAAATCAGGCGGTCTACTGATTCAGTTGACCTCCTTAATGCAAACCATGTTAGTGCCATGCGTCCATTATGTATGCGAAAGAACCCTATCGATACATATTACTTCTACATGCGTGCACAGCCATTCACCAAAATGCAGCATACATATAATGGTACAACCATTATACATCCATTAACTTAAATACGCACACACATTTATATGCAATATGCAATATGAAGTGACTGAGCCGATCTAGTGCCTAAAGTGTGTGTATATGCATCCACGAGCAACCACTAGCAAACACTTGCAACCACATGCATCCATCATACATAACATGCCCCAAACACATGTTTCAACCATAGGACTACCCTATCTAAAGGTCAAAGATACTAGCGAGAGGACATACTAAAGATAAGATAAGTACAAGGTAAGCGATAAAGGAGAAATTAAAAGACATACCCTCGAAAAGAAAAGGGTACAATGAACGCATCTTCTCTTCCATCTCCCAAGTAGCGTTGCTCTCATCATCTCCCCATTGCACTTTGACTAGCTTGACCTCTCGATTCCTCAACTTCTTAATCTCCGACCCAAGAATGCACGTAAGAGCTCGTCGAATCGTCGCATCACGCTCTATCTCCACCTCTCTAATCAAGCTCGGCTCTACCACTTCCGCGGTCTCGTGCAAACATTTCCTCAAATGTGATACATGGAATACATCATGTACGCCACTAAGTCTCTCGGGCAACTCCACTCTACACGCCATCTGCCCAGTCCTCTCCTTAATAGGAAACGGCCCTACGAACCTTGGTGCTAACTTCCCAACGAACCCAAAGCGAACGACGTTCTGTAATGGAGACACCTTTACAAAGACCATGTCCCCGATATCAAACTCAAGATCTGACCTTCTCTTGTCCGCATAAGATTTCTGCCTATCTTGCGCCGTCTTCATCCTCCTTCGAACCAAATCGATCTTCTCCGAAGTCTCTCTAATCATATCGGGCCCAAGTAAAATCTTATCTGTAGGCTCCCACCAACATGTAGGTGAACGACACGGCCGTCCATAAAGAGCCTTGAACGGTGCCATGCCAATGCTAGACTGAAAGCTGTTATTATATGTGAACTCCACCAACGGAAGATGTTCCTCCCATGTACCTCCGAAATCTAAGACACACAACCTCAATAGGTCCTCTAGAATACGATTCACCCTCTCAGTCTGGCCATCCATCTGAGGATGATATGCAGTGCTCAAACATAACTGAGTCCCTACCGCCTCTTGCAAGCTTTTCCAAAATTCGCTAGTAAAGATAGGATCGCGGTCGCTCACTATGCTAGAAGGAACACCGTGCAAACGAACTATTTCTCAAATGTATACAGAGATTAACCATGGAGCAATCCTCTTACTTTTTACGGGAATGAAATGGGCGCTCTTAGTAAGTCTGTCTACCACGACCCAAATCCCCGTATTACCCTTCCTCGATCTCGGTAACCCATCAACAAAGTCCATCGAGACACTTTCCCACTTCCATTGTGGGACCTCCAATGGGTGAAGCAATCCACCGGGCTTCTTTTGCTCTGCTTTTACTTGTTGGCACACCAAGCATCTAGCGACTTACTCGGCCACGTCCTTCTTCATACCGGCCCAAAAGTAAACTCGTCTCATGTCCATGTACATCTTGTCCCCGCCGGGATGGATGGTCATCTTCGAACGATGTGCATCATCAAGAATGGTCTTCCTTAGGTCATCGTCTTTTGGTACACAAAGTCTACCGTCCTTACGTAACCAACCCTTATCATCTATAGTATACCTACAGAGATGGCTCGATGACTCCCCTCCTTTGAGCTTTTCTACTAACTCAACCAACCGTGCGTCATCTCGCTGTGCCTCCCCAATCCGTCCCAAAAGCGTAGGTCTGACCTCCAAGGATGCTAGCAAACCGGGTACAAAGTCAACCGAAGGTCTAAAGTCAAACATAGAGATGAACTTTAAGCTTCGCCGCTCAACAAACAACGGACTCAAGGATAACCTCTTCCTACTTAAGGCATCTGCCACCATGTTACCCTTTCCAGGGGTATATGCTGTCTCGAAGTCGTAGGATGCTAAGAATTCCATCCATCTTTGTTGCCTTAAGTTCAAGTCCTTCTAAGAGAATAAGTATTTTAGTGACTTGTGGTCAGTGAACAATTCGTATTTCTCGCCAAGAAGATAATGATGCCAAGACTTAGGCGCAAATACAATAGCGGCCAACTCTAGGTCATGTGTAGGGTAATTTCTCTCATGCACTCTCAACTGCCTTCCACCATAGGCTAATACCCTACCTTCTTGCATTAAGACTGTGCCTAGTCCTGTCCCACAAGCATCAGTATAAACGGTAAATGGCTTACTCCCATCTGGCAACACTAAGACTGGGGCTTTAGTCAAAGCTCTCTTTAGACGTTGGAACGCATCATCACAATCTACGTCCCATGTGAAAACAAAGTTCTTCTTCGTCAAGCGTGTTAATGGGGCCGATATTTTTGCGAAGTCTTTGATAAACATCCTATAGTAGCCAACTAACCCTAAGAAACTCCTCACCTCGATAGCATTTTTAGGAACCTTCCAATATTGGATGGCAACTACCTTTGTGGGATCCACGGCTATCGCTTCTTTGGAAACCACGTGCCGTAAGAATTGCACTTCCTTCCTCCAAAAATGACATTTAGAAAATTTAGCTTTAAGGCTATGCGCTCGAAGAGTTTCCAACACTTCCCTAAGATGTAGGGCATGCTCTTCTTCGTTCTTAGAAAAGATCAAGATGTCGTCCACAAAGACTACCACGAATTTATTAAGGTACTCCCTAAACACCCTACTCATCAAGTCAACAAAGTATGCGGGGGCGTTTGTCAAACTGAAGGGCGTCACAAGCCACTCGAAGAAACTGTCTGGAGTCCTAAAGGCAGTCTTGTCTATGCTATCCTCAGCCACTCTCAACTGATGGAAACCCGTGGCTAAGTCCAACTGCGAAAACACTGAGGCGCCAACTAATTGATCGAAGAGATCGTCAATCCTCGGCAGTGGGTGTCTATTCTTCTTAGTAAGCTTATTAAGTTCTCTATAGTCCACACAAAGTCTAAGGGACCCATCTGCCTTCGTGGCAAATACTACTGGAGCACCCTACTCCGATATACTACGTCTGATGAACCCCTTCTCAAGCAACTCCTTCACTTGCTTACTGAGTTCTCTTCTCTCCCTTGGAGCCATGTGGCGCACTGGCAATGCAACTGGCTTTGCATTATCTACTAGATATATTCGAAAGTCTATCTCACGTTTTGGGAGTAAACCCCTCACCTCATCGAAGACATCAACATATTCACAGACTATGGGAACAGAATGTAAATCATCATCGGATGCGTCAAGGGATTCTAGGTAGCTAAGCATTACTGGACCTCTAGGGTCACAAGAAATATCAAGGGTCTTTCCAAAACGAGTCAACAATCTAACTACCCTTCTTTCACAATCTAGGATGGCCCCATATCTAGTTAGCCAATCCATACCTAGAATCAAACCGTAGCCCATGAAGCCAAGAACAAAGGCATTGCAATCAAACTCAACGCCCAAGATAAACACTCTCAAATCCCGACAAATCATAGAAAGATGAGCCGAACCACCAATATGATTTGAGACTACTAAGGGATCCGTAACTAGACTAGTATCTGGGTGCAGTGTTTCAACTAATAATGTAGAGATAAACGAATGTGATGCGCCAGAATCGAATGAAGTACAGACAAGATGTGTAACACCCCGTGTATTCTATAGTTGTGAAATTAACAAATTAAAGTATAATTAATTCGAAATCAAAGAACTAAGGGAAACAGGTTACGCCATTGCGTTCTTCTTGAAATTCTGCTTGAGATAGAGTCTGAGTTTGCGTAAATTGGACTCCGTATGAAAAAGATATTCTTAAATTAAAAATTGCAGCAAAACATGAAAAAAGAGGAATGAGAAAAGAATAATGTTTAGCATTGTTCTAACTTTTGTAAGCAAAAGACTTAGTAGCTCATTTGGTTGGAACACATGACTTGCATACAAGAGGTACAGAGTTCGATCCCCGCCAGCGCCTTATTTTTGTTTTAGGGGAATGGCTTAAAATAGCCTAGTGTGAATGCAGTTCAAAAAGTGGTTTAGTGTGAAAATGGGTAATTGGGAAGATAGATAAAAAGAAAAAAAAGAAAGGTTTATGCATAATATTTGTATGCAGTAAATGGGGATTTTCAAAGAGGAAGAATATGAATAGGTTAGACTTAATTTTCTATTAATAGGAATGTCATTTATAAACCTGCAATTGACATCAATGTGGCACTGAATAAGAAAAATATGGTATGTGATATTATTTTGTGAACATAACATGCAAGCATATTAATATGACGAATATTTATCTGGCATTTAATTTAAAGATATGTCAATAGGGCATTGATTTGAAAACATGCTATTAACATTTATCTGTACATGTTAATTTGAGAAATATATAAATATGTTGAGAAATATATAAATATGCTAATTTACAATGAAAAGGATACATTAATATTGTCATTCTTGTTAATTGACATGTATATATGAATAATTATTGTATACGGTAAAAGGAAAGATGTATCTATTAAATACGTATTTATGTTTGATGGATTGGCAATAAATAATAAATGTTGATAATGTACATTAAGGGAGTAATTATGGCATAAGTGTGTTAGGAATTATTTATATATAGAATTTGTCCTAAATGAGAAATGTGTACATTGTAGGAAATATATATATATGCTAAAACATGGAATTGCATGTAATTGGAATAGTAATTATGCCATAATTCAAAATGGGGGTAATTTGCATGCATAGTAATTATGACATAATTTAAAATGGGAGTAATTTACAGTCCTTAATTGTGAACATAATTGGCCTCTTTTGAAATTGATGGCCTTGATTTACCCTAGCATCATCGGACGGCTCAAATTAACTTGCAACTCTATAAAAATGACCCTAGACTCTACCTAGGTTTCTTACACAATTCTCTAGCCTCCATTGCTCTCTTCTTCTAATAAAAATAAAAATAAAAATGGCGTCGCTGCTCTGCTGGAATTAAAACTAGAAGATAATCAACATCAGCCTAAGCAACTCAATTCAAACTAGAGGTTAAAGTTCTGCAAAGATTCTACAACAAGTTAAAGTTCTTTCTTTAATCCAATCAAGGCAAGTACAGTTATTCTCCGCTATAAACGTTAATTATAATTTTGATATGCATTTAAATCTGAGTTTGAGGTTGTATTCTCTTCTGTTAGATCTGTTTTCTGTGACTGTTCTATATTCCTTTCTTCTTTTCTGTTTCTATAGCCAGGCTACCACGAGCCTGTGCCTAATCTCATAAGAGATGAACGTATGAACACAAGTTTTGGGATGAATGATGAGAAATTTGACAAAACCAAATTGAATGTATGACTTTAGGTCTGAGGCATAAAATATATTGGACATATGACTTGGGATTGGATGCATAAATTTGACTATGAACATATAATTTATGCATGTTGTATGCATAGTTATGTTGTAATTTAGACCTGTAATTAATTAGAAAAAAATAGCATATGTTATAAACTAGTTTTAGACCTATGCATATTTTGTGATAAAAGAAGAAGAGGAACCACTGTAAAGATTACATATGATTTGAGACTTTGGACAAAATGCATATAAAAAGGCAAGATCTGATTTTTAGAAGATATGGTTTAAAGATTTATATTATTGGGGATAGTTTGCATAATAATTCATGACATGAAAAGAAGGAAGATATGGAAACTTAAGATTTACATTAATTAGGATATCTATTATTGTAATTACACCTAATTAGGGATTTCTGGATATATGACATGCATTGAAATTAATGGTTATATTTGGTATAATCTATATTGGAACATATGTTATATGGCAAATTATGTCCATATTCTGCGCTTAAGCAAACATGGAATATATGTTGTGAATCATGAAAAATTATGTAGGCATATGAATTTAGGCCTAATTTATGACTAGGCAAGGCATGTAAATAGAACCTTTAGAATTATTAGGTTTGTTAAATCTGCTAATTTGCTAAGTTTCCTAAGCTGCTAGTTTTGTTATATTGCCTAGACTGCTAATTAGATTGAAATGCCAAATCTGTTAAATTTGTCTGTTGAGATGCCTAATCTGTTATACGCCAAAATCTGCTAAGTGCTAAATCGGTTAAATCTGTTAAGTCACCCAATCTGCTAAAATCTGTTATCTGCTATATCAGTTGAGTTGATGTGATCATTCTGTTGGGTGTGCGCATAAACGGTAAATAATTAATTAATTGGCCGCAAAGATGAATATGGCTAACTCGAGGTTAGAATGAGTTTGCGACGTAAATCTGCCCGGAACCGCCCGGCATATCCAGTGGCCGCAAAAAATAGGTTCTAATGTGAGAAGTTAGTCATAACATGCGTAAGACACGAGGTTAGGTCTGGCTTGTGGCAGAAGTCTGCCCGGAACCGCCCGGCATATCCAGCGGCCACAAGCTACCGACCTAATGTGAGAGGTCTGTGCATTAATAATTAATTAATGCAAATCTAAGATAAGAATGACGTCTAAAACGTATTGGGGAAAATAGGGTTAAACCAAAGGGGATTAATAGATGTAGTAAAACCCGTCCATGAATCTGTAGGCCCAATACAAAGTTAGACAAATCTGAAAAATCTGTACATCTGACCCGTTAGTCTGAAAACTTGTTAACTTAATTTGTGAATTAGTAAATCTGTATTCTGTATGTATGAACTTGTAAACAAGTTAATCTGAAATCTGTTAGTCTGGGGACACAAGGTTAGGAGGGGAATTACTTGTGTCATCTGTTGTTTGGGACCCATATTAGTCAGTAACCCTTTCTGGTATCAAAACTTTGACCCAACAGTAAGTAGGGTCCGGGCACGCTTACTGAACTAATTATAAGTGGTTCATTCTGATAATGGCGAGGGGTGTTGATGGTGCGTTCCAACCGGGTCATGTGCGTGCATGGATCCCGGTCTGCCTCTGAGGATGTAAGACGCCGTGACATCTGTAAATAGGTCTGTGCCAATTGGTTGTCACTTTAGGGAGTGATACACCCTACTGTGGGGCCGACACAGGATATTTATGTATTAGGGAGCCGATCGCTTGGGGTAGGGTTTTAGGGTACACTTAGTTCTGTCTGTTTCTGTTGGTACCGTCTGTTTCTGTTGGGTGGTAACACCTGTCTGTTTCTGTGTGGTACCGTCTGTTCGGGTGGTAAAGGCCCATTACTAGTGTACACCTAATTCTACATTCTGTTTCCGTAGGGATAAATCTGTTTCTTCTTCTGTCTGTTTCTGATCGGGTAGTAAAGGCCCATTATTAGCATTCTGTTTCTGTTAAAGTATTCTGTACCCGTTCCTGCTTCAATTTAGACATTAGGGAGACCCCTAATTCTGTTATACTAGTATTAGTGCAGAGAAGTGTAAAACAATAGTTTATATCATTCTGTTTTTCTGTTATATCTGCTACACCTGTTATAGTTATCTCACATCCAGTTTTACGTTCATATCATATTATTATTATCTGTTCATATGCTGAAAGTCACTGGACTTGCCAGACTTTTTGTCTGACCCTTGTTGTTTCGCCTCCTTTCTTCCGTTTCCCCCCAGGTTATCCAAGGAGGGAAATACTTTAGCTTGATCCGGACTTCTCTTTGCTTGAAGTGCTTAAAGTATGGCTTGGCTCTGTATAGCTTCCGTTCCATGGGGATTATGATTTTAAACTATGCATTTTGAAGGCTTTTGTACAAGACTGATATTTTGCACTTGAATTCTGAAATTGAAAGGATGTAACCATATTAATTTCTGTTTCCGCTGTAATAAAGTTAAATTTTTTTTCAAGTACTGTTTTATCTGTCTTGTAAGTTTCTGTTCTGTTTACTAAAATGCTCCACCAAAGTTAAGGCATTCCCTTAGTGAGTGACCTTAACGGAGGTGGAGTGTTACAAGATGATCAAACAGAAAAACTAAACTTTCAACGGAAATTGCTCTACCTCGTTCTTGCAGCGGTGGGACCGCGAGAGCCTGAACTTGTCCCCTTGCCTGCCCTGGTGCCATAAGAGCCTGCACCTGTCCTCCCGAGGTAGACCCTGCCCTCTGCCCTTTCTTTGGGCAGTTCTTAATAAGATGTCCTGCTTCGCCACAGTGGAAACAACCGGTCTTCTTTTTCTTCCTACAATCTTTGCTTAGATGGTCGGGTGTCCCACAGTTAAAGCATTTTTTCTTTCCCTTAGCATTGTTGCGTTTACCACCTTTCTTGTTCTACTTTCTTACCCTGTGCCCTATCCATGCCTCCACTATACGTTCTCCATTCGTGACCTCCGACCTACAAGAAACTTCATCCTTCATCAACCAAGCAGCTAGTCGAACCTTCCTTCCCTCGTCTATCTCAAGGATACCGACAAGTCCTCCACTTTCTTGAGCCAACTTCTAGCCCCGACAAGCGTCTAAGTCCCATGAAGCGGTTTTCCGCCCATCGTAAGGAAGTCCACATATATCTTAGGAAAAATCATTTATACGCGGAGGAAGAGATTCAAAAAGGGAAAGAGGAAGAGATTCAAAATGGAGAATCGAAGGAAAGATATATGGCTCTTGGGGATTATGTTTTTAAAATAAGCTTTTCTCTTGAAAATACTTTCCTTAAAACATACTTTTGAGGGTACTTCTTCATAAAAATTGTTTTTGAAAGACAACTTTTTAAAATTCATATCTGTTCTGGTAACCTTCAACTTTGATACCACGTGTAACACCCCACATCCATTAATGTCACTCACAAAGGGAATGCATTAACTTCTATGGAGCGTTTTAAGTGAGTATAGAACAGAAACTTAACAACAAGACAGATATAAACAGTACTTGAAAAATTAAAACTTTATTTCAATGCAGCGGAAAATACATGAGTTTGATTACATCATCAAAACCAGAGTCAAAGTACATAATATCCATCTTGACCAACTCAAAGTACATAAATTGAAAGACATAATCCCTAATACAAAATATCCATAAATAAAAGAGAGGGTGAACTTTACTTCAGCGATCCAAGCAATCTTCTAAAAGCAAGTGATACAGCTGTCCAAAATCAAGCTCCACTGGTGCTAGTTCCAACCTGAGCACCTGGGGGGAAAAGGAAGAAAAGAGGAGGAAACAAAGGGGGTCAGACATAAAGTCTGGCGAGCGCGATAACTTTAACAATATAATTACTAAAGTAACTAGGCTAAGGCATAAGTTGGAAAATCAGGAAATGACCATGAACCATTGAGTATGGCAGATTAAACAAGGAAACAAGATGAACAATGATATCATTAAAGCGCACCTAAACCACTATAAGGTAATTACTAAACTGCACCAACACTATAAGATAATTGCTATACTGCACCACCACTAGTCACCCTACGGTTGATCCCGCCTACAGACTTAATAATGATATGGTAGTTTCGTGCACCCCTAGCTGCCTTCATAGGTGCCGCCTGCCCCTATCTCCACTAGGTGTACCCACTACCCCCAAGCGATCGGCTCCCTAACTCGTAGATACCCGTGCTGGCCCCATAGTGGGGTGTATCACTCCACAAAGTGGCAACCCGATACCAGAAATAATGCACAGCTTATACCTACATGATGCAACAACGTCTTATCGACCAGCTCGGGTCCACACACGCATATGAACCCGTTGGACTTGCGTTGCCACCGCTAACCCGTTTTGGCCTCTTACAGTCAAGCCCAGTATGCGTGCCCCGTCCTCGACTTGGGTCGAGCCCACAAAGATATGTATGGGTTACTGGTTGAAATAGGCCCTCATTACTTGACACTAGCTATCCACCTAAGCTTGGTCCCCTCTAGTACATCCCACTTAACCCACTTCTTATTCATGTTTACTTACATGTTTCAATTTTGGTTAAGTATTTCTAATCGTATTTCAAATGCCACCCAAGGCACCCACTTAACCTCCTCATGTCCCACTACATGTATATCTGGTTAAGTGTTTCTTAATTCATTAAGACCGTAACCATATAAAGACCTCACAGATTAGACTGGCATTTGTGGCAGTTGGATTTGCCGGGCGGGTCCGGGCAGTCTTACACCACAAAAGAGCCTAACCTCGTGTCTTTACAACTATTACACATTTAGTTTATGCCTAAGACTTCTTACATTAGACTAGCATTTGTGGCAGCTGGATTTGTCGGGCGGGTCCGGGCAGTCTTACACCACAAAAGAGCCTAACCTCGTGTCTTAGACGATTAATTACACCTAATTATTCATCCCCCAATTTGAATTACTTTCCCTATTCAAATTATCAATTAATTCCAAATTTAACTATGGCCATAATTGACTCAATTATGTCCATCCATTTATGGTATGTAAAATCATACCAATTTTCATCACAAATTTATTTTATGCCTTTTAAGGCATTTATGCCAATTTTCAATATTAAATCTTTTAATATTATCCCCTTTTACCCCACGTTGTACGTTCGTTCGTTTAACGTAAAATATACGTTAGACTCGAAAAGTCTAACTCACGGAATAAAGAGAAAACATCACAACATACATATAATTAAAACTAGATCTAAACATAAGGGGTGAACTTGCATGTGTGAATGATGTTCTACATCTAAAACTTGCATAGGCCAAAGTTACAACTTGCATAAAATTACATATGTCATAAATTCAAATCTAAAGGTGTGAACTTGTTTAGATAATGGTCGCAAACTTGCATAAATCATGTATGTCATAAAACTACATTTAAAGGTGTAAACTTACATAGACAATAACTACAAACTTGCATAACATGATTCATATTCAAACACACGTATTCATATAAACTTGCATATGTGATTTATGCAACATAAAAATGGTATAAACTTACATCTAAACATGTAAACTGGCATGTAGAATTTGGTATATAACTCACACATGTCATAGCCTAACATTAGATCTAAAATAGATGTCATGAAGCATATAAGGTTACATATAATTTTCCCCATCTTGCATATGATTCATGTCTTAATAAAAATCTAAACTTGCAACATACTTATGATTTATCATATGAATCAACATACCCAAACTAACATATGAACAACATGGTGATTCGATTATACATAAGCCAATCATAAAATTACAACATAGATGATCACAACTTTATAAGATAGCGTCATAGAATTTACCCATAAACATCACAATTTTACTACATGAATAATAACATGCGGTCAATAATTCACATCATAACCAAGTAGTCCACATTATAACTCAATCCAATTAATTTGCTAATTATTTTATTAAAATTATCGAACTCACAATTCAGAGAAAGTCTTGAATTCTGAATTCTGAGTTCTGAAGTTGTAATAGCTTTCCCTTGAAGAAGATTCGTTGTTTAAGTTGAAAAGAATTGAATTAGATTAGCTTTCTTCCTCTCTAATTGGTGGCGGCTATGCTGAGTTGCTAGGTGACGGCATGGAGGTCATGAATCTAATTTTTAGTTTGATTTTAGGGTTTAAGTCTAGAGGTGTTTTTATAGAGTTTAGGAATAGTTTAAGCCATCCGATCAAGCCAGAATTAATCCCAACCAACCAGAGCATATCAAAAACCATAATGAGTCAGCGTTTAGTCATTAACAGGTCATAATTCAAATCTGCCCGGGAGGGGCAGGTCGACCGGGTCAGGGCAGGTCGACCTGGCCCTGGCGGGAATTTTCCCGCCTAGCCCGTCTGACTCTGAAATTTGAATTTTCTGAAATCTGTTTTGAATTTTTTGAAACTTCCGATGGCCATAACTCCTTCATACGAAGTCCAATTCACGCAAACTCGGACTCTATCTCAAACAGAATTCCGAGACGAACACAATAGTGCAACCCGTTTCCCTTAATTCTCACGTTTGAGATTAGTTTTCTTTAATTTGTGAACATTAGTGTTAACCAAAATACGGGGTGTTACACAAGGTGTCTTTAATTACATAACCTTATCGGGCTAAGTTTGCGGGCCTATATGAAAATATTCCCAACCCCTCAGATTTGCTTAGCCCACCCACTGTCCAACCAAATTTACTTAACCCTAACTTTATTTCATAGTCATACAATCCCTATGGATTAGATTTGGTTAAGTAGTCCAATTCATTACCATGTCATTTATGGTTTATAATGGGCTATACCTCCCACATTAGGCCTACAACTTGTGGATGTTGAATATGCCAGTCGGGTCGGGGCATACTTCTTCCAAAAGTTGGGCCTAACCTCGTGTCTTATCCCGATTCGTTTTTGCGCACTTAGACCTCTCATATTAGGTTCAACATTAGTGGTTGCTGGATATGCCCGCCGGCTCCGAGCAGACTTAGACCACTAATGCAACCTAACCTCGTGTCATAAGTGCAATTACTATTTTTGATTGTAATCTTAAACATTTCATTCTTATCCAATTAATAGTGCCTATGCCTTTATAGGTGTTCATACCTATTTACCTAATGATTGAATTATATGTCCAATTCATATAAATATCATTTAAATTATGCCAATTCTAACCTTTTTCCCTCGTTCCCTAACTAGCACATTCACATAAGTTCCGGCATGCCTAGGCTAGATAATAGCCTAGTCATAAACGATAAAAGGGGAAAAGTGATGGGGATATAACCAAAGAGAATGTTCTGACATAACTGGCATAAATATATACTAACATGGTGATAAGGTGAACAAATACATACATACTGGAATGGAAAGGTGATTGGCATAGTAAGGTGGGCATAAAAACAGATCTAGTGAAAAGGGTAATGGTAAAAACTAGATCTAACATAATTAGGATGAACAGATCCAAATAAGAATTCACATATCCAATAATGATAGATCTCAATTAATCACAACTTGATGATCTAGATCTAAATAAAGGTTTTACTGTCCAGATAATGATAATCCCAAATTAACCACAAACTTAGAAAAAGGATAAGATCCATATATGTGACATCATGAATTAACCACAAAGAATTAGATCTATATAAACAGATCTTGCATGATAAGGTCTAGGATCCAAGAATATAATAGGTTCACAAATTATGATAGATCCAATATAATTCGGTCACAGGCATGTATATATCCAAATCACAGTCATGCCACAAATTACTTTTAATCATTTAAATCTAAAAGTAACTAACTCACAGTGTTTGGATAAAAAGAGAAGGTAGAAAATAACAGAGGTTGGATCTATGCTTGAATCTCTAAGTTTGTTTTTCAACGTTGATAGGTATAGAAGATAACAGATCCTAGTTCTGTCACCGGCAGAGTTTGGCCCCCATGAAGTCTCAATGAAGAAAACAGGAGAAATGACCATGTATTTATAGCTGCCAACACCTCTGAAACCGACTGCCATGTCAGCCCTAGGGTTGTCAACACCCCTGTAGGGGGTCGACCCCTTAGAGTGGGAAAACTGTCGCCTTGATATTTTTTCAATTTTGAACGGTTTTGGCTAGGGTTCTGACTCATATTAGACTCATATGTATATATAATTCTTCTGTGCGTATACAAACTTAAAATCCTCATAACTTCTTCATACAGTGTCCATTTTACGCAAACCAAATGTCTATCTTGACAAGAATTTCGAGACGGACGCAATGACGCCGAATATCAAATTAATTATTATTTAATTTATCCTCTTTTAGTGTTTTTAAAATACGGGGTGTTACATTCTCCCATACTCCAAGGATTTCGTCCCTGGAATCTCTAAGTTGAGAAGAATGCATATCCTACCATCCATCATCCATCTACTCATCCATCAATCACTGGCATCCATTGTCCTTAAATATTTCTAATGCTTATATGAATATATGCAAAGGTGCGTGTATATGTCCCAATACTGATGCGAAGATCAGGCGGTCTACTGATTCAGTTGACCTCCTTAATGCAATATATGTTAGTGCCATGTATCCAATATGTATGCAAATAATCCTATTATAACATGTAAGTTCTATATGTGTGCACACTCATTCGTCCGAATGCAGCATCCATATGCTAACACATCCATATCCATCCATAAAAGAAAATAAAATGCACACACACCCTTATGTAGTATGAGAGTCGTTGAGCCGATCTTGCGCCTAATGTGTGTGTATATGCATCCACAGGCAGCCACTAGCAAACACTTGCATCCACTTGCATCCATCAAACATAACATGTCTTAAATGCATGTTTATATTCATAGTATTCCTATCTAAAGGTCGAAAATACTATGGATAGGATATATTCAAATGATAGAAACAAGCACTTATAAAACTTTGGAAAAAGGAGTTAAGAACATACCCTCGAAAAGGAAAGGGTACGAAGCATGAATCTTGTCTTCGGTCTCCCATGTGGTATCCTCTGGGTTATCTCCCCGTTGAACCTTTAGCAATTTGATCTCTTTGTTGCGTAGCTTTTTATCTTTTGATCCAAGAATACAGGTAGGGACTCGCCTTACTGTCTCCTCCCTTTCAACTTCTACCTCTTCCAATACACCCGGCTCAACTACTTCCACGGTGTCATGCAAGCACTTCTCCAGATGAGAAACGCGGAAAACATCATGAATGCCAGATAGATTTTCTGGGAGCTTTACTCTATAGGCCATTTGGCCAATCCTCTCAGTTATGGGAAATGATCCCACAAACCTATGTGCCAACTTCCCTATAGATCCGAAGCGAACCACATTCCTCAAAGGTGACACTTTGATAAAAGCTAAGTCTCCCACTTCAAATTCGATGTTAGTCCTTCTCTTGTCCGCATAGGATTTCTGCATATCTTGAGTTGTCTTCATCCACCGTCGAATAAGGTCAATCTTTTCGGATGTTTCTCTAACCATATCTGGCCCAAGTAATAATCTTTCTGTAGAGTCCCACCAACAAGTTGGTGATCTACAGGGTTGTCCATACAAAGCTTCGAAGGGTGCCATTCCGATGCTGGATTGATAGCTGTTGTTACAGGAAAACTCTACTAAAGGAAGGTGCTCTTCCTAATCCCTCCGAAATCTAGGATACATAGCCTGAAAAGATCCTATAGAATTCAGTTCACCCTCTCCGTCTGTCCATCAGTCTGAGGATGATAAGTAGTGCTTAAACACAGATGTGTACCTAATGCTTCTTGCAAGCTCCTCCAAAATTCACTGGTGAAGATGGGGTCACGATCGCTCATGATGCTGGAAAGTACTCCATGAAGATGGACTATCTCTCGGACATAAATTGCTGCTAACCATGATGCCGTCCTCTTACTCTTAACTAGAATAAATTGAGTGCCCTTAATGAGTCTATCTACCACAACCCAGATACTAGTATTGCCCTTCTTTGATCTAGGCAAACCATCTATGAAATCCATAGAGATGTTCTCCCAATTCCACTGCGGAACCTCCAAAGGATGAACTAAACCACAGGGCTTCTTTTGCTCAACTTTAACTTGCTGGCAATCTAAACATTGAGAAACAAAATCTTCCACATCTTTCTTCATCCAAGCCCAACAGAAAACCCTTTTCATGTCTCTGTACATCTTATCACCGCCTGGGTGAATGGTCATCTTAGAATGGTGGGCTTCTTCTAAGACTGCCTTTATCAAGCTTCCAGTTTGAGGAACACAAAGCCTTCCATCTCGTCGCAACCACCCCTTTTCATCTATGGTATATCTACTGAAGTGACTAGAACTCTCCCCTTTTCTGAGCTTATCCGTGATGTCTGAACTCTTTGGGTCACCTTGCTGCGAAGCTCCTATCTGATCCATAAGAGTTGGTCGTACCTCCAATGATGCAAACAAATTAGGCAAAATCTCGATGGAGGGTCTGAAATTAAAAGTTGAGATGAACTCCAAGCTCTTTCTCTCCATAAACAGGGAACTTAAGGCCATCCTCTACCTACTTAGTGCGTCAGCCACCACATTACCCTTGTCAGGGGTATAAGCAATCTCAAAATCATAAGAAGCTAGGAACTCCATCCACCGTTGTTGCCTTAAATTAAGATCCTTTTGCGAGAACAAGTACTTGAGAGATTTATGATCGGTGTAGAACTCGAACTTCTCTCCAAGTAAATAACGATGCCATGTCTTAAGCATAAATACTATGTCAGCTAGCTCTAGATCATGGGTGGGGTAGTTCTTCTCATGAACTCTCAACTGTCTACCCCCATAACATACTACTTTCCTTTCTTACATCAGAACCGCACCAAGCCCTGTACCACATGCATCAGTGTAAACGGTAAACATTTTACTCCCATCAGGCAAGGCCAAGACTTGGGCTGTTGTCAGAGCCCTATTCAGTCGTTGGAAAGCAACATCACAATCTATATCCCATGAAAACGCCAAGTTCTTCTTTGTCATCCTGGCAAGTGGGGCTGATATCTTTGTGAAGTCCTTAATGAACTTCCTATAATAACTGGCCAACCACTACAACAAAACTAGTTTGTTGCTTCTGTTGTCTAACCCTGTTGCTTCTGTTCAACAACAGAAGCAACTACAGTCGAAGCAATAAACCAAAAGTAGTTGCTTCAGCTTGGGAACAGAAGAAAAAAAAACATTTTTTGCTTCGGTTTCTCACCCCCTTTTGCTTCTGTTCAACATCAAAAGCAAATGAAGAAGACGCAAATAGATCCAAATTTGTTGCTTCTGGTACAAAACGGAAGCAACAAAAATGTACTTTTTTGCTTTCGTTCTTGGTTGTGGAAGCAAAAAGGGTTAACGGGACCTTATTTGTTGCTTCTGTTGTGCTTACATCAGAAACAAAAAACTACATTTAACAATAAAATATACCCCTTTTGAAGCAATATAATTCTCAAACAAGCAATTGACATTTATTACAAATAATTATCTTTTGCAATTATATAATCGGAATATATAACAATATAAATTGAACAATTGAATGTAACAATTTCATTAACAAGTATTTTAATTCATACGCTTAAGAGTAACAACATAATAGAAAACAAAATAATTTAGTAATATTGTTAATAATTCGGTCTCAACAAGAAAACACAAGTACAAACTACGAATTACAACTTACTAATTATAAAATCACAGTTTTAAGATGAAGTGTGGTTTTTACAAAATACGGCTCTCTAAGGGGAAATAATGTAGTTTCTCATTGGTTTCTTCAAACATGCTGCTCCCTAATTGTTGGCTACACTTGACATAGTGCAGTACCTGGACAACAAAACAAAATAAAGTTTTAGCACCAGTTTAATGCCACTTTTGAAAAAAAACACTTTAGACAAACTTTTTCAGCTCTCTATAGCACACTGAAAAATTGTCACCAAATAATCCTCGTCTAACGTTATATTTGCACCAATTAGCTTTGTTATGTTCACATATCTACTATGGTAGCAGTACTAAGCTATAATTAGAAAAAAAAAAGTTCAGTAGCTTGTAAGCAAGGGGAAAATAGAGCATTTACGTAACCGCAACATGGATAATCTGCAAAAATTCAACATAGGGACATGTAGTAAAGATGAGATATGAATTACAGAGTAGACGAAAAAAAACCGCTTCTAGGGGACCTCTGATTATACATAGAAAATGGTAACTTAATTCAGCTCTATGCTAATACAATTTGTTTATCAAACAAGGAAAAACCGGCGAAAGTTGGTCGACACAATAGATAAACAAAAAAGAAACATAAAAATATCATGTATTTCATTTTTTGAACTAGCATAGAAAAGTTTATACGAAGATGCGAGGAATTTGTATAAAAACAATATTGCAACATAGGCAAGAAAAATTGGAATAAAAATACTAGTATAAAACTTATGAATAAAAATCAATTATGATGTGCGGATCAAATTAGAAAATAATAAAACAGTAATATAATTTTGTAATGGATTACAGTACTGTTAGGGAACATAACATGTGGATGAAATTATTAACCATTAACAGTTGAATGCAAAATTGTCCTGTGCAGTGGTAGGTAAAAATTGTTTCATCAGCTCAATTTCTACTTATACTGACGCCATAATGATAGTGTAGATGTACTTTAACTTGAATTCAATATCAAAATTTTGGAATTAAATATTCAACTGTTGCATGCATTAAATAATTGATATGATATGGCACATTAGATTAAGTCAATATTATTGATATAATATCTTTAACTGCTATATCAAAAACATTAAACAATTGATGAAGCTAAGTTGAACAATTTACCTCGTCAAATCCAGAAGAGCAACTTTGACAGGATCACACTTAGAATTAGCAGGTCACACAATAAAATTCCTTATAAAAATGGAGCACATTAATCCATTTGATAATCAAAATATTACATCGCTAAGTGTATCAAAGTAATCGAGTACTTATTTCAACACCGTTTCCTATCTTTCATACTCATAAAAATTCTTTATTGTGTTTGTAATAAATTACTTGTCTGGAACCATGCAGTTTTGCTAATAGTGAAGAGTTAGGGCCATCTCCAATGCATAGGTAAGAGTTAGTATAATATGAAGGTGTTTAAATTATTGATTGGTGAGATTTTACACCCACTCAAAATTGGCGCAGACAGCACAAAAATTATAATGTGAAGGTGTTTTTGCATTATTCTTGCGGTAACTGTCTGCTAGCTAAGGATGTGTATTCGTATATATATTTTATAATGACAGTGAAATGTAGATAAAGACCAATCTCTGATAAACCCATCTGACCAAGAAATATATTCAAGGACATTAGGGTATATATATTAATAACAGCAAGAATGCTTCTATGTTCCATATTGACGCAGACCATTGTAAAACGTTCCTATGATTTTAGTATAAAGATTGTTGCTCTTTTGGATTATCTTTGACATTGATTCAATTGATTATAAATGCATAGATATAACAATGAAGTAGTTTACGTTGGACTGTCAATGGATTACATTCACAAGCTAATTAACCATGGTAAAAGGCATTGATAACTATCTTTTCTTCCCCTGTCAATCAATGCCAGCATAGAAGGGTCTTTTAATCTAATATGGAATAACTAACCTATTGACACAATAGCCCACATAACTACTGGGGTGTAAGTAGGAAAAACTTCCATTCTCAAACACATGATAAGCAAGTAGAACAAACAAACAAGCAGTTTAACTAGGTCCCACTAATATGGAATAGCATTAGCCAAAAAAAGATGTTGCCTTGTGCCTACAAGGACCATTTAGGTAGAATTAGTGCTAAAGATAAACAATGACAGTGGGGAGTAGACCGTACAAAATAGTGTGTGCTATGCAATGGACAACTAAAAGGTATAACTTTCTTTTTTCAATTGCAATACAGTAGACACTTTTTTCTTTTTGGATGATCACTTTCCTATAAACAGATTGGTCATGCTTAAATAAACAGACTGGTCATGCTTAAATGAAAAAGATATTTAAAAAAAAAGACATTTTGTAATACCAAAGAAGGTTGCGAGTTTGAGCAACATTGCTAAAAAAGCATCTATTTCTTTCTATTTACAATTCATTTATGTCCATAGTATTGTTAATATCAATTCACTTTTTAAGTGTTTTTCCCATGATTTTGTTTCGTTCATTCGTTTCGTACTCCATGGATCTTGCTTTTTCATATCTAATAAATTATTTTACTAAAAAGCATACATAAAATTTAAAATTAAAATTTAATGATTAGAATTCTTCATGTAGTTTTTTAGGATAATGCACTGCTAACAAAATACCTAAAATAATTGTGTATCAATTGGACAAAGCATTACGCATGCTAAGGGAAAGTATAAATATTATTTTGGAGCTGTGGCAAAAGAGGTTGGGAGATTTTTAAACATTGAAAAACTAAGAATTCTTTAAGCATTGGAGCAGTGGATCATGATCCTCAGATTCTAGAATCATATGATGCAATGTTACAGGCAAGAGGATCTTGCAAACAATAAAAAATGTAAAACTATGGAGTTTAAACTTTAAAGCAATAAACGCATGTAAACAAAATTAGTTTGACTTTGTACTATTTTCGCTATTTGGAAGTGGATAATAAATCTGAAATGTCATATTGTTGTTCTTAAGTAAAGTGCAAAACCTATGACTACAATATTATGATTCATGCGTCAGTCTCCTGTATCGTCAATCATAAAATACAAAAAACTGACACATGAATCTGAGGTTTGAGTCATAGTTTTTGCAGTTTTTCTATTCATCAACATGACTTATAAGGGAAAACAATAGACCTGCGGTTGGAACACGAGTTTATTATATCAGTAGGCAATGGTCTCTGAAAATACAGTACTTAACCTAAACCCATGATCATCATACATAAAGGTTTCAACACTGCTACGGTTGAAAATATCAGTACCCTCGCTTATTATATCCCTGATTATAACATCACAAAAATTAAACCAATTAAGTAATTAATAATGAGCATAAATAAATTGAAATTATGGAAACGATTAAATATTTGTAAGGTATTGGTTGACTTATCATGCTTGGAAGATTCAAGTGATACTAGAAAAATCATATCTGAATATTTGAGATAAATAAGAAATTAAATTGGCTATTAGAGCTAAGTAATTTATATTTGTATAGAAAGGATTTGTAAGACAGAGAATGGTGTGATGGCAGCCCATAAAATGGAATAATAAAATCCTCCCATAATTACTGTAAAATTTATTATAGTTATGATATGAATATGCAATTATATATGCAAGTAAATTGTTTGTACTTTAAAGAATGTAAATTGTGAAAACAATTTGGAATGGGGTCATATGTAATATTATTATATATGTCGAAGCATTAAAGTGTGGAGGTTATGGCAATCTGTAATACCAAAGGGAAACTATGTGAAATGGTCAAACATAATAGATAAGCATTCAACTTCATTCCATTTTAGTTCAATGTTGCTCTCCTGATGCAACCTAATTCCAACTTTCATTACCCACTTATGCTTTTTTTTTTCCCACAATCCGGAGTTATCCACACTGCCTGGTCTCTTGGAACATCGTGCATTTTTACATATTGCCCATCAAGTGTATATTTGGAGTTTTTTCCATCTTCCAGCAAGCATGCTGCTTGAAGGCTCCTAATAAGAGAAATACCCATAAGCATCATTCATGCTTTCAAAATCGATCTATAATACCAAGTCCATACCACCACACTATCAAGTTATATTTTTTCTAACAGTTCGTCCTTTGGCCACATAGAAAGCTAAAGAAAACATTTTTCAAAACTTCGCTATTTAAGAAGTTATAGCTTATTTTTAAAATTCGCTGCATTTCATGTTTTTTAGAACCTGAAACGTCATGAACATGCGAGATCCTCATCAAGTTAAGAGCAAACTCCCATTCACCAATTGACTATCAATTTACCTTCCATATTACCACAGACATACTATTGATGAGTTGCGAAGACCACTTTGTGTGTTTTGCTAAAGTTTCCGTCAGAAGTATTTGAAAACTCCAATTTCATGTAAATTTAGGATTCCCATAAGTCGTTTATAAACAACAGAAAATTCTTATTTCCAAGTTTCACCATATCCATTTGTTAATCTAAGCTTCTTAATTATTTCACTTTGAACCTTTGAAATATTACTTTGTTCATTGGATGCTATTATCCTAATTACATGGTAATACATGGGAAGTCTAATAAAATTACATTAACTGATTTATCATTTTGTATGAACGGAAACATCTTTTTATACTTATACCCTAATGATCTTGGAACTTCGTATGTTGTTGGTATAATGTTATTGGAGTCACTCCCCATCGTCACCATGTCAAAAGATGCTTATTTAAGAAGATTTGTTACTTTTTCATGGTACACGACACATTTCACAGCAGTTGAATACATTGAGCAGATGTAAGAGAAGCCACTTCATCTGTACTTCTATTATACGCATAACTGTTTCTACCTCAGGCATGACATCGACAACATCTTTCTTCCAACCTTTAATTAGCCTGACTAGCGGGATTTTTCAGATTATTTTTAAGAAATAGTTTTTGGGAAATTCTTACAAGTCTGAACCTTTAATTAAGTTACAAGATGGAACTTGTACCTGATCTCTATAAAATAATTTGAGAAATTCTTATTGTATTTCAGCATTTGTTTCCTTAATTTTCCCTAATGCTCATGCAAAGCGCTGGTGTCATGGAAGCTAAGAGCATTATTAGATGGGCACAAACATTTGGTGTCAGAAGTCAGCCCACTCAGACATTATATCAAACATTTTATAGTACTAACAGTTTATGAACAACGCATTAATTTTATTTTTGTCCAAGCATGTTGGCTAAATACATCAAATACATTAGAAAAACAAGAACATAACATTTTATGATAAATACATTCATCTTAAACCCAAAATTTTAAAAACTTTTATAACTAATAATTGGATGTCTAGCACATGCTACCTAGCTAAGTTGATTTTTTTTCCTCTTACAAAACTGGGTAATGAAATAATAGCACATATTATACTATAGAACAAGACTAAACATGATACAACTCATTAGGTAGAACTCACCCTTAAAAGCTAGCTTGTAAGGGAAGGGTGCCTAATGGCTTATTTACTAGACAATATTTCGCATATTGGTGGTATGGGACATATCAAAACAACAGATTGTACTACACACATAGATAAGCACGGGTTAGTTGGGTAAAATAATTAACAATGAAATTGTATGGGTAATAATATATTTTAAATGACCAAATTAATAGACTATTGATAAACTAACGTTTTCTGCCTTAATTACTGTTCCACTTTTAGCAATTAAGATGCTTTGAATATATTACTCAATCCACAGATTACCAAAAAACAAAAGTTATCAAATGTTATCATTGCCTCATTTCAGATCCGCTAATTGCAGACATATGAGCAATTAATAGACTAATCTATCTTGACGTTTCATACTCAAATGGAACAATAACATATGACAAAAAAATCAAAAACCCAAGAGTTATGTTATTTAATATAACGAAATATTAAATTAGAAAACATCTTTCAAAAAAGCAAGAGAAAAGACAACGGTTATCCAAAATCAATACCTGAAGTAATCCAAACTAGCAAATCAAAAAATTTGGCAGATCCAAATTAGCTTTGAAGAGAAAACTTCCGTCTTAATGTCGATACAAATGCAGTAAAACCTAGATCACCCTTGACGTCGATTGAATAAGCAGATATCCCTTATGACGATGTCGATTGAATAAGCAGAAGAAAATGCGTTTATTATTTTTATTTTCCTTTCCTTCAAATAAACGATTTTGCTTTCTGTGAAATTTGGGCATGATGATATGACGTTTGGGTGGGGAGATTTGGGGATATGCGCTCCAATTCATTTCGTATCTAATGGTTTGAGGGCTGGTCAACTAAAATGAAATTGCTTCTAGTGGAAAAAAATTGGCAGCAAAAAAATGATTTGGCTTCGGCATTATTACTTTTGTTTCTACAAAAACAAAAGCAAATTTTCATAGGTATATTTTCTAATGCTTTCCTTGTATTAATTGCTTCTGTTGTAATGATGGAACAGAAGCAAATGATATTATTTGCTTTTGTTGCAAGAACATCAGAAGCAAATGAGGAGAAGCAACAAGTGCTTTTTGTACTAGTGAACCCAAGAAAGCTTCTCACCTCGGTTGCATTTTTAGGAATCTGCTAATCTTGTACTGCAACCACCTTGGCGGGATCTACAGCTATCCTTCTTTGGAGACCACATGTCCTAAGAATCTCACTTATTTCTCCAAAAATGGCATTTGGATAACTTTGCCTTTAGCTGATGCACACGGAGAGTTTTCAAAACTTCTCTCAAATGTTGGGCATGCTCTTCTTCGCTTTTGGAGAAGGTCAAGATATGATCAACAAAGACCATGGAAATTTTGTTTAGAACTCCCAAAACACCCTACTCATCAAATCAACAAAATAGGAGGGTGCATTCGTCAACCGAAAAGGCATAACTAACCCTTCAAAGAAACCATCCGGAGTTCTAAAAGCGGTCTTATTTATGCTGTCCTCAGCCACCCTCAATTGATGAAACCTCATGGCTAAGTCCAACTGAGAAAATACCGAGGCACCAACAAGCTTATCAAATAAATCATCAATCCACGAGAGCGGGTACCTATTCTTCTTGGTGAGTTTATTCAACTCTCTATAGTCAACACACAACCGAAGCAAACCATCCGCCTTAGTAGCAAATACAACCGGAGCACCCCATTCAGATATGCTTCGTCTGATAAATCCTTTCTCAAGTAGCTCCCCTACTTGCTTACTCAGCTCCCTTCTTTCCCTCGGAGCCATATGGCGCACTGGTAATGCAACTGGCTTTGCGTTATCCACCAGATATATACAAAAATCGATCTCACGCCTCAGAGGTAAGCCCTGTACCTCATCAAAAACATCAGAATAATCTCGGACTACTGGAACATATTACAGATCATCGATAGATGCATCAAGAGACTCTAGGAAATTAAGCATAACCGAACCTTGTGGGTCACAAGAAACCTCGAGGGTCCTCCCATGACAAGTCAAAAGTCTAACGATCCTCCTCTCACAACCCAGAATGACACCATACATGATAAGCCAGTCCATTCCTAGAATCAACCCATAGCCCATAAACCCAAGCACATATGCGTCGCACTCAAACTCGACACCTAACATAGATATCCTCAAACCCCGACAAATCATGGATAAATAAGCCGAACCACCAATGGGGTTTGAAACAACTATGGGATCCACTACCATACTAGTAATTAAGTACTGAGATTCAACCACAGAACTAGATATAAATGAATGTGAAGCGCCAGAATAAAAAAGTGTTCTTATAGGATGGTTTGAAAGAGAAATTAAACATTCCACAGAAATTTTTCTACCTCTATCAGGAGCACTGATCGCGAGAGCTTGCATTTGCCCTCCAAAAGTTCCTGCCCTTTGACCTTGTCCCTGCGATCCCTGTTTCTTCGGGCACTCCCTAGCAAAGTGTCTAATCTCTCCACAATTGTAGCAAGTGTTCTTTCTTCTGTTACAGTCTTTGACCAAGTGACCCTCTTTCCCACAACTGTGACATTTCCTCTTATCCTTGGCCTTTTCATTCTTTCCACCTTTCTTTTGTTGTTGTTGCTGCTGTTGTCCCTTCTTGGGCCACACCTTCTTATTTTGCGATGTTTCCTTAGTCTTTACTTCCTTCTTTTCTCCCTTGTCTTCATCATGTATTAGGGCCATATCGACAAGCTTTTCAAAAGTGGCTTCCATTGGAATATGGGACATGGCTAACCCATGAAGGGGTTCATTTAGCCCTTTTGCAATCCGCAACGCCTTCTTATGCAGAGTATCCACCAGTTCCAATCTGAACCTTGCTAGATGGTTGGATTTGTTCACATATTCCTTAACAGTCATATTCCCTTGTTTGAGTGCCAAGAATATCTCCATCTGCATGATTTTCTTGTCTTGGGAAAGAAATTTCATTCCAAATCTTTGTCTAAAATCATCCCATGTTTCCACCAGACGTCCAACATGGGTAACTCCCCACCAGAATGAGGCTTCGTCTTTTAGTAGCCAAGCAGCTAACCGAATCTTTCTTCTATCCTCTACTTAAAATATTACGAACAAGTCCTCGATCTCCTTGAGCCAATTCCGTGCCTCTACGAATGTCTCATTCCCATGGAATGGCTTTCCTTTCATATCACAGAAATCTTTGCAGATCTTAGCGAAATTATCTGCTCTTGGAGGAGGAGGAATGACTGGTGCAACTGGGGGAGGAACGTTTCCTTGGCCTTCTGCAAGCGTCGTGGCCTCCAGATACCTACGGAACCATTCTGGTATCGTAACGCCCTATGGGATATTAGGAATGTTAGTTTCCCTAGACATGCTGAAAAGAAAAGGTAAGAGATTTAGACAAAGGACCGAAGGATATTACATATGGCTTTGGGGAAATATGTTTTTCAAAACAGACTTTTCTTTTTGGAAAATGCTTTCTTTTAAAATCCATTTTGGAAATAATTTCCAAATACTTTTATCTAATCTGGTAACCTTCAGCTCTGATACTAGGTGTGACATCCCACATCCGTTAATGTCACTCACCAAGGGAATGCATTAAGTTTGTGAAGCATTATAGGTAAACAAACACATAATAATTACAAAACAGATATAAATAAGATAGCAGCATAAATTTATTTTTTTATTTCAAACAGAAATCATAACATCGTGGTCCAAAATATCATAAGTCACAAAAAGCATTACAATAATATTACTTTTGTCTTGTACCATCAGAGTACATAAATATAAAAAGCATAACATAATTCCCCAAGAAAAAGAGCTAAGCCATAGTAGAGATAATAACTTGAGCCATACTTCGAAAGCAGCTCATAGCAAGATGATAACTAAGTCCTGACTAAGACTGAGTATTGCTGCCCTGAGAATCTGGGGAGGGAGGGAAGGGGGAACGGAAGAAAGAAGAGGAAACAAAAAGGGTCAGACATAAAGTCTAGCGAGTCTAGTTACTTTTAATAAGTAAATAAATAAAAGTAGCACATGACAGGCATATAACGTGGATAAGAGAGATTACTTCATAAATGGCAGGTGTGACAAGGTAGACAGGATAAGGTGTAAACGCTCCCCTAATGATTACTCTGCACTATTACTAGTATAACCAGAATGAGATGATCCCTTTCACTATAAGGTGGTAGACTTGGGCATACGTCCAAATGTACCCTAACTACTACCCTAATCGACCGGCTCCCTAATCCGCATAGATACTTTGTGCTAGCCCCACCGTAGGATGTATCACATCCTGAAGTGGCAACCCCTCATTGATATGCACAACCCCATACCTACAGATGTCACGGTCGTTTTATCCACTTCATCCCGAAACTCATGAACGCACATAGCTTGGTCGGTTTGCGCCGCCAACACCGTCCTCCACATTTGGATCTCTTACAATCAGCGCAGTAGGTGTGCCCCTTCTCTGACCTAGTTCGGAGACATATTTGATACCTACTCCAGGTTACTGGCTAAAATGGGTCCCATACAATATGATACAAGCTCTCCCCTTTGTCTTGTATCCCCCACTAGGTTTTCCACAGGTTATATTTACCCTAAAGGTGTCTTTAATTATATAACCCCAATCTTTCTACCGGTTATGCTTGCCACTAGGTGTCTTTAATTACATAACCTTTTCGGGCTAAGTTTGTGGGCCTATATGTAAATATTACTCACTCCCTCAGATTTTCTTAGCCCACCCACTGTCCAACCAATTTTACTTAACCCTAACTTTAGTTCATATTCATACAATCCCTATGGATTAGATTAGGTTAAGTAGTCCAATTCATTACCATGTCCATTTATGGTTTATAATGAGCTAGACCTTACACATTAGGCCTACAACTTGTGGATGCTGGATATCCCGGTCAGGTGCGGGCAGACTTCTTCCACAAGTTGGGCCCAACCACATATCTTAGCCCGATTCGTTTTTGCGCACTTAGACCTCTCATATTAGGTTCAACATTATTGGTTGCTGGTGCCGGTCGGGCTCGAGCAGACTTCCACCACTAATGCAGCCTAACTTCATGTCATAAGTGCAATTACAATTTTTAAGTGTAATCTTAAACATTTCATTCTTATCAAACTACTAGTGCCTTTGCCTTTATAGGTGTCCATACCCATTTACCTAATGATTGAATTATATCTACAATTCATATAAATATCGTTTAAATTACGCCAATTCTAACCTTTTTCCCCCGTTCCCTAACTAGCGCATTCACATAAGTTGCGTCATGCCTAGGCTAGATAATAGCCTAGTCATAAACGATAAAAGGGGAAAAGTGATGGGGATATAACCAAAGTGAATGTTCTAAAATAACTGGCATAAATATATACTAACATGGTGATAAGGTGAACATATACATACATACTGGCATGGACAGGTAATTGGCATAATAAGGTGGACATAAAAACTGATCTAGTGAAAAGGGTAATGATAAAAACTAGATCTAACATACTTAGGATGAATAGATCCAAATATGAATTCACATATCCAATAATAACATATCTCAATTAATCACAACTTGATGATCTAGATCTGAACAAAAGCTTTACTGTCTAGATAATGATAATCCCAAATTAACCACATACTTAGAAAAAGGGTAAGATCCATATATGTGAGTGACATGATGAATTAACCACAAAGAATTAGATCTATATAAACAGATATAGCATGATAAGGTCTAGGATCCAAGAATATTATAGGTTCACAAATTAAGATAGATCAAATATAATTCGATCACAAGCAAGTATATATCCAAATCACAGTCACATCACAAACTACTTTTATTCATTTAAATCTAAAAGTAACTTACTCACAGTGTTTGGATAAAAAGAGAAGGTAGAAAATAACAGAGGTTGGATCTATGCTTGAATCTCTAAGTTTGATTTACAAAGTTGATAGTTGTAGAAGATAACGGATCCTAGTTCATTCACTGGCAGAGTTTGGCCCCCATGGATTCTCAATGAAGAAAACAAGAGAAATGACCATGTATTTATAGCTTCCAACACCTCTAAAACCGACTGCCACATCAGTCCTTGGGGTGTCAACACCCATGTAGGGGGGGTCGACCCTGGTGTCGACGCCCCTTAAGGGGGGTCGACCCCGGTGTCGACACCCCTCTAGGGAGGTCGACCCACTAGAGCGGGAAAACTGCCGCCTTAGTATTTTTTCAATTTTGAACGATTTTGGATAGGGTTTTGACTCATATCTGACTCATATGTATATATATATAACTATTCTACGTGTATACAAACTTAAAATCCTCATAACTTCTTCATACGATGTCCGTTTTACGCAAACCAAATGTCTATCATGACCGGAATTTCGAGACGGACTCAATGCGCAGTCTATTTCCCTTAATTCCGAATATTAAATTAATTATTATTTAATTTATCCTCTTTTAGTGTTGTTAAAATATGGGGTGTTACATATCTTATATCCGTCTTCCAACCTGTCTTCTTGGCCATAAAATCGTAGCGTCAACCTTCTTCCTTAATCATAATAATAAAGCAAATTCGCTTATTTATTTTACTCTTCCTTAGTCCCTTAAATTCGCATATTTTGACCCCAAAAAAAATAAATCCATCTTTTCTGTAAGAAACAAAATGAAATCGAGTTCAATTGGGAGAAATAGCGGTTGTATGTGCTTGGAAATATGGTCGCCGTTACTGGTTCATTTTTTGAATTGGAAAAAGATTTGCGTATTGTTCCTCTTTGACAGTTTTGCTAAGTTTTGATGTAATCTTTCATCTTCCTTTAATTTTCATTTGTTCCTCGTTATAAGTTGTGTGTGAATTCAATTGTTACTCTTCTCGGTGGTATATTGATTTCTAAAAATTACTGCAGTATATTTTTGTACATAAAAAGTATGCAGATTAATTCTTAAAAGTGTAGAAAACCATATTTTTTGATGGATTTACTTGTGTATTATTTACATCTTGAATTAGTAAAATCCATTGGAACACTTAGGATATTTTAATGGTTCTTCGTGTCTATGACTTGATTTACAATTCTTTACCTCATTAAGCCATTATAGCCATTGGTGGACGTTCTCTTTTTCTAAAAACAGGATTTCCATCTTTGATCTATGAATTTGCTTATGAACCAAGGTTCGAAATCCCGGTTTCCGATTCCGTTCTGGTCATGTAGAAAATTTAAAATTTCGGTTCTGGTTCGGAAATTCCGATTTATTTCCGGTTTGTCAATTCGGGTACCTTTTTTAATAAATATACAAATACATATGCAAACACTAATGTTCATTTTGGTTGCCTGCGTTTTATATCAAAAATGTGATAAGCCGTCTAGTGAATAAAATAATACAACATGTCAACATGGGCCAGTTTAAATTACATAATGTAATAAGCCGTCCAACTACATACCGTAACCCATAATATTACCATTTAATATCCCGTAATATTACCCATTTTCCCATTTATCCTCTTCATCGTACAAAATAAAACCTAGCCGACATTCAACCTATAATCTGTTCGAATAAAAAAAAACCTGTTCATCGCCAGATAGAGGAAGGAGGTGGAGGGAGGCAGATCGACGCAGACCAAATATTCCCTAATCGAAACCAAATATTCTCTAATCGAAGAAGAATCCGATGAGTGCCAGAGGCAGATCAACTCCAAAGATCGAATTCGATACAAAGTGGGATACGAATTTAGTGTAAGCTTGCTATTTTTTATAGGGTAAATAAAGATTTTTCTTGTCACGTGAAGTTGTATTAATTTTGTATTTTTTGCAGTTGATTCAAAATAAAGTAAATACTCGTTTTTGTTTCCTCGCTTTGCTATGCAGTTTCGACCTGATGCCTTGGCTTTGTGTTTTCTTCTTCTTTCTGCCTAAAGAAACCGAAAACGGTTTTTTTTATTGAATTCCGGTCCAGTCCACGCCGAAACCGGGCCGGATGGCCGAAAATCCGGCGTGCCGGCCAAAATTTCAAACCTTATTATGAACATGTTAGAGTTAGTGTATTATTATTTCCAACAATGTTTCTTCTGTAGTCGTTTACTTTTGGGTTGTCTACAGTCTTGCTGGATCGATATAGGTTGCTCATTGCATAAAAAAATTGTATATGTTTTGTCTGCAAAAACCAAAGTTCAAATATTAGTGCGCATTGGAGTAAGAAAAATCTAATGCTTTTTCTGATTACACCCCATCCATGGGCCGTGAGATAATTTCAAAACTATATACGAGTATTTTCCAATGTCATATGAGCAATGCACAGCTTCAAATCATGATCAATGAGCCATGATCATTTAGTAGAGATAGTTATTTAGACATATATAGTTGAGTTAGGCATTTATCTTATTGTCTCTTGCTGATGCAGCACATGGAAAGACATACACCGTTAGTTGAATAAATAGGTTGGTTTATGTATATTTCCTTCTATGGATTAACAGTTTATCATTATTTTGGAAATCAACATTGCAATTGACGAAGATAGCACATGGGCATAACATATCTCATAAAATAAATGCAATTAGCTACATTTTCATCCTAAGCAAGAATTGAGTTGTTTTGATCTTGTCCAGTTGAAGAGAGTGCAGATAGTTTAATTCCATATTAGTTATATGATTATTAGACCCATGCATGCTCGTTGCAAACCGGAGCAATCAGCTATTTATCCTTACAGTTGAGGTCTCTTGAGTCTAATGACAGTCTTACCTGGTTCAGGTAAACGCATATCAATTGCTAACAAATAACATGTGTTGTAGGATCAAAACTATAAAGTGTCAAATCACAGAGTTTGTTTGGAGCAATTAAATTACTCATTCACTCGGTTCTCATGATTCTTATCAATGGACCAAGAATTAGTTTGTACACACTATTTTGGGAAGTGTGTAAAAAACTACTATTTTCCATTGGTGGAAGTTAGTAGGACCCGTAACGCCCTTCCTGCCCTCCTGAATTCCACCAATGAAAACCGGAAGTTTTGTTCACTTCACGAAAGTGAGGTGAACAAACTCACTCTCCAATAGACCATGCCAAACACACACAGTTCCAGTATCATTTGTATGGAGTAGTTAAAACTATCATAAATTTTTTCTACTTCATTTTAATAACAAAAACATGGATATTTTTTTACATTGATAGGAACAAATCAAATTTCCTGATGAATGTTTATAATTTAAAACTTCCTTCTTTGTAATAACAATGAATTTCACAAACTCAACAGGTAGACAGATCAAACTAATACAAATAGTTATCTCTGAAACTTCGACCACTATAGATGCATTATAAGGTTGCTTTTCCCTCTATATAAATTCATTAACGCAAAGAGAAAATGCATTACGGTCAACATGAAGTCCAGCTAATAATTTCTTGTTTGCTAAAAGTCTGCGATACAGACAAGTTGTCATGCTTTTTAACCCAGTCCATCTTGGAGCTTACATACACCACCAATTTCCATAAATGTTTCATCAAGCACAACCAATAAAAGCAAGAAAAGAATCTTTAATTGAACTCCATCATCAACTAAAATTCTAGTTGGATTGTTTTGATATGTAATATGAATTTTGGCTTTTCATATTTGATAACATATACAATGTGAGGTAGATCCAGCAAAAAATCTGGCTGTCTAGGAACTTTGATAACAGATGGAGGCAATCCATAGTTTTTTCACGAGGAACAAAAACACATCTCATAATTAGGCCAATAAGCTCATCAGCTTCACAGCAAGTGACTATATATTATAATCCAAGACCAAAATCTTCAGCAAGTGCAACACGTAATTGGCAAATTTTAGAATCAGGGTATATATAAGACAATTCCAGAGACCCCAAGGCTTCGGCCACCTCTGCATTTGGTCTGTAAAGATTCTCATTTGCATCAAGCTTCATAATATCTAAGGATCCCTTCCAAGACATTTAGACAAAGCCTTAAATAGAAAAATGGGTTGATAAGGATAAAGTTTTTTGAGGTGTTAACAAATGAACATGTGGCACCCCGCTCTGTTAATGTCACTCGTTAAGAGAATGCATTAAGTTTCGTGAAGCATTATAGGTAAACAGAAACAGAACAAGACAAATATAAAATAGCAGCGGAATTTAAAACTTTTGTTAAGCAGAAAACATCGGGTTCAGAACATAGTTACATCACAAGTCTGAAATGCATAAAACCTAGTATATCAATTTAAAACTTCTATCTTGTACTTAAATCATTAGAGTACAATAATAAAAGAAGCATAATCCCCAAAAGGTAGCCATAGTAGAGAGATATGAAATCAAGCAGTACATCTAAGCAGCTCCAAGTAGGATGAAAGCAGAATCCTGACCAAGCTTGAGTAATACCACCCTGAGAACCTTGGGAGGGAGGGGGAGGGGGGACGGAAGAGAAAGAAGAGGAAACAAAATAGGTCAGACATAAAGTTTGGTGAGTCCAGTTACTTTTAGCATATAAATAAGTAAAAGTATCATGACAGGAAGACTTATGCGTACTTCAAATGATAGGCAGGTATGGCAAGGTAAACAGGACAAACATGATATAATATATTGCGGTTCTCTAGTACTTTCTATGCACCAATACTAGTGTCGTATGAACAAGATGATCCCCAACAAGTACAAGATGGTAGACTTATGCGTACTTCAAGTGAGAGGTTTTACCTCATACGATAACAGGCAGCCCAACTAAACATACAAGAGTTACCCCTAAGGATAATAACGGGCTCCTAAACATACCATAGTCTAGATATACCTTAATTACTACCCCAATCGATCGACTCCCTACTCCGTAGATACCCTGTGCTGGCCCCACAGTAGGGTGTATCACTTTCTAAAGTGGCAACCCTTCATTTTCAGGATGTGCACAACCATATCTTCAGGTGTTACAGCGTCTTAATCCTCCCCTATCCAGACCCATGCACGCACATGACCCTGTCAGAATGCGCCGCCCACACCGTTCCTTCGTTTGGTTCTCTTACAATCAGCCCAGTAACAGTGCCCCGACTCCGACCTAGCTCGGAGTACTCGTTTGATAACTAAATATGAGTTACTGACTGAAACGGGTCCCACACACAAGATGATACAAGCTTCCCCTACACTTGCATCCCCACTACTAGGATTTCCACTGGTTATGCCATACCAGTGTAATAAAATTGCATAACCCCAACAGGTTAAATTTGTGGGACTATATATAAATATTGCCCACCACCCCAAGATATACTTAACCCTCCCACTATTTCAAGCAAGTTTACTTAACCCCTACTCAAGTTAACATATTCTTGTAATCTCTATGGATTCAACCAGGTTAAGTATTAATTACCATTTATTCATTTATGGTTATAATGCGCTAGACCTTCCACATTAAGCCTACAACTTGTGCATGCTGGATATGTCGGACAGGTCCGGGAAGACTTCTTCCACAAGTCGGACTTAAACTCGTGTCCACGTTTATGAACTTAGGCCTCTCACATTAGATTCACCACTTGTGGTCGCTGGATATGCCGGGCGGGCACGGGCAGACTTCTACCACAAGTGTAATCTAACCTTGTGTCTAAGCGCGGTTACAGTTTCAAATTACTGTAGTTCTAGGCATTTTCCTTCTTTAACAATTATCCCTATTTCATTATAGGTTTTCATGGCCCTTTTCCACGTTATATTTATCTTGTACCATATGGCCCAAATTAAAATTCAAAATCACAATTTGATTTATGCCCCAAATCCATATTCATGTATTTTATTCAATTTATGCCCAAATTTCCCAATACAAGTTATGCCCCAATTTTAACGTTTTCCCCACAATCCCAATTTCACACGTTCGCATATTTCAACAGTATGCTTAGGCTCGAAGGTAGCCTCGCTATAAAATAAAAAGGGAAAAGAAGAAGGGAAGAGAACAGAAATAATCATAATAACAAGATTGACGTATGACGGCAAAAATAGGCATAGCACAGTGACAAAATTGGGCATAGTGACAAGATATGCATATAGAAACAAATTTGATGAACATGTTATAATAGAACTTATTAGGCATAGTGTCATGATCATAAACATGCATGATGAGATCTAATCAGTGAATTAGATATACAAATAATGGCAGATCTGACATGATAAATAGGCATAGGCTTAGATCCGATTTGTAGTTATGTCAAAATAACTTAGATACACAGGTTATGGCAGATCTGATATAATTCAATTAGTCACAGGCTTAGATCCAATTTATAAGCATGTTAAGATTATCTTTTAAGTATTCATATCTAAAAATAACATAGACTCACTGTGATTGGATCTAAGAAAACTGAGGATAGTGTGTTGTTAAATCAACGATCTTTGAATACGTATGAATTGTTGTTAATGAAGAAAAGGCTAATTTAATCTGACTTGGAGCAGCATCTCACCATCGCCATTGATTTATATGAATAAAACAATGGGTATAAGGTCTTATTTATATCCATCAGTCAACGAATCTAGACCAAAAATCAGTCCACATTCACGCACAAGAATCTGCCCAAATCTGCAGTGGGGTTGACCCCGGGGTCGACCCCCCTGTTGGTGGGTCGACCCCTATGTCAACCCCCAACGGTCTATTTTCCCGCTTTCACTTCCCGCTTCTGGTTTTTGAATTTTTTTGAATTCTGGACTTATATATATTCTTCTTATGCGTATACAAACTTCAAACCTTAATATCTTTTTCATATGATGTCCGTTTTACGCAAACCAGGTGTCTATTTTAACTAGAATTCTGAGACGAACACAACGACATAGTCCGTTTCACTTAATTCTAAATATATAATCAAGTAATCCTTAGTTTATCATTTTAATGTGTTGCTAAAATTACGGGGTGTTACATTCTCTCTTAATTAAAGGATTTCGTCCACGAAATCTCCAAGTTAAGATGAATGTATATCTTAGCATCCATCACCCATCTACTCATCCATCAATTATAGGTATCCATTGTCCTTAAATATTTCTAATGCTTATGTGAACATATGCAAAGGTGTGTGTACATGTTACTGTAGTAATGCGGAAGATCATGCGGTCTACTAATTCAGTCAACCTCCTTAATGCAAGGTATGTTAGTGCCATGAATCCATCAAGTATGCAAGTAATCTTATTATAACGTGTAAGTTCTATATGTGTGCACAATCATTCATTCAATTGCAACATCCACATGATGATACACCCACTTTTATACATAAAAGAAGAAAAATGCACACACATCCATATGCAGCATGAGAGTCATTGAGCCATCTAGTGCCTAATATGCGTGTATATGCATCCACGAGCAACCACTTGCAAACACCTGCATCCACTTGCATCCATCAAACATAAAATGTATCAAAACACCTGTTTAAATCCATGGGATTCCCACCTAAAGGTCGAAGATTCGATCGATAGGATATACTTTAAATGATTGAAACAAGCATGAATAAAAGCCTTGAAAAGGAAGTTAAGAACATACCCTTGAAAAGAAAAGGGTACGAAGCATGAATCTTGTCTTCAATCTCCCAATTTGCATCTTCTTGGTTATCTTCCCACTGAACTTTCATCAACTTTACTTCTCTGTTGCGTAGCTTCTTAACTTCTGATCCAAGAATACGGGTAGGAACTCGTCTAACCGTCGCCTCCTGTTCCACCTTTGCTTACTCAAGCATACTCGGCTCAACTACTTCTGCAATATCATGTAAGCACTAACGTAAATGAGAAACATGGAAGCCATCATGAACGCCGAATAGTATCTCTGGTAGCTTTACTCTATAGGCCAATTGGCCAATCCTTTCTGTTACAGGAAATGATCCTACAAATCTTGGTGCTAATTTCCATACAGATCCAAAGCGAATCACATTCCTCAAAGGTGATACCTTGATGAAAACCATGTCTTCCACCTTAAACTCAATGTCAGCCTTTTTCTTATCTCCGTAGGACTTCTGCCTATCCTGAACTGTCTTCATTCGTCGTTTAATAAGACCAGTCTTTTCTGAAGTTTCTCTATTTGTCTCAGGTCCAAGTTGAAGCCTATCTCTGTTGTCTCAATTTGAGATCCTTCTGCGAGAACAAATATTTGTGCAATTTATGGTCCATGCACAACTCGAACCTTTCTTCAAGCAGATGTTGCCGCCAAGTCTTAAGCGCGAATACTATAGCAGTTTATTCCCAAACATGGGTAGGGTAGTTCTTCTCGTGAACTCTGAAATGTCTACTATTGTAACATACTTCCCTTCCCTCTTGCATCAGAACCACACTAAGCCCTGTACCACATGCATCATTGTATACTGTAAACAGTTTGTTCCCATCGGGCAAGGTTAATACTGGGGCTGTTGTCAGAGCTCTCTTCAATCGCTGGAAAGCATCGTCACAATCTACATCCCAAGAAAATGATAGATTTTCTTCATCAGCCTGGTGAGTAGGGCTGGTATCTTTGCGAAGTCCTTAATGAACTTCCGTCAATAGCCTGCCAAACCAAGAAAACTTCTCACCTCCGTTGAATTCTCTGGGATCTACCAATCTTGAACTACAACTACCTTTGCGGGATTTACTGCTATCCCATCTTTAGAGACCACATGCCCTAGAAATCTCACCTCTTTCCTCCAGAAATGACATTTGGAGAACTTCGCCTTAAGCTGGTGTGCACGGAGAGTTTTCAAAACCTCCCTAAAATGTTAGGCATGCTCTTCCTCGTTCTTCGAGAAAATCAAGATGTCATCAACAAAGACCACAACAAACTTATTTAGAAACTCCCGAAACACCCTACTCATCAGATCAACAAAATAGGCGGGTGCATTCGTCATCCAAAAGGCATAACGAGCCACTCGAAGAAACCATCCAGAGTTCTAAAAGAAGTATTGCCTATACTGTCCTCGACCACCCTCAACTAAGGAAACCCCGTGGCCAAGTCTAACTGAGAGAAAACAGATGCGCCAACAAGTTGGTCAAATATATCATCTATCCTCGGAAGTGGGTGCCTATTCTTTTTAGTGAGTTTATTCAACTCTCAATAGTCTACACATAAGCGAAACAAACTATGACACCCCACGTCCGTTAATGTCACTCACTAAGGGAATGCACTAAGTTTCATGAAGCATATAAGTAAACGAAAACAAAAATATTACAAGACAGATATAAAGCAATAGCGGAATTTAAATTTTATTTCAAACATAAGTCATAACATCGTGGTCCAAAATGTCACAAGTCTGAAACTACATAAAGCCATTACAAAAATATAAAATTTTCTGTCTTGTTCCATCAGAGTACATAAAATGCATAATTCCTCAAAAAGAGACAAAGTCATAATAGAGATAAGAACTTGAGCAATACTTCAGAAGTTGTTCCAAGCAAGATGATAACTGAGTCCTGGCTAAGCCTGAGAATTCCCACCCTGTAAACCGTGGGGGGAGCGGGGAACGGAAGAAAGTAGAGGAAACAAAAAGGGTCAGACATAAAGTCTGGCAAGTGCAATTACATTTTGCAAGTAAATATGTAAAAGTATCATGATAGGCATATAAGATGGGCAAGAAAGATAACATCATAAAACGTAAGTATGACGAGGTAACCATGATAGAGTTTATGCGCTTCTCTAATGGTTACTCTGCACTAATACTAGTATAACCAAAAATGGGATGATCCCAACAACTATCAAATGGTAGACTTAGGCATACGTCCAGATGTACCCTAACTACTACCCTAAACGACCGGCTCCCTACTCCGTAGATACCCTATGCCAGCCCCACAGTAGGGGGTATCACTTCCCTAAAGTGGCAACCCTTCGTGTTGATGTGCACAACCATATCTATTGATGTCACAATGTCTTATTTTCCCAATCAGGCGGAGTCGTGCGTGCACATGACTCCGATGGAACGCGTCGTCGGACACCGTCCCCACTTTTGGATCTCTTATATTCAGCCCAGTAAGCGTGCCCCACTCCGACCTAGGACGGAGTACTCGTTTAATACCTTCATATGGGTTACTGACTGAAATGGGTCCCCACACAAAATGATAAAAGATCTCCACCTTGTCTTGTATCCCCACTAGGATTTCCATGGGTTATGTATGTCCACTTATGCCTTTTATTACATAACCCCCTCAGATTAAGTTTGTGGGCCTATATATAAATATTACCCACCCCTTTAGATTCACTTAACCCACCCTCTATCCAAATAAGTTTACTTAACCCTTTTTCAAGTTCATGTTCATACAATCCCTATGGATTCAACTTGGTTAAGTATTCCAATTTATTACCATATTTTCATTTATGGTTAAAGCGTGCTAGACCTCCCACATTAAGCTTACAATTGGTGGATGCTGGACATGCGGGGCGGGTCCGGGCAGACTTATTCCACAAATCGGGCTTAATCTCGTGTCTTAGCACTTCTCGTATATGTGCACTTAGACCTCTCACATTAGACACACACTTGCGGTCGCTGGATATGCCGGTAGGTTCTGGGCAGACTTCCACCGCAAGTGCAATCTAACCTCGTGCCATAAGTGCATTTACAGTTTCTAATTACTGTAATCCTATGCATTTCATTGTTATCCTATTTTCACCTATGTCGTTATAGGTTAGAGGTTTCATGCCACTTTTTCCCCAAATATGTTCATTGTGAATTATATCAAAGTTATATATAAACATTACTCAAGTTGTGCCAATTTCAATATTTTCCCCCGTTCCCTAACTAACGCATTCATTTATATATATAGCGACATGCCTAATCTAGAAAGTAGCCTGGCCATAAGCAATAAAAAGGGGAAGGTGATGGGAAGATGACAAAAGTCATTATTCTAACATAACTAGCTAAGCTTACTGGCATAGTGATAAGGTGGACATATAAGCATAGATCTAGTGAACTTATAATAGTTAAGCTAGTTCCATCATAACAAGGTGACATAATAAGCATGATATGATGTAAATTAATAATTTAGATGTCCAACTAGATCATATCCAATATGATAAGCACAAGGTGATCTCAATAGTAAGCTAGATCTAAGATCAAAAGTAGATCTAACATAATAAAGGTTAAGATCTCATAAATATATCAGAATGACATAGATTCACAAATTACAATTGATTCTATATGATAAAGATTGAGATCCAAAATAACTAATTTAGGAGATCATAGATTCACAATTTACAATAGATCTAGTATAATCCAGTCACAAAAACAGATCCAAACTATAGTCATATCATGTTTACTTTTAATCATTTAAACCTAAAAGTAACGTGAAACTCACAGTGTTTGGATTAGAAAATAGAAGAAGAACAGATCTACACTTGAATCTCAAATCTTTAATTGCAGAAGAAGAAAAGGGTATGAATCAATCCAGGCACTGACAACATTTGGCCTCCATTGATTTTCAGTGAAGAAAACTAGAGAAATGAGCCTATATATATAGCTGCCAGCCCTAGAAATTCGAATGCCACCTCAACCCTAGGGGGTCGACACCCCCTGGGGGATCGACCCTGGTGCCGACACCCCTCGTGAGGGTCGACTCCCTAGAGCGGGAATTCTACCGCCTCTTTTTTTTTTTTTTTTTGAATTTTGAATTGTTTTCTGACTTTTTGATTTAATATATGTATATGTATATATAATTCTTCTACACATATACGAACTTCAAACCCTCATAACTTCTTCATACGATATTCGTTTTATGCAAACCAAATGTCTATCTTGACCATAATTTCGAGACAGACACAATGACGCAGTCTATTTCCATAAATTCTGAATATTAAATTATATATTCTTTAATTTTCCCTCTTTAGTATTGTTAAAATTACAGGGTGTTACATTCTCCCTTACTCAAAGGATTTCGTCCCCGAAATCACCAAGTTAAGAAGAATGTATCCTACCATCCACATCCATCTACTCATCCATCAATCACATGCATCCATTGTCCTTAAAGGATTTCTAATGCTTATATGAACATATGCAAAGGTGTGTGTGTATGTTTGTTGATGGGCCTTTCGGACTACCCATTAAGGCATGATAACGTGGTAGATTCATACCCAAGGCACTCGAACTTAATATATCAGTGAAGCCCAACATCCAGTTCGCTTCATCCATTGGGGGCGGCCCAACAGGAACCCGAGATGACCAAGCTAGACTAACTATGATGTGTTCACCTAGAGTCCAAAAAGCTAGCCTAAAGAGTAGCTCATTCTAGATCTTTTTCATTCAAATTACCCAAGGCAGATGAATCGCATACCAATTCTTCAGCGGATACTGATTCGTTCAGCCGCAACTATTCTTCTGGATCCGATGACGCGTGTTGATAACGGTCAAGTATCATATCACGTATAAGTACTTCTGTTCTAGTTCAGAAATGGGGGTTGTAAGAAAAAAGGAGAGAATTATTGTAATCATTCTAATTGATAGTTGAAATCATATAGAAAGATTATAAAGTGGACGTAGGCTCATTAACGTCGAACCACTATAAATTTGTGTGTGATCCCTTCTCATTTTTTTCGTACTGTTTATAATTGGTAATCTTCACTTATTCTCTACAAAACTCTTCTTTTTGGGTGTTGAACCAATTTTTGGTATCAACATTTTTGGTGCTTTCACTGAGAAACGTGACTTTCTCAGATCAATCCAGGTTTTCACTCTACTTTTGGATTATCAAGTCCAAGACGAAAATCTCATTTTTATTACTGCATTGATTTAGCAATGGCAGGAAAAACAGCTCACAATACTGGAAAAAACCTGCAGATAGGAACATCTACGGAAGCAGCTGGCGGGTCGACCATCCCTGAAACTGCTCCAGATCAGCCTGCATTACTCCCCGGAAGGGACTTAGCTCTGTCTTCTGCCTTCGCCACCCAAGACGAGTTTGTGGCTGTGGTAGATCAGCTTATGGAAACCACTGATGCCCTAAGAGCCCATTCTCAAGAGAACGCCGCTATGCGTGAGGACATGACCCGCATAGTGAGGCAATGGAAGGAATTCAGAAATCAAGCTTAGGAGGCCCGGGGCCATCGACTCCCTCCTCCTTAGTTGGATCAAGTGTCAGAAAGTTCCTCCTCATCGGAGGAGGGCAGAGACCCGCGTCAACCTCGACGTCCGTTAGAAAGAGTTGAAAATGTCCCGCAACTACGCATGGAGGGACATCGTAATCCACCGGATGAGCGCGACCAAGAGCATGCTGATCAGGCCGAGTTAGAAATTGTCGATCCTATAGCCCCGCATAATCGGGAGGCATCCGCTCCTATAAATCGAAATGCTGCTCGAAGAGATCGGGCCCCCGTACATCCTCCCTGGAATCTTGTGATTGACCGAGAAAACCGGAGGAGAAGGAGAAATGCCCGGATGACATTTCTTGACGAAGGGGCTATAAGAAGTCCATCTCTTGAAGAGGTCGACCCAGACACGGTTGTTCCGCCAAATCTAGCCGCTATGGTGCGGTAGATTATGAACGATAGTCGTGGGCATAGGATTGAAGATTGGGGAGTTAACCGAAGCCATACACCGTTCACTAACGACATTTTGCAAGCGGAGTTTCCCAGGAGATTTAATATGCCCCAAATGAATCAATATGATGGAACCTCAGACCCACAACAGTACCTGATGAGATACTCTTGGCACATGGAAGTAGCAGTTGCCCCTGACAAAATTAAGTGTAAAGCTTTTCTAATCTTTTTAAGCGGGATACCCCTCATGTGGTTTGTAAGTTTGCCCGTAAAGACATTTCCTAGCTTTAAAAACCTGAGCGAAAAATTCCTGACTCAATTCCGTCTTCACGCTACCAAATCAAAGCATGTCATGGCTTTGTCAGCAGTTAAGCAGGGAAGAGACGAATCCCTGAGGAATTATCTCAACCGATTCAGTCGGGCTACAACTGAAGTTAGCAACCCCACCCACGAAACCATCTTGATGGCCATGGTCAATGGCATTGACAAACGAACTGAGTTCGGAAAATATTTGATTGGAAAGCCACCGACCATCATTGAGGCTTTTTATGAAAAGGGCCACATCCGACTGAGGCAAGAAGATGCGCAGGTGGAAGAAGAGGATGGTCCGAAAGATACTTTCACTCCGTCAACTCGAAACATTGTCGCGGTTAAACAATCTGGGGATAACTCGGGGAAAGTCGAAGTAAATGTTGAAAACCGTGGCAAACGAAGTAGCGAGGGGTCGAGGGAGAACAACGGGAGTTCAAAACAAAGTGGAAGCTCCCGGAAGCGCCCTCGTTTCCAGGTGTTTGACACATATACTACCTTAAATGATACACTAGAGAATATATATCTCAATACCTGCAATACAATGCAGTACAAGAAACCGCCTCCACGAGATCCCATGGAGAAGGAGCGAGCAACTGGGAAATATTGCTTATTCCACGAAATTTACGGGCGTACGACCAACGAGTGCCAACAGCTTAGGGACATCATTGAAAAGATGATTCGAGAAGGGAAACTTGACGAGTATAAAACAACTCCAAGGGACAGGGGGCAAGGAACTCCGATGCCCAAGCAAAATCAAGCTGCATCTTGTGCTACCCCTCAAGAAAAGGGGAAGGGGATTGTTATCAACGCCATTGTGGGAGGACCGCATCCGGCAGGACATAGTATCAGAGCCATGGAACGATATGTCAATGCCGCGAAACACCTCGATGTTGAAGAAGTGAATCCCTATGAGGCCGCAAGTCCCATTAAATAAAGAAGAACGATGGGCGAGGATATCGTCTTCCGTGACCGCGAGTCAATCGGTATATAAACCCCAACGGTCGATCTGTTGGTGATAGCAGCCATCATTAGCCCAGCTATTGTCCGAAAAATTCTGGTTGACAACGGAAGTTCAATGAACATCATATTCAAATAGACCTACGACCAAATGAAACTAGAAGCAATGGACTTAGAGTTGTATGAAGGCCAAATATGAGGTTTCAATGGAGCTTCCACCGAACCCATCGGCCAGGTCAGGCTGTCGGTCGAGAACCTTGAAGGAGGAAATCGGGAAGTGGGGGTGCTCCTATAAAACAAAAAGGTAGATGCTAGGTTCTGAAAGGTCGAGAGCCCTGAAGGAGGAAATCGGAAAGTTGCAAGCCAATGGATTCATCCAAGATTCAACCTATCCCGACTGGATAGCCAACCCGGTACTTGTGAAGAAGGCTAATGGGAAGTGGAGAACCTGCATTGATTTTTCCGATTTAAATAAAGCCTGCCCTAAGGACAGCTTCCCATTGCCTAGGATTGATCAGTTAGTCGACTCAACCGCCGGGCATGAGCTACTTTCGTTCATGAACGCATACTCTGGATATAACCAGATTGCCATGCACGTCCCTGACCAAGAACATACCAGTTTCATCACCAACCTTGGACTATACTGTTATGTAGTGATGCCCTTCGGCCTGAAGAATGCAGGAGCAACCTATCAAAGGCTAGTTAACCGGATGTTTCATGATCAAATAAGGGAAACAATGGAGGTATATATAGATGATATGTTAGTAAAGTTGAAAAAAATCATCCGAGCACGTGAATAACCTTTCGAGGATGTTTAGCATTCTCCGGAAATACGGCATGAAACTGAACCCATTAAAATGTTCTTTCGGAGCAGCATCGGGAAAATTCCTAGGCTTCATTGTGAGTTCTCGCGGAATCGAAATCAATCCTGATCAAATTTCATCCCTTAAGGGAATTCAGGAACCCCGCCGAATAAAGGATGTCCAAAGTTTAGAAGGTTAGGTAGAAGCCATAGGACGGTTCATTTCGAAAGCCACTGATAAGTGCCTACCCTTCTTTGAATTAATAAAAAGGGGGAAATGAAACTTCGCTTGGATGCCCGATTGTGTTGAAGCTTTTCAAAATCTGCTCGACCATCTTGAAAAACCTCCTATTCTCTCTAAGCCTATCGATCATGAAGACTTATTTGTTTATTCAGCAGTATCCACACATGCGATTAGCTCATTACTGGTCCGCGAAAAGGAGCGGGTACAACGACCAGTTTATTATGAAAGTAAGAAATTAACCGAAGCAGAACGAAACTATCCTAAGATTGAAAAATTGGCTTATAGCTTGTTAATCACATCAATAAAGCTTCGGCACTATTTCCAAGCTCATTTAATTAAGATATTCACTGACCAACCTCTTCGACAAATCTTGCAACGACCAGAAGCCAGCGGAAGGCCGCTGAAATGGAACATCGAATTGAGCCAGTTCAACCTCCTCAGAAATCAATTCGAGGACAGGCCTTAGATGATTTTATAGTAGATCTGGAAGATGAATATCAGGGCGATGACCCCGGGCCTATGAAGGCCGGCCAGGAGCCAGTCATCTGGAAGCTTTACACGGACGGAGCCCGAAATAAGCAATACTCGGGAGGTGGCATAGTACTTCTATGCCCCCCAAAGGGCAATCGATTTATTATGCTTTGAGATTAGAATTTTTGGCAACCAACAACGACTCCAAGTATGAAGCCCTAATTGCTGGGCTCAGACTAGCGAAAGATCTGAAGATAACATCATTCGAAATCTTTTATGATTCACAGCTTGTAGTGTGCCAAGTTCGAAAGGAATTTATTACCAGGGGAGGTCGACTGACCTCTTACCTCAAGGAGGTCGAGAAATTACTGCGGAATTCGACCGGTATAGCATTTCTCATATTCCGAGGGGAAGAACCAGAAAGCATATAGACTAGCAAAACTTGCTAGTTCAGACCATCCGAGCGAGACAGAGTTAGTTCCTATAGAGACCCTGAGAATACCAAGCATCAACCAGATGGAAGTCGATCAGACTGATGACGAGCCCGAAGAAGAATCATGGATGACTCCCATCAAAAATTTCCTTCTCCATGGCGAGCTTCCTGAAAAGAAAAACGAGAAGTGAGCCTTGGTACGACAGGCTTCCAAGTACCTTACTCAGCAAGCTAGCTCTATAGAAGAGGGTTTTATGTTCCTATGTTTCGGAGTGTAGCCAACAATGACATCAAAAGGATACTGCAGGAAGTACACGAGGGGGATTGTAGGGCACACACAGGGAGGCAAACCCTGGCCTGGAAAATACTGCGCTATGGATACTTCTGGTTGACCGTCAATAAGGACGCTGCTAATTATTCCAAGAGATGCGATAAATGCTAGAGATTCGCACAAATCCCACGAGCGCCCCCAACAGAGATCACTCAAATGACGAGTCCTTGTCCATTCGCTGTATGGGGAATTGACATTATCGGAAACTTGCCCATTTCGAAGGGAGGTGCCAGTTATGCGGTCGTGGCGGTAGATTACCTCACAAAGTGGGCAGAAGCTGAACAAATGACTACGATTACAACAAAGAAAGTCATCAACTTTATCGTCAGAAACATTATATGCCGGTATGGAATACCCCGAGCCATTATCTCATACAACGGAACTCAGTTCGACAGTCAGGAATTCCGAGATTTTTGTAAGACGTATCATATCGAGAAGAAATATACCACAGTCGCACATACCCAATCCAATGGTCAGGTTGAAGCAGTTAACAAGATCATTAAAACCATTTTGAAGAAACAGCTGGAGTGTGCCAAAGGAAAATGGGTCAACGAATTGCCCTTGGCATTATGGGCGTATCATGCTACCCATAAAACAGCTACAGGACATATTCCCTTCGCCTTGTCGTACGGTTTTGAAGTAGTTCTCCCGATCGAGCTTGAAGTCCCGACCCATCGGACGACCTACTACAATCCCCTATCTAACAAGGCGCTTGTCCTGACATCATTAGAGATGATCGATGAGAAAAGAGAAGAGGCAAATCTTCATGTCGTGGCCCACAGGCAAAGGGTCGCTCGGTATTACAACAAGAAAGTCCAACCAAAGGCCTTCGAAGTAGGAGATTTAGTTCTGAAACGAGTCTTCCTGGTCCCCGTCCACATGGGCCCGAAGTGGGAAGGACCCTACGTTATTCAAAGAAAGCTCGATAACGGAAGTTTCAGACTAATAACTGTGGATGGCGAGCCATTTCAAAGAGCATGGAATGCAGAGCATTTGCAAACTTATCTCTCTTAAAAATTATTTTCTAGTGTTTATTTTATTTCTTTTAGCAATTGATTTGTTAGTTGTTTTTAGCATTGTAATAAGCGACCTTTCATTGGTTGCATTGTCGTATGAATAAGAGTCTCCTTTCTTGCTCTGTTTTGTTATTATTGTAAAAGCTGAAGATTATGCTCGACCGACTATCGATCATGCTTTGACGCTTTGATAAAACGGACAGAGATAGAGCAAGATAGCTCGACCAATGGAATGAGAGCTTGACATCATCAATCGACTGACTAGGTTTATGACTTCTACTTTGGACAACTCAAGGGTAAAGTCGACTCCCATCCAGGCATATTGATCAACTATCAGGACTCAACTCCCAACCTCATTGACTTGAGGATGAGTATAAGTGACAAAAGAGCGTGAATGGTGCACCCTGACAAAAGACTGCTCAAACAATAAAACTTTGCCCTTTACCGACTAAAGGATAAGTATAAAAGCATAGAGGCGCTCCTCTCGATTGCATTCAATCCTTGATCAAGATTGGGTCTACTTGAGTTCAGCAGTGGAGGTCACTATTCAAACACCTACCTGACATCGGGGGCAAAAGAAATAATCAGCACACCCGACAAGGGAAAAGTACGATTCATCCTTAACATTTAAAGCAAAACGAAACAGGAAATTCATATGACATTCTTGTTACACACACGTTACAAGCATTAGCAAAATAAGTAGATTTCCATTTAAAATACCCTGACATCATTACAAAATACTACTGCATGACAGGTACCAGTTAGACGACATCATTGGCGATACATCGTTTAATAATTACAAAGGAAAGAAATTTCTAAAAAGGAGGCGGCATCAGTCCTTGTTCCATCATCTCGGCTAACTCTTTTTGCCTGATCATCTCCTGCATCTCTTCAGTGTTCATCCTACGTCTCGACCCTCCAAGTGTTCTCCCAAAAGAACCAGAAGATGAGGCAGAAAACTGCGGGTTGATGGGAATAGCGAGAGTTGGGGTTGAAAAGAGAATGGTCAGAGGAATGGCCTGGGGAGGTTTGATATTCAGAGAATCTTCCACAGGCTCGGCTTTCATAGCATAAATTTCCATGTCTTTCTGGTCTTTGATTTCCGCCATGGATGGGCGATCTTCTCTTTTGGACTCTCCAATGATCTCAACATCCCTGTCTTCGGAAGACACCAAATCAATCCTCTCTTCTCCCACAGTCTTGCCTTTTTCTTCGACAGTAGATCCTTCATCCGCCCTCTCAGCCACTAACAAGACTCCTACAGAAGAAACAAAATGCATACAAATCAGGATAAGATGGTGGGTTCAGATTCGGTACATAATTTTACCTCTGACATTGGAGCCCGTCACCTACCCTTTTATGACCTTGACTGGATCGGATGGAAAGGAAGATGATGAACCCTTTTCCGTAACCACGTGTGCGGAGGATATGGGAGCTTTAGGCAGACTGCCACCCACCTCGACTTCAGGAATCGACTTTCCCTTCTCCTTACGGCGTTCCGCCTCTGCCATTTTCTTTCCCTGACTTTGTGCCTCCGCCACGATAGCTCGTTCTCTATCATTCAAAATATGGGTCATCTGCGATGCCTCATCCACTGGGTGACCCTGTGCCGCTTTCTTCTCTTCCCATAAGACTACCTTCCAAATGTCGGCTAACGACCTAGAGTATCTTGGCATCTAAGAAAAATCCCTGTAACGGAGGAAGCGCGCACAAAACCAAAGAATCTGGCGAGCATGCCCCTTTTTTAGTTCTACTTTCTCCCAAGCATGCTCAGCCTTAGTTGTCTCGATATCCACGTCATGCTGAAGTTTCAGATTGTTAGCAGACTCGATTGCTGCATCGGCATTTTCTTTAGCCTGATTTTTAGCTAGCTCGGACGAATGAAGGACGACCTTTAGATTCTGAATTTCAAGGTCGAGTTGAGCCTTGTCCCTATTCAACGATTCAATCTCCCCCTTCATTGAATCACACTCCCGTCCTTTCTGTTGGACCCGAGTGCTCAAAACCTCAACCTCTCTCCCATGCCTTTCTTTGTCAGCCACTGCCTATAATTTCTGGTCTTTGATTTTCTTTTCCAGAAACCTTAAGGTTCTTTTGCCACTATCGATGTCACTTTTTAAACCCGCAATTTCGGCTAACTTTTCCTTCAGCGCTCCACTCACTTGCCCGCCATACTCGTGCATGGCGTCGTATTGAGAAAGGACATACTTAAGGTTATTACGCATGCGGCGGCGAAAGCCATGGGTTAATGGTTGTATCTCGGGGGCTGGCTCAATTTCTGAAAAGATGAGGTCGGGGAAATCTCATTTCAACTCTTGGAGTCGATCGGCGGAAGAAGTTCCAATCACAGGACTGGAGCGATGTAATGTTGTTCGAGAAAGCTCGACTCCTTCTCCCTTTTTGGACTTGGGGGACTTATCCATCTTCCTTTTCTTAGGGATGTTTCCCAACTCCTCTGTATCTCCCGATACTCGACCGTGTGTTCTTAAGCGTTTCTTCTTTCTTGATCCTTGGGAATTTCGCCCTTTCCTTCATTCTTTCTCTCTCCGTCCTTCTCCTTCTCTTTTCCTCCTTACTCTCTCTCATTTCCTTTGTCTCTCCTCGCAATCTCTGCCTCCATTCCCTCATTTCTCCCGCTATTATCGTCTTTTTCATTGCCTTCTCTTTCAGTGCGCGGCAAGGTGGACTCATCTACCAAAGGTCCATCGGGAAGGAGGCGACCATGTCCCCGTAAAACTCTTCATCAATGCCTATAGAGAAAGTAAAGAAGATGGGCAATCTTTAGTTTGTATGTAAAGAATATGATGTTGTGACGTGCGATCAACCTGATACCAATGGTAAAATCATACCTTCAATGCCTTTCTGTCTGTCTGGGAAGGACATTCCCTCAGATTGATTAGCAAAGTATCGATTTAGATGTAAGCTTTGTGGCGAGAGAATAATGTCAGGCATCTGTAAAATTTCCAACCCTGGAAGAGTGGATGCGCCACACCCCTCCTATAAATCATAGACCGAAGGAGAATTTCTCTCGATCTCCGAGTCTTTCGGGTGAGCTCGAGTGGTTTTTTATTCATTAGGTTCTCCTTGCACCACCTTGGGAGCTCTCTTGGCAGGAACCTTCTTTCTTTGTCGAAATTCGACCTCATCGCGATTGGCTTCTCGGTGCCCGACCTCTCGAACCCGCCTTTTGAAAGCAGATTTCTTTGGACCGGATTTCTCTTTCTTCCCAGGCAAGGGATGAGTGGAGGATCCTCCGGTCGAATGAATCACTTGGTCATCTCCCGGCTTCTTTTTGACTGGGGGCACCGCATCTTGGACCGATGCTGCAGGGTCAGATCCTTCTTTTGTTAAGACCATCGTCCTACTTCGGTCAAGGAGGGCATATTGGTGCAAGTTTTCATCGATCAGGCATTTCCAAAACCGTCGTCGCTTATCTCTCAACTCGATCAATCGCCTGTGACGTTCTTTAAATACTTCCTCCACAAGCTTCGCTGGCGTGTCCTCTGTACATAAAAAGATGGGGTAATCAACAGGAGGAATTCTAATGAAAAGGGTTATATGAAGAAAGAGAGGAACTCACCACACTTAAGCTAGGATCGAGCGCACCTCGGTTGTTACTTAATCCAAAACCAGTCTCGCTTAGGATCGCCCGCCTTGCTCGGAACTCCTTCGATAATCTTCAAGCCTCGAACAACTTCAAAGTAAAGCAGAGAAGGGGACTGTTTCTCATTATGTTTGAAATTGAAAAGAAAGGATAGATCATCGAAGGTCGGAGGATTACCCAGATACTCATATATAAATAACAGGTCGACAATAAATTGCCATAAGCTATCGGGTGAAACTGCATCGGAGCCAAATTCATCCAACATAAAAAGTCAACAATGAAAGAGGGAAAGGGAGAATGGCCCCCACGTTACACATCGGGAGAGAGATTGCCATATAGCCCTCCGGAGATTATGGGGTCTATCAGTTTTCTTAGGGGCGAGGACATTGTCGAAAGGAATGTTGTGCTTTGCTATTAAATGTTGTGGCCGTTTAAAAGTAATGTTGGATCTTTCTGCTTCTGGAGGGTCCCTTAAAATCACCATGCTTGGAAGCATGTCAGGTGCCATGGGAATGGGTATTGCTTCATTTAGCTCGACTGCTATCGAGGAAATAGGTAACGGGTCCATCGACCGACTTCGAGGATCGTTGTTAAAAATGGGTTCTGACTGACTCGATGACTTTGAAGAACTGTCCACTCTAACGGAAAAAAGTATCTCCTCACTGGACCCTTGTTTACGAGTTCCACGTGTTCTGACCATTTATATGCAAAGAACTTGTAAAAAAAGGGGAGGAGGGGTGCAGAAGAAGAAAAAGGGTCAGGATTTTTTACAGACATAGCTCCGGTAAAAGATGAATTGCAAATGATATGACCGAAGTTATACGAAAGTTGGCACCCTTTCATCGCCCCCTCGAGCACTATCACGTGCCTTAGGGTTTAAAGACATCCAGATACACAAAATGCTTAGGGAAGGCGAGGAATCCATTTTCCATCTGCGATGCCATCCGGATTAGGGATTCTGTGACGATCCCAACTTCCGTGGTACGAAAGTAAGGATAATCATAGGAGCATAACATAATTAAAACAATAACATATCTCAGATAATAGCAAAACATTTAAACCATTACAGCAGAAATGGAAATGTCATCACAACATAACATCGCAGACATCAGAGTACGCAGTACAGAATACACTTAGCAAAATAGAAGTCTAAAACAAGGAAAGAAATAAAGTCCCAATCTCCTCCAAATACATCAAATCTCAATAATGTCTAAATGTCTCAAGAAGCAAATAAAAAGAAAAAAGTCTTCATCTTCTTCCTTAGCAAGTTCCAGTCCAGAAAATATCCATATCTAAAACCTGTCATTTGGCTGCCCGTGTGGAAAGAGGGCACCCGAGTTTGTAAAGTGAAACAAACTACGAGTCAGTCATGGGATTGGTATGGGAAATCTTACTTAACTAACAAAATGACTAATCCCTGGACCACGCTGCTAATGCGGAATGGGTTTATTCCATTGGATTGCCAGTGCATAAGTTTTAAAAATTTTAAGTCAAAAACAACGCAACGCTTTTTAGAAAATGAAATCATTGTAAGACTCATGCCCCATCACACAATGCAACGCAGACCAGAGGATAGAGTTTTACCTTATAATGATAAAAAAATGCTTGATACATAGAAAATAATATTTTTAATATTATTATTAGTGTCTACTATATTTCAAAAATACTTCAAAATAAATATATCAATCCTAGACGACATAGCTACCATATATTATGTCGCCATACATAGGTTTACAATCAGTGATGTCGTATTGGAGAGTGGATTTCCATCATGAGTCAAGGCTAGGGACGATCTCCTAACCGATTTGAGACACTCTAGCAATGTCTCAGGATTCGGATGCTGGCGAACCCTTGGATCCCGCACGGCCGGTCCACAAATACTTTAGTGGATTAGTTATGCCTGAATACATGCTCCCCATCTTACTGGACTTATAATTTGGCCATTGGCGACCAATAAATCCGAGGCGCCTCATTCCATCAACCACATAAGTAAAAATGTCAGGCCTTGTTAAATCCCAACTACTAGCTAGAAAGAAACGTGTGCACTCCCTACGTTCCCTTGTCCCGTTTTTGACTCTACTGGGGTGTGAGGCTCGCGAGGTAATGTAATACACAAAGCTATGACGAAATAGGCTATGATTTGATCATCAACCACAAGGCTCTGCTTTTTAACAAAAGCCTCAATCAATTGCATCTTCGCATGTCACATTGACAATTCACGCCATGCGATTGATAACTACCAATATAACCTTCGAGCTCATGCGTCTCAAAGAAGGGTGTTAAGCAAGAGAATAAATCCTCCGCCACCATATATGTATTAATAGAAATCAATTTAATTACACAGAATGAAATTCAATGTCGAACGCACATCCATTTACAAGTCCATTCTGGGTTTGAACGAAACCGGAGTCACCTTATTCCTCGTCCCATATGTCCAATACGGAAGAGAGGTACTCGAATATCCGGACAATCAACAAGTACGTCCGGACAACTACCACTTTAACCCTTTATTAGTAGCTAGCCAATGCCAGGCATCAGTAGTTATCCTTTAGATGTTAAGATCGCCGGTCTTCAACCGCCGTCTTTAAGATCTTCAATTTAGATCGTCATATAACCATTTGAAATGAGATTTTACTCGGTCTTTTCAAATGATCCTCGCATATATATAGTTTAAAATCATTTCATATTGTTAATAGTATTTAATAACGATTTACCACTATTTTTATTTATTTAAAAATAGTTAAATTTATTTAACGATGCTTCTGGTCAATGGGCGACCCTAGCGTTGTTTTTATCGAAATTTGATTTACACTTATCTCGAAATCTAACCGTTGGATTTTAACCAAATTTATATCGTTGGAAAGATCTTCCTAAAGTGGTCCTAGCAGTTCCAGTTTTGGGAAATCCGACGGTTGGATCTTTCGGTATAATCGTTTAAAGTTACGATTTCGAAACGCAAGCTACCGCGCGTGATTCACTTAATTTTAATTAATATATATATATATATAATTATATATATAAACTCTTCGACGATCTCTCTAACGTATTTAACATGCCAAATAAAAGAACATTTTTATTGGCATATCATAACCATGTACTATCAAACAAAGTATTTTTCATTCTCATGAAAGTTTATCCAATGGCAGGTCAACTTTGCATATAAATGCAAAGGTGAATATAAATGTAATTTTTGATAGTGCATATATTTCTAATATATACAATGTAATTATAACCGTTATTTCAACAGCGCATATAAATTCTAATATATGCGATGTAATTATAAATATGATTTTAACAACGCATATAAATTCTAATATATGTGGTGTAATATAAATGTGATTTTAACAGCGATATAAATTCTAATATATGTGGTGTAATTAAAATATAATTTTAACAACGCGTATAAATTCTAATATATGCGACGTAATATAAATATGATTTTAACCATTTCATTAAAAACAAAGTTTTTAATGTAAACTTGTATATTTTGAAAACTTGCAAGTTTGTCTTTTTACATTAAAAATGCATATTTTTAATGAAATCATGTTTTCTGTTTAAAACATGAACAACTTCCATATTTTATCATTTCTATTATTACATAAAAAAAATGAATCTCTAATATAGAACCTATTTTCATTTTAAAACATGCTTCTTTTCTGCATTTTTAAAATTACATTAAAAAGTGAAAATTTAATGTATAACATGTTTTGCATTTAAAACATGTACATTTTCTTTATTTTAACATTTCATTAAAAATGTATATTTTTAATGAAATCATGTTTTTAATTTTAAAACATGAATCTATTCTCTACATTCATTCTTGATACTAAAATATGAAATTTCTAATGAAATCATGTTTTCTTTTAAAACATGTGTAATTTCTATTCTATTCTATTCAACATTATATTAAAAATGTGAACTTTTACAAGGAATCATGTTGGAATGAAGACATATACATTTTTCCTATTTTCAACATTTCATTAAAAATGTATATTTTTAATGAAATTATATTTTGAATAGAAACATGAACATTTTTCTTATTACCTACTATTACATTAAAAAGTATAATTTTCGTTTAGTAATGTTTTGACCATAAAACATAAACACCTTTCTTATTTTTAACTTTACATTAAAAATGTATACTTTTAATGAATTCATGTTTTTTTTTTCAAAAACATGAACATTTTCTTTAATTTCCAACCATTTCATTAAAATGTACATTTTATATGAAAATCATGTTTTTGTTCAGACTATGAACATTTTGCTAATTTCCCCAATGACATTAAAGTATGGTTTTTAATGGCTACACACTTTTATTTCTAAACATGTACATTTTTCTCTGTTCTTAACATTTCCTTAAAGTTGTATATTTTTAATGAATTCATGTTTTGGTTTAAAACATGAACATTTTTCTTTACTTTTAACATTACATTAAAATGTAAACTTTTTAATGTAATGTCCTTATTTTTATCTAAAACATGAGAATTTCTATTTTTATAGTGATTCCATAATATGATAGAAATTTACGTTTCATTTTTGTTGAATATTCTAATTCAACAAAATGAAAAGATTTGATATTTCCTTTTTGATTTAAAGTTTTAACTCAATCAAATAACAAATCAAAGTGATTATTTTGATTGAAAATTCTAGTTCAATCAAAAATAACAAAAGCGATGCTTTTATTTTGATTGAAAATTCTAGTTCAATCAAAAATAACAAAAGTGACATATTTTATTTTGATTGAAAACTCTAGTTCAATCAAAATTAACAAAAGTGACATATTTTATTTTGATTGAAAACTCAAATTCAATCAAACAAATAATCAAAGGTGATATATTTTTACTAAATTGAAAGTTCTAATTCAATTCAATAAAATAGACAAAATGATATTTTTATATTGAATTGAAAGTTCTAATTCAATTCAACAAATAAACAAAGGTGACATTTTGTTTTTATTAATTGAATTGAAAATTTTAATTCAATTCGACAAATATACAAAGTGATATATTTTTATTGAATTGAAAGTTCTAATTCAATTCAACAAAATAGACAAAGTGATATTTTTATATTGCATTGAAAGTTCTAATTCAATTTAATAAAATAGACAAAGTGATATTTTTATATTGAATTCAAAATTCTAATTCAATTCAATAAATGTACAAAGGTGAATTTTTTTCATTGAATTAAAAATTCTAATTCAATTCAATAAAAATACAAAGGTGATTTTTTTTATTGAATTGAAAATTCTAATTCAATTCAATAAAAATACAAAGGTGAATTTTTTTTTTCATTGAACTGAAAATTCTAATTCAATTCAATAAATATACATGATGCTCATTTTTTTTTGAATATATATGATTCAACAAAATATCAACAAAAATGATTTACTCTAACTAACACAAAATATCTAAATTAACAGATCTATATTAACACACCACATACAAATCAAATCACGTAACATAGCATATACAGCGAATCAATGAGAATACAATTACGATTTATTCTACTTATTTTTTTTAAAAAAAATAGGATTTCTCATAGTTCTTTTTAATCTGAATAGTTTAAATCTGAAAATTTGGCCCAAAATTCAACCAGCTCAGAATTGCTTCTTTTTTCAGTCTAGAAACGTAGATCTCTGTCTTACGATCGCAATGCTTCGAAAATCATTCCGTTCTGAGTCAGTATGAATGAGATATGATTTATTTTACGTTGATAACAATTTTAAATTAAATTAATAAAGAAACTAAAAGGGGAAATACCCTTTCTTCTCTAGTACAGGTTCAGGCCGATGGTTTCAGTTTGGGTTCAATTTTAGGTTTGACTTTTGCTCCCAATCCACTTCGCTATAAGGCGATCAGGTTACGCCACGCCAGAGGGGGGTGGGTGGCGCACTCTGCGGTGGTGGTTCGGTGGACCTCGGTGGTGGCTGGAAGGCAGGGCGGCGGTGGAACGGCAGCGGCTTTGAGGCGTCTGTTCTCGAAGTCCGAGCCACAAGAGAAGGATCAACCCGTATGAAATTAAAGCTTGAAGAAAGGGCTACAAGATTCTCAAAGGGGTGGATAGACTTCGGTGAAACGATTGCAAGATTTTAATGGGGGAAGTATTGAGGAATCATAGCCATGGAAAAAGGGGGGTGGCGGCTGGTTATGAAATTAGGGTTTTGAAATGAATTTGTGAATATTTATAATATTTTAATTGTAAATTTTACAAAAAAAATCCATAAGTCCTAAATAAATCCAATTTCAACCCAACAGGGTTGTTCCCACCTAATTACCCCTGTTCCGGAACTAATGGGCTAAGTCCCGTCAGCCCAAACGACTGTTTGTGGCCTAAATTCTTTAACTTAAAATTCAAATCCTTTATTAAATTATTTTGATCGTATATTTAAATTCACCGGGGCCACATACGGACTATGAAAATTCTAGAAAAATTATTTCTGGCTTTGTTTTGATGATACGGTCCTAATAAAATTAATTTCGTCAAATTCCGAGACCGTTTGAAAAATGGCCATTTTCAAGTCGATTAAATTTGATTGAAATTGATAAAACACATTTTCTTTTGCCAGGCTCACATATTAATTCCAAAAATTATGGAAAATTAAACTTAGCAATAATTTAACATTCCGGATCCGACAAAAGTGGTTTCGTAAAAAACGGAGGTCATTTGAAAAATGGCATTTTATATGGGCTATAAATTATACTATAGCGACCATTCTGAATATCCAACTGGCCATAACTTTTGAATCCCGATTTGAAATTTCGATTTTTCGGATTCTTTGGAAAGATATTTTCAAACAAATTTAGATATCTTTGGTTTTACTAAAATCCGTTAAATTTTGTATCCGGTACATTCAGTCAAAGTTCAGGTTTGACTTTTCAAACTACCATGCTATTGCCAATTTTTTTGAAATCAAAATAAATATATTCGCTCTAACTTCGATTAAAATAAAATTTTAATCATTATTATTTAAAATAAATTATTTTAACTATCCAAAATTCATTGAAATAGCCAACATAAAAAAATTTAAATTGGTTCATATTTTCCGGATTGTTACAGATTCGACATCAGCAAGTCTTACCCGAAAGATGGTGGTTTCACCTTGGGAGACCATACTGCCGCTGACTCCAGCGATCTGAAGCAGAAGACCTCCATCGATTAGGTCAAGGTAAACCTCAGAGTATGATAAAGAAAAGGAAGATCCCATGCAAGAATGGTGTTTCGACATGGGAAATGATTCATACCTGAAAAAGATGATCTTAGAAGAAGATGATGATTGTCAATCGTCTTTCTTTTGGAACAGCAAATTAACCCCTGCAATGGTAAAAAGTAAAAAGATAAGGGTAAAGGCGATTTTACTTTTATAATGAGAGGAAGAGTGGCTATTCAAATTCGACTAATATGATTGGACCTAGCTGACGTGTGAAGAAGTTGGAGAGTTAGGGACCAGCCGATAAGACGGGAAGACAGGAAGGTGTCATCATTATCTGAGCTCGTTCATAATTTTGAACCGGCTGATGGGATTCGATGCAATTTGCAAGGTCTGTTGAATGAAAGTCAAAGCAACCGGTGGAAAATGTGTTGCGTACAATTTGGTTTAGGATACACAACAACAAAGTATGCTTCGTATTAAACAAACCAGACTTTGGGGGGCAAAGTGTTGACGGGCCTTTCGTACTTCCCATCAAGGCATGATAACGTGGTAGATTCATACCCAAGGCACTCGAACTGAATATATCAGTGAACCCCAACATCCCAGTTCGCTTCATCCATTGGGCGCGGCCCAACTAGAACCTGAGATGACCAAGCCAGGCAACTATGACGTGTTCACCTGGAGTCCGAAAAGTTAGCCTAAAGAATAGCTCGTTCCGGATCTTTTTCATTCAAATTACCCAAGGCAGGTGAATCACATACCAATTCTTTAGCGGATACTAATTCGTTCAGCCGTAACTATTCTTCTGGATCCGATGACACGTGTTGATAATGGCCAGTATCATATCACCTATAAATACTTTTGTATTAGTTCAGAAATGGGGGACGTAAGAAAAAAAGGAGAGAATCATTGTAATCATTCTAATTGATAGTTGAAAGCATATATAAAGATTATAAAGTGGACATAGGCTCATTAACGCTGAACCACTATAAATTTGTGTGTGATCCCTTCTCATTTTTTTCGTATTGTTTATAATTGTTAATCTTCACTTATTCTCAACAAAACTCTTCTTTTTGGGTGTTGAACCAATTTTTGGTGTCAACAATGTCCTTATACTAATGCGAAAGTCAGGCGATCTACTGATTCAGTTGATCTCCTTAATGAAATGTATGTTAGTGCCATGAGTCCAACATGTATGCAACAATCCTAGTATAACATGTAAATTCTATATGCGTGCACAATCATTCGTTCAAGTGCAACAACTATATGATATATATTCATTTTCATCCACAAAAGAAAGAAAAATGCACATACATCCATATGCAGTATGAGAGTGATTGAGCCGATCTAGTGCCTAATGTGTGTGTATATGCATCCACAAGCAACCACTAGCAAACACTTGCATCCACTTGCATCCATCAAACATAACATGTCTCAAACACATGTTTACCATAATGGGACTCTTATCTAAATGTCAAAGAATTCGATCGATAGGACATGCTTAAATGATAGAAACAAGCATAGATAAAAGTTTTGTAAAAGAAGTTAAGAACATACCCTCGAAAAGGAAAGTTACGAAGATCCTATTTTCGGTCTCCCAAGTTGTATCCTCCGGGCTATCTCCCCACTGAACCTTCAACAACTTGATTTCTTTATTGCGTAGTTTCTTATCTTCCGATCCAAGAATACGGGTAGGAACTCGTCTAACTGTCGCCTCCCATTCCACTTCCACTTCCTCTAATATACTTGGCTCAACAACTTCTGCGGTATTATGTAAGCACTTTCGCAAATGAGAAACATGGAAAATATCATGAATGCCAGATAGTCTCTCAGGTAGCTTTACTCTATAGGCCATTTGGCCAATCTTTTCTATTATGAGAAATGGCCCTACAAATCTTGGAGCTAATTTCCCTATGGATCCAAAGCGTATCACATTTCTTAAGGGTGACACCTTAATAAAAACCATGTCTCCCACTTCAAACTCGATGTCAGTCCTTCTCTTGTCTGCATAGGACTTCTGCCTCTCTTGAGTAGTCTTCATTCGCTGCCTAATGAGATCAATCTTCTTAGACGTTTCTCTACCATATCCGGTTCAAGTAAAAGCCTTTCTGTAGATTCCCACCAACAAGTCGGTGATCTACAAGGTCGTCCGTATAATGCTTCGAAGGGTGCCATGCCAATACTAGCTTGGTAACAGTTGTTGTAGGCAAATTCTACTAAAGGAAGATTCTCCTCCCAAGTCCCTCCGAAGTCAAGGATATACAGTCTTAAAAGATTCTCTATTACTCAGTTCACCCTTTCTGTCAGTCCATTGGTCTGAGGATGATAAGCATTGCTTAGACATAACTGTGTACCTAAAGCTTCTTGCAAGCTCCACCAGAATTCACTAATAAAGATGGGGTCACGATAGCTTACGATGCTGGAGGGTATTCCATGAAGACGAACTATCTCATGAACATACACTGCTGCTAACCATGTTGCCGTCCTCTTTCTCTTACGGGAATGAAATGAGCGCTTTTAGTAAGTCTATCCACTACAACCCAAATACTGGTGTTGCCCTTCTTTGATCTAGGCAAACCATCTATAACATCCATAGAGACGCTCTCCCATTTTCATTGCAAAACCACCAAAGGATGAAGTAAACCACCGAGCTTCTTTTGCTCAGCTTTGACTTGCTGGTAAATCAAACACTGAGAAACAAACTCCGCCACATCATTCTTCATCCCTGCCCAAAAGAAAACCGTCTTCATATCCCTGTATAGTTTATCACCACCTGGATGGATAGTCAACTTAGAATGATGGGCTTCCTCTAGGACTTTCTTCAACAAACTCCCAACTCGGGAAACACAAAGCCTTCCATCTCGCCGCAACCACCCTTTATTGTCAATGGAATATCTATTGAGGTGACTAGAAGTATCTCCTTTACTGAGCCTATCCACGATGTCCGAAATCTGTGGATCTTCTCGCTGCGAAGCTCCTATCTGGTCCATAAGAGTAGGTTGTATCTCCCGTGTTACTAATAACCCAGGCAATAGTTCGATGGTGGGTCGAAAGTCAAAAGTCGATATAAACTCCAAGCTTTTCATTTCCCCAAACAAAGGACTTAAGACCATCCTCTGCCAACTTAGTGCGCCTGCCACTACATTACCCTTGCCAGGAGTATAAGCAATCTCAAAGTCATAAGATGCTAAGAATTCCATCCACCTTTACTGCCTCAAATTAAGATCTTTCTGCGAGAACAAGTACTTGAGAGATTTATGATCAGTGTACAATTTGAACTTTTCTCCAAGCAAATAATGTCGCCATGTCTTAAGCGCAAACACTATGGAAACTAGCTCTAAATCGTGGGTAGGGTAGTTCTTATCATGAACCCTTAGTTGTCTTCCCCCATAGCATATTACTCTTCCCTCTTGCATTAGAACCACGCCAAACCCTGTACCACATGCATCAGTGTAAACTATGAACACTTTATTCCCATCAGGGAAGTTCAATATTGGGGCTGTTTTCAGAGCCCTCTTTAATCGTAGGAAAGCAACATCACAATATATATCCCATGCAAACGCCAAATTCTTCTTCGTCAGCTTGGTGAGTGGAGCTGATATCTTTGTGAAGTCCTTAATGAACTTCCTATAATAGCCTGCCAAATCCAAAAAGCTTCTCACCTCCATTGCATTCTTTGGGTTCTGCCAGTCTTGGACTGCTACTACCTTTGCGGGATCTACTGCTATCCCTTCCTTAGAGACCATGTGCCCTAAGAATCTCACCTCTTTTCTCCAAAAATGGCATTTGGAGAACATTGCCTTTAGCTGATGCGCACGCAGAGTTTTCAAAACTTCTCTTATATGCAAGGCATGTTTTCTTCACTCTTTGAGAAGATCAAGATATCATCAACAAAGACCACGACAAATTTATTTAGCAACTCCCGAAACACCCTACTCATTAAATCAACAAAATAGACGGGTGCATTTGTCAGTCCAAAAGGCATAACGAGTCATTCAAAGAAACCTTCATTCTTTTATAATGATAAAATAATGAACATTTTCAATTCATTCATTTAGAGTGACAAAATGAATGTTATTATTTGAATAACTATATTTTGCCAAAAATCATGTTTTAATGTAAAACAATAAAATGAATTTTTATATTGTAATCTAATTTTGACACAACTAGACGGCAAATTTAATCTACGTAGATTTCTTATATACTCTAATGACAATTAAAAGAACGTTGGTATAATTCCAATGTATATTTGCATTAGTGGATGCAAATAAAAGAACAATTTTATTTTCCAATATATATTTGCATTTGGAAATGCAAATAAAAGAAAAAATCTTATTTTCATAGCATATTTACATATGTGAATGTAAATAAAAGAATAAACTTTAATTTCAATGTATATTTACATATGTAAATAAAAGAATAAACTTCAATTTCAAAATATATTTGCATTTGTAAATGCAAATAAAAGAATAAATTTTGATTTCAAAATATATTCGCATTGGTGAATGCGAATAAAAGAATAAATTCTATTTCCAATATATATTTCATTTCAGTTAACATGACAAAACATTACTTTTTGTTTACACTAACAGGTTTTCACAAAAGCACTACTTTTGTTTTAAATCAACAAAATTTGACACAAATGAATATTTTGTTTCCATAACCATGTTTGACAAAATTAAATGCTTTGTTTCTAATAGATATGTTTTGACAAAAGCCGATGTTGGGTTTTAATAACCATATTTGACAAAATGAATATATTGGTTTTAATAACTATGTTTTGACAAAATTGAATATATTGGTTTTAATAACTATGTTTTGACAACATGAATGTATTGGTTTTAATAACTACGTTTTGACAACATGAATGTATTGGTTTTAATAACTATGTTTTGACAACATGAATGTATTGGTTTTAATAACTACGTTTTGACAACATGAATGTATTGGTTTTAATAACTATGTTTTGCTAGTCATGTTTTATTTGCGATAATGAATCCAAATAAAATTGTATTTCTAACATTTATGTTTTATTTGCGATAAGGAGCGCAAATATAAATACATTTCTAATGTGTGAGTTTTATTTGCATTATAATGTGTTAATAATAAAAATAAGTTTTAGTTTCAAGTCATATTTACATTATAAAATGTAAATAAAAAGTAAATTTTTATTTCAAGTCATATTTGTGTTTTGAGAACACAAATAAAAATGTAAGTTTTACTCGTTTCAAAATAAAGAACAAAAATCGTTTCAAAAATAAAGATGTAGTCTTTATAATCAAAAACAAAGATTTAGCCATTTATAATCCAAAAAAAAAGTTGTAATTTTTGTAACTGAAATCAAAGTTGTAATCTTTGTAAACAAAATCAAAGTTGTAATCTTTGTTAACAAAACCAAAGGTGTAATCTTTGTTAACAAAACCAAAGGTTCAATTTTTATAAATAAAAATAAAGTTTTAATCTTTATAAATAAATAAAAAAAGTTTCAATCTTTATAAACAAAAACAAGATTTAATCTTTTATAAACAAAAACAAAGATTGGTTCTTTATAAACAAAATCAAAGATTTGTTCTTTTGTAACCAAAACAAAATTTCATCCTTTATAATTAAAAACAAAGAATTGGTCTTTATGAATAAACAAAAAAAGTTTCATCTTTATAAATAAACAAAAAGATTTCATGTTTTATAAATAAAACAAAGATTTATTTTATACAAACAAAAACAAAGATTCATTTAAATAAATCAAAAATAAAGATCGAATCTTTATTAATGTTATTCATTTCAAAATAAAAATCAAAACTTTGATTTGTAAATCACGATAAAAGATTAAACTTTCTTTATAAATAAATAAAAAAGATTAAACTTTTTATTATAATCTTTCTACTTGACATCGAATAACAATTCTCATAATCAATTCCAACACCAATCATACAACACGTCAATAACGATACATGCCACAAACATCAATTTTCACCATACAACAATTCAATCTATACAACATTCATTTTATATAATGATAATATAATTAAATTAAATTAATTATATAAAAAAAAAGAATCTCACATTGATTTTTGCTGAAAATTTGACTGTCTCGGAATCAACTTTGGTCTGCGCCATCGCGAAGCTCTTAGAAAGACGAGCCCAACGCAACTTACGGTTCGTCAATCGGGCCTCGTATGAGAGAGATATGAATTTATAAAGATCGGATAAATTAATTATTAAATAAATAAAATAATATTATAATATTACTCTTTCTTCTTCACGTCGTCTGGAACACGGCCGAACCCAACGTCGCTTCCTCCCTCTTCCGATCGCACCACCACACGAACCACCAAAGACCGATCAGAACCTTCCACCTCGAAGCCGGCGCCACCTCCTCCCAGCGCCACCAATCCCATGGAGCTCAGCCCCCTCTACCACCCGCGAGACCCATCAAAACGCAGCCACTTCAGGTCGAGAATTCACGAAATCCGTGAACCAAAACCTGATCTTAACCGTATGGATTCGAAGCTCTCTGAATTCTCTTCGATTTGGTATATAATATGTTGAATTTCGTTGAGCGGATCAAAAGTTATTGAGATTTGAAAATCGGACAATTCTGGCCATTGAACAGTAGGCGGCGGCTGGCCATTGAAATTAGGGTTAGGGTTTTTTTTTTTTTATTTAATCATATTTTAATCTCGAAATTCGTGCTTAAAAGGTGGATTTTCGGACTTTCTCTGATTTGGGCCTGCTTACTGTCGTTCTTAAGGTTTTGACACCTTCTGAACGCAGTGGGATAGGTCCTGGGGCCCAATTCCGAAATTTGTATATATTTTATTTAAAATTCCATTAAAAATTAGTTAATTAAATATTGACCGTACATTAAAATATGCCGGGGACACATACGACCTCAGAAAATTCTAAAAAAATATTTTTAGCTTTCTTATGACGATACGAATCCAACAAAATTATTTTTGTCGAATTCTGAGACGGTTTGAAAAATGGCTATTTTTAAGGCGTTCAAATTTAACTAAAATATTCAAAACACATTTTATTTCGCCACGCTCACATATTAATTCGAAAAATTCTGAAAATTGAAACTTAGCAATATTTTGACATTCCAGTTCCAACAAAAGTGGTTTCGTCGAAAACGGAGGTCGTTTGAAAAATGACTATTTTTAAGGCCAATATATTTAATATTAAAAATACATTTTTAAACAATTAATTTCTGAAACTCAAAATATATAAGTGTTTACTGTTTTTCAATGCACAAACGTCATTCTGAACTCAATGGAAGTGGTTTCGAGTCGAAATTTCTACATATGTGAAAAGTAGCCCTTCAGGCCATATAATATATATATATATATATATATATATATATATATATATATATATTCTATAGCGACCTTTCTAAAAATTGAATTGGCCATAACATTTGATTTCCGCTATGAAATTTCAATTTTTCAGATTCGTTAGAAAGATATTTTTAAATAGATTCTAATATTTTTGGTTTCACTAAAATCCGTTAAATTTTGCATCCTGTACGGTCAGTCAAAGTTCAAGTTTGACTTTTCAAACTACTGCGTTATTTCTAATTCCATTTATATTTAAATTAAATTTATTCGTTTTAACTTCGATTAAAATGAATTCTAGCCATTATTATTAATAATAAGTTATATTATAACCTCAAAATTCATTAAAATTTTCTAAAATAAAAATTTTAAATTGGTTCAGAATTTGCGGGTTGTTACAAAAAATTTGTTTCGTGTAAGTCTAGGTAATGGTGAAACTTGTTTATTCTGACATGATATATGGCATGGCCAGCTCCCTCTATCTCATGTTTTCCCTTCTCTCTTCCCTATGATTAATAACGTGAGCTCTTCTGTGTTGAATTTGATTCATAATGGTCCTTCTTCTCTTTGTCCTTCATCTATATTTGATGTTCATGTTCTCGATAATCTCCTTGATGTCTCAAGTCTGATCTTTCAAACCCTGATTTCTCATATTCCTGATAGTTATGTTTGGGCTTTATCACCAAGAAAGGGTTTTTCAATGGCTTCTGTGTACCATTATATTAATTTTTCTGGAAGATCTTTTTCATTTTCAAGATTATGGAAAATTCGTCTGCCTCCAAAGGTCCTTTTCTTTAATTGGTGCCTTATTCATGGGAAGGTTAATACCAAAGCAAAGTTACACAGGCTTAATCTGATTGTTAGTCCTCATTGTGCTTTTTGTTCAAGCCAAATGGAATCAATTCATCATTTTTTCTTTGATTGTGAGTTTTCATTTCCAATTCTTGCTGCCAGTAACATTTATCTGCTTGGATTTATTCCCAACATATCATTTGTGTTTGACTACTGACAAAATAGTGCTGTTAATGTTGCATTAGATTCCTTTTTATCAATATACTGTTGGTGCATATGGAAAGAGAGGAATGTAGTTGTTTTTAACAAACCACTGAAGCTTTTTGAAGGTTTATGCAGACTTATTATTTACTACTTTCAATCATGGACAGGTCACACTTCCTCAGCTAGATTTATGCTTGCTCTACCAGTGAATAATAGTCCAGCTGAATCTGTGGGTTCAAATCATGTAGACCCGAGTCCAGATATGCATTAACTTGGCTATGTCTGTATGGTTTAGTAATTTCTTAAGTGGCTCCTTATTTTGGCTTGTATATGTATATGGTATTACTTTAAGTCTCTACTGTGCTGTTTTGTATTAGCTGTAAACGTTGAAACGTTGGGAGACTGTGTGTTATTATCCCTCTCTCGAACTATTAGCCACCAGTCGGGCTTGTCAACTGGTTTACATATATTAATATAATGCATAATCGGCTGTGTAGTCTTGCGCTACACATCCGTCCTACTCAAAAAAAAAACAAGGATGACATGATAAGCATAATAGGATCTATATTAATAATATAGATGTCCAACTAGTTCAGATCCAATATGATAGGCACAAGGTGATCTCTATAGTAAGCTAGATCTAAGATCAAAAGTTGATCTAACATAATAAAGGTTAAGATCCACATCATAGATATATCAAAATGACATAGATTCACAAATTACAATATATCCGATATGATAAAAATTGAGATACAAGTTATAACTAATTGAGGAGGTAATAGATTCACAATTTACAATTGATCTAGTATAATTCAGTCATAGAAACAGATCTAAACTATAGTCATATCATGTTTACTTTTAATTATTTAAACCTAAAAGTAACGTGAAACTCACAGTTTTTGGATTAGAAAATAGAAGACAAATAGATCTACACTTGAATCTCAAATCTTTAATTGCAGAAGAAGAAAAGGGTCCGATTCATTCCAGTCACGGAAAGCATTTGGCCTCCATTGATTTCCAGTGAAGAAAACTAGAGAAATAAGCCTATATATATAGCTGTCAGCCCCAGAAATTCGATTGCCACCTCAGCCCTAGGGGGTCAACACCCCCTTAGGCGGTTCGACCCTTGTGTCGACACCCTTCTCGAGGGGTCGACCCCGGGGTCGACACCCCTCTCGAGGGGTCGACTCCCTAGAGCAGGAATTCTACCTTCTCTTTTTTTTTTCAAATTTTGAACTATTTTCTGACTTTTGGATTTAAAATATATATATAATTCTTCTGCGCGTATATAAACTTCAAACCCTCATAACTTCTTCCTACGGTATCATTTTTACGCAAATCAAATAACTCTCTTGACCAGAATTTCGAGGCGGACGCAATGGCACAGTCCGTTTCCCTAAATTCTGAATATTAAATTAAATATTCTTTAATTTACCCTCTTTAGTATTGTTAAAATTACGGTGTGTTACAAAAACCATCTGCCTTAGTTGCGAATACCACCAGAGCACCCTATTCAGATATGATTCGCCTAATAAGCCCTTTCCCAAGTAGCTCCCCTACTTGCTTGCTAAGCTCCCTCCTTTCTCTCAGAGCCATGTGGTGCATAGGAAATGCAACTGCCTTTGCATCGTCCACCAAGTATATATGGAAATCAATCTTGCGCCTCGGAGGTAAGCCCCGAACCTCCTCAAAAACATCAGGATACTCACGGATTACTGGTACAGATCGCAGATCATCGATAGATGCATCAAGTGACTCTAGGAAACTAAGCATGACAGACCCCTTTGGGTCACAAGAAATCTCGAGGGCCCTCCCATGGCAAGTCAAAAGTCTAACGATCTTCCTCTCATAATCTGGAATGGCACCATACATGGCTAGCCAATCCATCCCTAGATACAATCCATAGCCCATGAAACTAAGAACATGTGTGTCGCATTCAAATTCGACGCCTAACACAAATATTCTCAAACCCTGAAAAATCATAGATATATGAGCTGTACCCCCAACGGGGTTTGCGACAACAACGGGATCCATAACCATATTAGTATTAAGGTGCAGAAACTCAACCACAGAATCAGATATAAAAGAATGTGAAGCGCCTGAATCTAAAAGAGTTCTAACAAGATGGTTGAAAAGAGAAATCAAACCTTCAACGGAAACTTTCCTACCTCTGTTTGGCGCACTGGCCCCGAGAGCATGCACTTGCCCTCTCGAAGATCCCGCCCTTTGACCTTGTCCTTGCTTCTTCGGGCATTCCTTAGAAAAGTGTCCGACCTCTCCACAATTGAAACAAGCATTCTTCCTTCTTTTGCAGTCCTTAATCAAGTGACCCTCGCTCCGCAATTTTGACACTTCCTCTTATCTTCAGTTTTGTCGTTCTTTCCACCGTTCTTTATTGTTGTTGTTGTTGTTATCCTTTCTTGGGCCATAATTTCTTGTTTTGTGTTTCCTCAACCTTAGCTTCTTTCTTTTCACCTTTATCTTCCTCATGCATCAATGCCATATCAACAAGCCTTTCAAAAGTTTCTCCCATTGGAATATGAGACATAGCTAACCCCTGGAGGGGGGAGTGGGGGTTCATCCAGTCCTTTAGAAAATCGCAAAGCTTTCTTATGGGGGGTGTCCACAAGCTCCAACCCAAACCTCGCAAGTTGATTGAATTTGTTAACATACTCTTTGACAGTCATGCCTCCTTGCTTGAGTGCCAGAAAACTTTCCATTTGCATACTTTTATCAGCTTGAGAAAGAAACTTCATTTCAAACCTCTGCCGAAAATCATCCCAATCTCCACTGGACGCCCTGCTTGCGTCACTTCCCACCAGAATGAAGCCTCTTCTTTCAGCAGCCAAGTGGCCAAATGATTCTTCCTACGATCATCAACTTCGAAAATTCCAAACAAATCCTCCGTATTGTTAAGCCAATTCCTTGCCTCTATGAAAGTCTTAGTTCCTCGAAATAGCTTTCCGCCTATAGCACAGAAATCTTTGCAGACCTTAGAGATATTATCTACTCGCGGAGGAGGAGGATAAGGAGCAGCGAGTGCAGCTCGGGGAGGAACGTCTGCTTAGCCACCAGCGGGAACCATGGCCTCTAGATACCTACGGAACTAGCCTGGTACCGGAATGCCCTCAGGAATATCAGGTTCCCCAGACATGCTGAAAAGAAAAGGAAAAGGGATTCAAACAAAGAATCAAAAGATATTACATATGGCTTTGGGGTTTCAAAACAGACTTTTCTTTTGAAAAAGCTTTCTTTTAAAACCTTTATGAAAATAATTTTCAAAAATATTTTATCCAATTTGGTAACCTTCAGCTCTGATACCAAGTGTGACACCTCACGTCCGTCAATGTAACAGCCCGCATTTTACGTATCGGAAGATCGTAAAATATTTTTATTTTATTCTATGAGGGTTGGATCATTCTCATCTTTTAATATGTTGTTTATGGGGATGTGAGACATGTCCATAATTTTTACTGATTTTAATTATGACCATTTTACCCCTGTTAGTCTTGCACATGGCTTAACTTTTGACTCAGGACGAATCAGAGGGTGAGACCTGTGCCATTGGAAAGGAATTGATGGTTGCCTTTCTGTAGAGTGGTTACATTAAAGATTTGGCTCAACAGTTTGGGATAAATCGTTGTTTTAAGGTTTTTCAGTTGGCTGTTCCGGTTTGGAGAGCCACAATGGGCTAATTTAGGAAGGCCCATTGGTGGGCTATTGGAAGCGTATAAATAGGGGATAAGGGATATGAGAAATGGTTTTATTTTTTCATTCCCTCATTTGGTGCCTTGTGCTCCTTCTTCCTCTAACACCTTTCCACCATTAAAAATCATAATCCAAGGAAGGAAATCATAGATCTATACCATTGGAGGCTAGATCTACATCAACTGAGGCAAGGATTCATCGGATCAAGGTGTTTGGTACAAAGTGCTTGCTGTCCGAATTCATTTTCCTTTGATTTTTGCTTGTTTGGGAGAATAAATGAGTGATTTACATCTCTCACATGGGTTCAATGAAGGATATGAATGATTGATCATGTTTATCATCAAATTCAAGTATTTTACCATAGATATATACCATGTTAAGTCCATTTTCATATGAATCACCCTATAATATTAGTTAGCATGTTTAAACCAGTAATTCTTATGCCATTTTACATGATTATGCAAGTTAGGTTCGCAATTTAGATCATATGTTCATTTATCATGATTTTTGGTGAATTTGCATAATTTGATGATAATTGTTATTTTCATGATATTAGTGGTTCCATAACATGCTTATGATTGTATTGGATGTATTGGATGAGTTGGTTTCATCGAATTTGTCGTTTGGCGAAGTTTTGGTCGAAATTGAAGTTGGATTGGGAATGTACAGTGGACCGATCGGTCAAAAATCTTGTCTTGAGGAACAAGTCAGGAACGGATCGGTAGTGGGCTTCAGGAACCGATCAGTAGTAGGCTTTAGGAACCGATCGGTAGTAGGCTTCCGGAACCGATCAATGGGTATGCATCAGGCAGATAGATGGTGTGTTTCCAGAAGGACATATCGGTGGTGTGGTTTCAGAAGGGCAGATCGGTGGGTATGCTACAGGGAGACCGATCGGTCGATGTTTCAATGGGTCGATTAGTTGATGCTCTGAGGGGGGAGGGGGAGTGGCGGTCGGTCAGTGCTCCAGGATAGGGACCGATCGGTCGGTGACCTAGGGAAGGGCCGGTCGGTCATTTCTGAAAATTTATTTTTGGGTATGACTCAGACTTGAACACAAAGGTCTGAAAAAAATAGTTTTTGGGGCAACCCCCTGAACCCTAGCCACAATGCAGTGATGTAATTGGCTCGGTGATGGTGTGACTTTGAAGTAAATTCTAGTAGGAAGGTTCAAAGTGTTGAAAGGTGTTCATTGATCAGTGTAGAGCAACGAATGAGGTGACAACTCAAAGGTCGTGAGTTGGTGGATAATGGTTGCTCGAGAAGGTTGCTTAGGCTATGGAAAGTCGTTGTTGGATGAAAAGATATGAGAAGGCCGAGGGATTATCGTTGTCGTAAGTTCTAGCAGGCTCAAAGCAGGGGTGCGATAGGGGCACCTAAAAGACCAGTTGTAGGTCGAGTACCTTGGGTATTGTTGAAAGGCCTAGTTGTCAAGGTTGGGCATACATACGTATCGTTGAATGGTATATGGAGTTTATGCTAGAAATGGGGTTACCATTAGCCCTTGACATATGGCAAGGTTGGCCATCATACGATTAACGATGGTTTTGAAGCAGGGTTAGCGGTGATAGCCAGAGTCTGTCATAGTTGATTAGTTGCCTTGTTTGTACCGTCTCATGTAGGTTGTCCAACATCGAAGGAGATGTTCTTTGGGTCCTTGTCTGATATTGGTTTAGGCCTCTGGAGCTGTGCTTGAGGGATGTTGAATTTGATTAGGATGATTTACGTGAGATATATACAATCTGGATTTTATGAGTGCTTTATCATGATTGAATGGGTGTTCTGGTTTCCATGGATGAATGGTTGAATTGTTTATTGTAAAGGCTATCACTGTCCAATGTGGGGAAGATAGGGTTGAGTTCTTCTCTGGTGTTGTGGATAGATTAGTATGTTTATCTATCCATACTCATATACTTTATTGATGATGTCTGTTAGCTGTTTTATCGATCACTAAGACTGTTGTTTAACTCAAGATTTTATGTTTCCTTCTTATTACCATGGGTTGTTTATTCGGTTGTGGATCGGCAGACTGAGTAGCAGGTGACATGTGATAGTTTGGTGAGACCATGATGTTGATCGATGGCGAGCAGGAGGCTGGCGTATTATCTTTACTACCATCTAGTATTTTGATTTTCGTTGTTTGTTATTCTGAGTGCTATAGTGAGGCAATTTGTATAAACGCTGTTTCCAAGTGTATGGGTATTACTTTCTAGTTGTTATGAAAGTCTAGTGTTTTCTGCTTCCCTATTACTATCTGTTGTATATGTTCTACTAATGTGAACCCGTGCTATGCACATGGGCTTTTTCTATACGATGTGCTTACAACTGTCACTGAATCTTATTTTATTCACTGCAATAATAGCATATAATTCAAGCCAACATTCTTTTCTACACATAAGTGCACCGTAAAAGTTGAATTCTATTATATAACTCAAACCAGTGTATTTTTTTGGCAAGGCTAAACTCAAACCAAGGTATTAACCTTTGATATTATTATTAAATTAAAAGCAAGAAAAAATATCCAGCAACGGAATATACCTATGGAACAAACAATGCTTATATATGGTTGTACAAAAGATCATAGGTATACATAATTGCATGGATGAATATAACATCAATGTTTTGTTTGATAAAATTGGAAATCGTTGAGGATTCATAACCATGATAGTTTGGATTGTTTTGTACCTATCATTATAGTTCGTGTATATACCTTTAACACGCACTTATAAGATAAGCATGAGTTCGGTTTGTATAGTCACAATGCATGACTTTGACCAACACACAAATATATATTTATAGCTAGATAAGCATCATACTACAATAACATCTGCAGCCATAAATTAATAAAAAGAACAATTATAATTTTCAGCTTATAGTGGTAGCTTACATATGGCAATAGGTAGAAACTTACAAATTTGAACCAGATAGGGAAGAAAAATATAATTTCATGTAAAAGCGAACCATTGTCATATAATATGCCTCATATGTACATGCAAAATATTTTGGGACAAATAGCATATTTCATGTTTAAACAAATTAATGATCAAAAGAACACTCATAAAAGTATTCAAAGAGAGCCTGTAATGGTGAGTGAATAATAACATAAGAATTGGCTGCAAATGACATCAGAGTTTAAACTACCACTTAACACCGTTTGAAACCAATAAATTATACTGGATCTTGAATCTCAATGCTACCAATTAATAGTGCTTGAGATCATAATTGTCTTCCATTCTCCTTCAGTTTGTGCATAAAAATGAAAATTGCATCATATGTATAGCCTGCAAAAAATGCATAAAAATGAAAATTGCAGTATATATATAGATTTCGAAATAATAATAATATAAAAAAACTTAATCAAATAAAAAATAACATGATAGGGAATATCTGCTAACATGAAATGAATTTAGCCTACTGATGAGGTAGAAGTTTAATTTTAGCAAAGAATCTATATGATTTTTCGACTTTATGCGTCCATTTGCAGATAATTTTATTAGACTTAGTTGTGTAGACGACATAAGGAACAAACTAAAATAGTTGTGTAAATATTAAATTAATATTTTTTTAGACATAGTAGCACATGAAAAAAATGAATTGTTTCATTTAAAAGGTATAAATGATTCCAACATTGGTGCCTATGCTATGTTATCAACACTAAATCTGTCCTGTAAACATTTACTATACTAATATGAGGTTTGCATAATTATGATATTCTTAGATATATACATAATTATGATATTCTTTGATATATACAGCAAAAGGACAAAATTCTTGTGATGAAAGAGTTGACCATAAATAAATAAAAGCAAGCAACACAATATTTCTAGCAAATGATGGGTGGAAACACAATGCAGCTTTTAAGTGCAGTTACATGAAAGGCAATATATCTGAGCTGTTATTATTTTTACATTGTCAATTATTCAAGTAAACATGGCATATGAATCTGAGAGTCCACTCTTCACATTATGGACCAACTGGAAGAAGTATTGAGCTTTCAAACAACGAACAAAGTGATATGAATGACGTGGAAAGACAATATGTTAGCTCGTTGACCTATAAGCATAGCTAACCACTTATACATCAACATAAATAAACTATATTTATACTTTATATTATATTTCCCTATTTATTCTTTAATAATTGCCTAAAAAAATCACAAAAGCTTCAAATATCTTAATGGTAAAACATACTTATTATCAATGAAATTTTCAGACTCTTGCCTTAAGTTACTCTTATGAAATGCAGTTAAGTTAGACTCTTATGAAGTGCAGTTATAAAGACCAATCATAAAAACATATTTTGATAAGGATTATACGAAAACTATGCATTATCCAAAAGTACCATATAGAAGCAGCTTTATGCTCCAAAGATGTTGATGATATAAAAGCTGCATATAAAATAAAATCCAAACTACTAAGTCAACCTAAAAGATTCGACCATAATGGATGTGATAATTGAAAATTGGCATAAAATATCAAATAATACATGAAAACTATCTGTTGGGTCCATCCGACTCTTACAAAGATAATATACAACATGATTTGAGTTGGACTATTGGACAACAGAGCTAATGTGAACCCATCAGAACATCAAATAGTGGAGCACTCTAATGGCACCCCTATTGTAACAACCCGAATTTTTACAACGTGTTAAGACAAGAATCAAGGCAGAATTAAATTATAAAATCAGAATCAGGATAAACGGGTTGCGCCATTGCGTTAGTATCGGAAAAATACGCGAAATAGAGTCCGAAATTTCGTAAATCGGAGTCCGTATGACCCAGTTAAGGCCCAACGAAGTTTTACGAAAATTCAAATCCGAAAACAGATTTGAATTCAGCCCAAAAAGAGAAGGCGGGAAAATTCCCGCCAGACACACAGGGTGTCGACACCCATGTCGACATGGGTGTCGAACCCCCCTCCAGGGGGTCGACATGGGTGTCGACCCCTGGGTCGACCCCCCTCCAGGGGGTCGACATGGGTGTCGACCCCTGTGTCGACCCCCCCTGTAGAACCCCGACCTGGTGCACCTGCTTGTCATGTTGGCTCGGTTTTGGAGGCTTGTGACGATTTTGGATGGCTTGGATTCGATCTAGGGTTAATCCTATGGCCTAAAATGCTCCTAAACTCTATAAAAATACCCTAACCCCCTAACCTAAATCACTCAAACTCTCTCATGCCACGAAATGCTGCCCAAATGCCAAGTGATCATGGCCTCCATCTCCAACTCCAAGAGACTATGCATGCAAATCGGATCCGAATCGAAAGGTGCAAGCTTGCTACACCAAATCGAGGCTCGATCAACGTTGCTACGGCGATTTCATGACGGTTCTTCATCAAAGGAGCCACCTTTCTTTGTCACGACGATGCATAATCCTTCCCTAAGCCTCGCTATGTAAGTTCTAGCTATTTCTAGATCTAAACGGTAGTTTTAATGATGGCATGGAATAAAACGAGATTAAACTAAGTATGCTAGCCTATATGAACCTTGTCATGCATCTTTTGCTTGAACCTATGACCTTTGGCTATGCGTAGTGACTAAATCATGTTATTCATGTTATGTTTAACCTAGTATATCTTGAAAGTTTGAATCTTTATCTATGGAATGCTAGCATGAACCTTTGGGAACCATTTGACTTGTGAAACATTGGCAAAGATTTGACTTTGGGGCATATGCATGTAAATGAACCCATACCCCTTATGTATCATGCATGTTTGTGGCCAAATTCACTTATGATACTATGCATGTTTGTAGCCAAATTCCCTTATGAATCTATGCATGCTTGTGGCTGAATTCCCTTATGATACTATGCATGTTTGTGGCCAAATTCCCTTATGATACTATGCATGTTTGTGGCCAATATGTTGGCATAATACCCTACTATGTGACTCGCTTCCACTTGGGTTGGAAATACGTTTGGGTAGTTTAGGAAAAACGTGGGTATGACATGAAAAACTTGACTTGAATGTGGCACGAAAACTTGACATGGGGTTGCATGGAAATGTGACACTCTTGAAACACTTAAACATGAACATGACACATACGAAAACATGGGACTTGAAACTAGACACGGGGGTTGTAAGTGTAATATGACACTAGACCAAACATGAAAGTGGCCAACTCGAGGTTGGGTTGAGTTTGTAGCATAAATCTACCCGGACCCGCCCGACTTAACTAGTGGCTACAAACAATAGGATCCAATGTGAGAAGTTGGTTATGTCCTGGCACGGAACTCGGATTTCTTGATTTGCCCTGGCACGGAACTCGGATGGCACATTGAGGAACATGTGCGTCTAGACATGGAAAACGATTCACGATACATACGCGGGATAAAGGGCGTGGTTGACGGGTGGCATAATCCCTAGTGGCCCTAGGTTGCTGAACCCAAACCGAGACATGGAAACGTTCATTAGGTAGTATAATCCCTAGTGGTCCTAGGTGACATAAATCCTAAGTGAACACACGATATTTCATGGTAAGAAAACATAACCAGATCAAGGGTAGCAGTCCAAAATAACCTCAAGGATAAAATGTTTACTTGGGAAAGCCCGTATGGCCTACGGCAAAGGACTGAACTTATACATGGAAAGAAACATACGAGTTGGGAAAACCTACATATGCTATATATATTAGGTTGACATGGACCATTACATGACATTGGGCAAGGGACATTCATAGTTGACACATGACGCGGGTTGGGATACAAGTACGAGAGGTGCAGAGCAAATATACATGATAAATACCCTGGGATGGTATACGTGATAGACACCATGGGATGGTATACAGGATAGATACCTTGGGATAGTATACTTGATAGAAACCTGACGATGTGATACCTTGATTTATCATGACACCGTAGTTTATCATGATATCTTAGTTACCTTGCTAAAGTAGTTCAACCTGTTACCCTGGTTTAGTTTATCTATCTTGTAGTCGTCCTTATGTTTACTTTCAGTTTACGCATGTCATGTTACCTTTACCTGTTTTTATACTGGAAGTAGATAGGACTTACCAGTCTTTATGACTGACCCCGTTTTGTTTCGCCTCTTTGTCTTCCGTTTCCCCCCCAGGTTTCAGGGAGGAAACACTGTTATCTAGTTCGGACTTCTTCTGCTTGAAGGTCATCACGCATGGCTTGGACTTTTCTTGGCTATGGCTACTTTTCTGTTTTACTTGGGGAATAATTTATGAAATGGTTTTATGCTTCTTTACTATTGCAAGACAGGTTTTGATGTATTCTGATGTAAAAGGCTTTAGACCTTATTTTATAAGGTAATAAAATTTGTTTTACTTCCGCTGTTTTATATATGTTCTGTCTTGTAATATTTCTGTGCATGTTTACCTCGATAATGCTTCACCAAACCTAGTGCATTCCCTTTTGTGAGTGACCCTAGCGGAGGTGGGGTGTTACATTTGGTATCAGAGCAGAAGGTTACTCGACTGGGCAAAAGTTTTTAAAACCTTCTGAAAACTATTTGAGAAACCGTTTTACAAAGAAGCATTCTTTTTCAAGAAAAGTTTTTGAAGGATATTCCCCAAAAGCCATTAGCACTATCCTTTGTTTCCTTGATTGAATCTCTTTTCCTTTCTTTCCTCCATCTGTAGTCACAGTAGTTTTAACTGTGACTAATCCCTGTCTAGCTACGTAAGTGTTTTCCCGTACGATGGAGGAAGTTCTCGAGAGACCTGTTACTGAAGTTATAAGAAGAGATAAAGGACGCGAGTTTAAGGATAAGCAACTTGTTGGTATGGCTTGGTCCATCAAGGAGGACAAGGACAAGATCATCGGAGAGGGCAATTGTACGCTCCCATTTCTAGGGTACCTAAAATAGATGGTACCATTTCTGGTAAAGGTTTAGTCGTTCTTTTCTATCATCCCGTCCAGACTTTGTCTTGATCATCGTATCATTTAAGTCTGCTTGGATAGTTGAGTCTCTGCACCTTAGTACTAGCATGGTAGAGGATCCCAGTTTTTGTCCCAAAAATCTGGTTGGAGAGTTGGTCCATTTCTTCATGACTTGTTTGGATTTGAGAATGACATGTCTCGGCTACGGATGGATTTTAGGGATAAAGTGGTCACCCAATGAGGGGTGCCATTCTCAGTTTTGGAAAGAGGGTAGTAGACTCTCGACTCACCTTGGTGATACCCTCGAAGTCTCGGGTAACCTTTTGGGTTCTGTCATGGTTAGTTACCTAGAATCTCGGGATGCAGTTGTTGGTAATCCGTTCGAATAGAATTCGCCGCTAAGGCGGATGGTTCGTTTCGCTTATGCATGAGTTATGGGAATCACCCTAGTAAGTACTCTTGGCAACATGGATTGGCATCGGCAAACGAGATCCAGAATTCCCTAGTGAAATTTGGAGAGCTTGCATGAGTAAGTGGATACGTTTGAGCCAAGTATACTAGGGAAAGAATAAGTGAAAGTGGAATAAGAGGCGACAATGAAATGAGTTCTAACTCATATTTTGGAAATAGGAATCAAGGAGCTACGAGATCATGGAGTTAAAAAGATGGTCAAGGCACCAAGGAATTAAGCTCAAGGAAACGTGACTTAGAAGACGTAAGGCTAGACACGCGCATCGTACCTCTTTTTAAAAGAGTGTATCCTTGATCCCTGGTTTTTCCTGTAGATCTTGCTCGCATGTTATCTTTTGGTGAATATCCTCTCGGTCTTGTTTTTGTTGCAAACCCCGTAGGGAGTTTACCTTGTTTATCTCCTCGATCCTATCGTGAGAACCTTAGGTAGAACTCTATGGATGTAAACATGTATTTGAAACATGTTATGATTTATATGGTTGCAAATGGTTTCAAGTGGTTGCTTGTGGATGCGCGAATACACATTAGATACTAGATTGACGCGGTCACGTTTCATGTTGCATATGCACGAGTATTTATACTTGTTTATGGATGAAATCGAATGTGTTGTCATGTGGATGTTGCATGTGGATGAATGTTTGTGCACGCATATAGTATTTATATGACTAGGGCTATTTGCATACATGTTGGACTCATGGTACTAAACATATTTTGCATTAGAAAGATCATTCAGGCCTGATCATTAGCATTAGCTAAGGAGCATATACACACACGTTTTGCATATGTTCATATGGCATTAGAAATCGTTTAAGGACAATGTTTTCCTGTGGATGATGTTTTGAGTAGATGGATGATGGATGGTAGGATGCGTTCTTCCTAACTTGGAGATTTCGGGGACGAAATCCTTAAAGGAGGGGAGAATGTAACAACCCGAATTTTTACAACGTGTTAAGACAAGAATCAAGGTAGAATTAAATTATAAAATCTGAATCAGGATAAACGGGTTGTGCCATTGCGTTCGCCTCGGAAAAATACGCAAAATAGAGTCCGAAATTTCGTAAATCGGAGTCCGTATGACCCAGTTAAGGCCCAACGAAGTTTCACGAAAATTCAAATCCGAAAACAGATTTGAATTCAGCCCAAAAAGAGAAGGCGGGGAAATTCCCGCCAGACACACAGGGTGTCGACACCCATGTCGACCTGGGTGTCGAACCCCCCTCCAGGGGGTCGACATGGGTGTCGACCCCTGGGTCGACCCCCCTCCAGGGGGTCGACATGGGTGTCGACCCCCCTCCAGGGGGTCGACATGGGTGTCGACCCCTGTGTCGACCCCCCCTGTAGAACCCGACCTGGTGCACCTGCTTGTCATGTTGGCTCGGTTTTGGAGGCTTGTGACGATTTTGGATGGCTTGGATTCGATCTAGGGTTAATCCTATGGCCTAAAATGCTCCTAAACTCTATAAAAATACCCTAACCCCCTAACCTAAATCACTCAAACTCTCTCACGCCACGAAGTGCTGCCCAAATGCCAAGTGATCATGGCCTCCATCTCCAACTCCAAGAGACTATGCATGCAAATCGGATCCGAATCGAAAGGTGCAAGCTTGCTACACCAAATCGAGGCTCGATCAACGTTGCTACGGCGATTTCATGACGGTTCTTCATCAAAGGAGCCACCTTTCTTTGTCACGACGATGCATAATCCTTCCCTAAGCCTCGCTATGTAAGTTCTAGCTATTTCTAGATCTATACGGTAGTTTTAATGATGGCATGGAATAAAACGAGATTAAACTAAGTATGCTAGCCTATATGAACCTTGTCATGCCTCTTTTGCTTGAACCTATGACCTTTGGCTATGCGTAGTGACTAAATCATGCTATTCATGTTATGTTTAACCTAGTATATCTTGCAAGTTTGAATCTTTATCTATGGAATGCTAGCATGAACCTTTGGGAACCATTTGACTTGTGAAACATTGGCAAAGATTTGACTTTGGGGCTTATGCATGTAAATGAACCCATACCCCTTATGTATCATGCATGTTTGTGGCCAAATTCACTTATGATACTATGCATGTTTGTGGCCAAATTCCCTTATGAATCTATGCATGCTTGTGGCTAAATTCCCTTATGATACTATGCATGTTTGTGGCCAAATTCCCTTATGATACTATGCATGTTTGTGGCCAATATGTTGGCATAATACCCTACTATGTGACTCGCTTCCACTTGGGTTGGAAATACGTTTGGGTAGTTTAGGAAAAACGTGGGTATGACATGAAAAACTTGACTTGAATGTGGCACGAAAACTTGACATGGGGTTGCATGGAAATGTGACACTCTTGAAACACTTAAACATGAACATGACACGTACGAAAACATGGGACTTGAAACTAGACACGGGGGTTGTAAGTGTAATATGACACTAGACCAAACATGAAAGTGGCCAACTCGAGGTTGGGTTGAGTTTGTAGCATAAATCTACCAGGACCCGCCCGACTTAACTAGTGGCTACAAACAATAGGATCCAATGTGAGAAGTTGGTTATGTCGCGCTTAAGACCCGAGGTTAGACTAGGTTGTGGTGTAAAACTACCCGGACCCGCCCGGCTTAACTAGTAACCACAACAAGGTCTAATGTGAGAGGTTGAGAGTGCATTAATTAAATTAATGCCACATGATAAGGTTAAGTAAATTTGACTAATGACACTTAACCGATATGACACGAATGGCTAGGTTAAGTGGGACCGGGCTTGATTTCTTAATGACACTTAACCATACAAGACAATTAGGGGATGGGGTTAAGTAATTCACGCTTAACTAATCCGAATTGGTAATTAGATGGGGTTAAGTAATTTAGACTTAACTAATCTAAACACGGTAATTAGATGGGGTTAAGTAACCTACACTTAACTAATCTAAACACGGTACTTCGATGGGGTTAAATTAAACACTTAACCAATCTAAACTTGGTAATTCAATGGGGTTAAGTAGCCAATACTTAACCAACTTAACAAGATAATTTAATGGGGTTAAGTAACTTATACTTAACCAATTATACATGATGATTTGATGAGGTTAAGTAACCTATACTTAATCAATCTAATATGCGGACCTGATAGGGTTAAGTCATAAGACCTTTTAAATATACTTAACCATTATAATATGATTAGGGGATGGGGTTAAGATAATATGTGCTTAACCAATCTAACACGATAACCTGATAGGGTTAAGATAAAAAAGTACTTAACCAAATTGACTTGATGATTGAATAGGGTTAAGTCATGAGCTTCTTGGTATACTTAACCAACTTGTAAGGCTAGGTCTTGGACTTGAATACTTAGCCAATCTTGACATGATTCATAGGCGGGATAAGCCATGAACTTGAATAACAACACTTAACCCAATAGGCAAAACCCTAGTAGAGGAACTAGGTAGAAAATCGTAGTTAGTCAAGGGTAACGGGAAAATGAAGCTAAGTGGTAAACCTTAGTTAAGTATAACTAAGTAATAATTCTTAGCCAAGGACATGGGACTAGTTCATGAATAGATGAGTAACCCGGTGCGGTAGGTCATCGCTTAAAACACGAGGAGGAGCAAATTATCTGACTTAGATAAAGGCTCCAACGAACTGGGTGATGAAGCGGTAGCTTCGGGGGACGTGAGGGTACTCTTGGTATCCCTCTGTGAGGTGGCAGATTGTCCATGAAACCCGGCCTCACAGTGGTTAAGGTCTGCGATAGAAGAGCCAAGAGTATGCCTTGGTTGCTATGCGAGCGACCTAAAGACTGGGATGGATTAGCGTGGAGTCGACGATACTTGATTTTGCCCTGGATAGCACGTCGCCGACTACCTACCATCTTTAGTCAATCGTGTACGAATGGAAAGGCAGGGAACCCCCAACAGACCATGTTCTTGCTATCAAGTCATGGGTGAGGTTGGCCCATAGGAAAGTGGGGCTATAGTGGGGCCGGGATGTGGTTCTCATACATGATTTTTCTTGGATTTCCTTTCAGTAGTTGAGGGAGGGGTCACGTGGGACCATAGCCACGGGTACAAAAACAGACCTTGATATCTGCATCAGCAGACGACTTAAAACTCCCGACCGAGTTCCGTATTTCTTGATTTGCCCTAGCACGGAACTCGGATGGCACATTGAGGAACATGTGCGTCTAGACATGGAAAACGATTCACGATACATACGCGGGATAAAGGGCGCGGTTGACGGGTGGCATAATCCCTAGTGGCCCTAGGTGGCTGAACCCAAACCGAGACACGGAAACGTTCATTAGGTAGTATAATCCCTAATGGTCCTAGGTGACATAAATCCTAAGTGAACACGCGATATTTCATGGTAAGAAAACATAACCAGATCAAGGGTAGCAGTCCAAAATAACCTCAAGGATAAAATGTTTACATGGGAAAGCCCGTATGGCCTACGGCAAAGGACTGAACTTATACATGAAAAGAAACATACGAGTTGGGAAAACCTACATATGCTATATATATTAGGTTGACATGGACCATTACATGACATTGGGCAAGGGACATTCATAGTTGACACATGACGCGGGTTGGGATACTAGTACGAGAGGTGCAGAGCAAATATACATGATAAATACCCTGGGATGGTATACGTGATAGACACCATGGGATGGTATACATGATAGATACCTTGGGATAGTATACTTGATAGAAACCTGACGATGTGATACCTTGATTTATCATGACACCGTAGTTTATCATGATATCTTAGTTACCTTGCTACAGTAGTTCAACCTGTTACCCTGGTTTAGTTTATCTATCTTGTAGTCGTCCTTATGTTTACTTTCAGTTTACGCATGTCATGTTACCTTTACCTGTTTTTATACTGGAAGTAGATAGGACTTACCAGTCTTTATGACTGACCCCGTTTTGTTTCGCCTCTTTGTCTTCCGTTTCCCCCCCAGGTTTCAGGGAGGAAACACTGTTATCTAGTTCGGACTTCTTTTGCTTGAAGGTCATCACGCATGGCTTGGACTTTTCTTGGCTATGGCTACTTTTCTGTTTTACTTGGGGAATAATTTATGAAATGGTTTTATGCTTCTTTACTATTGCAAGACAGGTTTTGATGTATTCTGATGTAAAAGGCTTTAGACCTTATTTTATAAGGTAATAAAATTTGTTTTACTTCCGTTGTTTTATATATGTTCTGTCTTGTAATATTTCTGTGCATGTTTACCTCGATAATGCTTCACCAAACCTAGTGCATTCCCTTTTGTGAGTGACCCTAGCGGAGGTGGGGTGTTACACCTATTTTCCACCACATATTCTCTCTCTTTCCACTCACTCTCTCACATCCCACTAACTTAAAATAATATAAATGAAAGGTGGAATTCAGAAGGGTTATTGGGGTGCTGCATTTTCGGAGTGTCATTGAACGCTCATATATATATATATATATATATATATATACACACACATACACACATATATCCTAATGTTGTATATGATCTCTGGTATGGTTTTTTCTTTCTGCTTTTACCATGGTTGTTTAATTTGCTTTTCTGACTGGTTGTTATCTCTAGTTCTATCTTTGTTGACTTTTAATATTATTCCTATATTCGTTTATATTATTCAACTTCTATGAGCTTCTATGTCGCAGTTACAGGTTTTAGGATAGTATTTTCTTTCTCTGGACTCTCTAGATTTAGGTATTGTGTTTATTATATTATGTATATTATATATTTGGACTCTAGTCTTAGGTTTGAAGGTTTCCTTTTCTTTTATTTTATTCATTGTAAGGGGTGGGCTTTGCTACCTGTCAGGTCTATTGACAGCTCTCTTTTTTAAATGTGGAATAAAATTACATGATTTATCTCCTCCATGTGAGGATCACTCATTTCTCTCATTTTTTTAAGGATTTTTGTGACATGTTACCCTAGTACAGTCGGATTAGTACAAAAATTCACAATTAGGAAAATCATCGAAAACAGTAAGTATATCATGTTCTGACACAAATCCGTTATTAAATAAAAATTTGAAGTACATTTTTTGTCATTCTAAGAATTCACAAAAATTATCAAGTAGACAAATTTTTGAAAGTTGTACATATCATAACTTTACAAAACCTAAAGTTCTTCATCCTCTTCTTTATAAGGGTGCGTTCTTAACGAACTGTAATGGGGTATTTGAACGTGGAATTTGAGCGTGGCATTTGAGCGTTGTACTGTAGCGAGCGTGGAATGTGTTTTTAGCTACGAAGGGGAATTTGAGCGTGGTATCTGAGCGTGGTATTTGAGCGTGGTATTTTTAAAATAAGATATAAATAGATATGATTTGGAAAATACAAACACAAATACAAATACAGTTTCTAATACAAATACAAGTACAAGTAAAGTACAGATACAAAGACAAATTAGCGTAGACCAGCAGCAACCAACCTATCTCTAATGGTATCTCGAACTAATGACATTTCTCGGTATCCATCTGGGTGTACACGTTTGGTGCCTCTATTCGTCGTATTTCTCATAGTATAATATTCCGCCAAGTACTGATCGGGGATTAGTTCAGGATCATCATCAAAAGCCATAAAATCTGGGTCACCGCTATTATATTTGCGTATGAAATTGTGTAAGGTCATTATAGATACGACAACATTCACTTGAGTATTGAATCGTATGTATGCATCTTGTTGAGAATGGTAATTCTTTTCCAAATGCCAAATGTTTTTTCTACGGCCATTCGTAAACTCGAATGGTAGAAATTAAACACTTCATTGGCCGACTTTGGTTGATTCATGGTTTCACAGAAATGCAGAATATGGTACCTCATTTTTCGATATCGTGGTAAATATCCAGTCTGAAGTGGATAGCCTGAATCAACCAAATAATACTGTCCAGCTAGAGGGTTAGGAAAGTTAGAGCTTCTATCGTTTGTAACAGCATTAAAAATTCTACTATCATGTATAGTCCCTTCCCAACCAGCCATAACATAAGTAAGCTATAAATCAAAATCACAAACCACTAATATATTTTGAGTTGCAAAACCTTTTCTTCCAATATAAGGGATAATTTTAGCAGCGGGTAAATGTGCAGATACGTGTGTACCATCTATAGTGCAAATACAGTTTCTGAAATACAGATAATACCGGGTTGAAGTTCTAATGTGATGTGGAACAGTATTAAATTGTTGTTCCCTTGGCTTTATTACATCCGCAGCGAGTAATTGAAAAGCGTTTAAGACATCATGAAAACAAACGGAAATTATGCTACCTGATCGTTGAAATCTTTCTTTGAAGTTATCTATTTGAAAGCCCAGTAGCCGTTGTATAAGTGAATATTCCAACCATTTCGATAACACAGATTTCTGGTCTGGAAGCGAGACCATGATGTTGCAGTTTTTCACATAATGCGTGGAAACAAAGTCTTTTCATCCGAAAATTATTTTGACAATGGTTTTGATAACCATTCAAAATTTCATTGATCCAAGATAAGCCAGTGAACTCTGAAGTATTAATGTAACAACCCGGAAAATAATAACCAATTTAAAAAAATTATTTGGGCAATTTTAATGAATTTCGAATATTTAAAATGATTTATTTTAAATAATAACGATAAGAAATTTATTTTGAATAGAAATAGAACGTATATATTTATTTGAATCATCGTTAGAATATAAATATTTATTTTAATTATAATAGGAATTGAAAATGGCGCGGTAGTTTGAAAATTCGATTTCAAATTTCAAATGAATGTATAGGATTCAAAGCAAACCCGATTTTAGCAAAACTAAAAATATTTGAATCTATTTGAAAATATCTTTCTAACGAATCTGAAAAATCAAAATTTCATAGCGGGAATAAAAAGTTATGCCCAGTTGAAAATTCGAAATAGTCGCTATGGAAAATATAGCCCTTAAAAATGGAAATTTTGCAAACGACCTCCGTTTTTGATGAAACCACTTTTGTTGGATCCAGGATGTCGAATTATTTCTAGATTCCAAAATTCATAATTTTTGGGATTAATATGTGAGTGTGGCAAAAGAAAATGTGTTTTGAAAGTTTTAGTCAATTTAATCAACTGGAAAATGGACATTTTTCAAACGGCCTCCAAATTCAATGAAATTAGTTTTGTTAGGACCGTATCGTCAAAACATAGCAAGATTTATTTTGCTGGAATTTTTGGAGTCAGTATGTGGTCCCGGCAAATTAAAATGTACGTTAAATTCAATATTGACTGAAAAATTAATTTATATTTTAATTTCAACGAAAACTGAACAAAACAGTCGAATTGGCTTAAGGGACATATCCCATTGTGTCCGGAATGGAGGTAATTAGTTAGGGGCGACAATTGTTGGGTTCGATTTGGAGTTTGAATTAAAAAGTTACATTTTGGAATTAAAAATAATAAATTATATACTTGGTCAAACTCTATACTCTCTCTCTCCCGTTCACTTCTCTCCCTCCCATCATTTTTCAGAAAATAAAAAATGTGTCGCTCCCCCCCCCTCCAGCAGCGCCACCATATCGCACCCCTTCTTCCTCCTCTTTTCCTCCTCTTCCTTCTCTCCTCTCTCTCCTCCTCTTTCTCTCTTCAAATTTGCAAACCCTAAGCCCAAAGTTGCAAACCCTAGCCGCTGTGGGCCCCCCACAGCCCTAGTGATGCCACCTCCCCCATGTCCAATGAGGTCTGCTGCCACCCTCTAGCCGCCCAGCTCCGGCCTTGGGCTCCCCCATTACCAAAACCCCATTTTTCACAAAATTCCCATTTTTGCATAAAACCCTCTGTCACTATTTCGCCAATAACTCTCAAATGGTGCGCTTCTGGCCAAAACTCCACCGTACCAAATTCGAAGAGCACAATTTTCTCTTCGATTTGGTACATGATAGTCCTATTTTGGATTGCGGAGCTATCGGGAAAAAGAGTACAAAGTCTGCTGTCCAAATGCTATCCAATTACTGTCTTTTCGCGATTTCCAGCGAAATGGCACATTTTCGAAAAGAAGACCTCTAGGCGAAAGTTGTCCTGAATGGAGCGTTTAAGCTATATAAAAAGATGGTGTGAAGATTGGAGCTTGTTTGCAAATTTTAGAACCAGAACAGCAAATCCGGGCGATAGAAAATATGTGAGTTTTCTCCGCTTTAATGCTTCTATGGTTTTTGATGTATGAATTATATAAAGTTATGATTTTCATTTATATAAAGTTATGATTTTTATTTATATAAAGTTGTGATTTTTTTATTATATAAAGTTATGATTTTTAGTTATGTAAAAATATCATTTTTGGTTAGTTAAAAATATGATTTTTATCGTAGGAAAGAAATATTTTTGGCAAGATTAAAAATATGATTTTTAACTAGTGTATGGCATGGGAATGTTTTTAGAAAGATAAAAATATGGTTTTTAGATTATATATGTTATTTATAAAATGGTCATACAAAGAAATAATTATTAGTTGGCTAAAAATCTGATTTTTATATATGTAGTAGCGATATAAAAATGTGATTTTTATATTGTAAACATCGTGTTAAAAATATACCTATGTAGTAGCGTTATAAAAATATGATTTTTATGTACATATAAAGACATTAAAATTATGATTTTTATGTATGTAGAGTATTAAAAATATAATTTTTAGCGATGTAAAAATATAATTTTTAGCGAAGTAAAAATATAATTTTTAGAATTGAAATAAAAATGTGATTTTTACTATGAACAACGTGAAGAAGATTGCATTGGAATTTCAGGCAAGTCAGGACTGTTCTGAAATTCAGAAATGAAATGGCGAAGTGGAACCCAAAGGTGAGAGCTCCTCACTATAATTTTCTTATACAGTTATTTATTTTATAATGGCATATATGAACTGTTCCCCGTCGTCCACATACCATGGACGACTTGTTTGATTGTTTGGTATGGTTGATTAGATTATTTGGTTGAATTTGGTTGTTTGGGTGAAATGAATTGATTAGAATTGTTATGTGTGTATGGCGCGAGCCAATATCAGGAGAGGGGCAATGCTAGACATTACCCGATTTTGACATTGTGTCGTTATGCTGCCGAAATTTTCTAAAATATGTTAGAACAATAAAAATATCATTTTTATTGTATAAATGAACTGAATAGAATATTCATATGTTGAATAAAATAATTTATCATTAAAAATATAATTTTAATGTGTATATGAATAAAATAAATATTCATTTACAAATCAGACGATTTGTTTGTGAACACCCATTTTACTGATATGGGTTGGGACGATATATCTTACACATCGCCCAACTGCACAAATAATATTCAGTGTTTGTGGATTGAAACCCCACACGGGTGTTGGGATGATATTTGACGTACACTAACCCCAACTGTTTAGTTATATGTCAATCAATGGGTTGTCATACTATTATAAGCGTTACATATTTATATTTAATGCTTATGCAGTGTAGAATGCACTTTGGATGATGGTTGATTGTGTATCATTATTATTGTATACATGTATTGTATCAAATCCATATAATGACATTATATGGTAATTGACTGTGTCTAATTCCAGTTCAGAAAAAATGAATATTTTAAAATAACAAATATTTTAAAATAATATTCAGTAAAAGATACAAAATGTGATTTTGATGTCCGATTTGGGATGGACACGAATATATTTAAATATATATAGCCGTGTTGATTAGATAACGCCACTTTGACAAGAACGATATTTATATCGATTTTATTCATTTCTAGAATGAATATTGAAAAGGAATTGATTTCAAAATATAATGTTTGGAAAATACTATCATTTATATATCGATGATATAGAATATTCAATTTTGATTTGAAATTGAATATGATGTTGAAATCGTTTTGAAAACGAATTTAAAACGATTTATAAAATACATTTTGAATGGAAATCGACAAAATATATATTATATATATTATATATATATATATATAATAGCTGGAATAGAATGCGCCGCGCTGTGGCAGTTCGCGAATTTCGACCATTGACTTCGAATGGACATTACGGGAGATCCGACCGTTGGGTTCTCCTAAAACCGAAACCGTTGGGTTCGTGTTGAAAAGAGAATTTTAACGAATATTAGAGATTTGAAATCTAACAGTTGGATTTGGAATTATGTCCAAATCAAATTTGGAAAAGGTCGTTGTAAGTGCAGTTCGATGACCGTTTATGGAAATCGACTGTCCGGGCCTTTATAAAATTATTAAAAATATCAATAATTTGTGTAAAATCATAACAAATGATTTGGAAAGAATTGGGATGAAAAATTCCATATTTGAAAAGATAAAAATTTATTTTTATTGAAAGGAACTAGTTATGAACTAGAATTATGAAATCCAATATTTTTAAATTAAATAAATTGGATTTGAAATGGTTTTAAAAATAAGAGGAATTTCCAATATATGAATTGGAATGGATTTGAATCGAAATTATCTTGGGAATATTTCGATATTGGATTCCGTGATTATACGGATATTGTGGAGGAATTTGGAAGATATATATATATATATCGTTATTCCAATACGATATTTGTTTGACTCTAGAATTTGATATTGAATATAAGCAGATATATTTTCTATTCAGAGCCTTGTATTTAATATTAAATCTAATTTTAGGTTTGTCGTTAATGGTGTCTTCATTAACACTGTTCTTGAAACCAGTTAAGAAAAGATTAAATCTTTTTATTTAGATTTAATGGAGTATACCAATTAATTGATATTTAATTGGAATGGAATTGAAATTGGTCTTTGGTTTATCGTGAATGGTGTTTTGAATAACACTTGTTCTTTAACCCGATTAACAAAGGAATAAGATTCTGGATTGTCGTGAATGGTATCTTTAATAATACTGCTCTTAGAACCAATGGAGTTAAGAAAATCGGAAACTAACAGGAGATTAGTTAAGTTGAATGGTTTCCTGGGTATTGATCTGATGTTGTTTTCGGCCTTCGGGGTTAATACTTAGGGAATTGTTCACTTGCTAATTTACGGTTAAAGGCTGATGGGATGGAATGTGATTTTGGGTTTATCATGAACCGTGTTTTAAATGACATTGGTTCTTTAACCCAGTTAAAGATAGGATATGATTTCCCAAGTTAAACAATCATTAATATTGATTTTTGGTAAGATTAAAACCAAGTGGAGTTTTAATGCATCTTTAATTAGATTGAAATGATATCCAAAAGAAGATTAAAGAATAAATTTAAATTATTTATTTTTGATAAAATTAATGGGAACCTTTCCCACAGTATAATAATATTTGAATAAAGGAATATTCTGGATTGGAATGAGGCGTATGTTGTGTTTTTATAGCACTTGTTTCTTATATACGCGAGTTATTCAGGAAGACCGGGTTTATCCCATTCTGAATAACTGATTCGACGATGTGTCGAGGATGAAGACGGTGGTTGAAGATCGAAGGTCTTCACATCGTTTGGATGATTACTGATGTCTTGATTGGGTTGTACACCCAAGACAAGGTAATAAGCGGTGATCGTCCAGGTGTACTTAGAGATCGACGGATATGGGAGGACCTCTCCACTGTATTGGACATATGGGGGAGGAATAAGGTGCCTCCAGTTTCGTTCAGACCCAGAACGAACTTGTAAATGGATGTGTGTCTGACATCGGATTTCATTCTGTGTGGTTGATAGACATCGGTTGCATAACGTGAATTTCCTGTGTGGCATGCTGAGATGCAAATGATCAAGGCTTCTATTGAAAAGCAGAGTCTTGTGGTTGTTGATCAAAGCACGGCTTTAATACAACGTAGCTTTGTGTAGCGTTAATTCGCGAGCCTCACACTTGGGTGTGAACCAGAAACGGGAGAGGACATCAGGGTGGATATGCGTTTCCTTCTAGCTAGGAGTGGTGTCAGCGTTTTACTAGCCCTGACATTTTACTTATGTGGATGATGGATTGCGAGGCGCCTCTGTTATATCGGTCGATCCGGGGCCGATGGAGGCATTTGACTCATTTACGCCCCATAGGTCGGGGAAACGTATTGTTCAAGGTTTTTTAATCCACATTTCACTTTGGGTCATCCCTGACGATCCAAGGGTCACTCGAGCTCTGATCTTGAGGCTCGGGCTAGACAGTCTCGAAGCGGTAAGGATGATCCCTTGCCTTGGTTCACAGATGGAAATCCAACTTCCAATACGTGACATTTGCGGTTTTGATTGTATAGCCTAGTATTGGCAACATGATATATGGTACCCATGCCGTCTAGGATCGATACATTTATATTTGAAGTTGTTTTATACACTATGCACTTATAATAGTATCAAATGATTTGTTTTAACATACCAAGCATGTTTGGCTATTATAAGGGAAAACTCTGTCCCCTGGCTTGCGTTGCATTGTGTGATAGGATCTGGGTCTTATAATACCTTCATTTTTCCAAAAAGCATTGCGTTGCTTTGTTATATGCACTGGTATTCTTGGGAGGAAACCCGTTCCGTGTTATACGGCGTGGTCCTTTGATATATCTGATTTAAAGTAAAGTTTTAAATAACTGTTTTAGTTCTCACACCAGTCACATGACTGACCTAGAGTTTATTCTTTTAACCTAAACACTGGATGCCCCTATTTTCTGCATGGGCAGCTAGTAGTTTTGGTTTTGCAGATTTATATTCACAGGATCCTGATTTACAGCTGAAGCGATATTCGGAAAGCTCTATATCGGTGTATTATTTCAATTGTGTTTTGTATTGTTTTCCGCTGCTATGTATTTAAATGTAATTTAAATCTTTGATATTGATCAAATGTATATGATCTATTCATACTCTGTTATATTCTTGTATTCTGATGAAATTGTTGTAATAAGCAATGAAATGTTCTTTTGTTTGTGTTCTGATTCGTCTTGTCCTCAAGGCAATCCATTCTTCCTCTTGTCCTCGGAGACTGGGGAAGTTTGGGGTCCTTACAATTAATCCACGTCATATGATTTCTCGTTTCATTCCGACACAGATAAACCCCATAGAGATCAATCAAATCATCGTAATCGGAGGATGAATCGGAGTTAGACATTAATCGAATAAGAAGAAAGAGTCGAAGAAGTTGTTGAAGTAGTAGTTGTGAAAGTTGTTAAGGAAGGAGGGGTGATTTATAGGAAGGAAGGGGAAGTTGGAAATTAGGCTGCTGGCATCAGACGTGTCCGACACCAATGGCTTGATTTCCAACTGTAATGACCCCGGGATTTCGCGATCTTGGATACCGGCATACAACACTATGTCGACTATTCAAGCATCGGAAACACCGGATAGTTCATGAAAGAAATTAGAGGGTGAGAATAGATAAGATAGAAACTTAGAATAGAAGAAGAAGAACACCCAACATCAGAGTAAACACGAATCTCACAGCGGAACGAACAATATATAGTAGATACATAACTTTGAAATAAAATCAGTATATGTATACAGTAACATTATCAAAGTATAACACTTACAACACAACGGAAATAACTATAGCTATATAATCCTGAAGCCTCCTTCTCCAAGCTCTCCTGGTATATCTGTAAAATCCTGACTACTTGACTGCCCGTACAAAATTGGGCACCCAAGAGTTTAGGGAAAACAAAATAAAACAAACTCTGGGTCAGTCATGGGGCTGGTGTGAGTAAAACAGTTTGAGCAATAAAACGATATCTCATAAGACCACGCCGTATAACGGAACGGGTTTTCCCTTATGAGAATCCAAATCAATTTGATTTAACTTTCAAATCATTTTGAAAGAAACAGTGATCTTTTATATCAAAACTCTTTTGATATTATAATAATGTATATCAACCACAATACAATAATCATCTTGCAGAACGCTTTCATCTCACGTTCCACATATATAGTATACAATCAAAACGGCGAGCACTTATTGGGTAATGGATTTCTAACTATGACAAGGTATGGAACCACCTTCCGATAGTGTACCTCTAGAGAGGAATACACTAGGTTCAACAAGAACATCTTGCAACCCGGCCACACATGACCGACCACTCGTTTCGCTTGAGTGTATCGAATGTATATCACCAACGTTTGGGATCAGCAACCATTTCCCGAATGGGACAGCATCGAATAGATTAAAGAATGAAATGAATATCTCTAGATAGGTGATAATACGCCCTACTTGGTAGCCAACCACTTAGCCATGCTGCCTACCCGATTTTTGTCATTTCCCGGTTGTGAGGCTAGAGGCCACGCGTATCTCTGACAGATCACACATTTATTCACTTTAATGTCACATCGTCATACCTGCCAAATCACAAATTGATTTCCCCATAAATACAATGGGTATACAGCTAAGAGAAATGAATTCCTCCGCCACCAAACGTACACACGTTTGAAGAGATCAACTTACGCGATCTATTAAATATACTCTGTCAGACATTCTTCCATACAGGTCGTCGTGAGACTGGACAAACCGAAGGTACTATTCTGTAAACAGGACAGCCCTTGCATAACTCCGTCTTCAATTATCTTCATCATATTTGATCACAACGCTAACGCCCATACAGATTGGGTTTCAGATAATGAATTTGATCTCGGTCTCTCCGTATTGACAACGGAAATGGTCAAAATCTTTGATAGTCGATGATTTAACTATCAAAGGAAAACATGTGTACAAACAACGGTCGTATTTCCAAATGGAAATCTTATTGAGAAAATCATCAGTCAACACTGATCCACTTTAATTTAATCGGTCATTCAATTATCCATTTCCCTATTCCTGTTTCCATATATTCAACATTTCTTATTTTCTAAATTTAGAAAATATACGTTATTAACAATGGAAAACATTTCCATTTCTTATTTTCTATATTAAAAAACATTTCTGATTCTTATTGGGAAGACATTTCCAAAACTCCAACATTTGGATTTAAACAGATGTTTAAATCAAACATTGCTATGCCAACTCAAACCATTATACTCGTTAACTAAATTCACTTAACCATTCTTCACTGTCGAACCTTAACCATTCCTTAGATAAAAACGAAGCCAATCAAGTTGGGGTATAACTACCTCTCAGACCTTAACTGAACAACATTTCTAACATCGAAAAAGACAAGGTTCACCTTTTAAACCTTTAACAAATTTCCTTACGTAACTCTCTTTCGAATAAATCTCTATTCGATAATTCTTTCCTTCGACTAAACTATATTCGATAATCTCTCTTCGAATAGCCATATTTGATTAGCTCTATTCTATTAACTCTATTTGATTAACTCTATTGGATTAACTCTAATCAATTAACTCTTATCAATTAACTCCTATCAATTAACTCCTTCTGAATAAACAATATTTGATTAACTCCTTTCAAATAAATTATATTCGAATAACTCCTTTAACTCTATTCGAATAAACTATATTCGATTAATTCCTTTAAGTCTATTCGAATAAACTATATTCGACTAACTCCTTTCGAATAACTAATATTCGATAATCCTTTCGAATAACTAATATTCGATAATCCTTTCGAATAACTAATATTCGATAACCCTTTTGAATAACTAATATTCGATAATCCTTTCGAATAACTAATATTCGATAATCCTTTCGAATAACTAATATTCGATAACTCCTTTCGAATAACTAATATTCGATAATCCTTTCGAATAACTAATATTCGATAACTCCTTTCGAATAACTAATATTCGATAACCTCTTTTCAAATAAACTATATTTGAATAACTCTAATTCGATTAACTCTAATCGATTGACCCCACTCGATTAACTCCTTTCAATTAACTCTAACTCGATTAACTCTAATCGATTAATTCTAATTTGATTAACTCTAACTCGATTAACTCTAATCGATTAATTCTAATTCGATTAACTCTAACTCGATTAACTCTAATCGACTAATTCTAATTCGATTAACTCTAACTCGATTAACTCTAATAGATTAATTCTAATTCGATTAACTCTAACTCGATTAACTCTAATAGATTAATTCTAATTCGATTAACTCTAACTCGATTAACTCTAATCGATTAACTCTATTAAGTTTGAGTTCGTATTCCAAAATAGTATCCCATTTCCAAATTCTATTTATACTTCTATTTATAGAATTGTTCATACGAAATCTCCTTTTTATTTCTAACACTTAAATCTCGTTTAAAATTTCCTTTTATAGCTCTATTTATTTCATAAATAAATATTTCCTTTTATAACTCTATTTATTTTTCTAAATAAATATATCTTTTTTAATTCTATTTATAATTTAACTATCTCCTTTTCTATTCTATTTGTTTCACAAATATTTCCTTTCCTATTTGTTTCACAAATATTTTCCTTTTATATTTGTTTCACAAATATTTCCTTTTATATTTGTTTTCACAAATATTTTCCTTATATATTTGTTTTCACAAATATTTCCTTTTACATTTGTTCTTTGATTTTATAAAAATATTTTCTTTTATAAATCCTTTTCCTTTTATATAAAATCCATTGATTTTATATAAATACTTTATTTCCAAAATACACTTTGAAAATCCCCTTTTCTACATTCCAGTATTTCTTATGGTATTTAAAATACCCAAATAACAATGATCGATATCATTCGACACACGTAATCAACACAGATTATATATCACATCATATATTACAATATATGAAAACAATAAAATAAATGTTGAGGAATCCAGTTGGATTCCTCCGACTTATTTCCCTGCATCCAATATAATTAACATCAATTTCTTTTCACTATGAAATATTCTGATAAACAGAATCAATATTTGATTTACGATATATATACCTATATCAGTATTTTCAACCAATCAATTAACAGTTCAACCAAATAGTCAACACAAAACAATCAATCATCATTTATCATTACTAGATTATATATTATAAAAATATAAATTGAATAGCGTTAGTGAGTTTTACTCGCCTTGGCAGTTCATCGTTAAATAACGTTGAACTATTGGTTGGTTCAGACCGACAATTTATTTCGCTATAAATTGTAACGAGCTCCTCTTCACTCTCAACCAGTTCCATTGTGTTGCTTTCGTCCATACGATCCCGATGGATCTTGTTTCGTCAAATTCTGATTTCGTGTGCATGAGATATTCAGTTCACAAGTTAACATAGTATTAAAAATATAAAATTCCACTTGAATTTCTTAGTTTGGGCCTCTGTAATGACCCGTATTCTACACATCATAGGATCGTAGAATATTTATTTCTTTCCTATGTGAAGTTGTATGGTCATGTAACTTTGGGAAACATTTATTAGAGTCATTTCCCCTGTTCAAGATTTTTGTTGATTTTTAAATGACCATTTTGCCCCTAGTTGGTACTGTTTTGGCCATAACTTTTGATTGGAAAGGAATTTTGACCTGAAACCACTTCCATTAGATTCGTTTGATGGTTTCTCTTTCCGTAGAGTGGTCACATTAGCCAAACGGACTTACCGTTTGAGAGATATGGCTGAAACAAGGTTTAGAGGGTGAAAAACTGCTTAACCGGGCCAAATCGGGTGATTAGTGAGTAGGCCCATAACCCATTTCGGGATTAGGGTTATGGGAGGGCTGAAATGAGATGGAGAATCATTCCATTTCAGTTTTCTAGCCTCCACTTATCACCAAGGATCCCTAAAAATGGCCTCCAACCTCTAAATCACCTTCAAATCACCTTTAGGTTAAGGATTTGGCTTAGCAACCCCTAATCAAGGAAGATCTCCACCAAATCAACAAAGGAGCTGCTGCTTGGTATTGAAATTCGCATCAAATCAGAGAATCATTTCAGATCTTAGTTTATTTTGTGGCTAAGGTGAGTGATTTACTTAGTTTTGCACTAATTATGGCTAATTAGGGGTGATTAGTGTTAATTAGCGAAATTTGACATGATAAAATTCTAGAAAAATATTTATAAAATTCGGAATGATGTTTTAGACCTCTGATATGAATTTGGGTTAATTTGGTTAAGATTTTCTAATCCTATCATCAGTTTCACCTAAACATGCTCAAGGGGAAATATGGGATTTTGGGTATGTTTGATCCATCCTTACCTATCATATTGATGTTTTGATGTTTGTGGTTGATTATGCATGTTGCTATGACTGTATGAAATACTTTGTGACTGTTTAGAATAGTTGGAATGGTCGAAAACGCCGTCGAGGGGCGTAAACAGCTCGTTGGACAAGGTGCAGGGGTTCGGATCGCATAGGGGGTTGAGGGACGATCGGATCGCCCTATGGGATCGTGGGGGCATCCCCACGAGTCGAGTCACCTCCTCCGAACCGAACCGTCTGTGCAAGGCCACGAAGCGAATCGATGCAGCGCCGTGCCAAACTGAAGTACTCCGATCCGGATCGCGAATAAGCATTACGACCTGATCCGTCCATGAAGGGTGAGCACGATCCGTCAACCTGGAGAAGGGCATCCGATCCGAACCGCTTGAAGAACCACGATCCGATCCGTATGGGGTGTTCCGATCCGAACCGAGAAGGGGAGTACGATCTGAAGCAAAGAAAAGGAGGACCACGACCCGATCCGACGTAGGAGGCGCGATCCGATCCGATGAAGAATGTGAAGGTTGATCCGATCCGATTCGATTATGATGACCAATAACCCGAGATGCAAAGGTAGTCCAAATGGAAGTTAGAGCTCAGGATCCCGGAACCAGTTGGGAACCAATGAGTTCACTTCATGGTTGGACTTTGCTGCGGGACGTGTGCTAAGGAGTTGTCGACGTTCATAACTTCGATTCACCACTAAGAATGGATGATGGCTGCTTATCAGTGCAGTAGGGTCATTACGACCTGAGGGGCAAAGTGATGGTAGCAAGACTACGTTATCAGTGTAGTAGGGTCATTATGACCTGAGGGGCAAGGTGATGCGTAGTAAGACTATGAGCCAGCGCAGATGGGGTGAATAACTCCATGGGGCAAGTGGACATAGTAAGGATTTGTAAGGCTATGAGCCAGCGCAGATGGGGTGAATAACTCCATGGGGCAAGTGGACATAGCGAGGAATTAGTGGCTACGTTATCAGTGCAGTGAAGCCATTTATGACTTCATGGGGCAAAGTGATCGTAGCAAGGAATGTTGGGTGATCGAAGTGGTGAATATCGTATGCTTTATGCACTGAGTGAGAGATGTGAGGATGGATGCTATGTTTGATTGTTTGCCATCATTATGACATGCACACCTTCCCCACCTCCGTGTCTTTACACTGTTTGATATGATACCTTAGAGTGTTGTACAATATGTAGTGCTAACTCTTTGGTTGCAGGTCCAGGTTCAGGTATGTTTTAGTCTACCTGTTATTATTCACTTTAGATGCTTATTGCTCATACCAGGCTTTATGTCTGACCCAGAGTTTTATGTCTCCTCTTATTACTCTGGGTGCTCACACGAGCAGACTAGAGACAGGTTAGCTGGTGATGTGCGAGTAGCTGATTCGGAGGCGGGCAGGAGGCTTCCACGTATTATATATATATGCACATTCTCCCTGTGTCGTTGGTGGTCGCTACTTGGGCATTAGTAGTGTACCTCCTTTATCTTGTTTTTCTTTGAGACAGTTTGAATGTTGTAATAAGCTGTATTCTGAATTTCCGCTGCTATGATGTTTAGTTCTGATTTTCAGCTTATGCACTGTCTCTCCTGTTTTATGTCAAGTATGTTATTATTATATTTTGTTCTATGCGTTGTGAGACATTCTACAGGTTCCTTGTATGTTCATTTCCTTCTTCCTTTTTCCCTTCTGACGACCCGTTCCGTGCTAACTAGACATGTGTACAGCGCACCTTTGGAGTAAATGTCGGTTGGTGCGGGGCGGGCTGTCACACTTGGTATCAGAGCTCTAGGTTGCGTAGTTAACCTAGGAAAAGACACTAGGGAGAGTTAGTACGTATATGAGAGCGCGTATTTGTGATTACTTTGGTTTTCAAAAACTATGTATGTATATACTATTAGTGGTATGAAGATGAAGTCGCACTGCACTAGCACCACTATGGGGTCGTTAATCGTTTCCCTTTTTACAGATTAACGATGAGCCGAGAGACGAGGGGTACTGGTAGAGGGACCAACCAAGGGAATGTCGCTGACATGAGGACTATGTTTACTAACCTCATGAGAGACATGCTTAGAGAAGTGCAAGGGGCAATTCCCAGTCCCGGAGTTGGTGCTGGCCCAGTAGTGCAGGCGCCTAGGGTCGATTTCGCCAAGTTGTGCAAAGATTACACTAATCTTGGTGGGAAGCCGTTCCACAGAACGGAGTCGGCCACGGATGTTCAGGACTGGATGGATAGCTGTGACCGTATCTTTGATGACTTGGGTCTCGAGGACGCGATGAAGAGAAGGCTAGCGTCTCGTCAGCTGCAAGGGCGAGCGATGAATTGGTGGAATGCTATTAGAACAGCTACTCCAGAGGATCAAGTTACTTGGGTTCAGTTCAAGGCTCGCTTTAGCGAGAAGTTTATCCCAGCTGCCCAGAAATCGGTGTTGTTTAAGAGGTTCTTGGAACTCAAGCAAAATGGAAGGGCAGTTTCTGATTATATCACTGAGTTCGACACTTTGTCGAAGTATGGACTGTCTCTTATTGATGCTCCTGAAAAGAAGAATGAGAAGTTCATTACTGGTCTGGATGGGTACTTGGGGGAGAGGCTTATTAACCACATCGATGAGACTTTTGAATCGATCGTGGGGAAAGCTTTGAGGTCAGAGAGTCTTTACCCTAAGTCAAAGACTAAGGCTGCATCTGCAGAAGGGCCAAAGCCGCAAGCAGGCGGTGGAGGCAAGAATAGCTCTCAGAATAAGAGGAAGCAGGACCAATCTAAAGGTGGCTAGAAAAAGAGCAAGAAGGATGTTGAGTGCTTCAGCTGCGGAAAGAAGGGCCATTATGCTAAAGAATGTCGGGCCAAGCCAGCGGAAAGGAAGTGCTACAACTGTGGTCAAGTGGGACATCAGAAGGACAAGTGTCCGCAACCTCTTAAGGAGAAGCAGATTGTGAAAGCATATGCTCTTGATGCTATTCCTTCTTCGTCGAATGCCCCAACTGCGGTGGAGAAAGGAAAGAATGTTGTAATTCAAGGTATGCTTTCTATTTATGATATACCAGTCCGAGTTTTGTTTGATACTGGGGCTTCCCGTTCCTTCATATCTAGTGACCTGGTAGATAGGTTGGGACTGGAACCCGAGATAGTCGATAGACCATTGATAGTGACGAACCCGATTGGTGGTTCGACTAGCCTTAGTATGATTTGCAGGAATTTGGTCTTATCGAGTCATGGATGTATGTTTGTATGTGATTGCTTTTTTTTGGGCTTTACTGGGTATGGCATTATATTGGGAGTCGATTGGCTCCAAAGATACGGGGTGGTGGTAGACTGTGAGGGCTTTTTGGTGACAGTGAGGGCGGATGATGGGCGGAGGGTAGTGTTTGGTAGTCTACCTAGTGATGGGGTTATGGCTAGTTTTGTAAATTCCCTCGACATCCCGCAGGATGAGTTGTCAGATGTGCCCGTGGTTGGCCAGTTTCCGGACGTCTTCGAGGAGGTGACCGGGCTTCCACCACACTGAGAGATTGAGTTCCGTATTGATTTAGTGAAAGATGCCAGGCCTATAGCGATGCCACTTCGTCGTATGGCACCAAAGGAGCAGCGAGAGCTCGGGGTGCAAGTCAGCAATCTTTTGAGGAAGGGATTGATTAGAAGGAGTGTCTCCGAGTGGGGAGCACCAGTTGTATTTGCCACTAAGGCAGATGGTTCCCTTCGGTTGTGTGTGGACTATCGCGAGTTGAATAAGGTGACGAGGAAGAATAAGTATCCTCTACCGCGTATAGATGATTTGTTTGATCAGCTGGAAGGAGCAAGAGTGTTCTCCCAGTTGGACCTCGCGACAGGATTTCATCAGCTTCGAGTAGCAGATGAGAGTGTTCCGAAAACAGCATTTAGGACGCCGTCTGGATTTTATGAGTGGTTGGTCATGCCATTTGGGTTGACCAATGCACCAGCCTATTTTGTGGATCTTATGAATCGAGTATTCAGAGATCAGTTGAATAACTTTGTTCTTGTGTTCGTGGATGATATCCTTGTTTACTCAAGGACAAAGGAGGAACACAAGGGGCACTTGAGGATAGTGATGGAGGTGTTGAGGAAACACCAATTGAAAGCGAAATTCTCTAAGTGTCATTTTTGGAGAAGGGAAGTAAGATTCTTGGGTCATGTTGTTTCAGGGAGTGGTATTGCCGTGGACCCTGCGAAGGTGGCTACGGTACAGGATTGGCCTACGCCCAAGAATGCAACGGATGTGAGAAGTTTCTTGGGATTAGCTGGATATTATTGTAAATTTATCCAAGACTTCTCCAAGATAGCAGCACCGTTGACTCAGTTGACTAAGAAGAATCAGTCCTTCGTCTGGGACGGAGTATGTGAGGATGCCTTTAAGAGTCTAAAAGAGAAGTTGACGCGTGCGCCAGTGTTAGTCATTCCTAAAGGGAATGAAGAGATGACGGTATACACAGATGCTTGTGGTACCGGACTAGGTGCAGTATTGATGCAAGGAGGTAGGGTTGTTGCTTATGCTAGTCGACAGCTAAAGCCGCATGAGAAGAAGTATCCTACCCATGATTTGGAATTGGCAGCGATTGTATTTGCACTGAAGATGTGGAGACACTATCTCTTGGGAGAAAGATTTGAGCTGTTTACCGATCATAAATCGTTAAAGTATCTCTTCTCTCAGAAAGATCTGAATCTCCGTCAGCAGAGATGGTTAGAGTTCTTGGCTTCGTATGATTTTGATATCGCGTATACACCTGGGAAGGGTAATGCGGTAGCCGATGCCTTGAGTAGGAGACATGCCAGCTTAGGGGCAATGTTTCTTGAGTGGAAGCAATTGGAGTATATCGCGGGGTTTGATTTCAGACTAAGGTGCGAATTGGATCCAGTTATGCTAGCTAGTTTGACGATCAGACCCACTTTGATAGAGCGGATTGGTTCTAACCATAGGGACGATCCTAACCTATTAGAAATCATCTCCAAGTTAGAAATGGGAGTTGATGAGGAGATGAGTGTGTATGGGCTTGATCGAGATGGATGGCTTCGAAAGAATGGAAGACTAGTTGTGCCCAACGTGAATGGTTTGAGAGATGAAGTGCTTAGAGAATGTCATCACTCAAAACTGACTATACATCCCGGTGGTAATAAGATGTATCGAGACATGAGACAGACTTATTACTGGGAAGGGATGAAAAGAGACGTTGGGAAGTTTATATCCAAATGCATGAATTGCCAGCTAGTTAAAGCCGAGCAAAAGAAGCCTAGTGGGTTGTTGCAACCATTAGAAATTCCCGAATGGAAATGGGAGCAAGTCTCGATGGATTTCATCGATGGTTTACCAAGGACTAGATCGGGATATGATAGCATTTGGGTAATTGTGGATCGATTGACTAAGAGCGCAAGATTTATACCAGTCAAATCGACCAGAACGGCAGCCAAGTTGGCAGAATTGTATATTAAGTGGGTAGTGAGATTTCATGGAGTACCCAAAAGCATTGTGAGTGACCGAGACCCGTTGTTCACTAGTGGGTTTTGGAAGAGCTTACAAGAGGCTCTAGGGTCAGGATTACATCTCAGTACCGCATATCATCCTCAGACCGACGGTCAGACGGAGAGGGTGAATCGTATATTGGAAGATCTCTTGAGAGCTTGTATATTGGATTTTGGTGGATCATGGGATGACCATTTGCATCTAGTAGAGTTTGCATATAATAATAGCTACCAATCCAGTATCGGTATGGCTCCATATGAAGCTTTGTACGGAAGACCATGCAACTCACCATCATGTTGGATAGAGACTGGCGAGAAGTTTGTGCTTGGACCAGATGTGGTGAGAGAAACTTCCGATAGGATCAAGATCATTCAGCAACGAATGAAAGCTGCTCAAGATAGACAGAAGAGTTACGCCAATAAGAGGAGAAGGGACTTGAAATTCTCCATGGGTGACTTGGTGTTTGTCAAGATCTCTCCGTTGAAAAGCGTGATACGATTTGGTAGGAGAGGAAAATTGGCACCAAGATTTGTTGGCCCATTCCCTGTTCTTGAATTAGTCGGGAATTTGGCATATAGAGTTGGCTTACCAGAGAAGATGGCAGGAGCTCACAATGTATTTCATGTTTCCCAACTGAGAAAGTGCGTTCACGACTCGGATGTGACTATTTCACCTGATCAGTTAGAGGACTTCGAAGTAGAACCTGAGGCGGTTGGGAACCGCAAGCCGATTCGTATTGTGGGACATGATACGAAACAACTTCGAAGGAAGGCGGTCAAGCTAGTCAAGGTTCAGTGGGGCGAGAACGAGAATGATTGTACTTGGGAGACAGAGGAGAGCATTAGGAAGGCTTATCCAGAACTCTTTGCCTGGTAAGATTTACTTTGCAATTTAGTTTTCCGCATGCTAGGATAGACTTGCTTTGCTTGTTTGCATGTTTGATTGTTGTTTTATGATTGATAGGCATGCGGGAACCTTTGTGTATGTTTGGATTAGGGAATTTCGGGGGCGAAATTTCTTAAGGGGGGGAGAGTGTAATGACCCGTATTCTACACATCATAGGATCGTAGAATATTTATTTCTTTCCCATGTGAAGTCGTATGGTCATGTAACTTTGGGAAACATTTATTAGAGTCATTTCCCCTGTTCATGATTTTTGTTGATTTTTAAATGACCATTTTGCCCCTAGTTGGTACTGTTTTGGCCATAACTTTTGATTGGAAAGGAATTTTGACTTGAAACCACTTCCATTAGATTCGTTTGATGGTTTCTCTTTCCGTAGAGTGGTTACATTAGCCAAACGGACTTACCGTTTGAGAGACATGGCTGAAACAAGGTTTGGAGGGTGAAAAACTGCTTAACCGGGCCAAATCGGGTGATTAGTGAGTAGGCCCATAACCCATTTCGGGATTAGGGTTATGGGAGGGCTGAAATGAGATGGAGAATCATTCCATTTCAGTTTTCTAGCCTCCACTTATCACCAAGGATCCCTAAAAATGGCCTCCAACCTCTAAATCACCTCCAAATCACCTTTAGGTTAAGGATTTGGCTTAGCAACCCCTAATCGAGGAAGATCTCCACCAAATCAACAAAGGAGCTGCTGCTTGGTATTGAAATTCGCATCAAATCAGAGAATCATTTCAGATCTTAGTTTATTTTGTGGCTAAGGTGAGTGATTTGCTTAGTTTTGCACTAATTATGGCTAATTAGGGGTGATTAGTGTTAATTAGCGAAATTAGACATGATAAAATTCTAGAAAAATATTTATAAAATTCGGAATGATGTTTTAGACCTCTGATATGAATTTGGGTTAATTTGGTTAAGATTTTCTAATCCTATCATCAGTTTCACCTAAACATGCTCAAGGGGAAATATGGGATTTTGGGTATGTTTGATCCATCCTTACCTATCATATTGATGTTTTGATGTTTGTGGTTGATTATGCATGTTGCTATGACTGTATGAAATACTTTGTGACTGTTTAGAATAGTTGGAATGGTCGAAAACGCCGTCGAGGGGCGTAAACAGCTCGTTGGACAAGGTGCAGGGGTTCGGATCGCATAGGGGGTTGAGGGACGATCGGATCGCCCTATGGGATCGTGGGGGCATCCCCACAAGTCGAGTCACCTCCTCCGAACCGAACCGTCTGTGCAAGGCCACGAAGCGAATCGATGCAGCGCCGTGCCAAACTGAAGTACTCCGATCCGGATCGCGAATAAGCATTACGACCCGATCCGTCCATGAAGGGTGAGCACGATCCGTCAACCTGGAGAAGGGCATTTGATCCGAACCGCTTGAAGAACCACGATCCGATCCGTATGGGGTGTTCCGATCCGAACCGAGAAGGGGAGTACGATCCGAAGCAAAGAAAAGGAGGACCACGACCCGATCCGACGTAGGAGGCGCGATCCGATCCGATGAAGAATGTGAAGGTTGATCCGATCCGATTATGATGACCAATAACCCGAGATGCAAAGGTAGTCCAAATGGAAGTTAGAGCTCAGGATCCCGGAACCAGTTGGGAACCAATGAGTTCACTTCATGGTTGGACTTTGCTGCGGGACGTGTGCTAAGGAGTTGTCGACGTTCATAACTTCGATTCACCACTAAGAATAGATGATGGCTGCTTATCAGTGCAGTAGGGTCATTACGACCTGAGGGGCAAAGTGATGGTAGCAAGACTACGTTATCAGTGCAGTAGGGTCATTATGACCTGAGGGGCAAGGTGATGCGTAGTAAGACTATGAGCCAGCGCAGATGGGGTGAATAACTCCATGGGGCAAGTGGACATAGTAAGGATTTGTAAGGCTATGAGCCAGTGCAGATGGGGTGAATAACTCCATGGGGCAAGTGGACATAGCGAGGAATTAGTGGCTACGTTATCAGTGCAGTGAAGCCATTTATGACTTCATGGGGCAAAGTGATCGTAGCAAGGAATGTTGGGTGATCGAAGTGGTGAATATCGTATGCTTTATGCACTGAGTGAGAGATGTGAGGATGGATGCTATGTTTGATTGTTTGCCATCATTATGACATGCACACCTTCCCCACCTCCGTGTCTTTACACTGTTTGATATGATACCTTAGAGTGTTGTACAGTATGTAGTGCTAACTCTTTGGTTGCAGGTTCAGGTATGTTTTAGTCTACCTGTTATTATTCACTTTAGATGCTTATTGCTCATACCAGGCTTTATGTCTGACCCAGAGTTTTATGTCTCCTCTTATTACTCTGGGTGCTCACACGAGCAGACTAGAGACAGGTTAGCTGGTGATGTGCGAGTAGCTGATTCGGAGGCGGGCAGGAGGCTTCCACGTATTATATATATATACACATTCTCCCTGTGTCGTTGGTGGTCGCTACTTGGGCATTAGTAGTGTACCTCCTTTATCTTGTTTTGCTTTGAGACAGTTTGAATGTTGTAATAAGCTGTATTCTGAATTTCCGCTGCTATGATGTTTAGTTCTGATTTTCAGCGTATGCACTGTCTCTCCTGTTTTATGTCAAGTATGTTATTATTATATTTTGTTCTATGCGCTGTGAGACATTCTACAGGTTCCTTGTATGTTCATTTCCTTCTTCCTTTATCCCTTCTGACGACCCGTTCCGTGCTAACTAGACATGTGTACAGCGCACCTTTGGAGTAAATGTCGGTTGGTGCGGGGCGGGCTGTCACAGCCTCACCCTTCTTTCTCGGCCCACTTAAAATCCAACCCTCTCCCTGTACTCTTCTTCCCTAATTGCTTAAAACTGCTGCTCCCCACAACAAACATTTCGATTTACATACTCCTCCTACCCCCATCTTCTCTCCACCTGTTGCTATTCCGACTGCATCCTTTCTCTTCTCTACTCGAGTACTTTTCCCACATCACCTCCTTTATCAGCTCGCACTCACCTTCCTCTGTGCGGTCCTCAGACCAGCGTACGAACCCATGAACCACATCGACATCAATTTGCATCGGAATCCACAAAATTAGCATAAGAGATGCAAATTCCTCCTCGATCCCGAAAATGACCTCGACTCAAGCTACTTCCTCTTCAATCCTACAAACCATCAAACCCTAAAGTTGCTGTGTTGACATCGAGCACGATAAAATTGAATCGCACCTCTCAAAACAAGCATAGAATCGAAGACTAACCCATCAGCATTCCGAATATATATGATTTACCATTTAACGCTTTTTATTTGAATTGATATGATTTTTTTAAACTTTAAATCTCACAGTTTATTTTTCCTGATGGAGGTGCGACATGTTTTGACTTCAAGATGAATTATTTTAGGTTTAGGAGAATTTGCAGTCTATTTATAGGATGGTTAAAATAATTTTATATTGATTATTATATTATATTTTAATCAATCGCTGTATATATTTGTCATTTAAAAATTCCTATGATTGCACATGATATCCAAAAATCATGGAAATGGACATACACCTTCAGCTCGACATTACGGACCCAATGAAACTAGTTTCGTCGAATTCTGACTCCATTTGCTCACACAACGTATTTTTAACTGTCGAAATACTAACTGTTTTTCACATTAAAAATCCGTACGGCCACATACTGACTCCAAAAATCATGAAACTTGGAATCTAACAGAAATTTAATATTACGGATCCAACAAAATTAGTTTCGACAAAAACTGATGTAACAACCCGTATTTAATAACATGTTCAAACTGTAAATCAAGGCATAATTAATTTTTAAAACAAGTATCAAGGGAAACGGGTTGCGCCATTGCGTTCGTCTCGAAATTCTGCTTGAAAACGAGTTCGAGTTTGTGAGAATCGGAGTGCGTATGAGGGAGATATGACCCTCCAAAGTCTCAGGAATTTTCAAAATAAAAAACAGTTCGAAATTCGAATTCAAACCCCGCAGCAAGCTGTTGTATATAACAGTGTTGTATACACAACTATATGATTTTTGTTTGATGATAACAAACAAATATATTTATATTATAATTGTGTTTGTTACTGTACTGTTTCATATATACATCACAGACTGGAATATAATATTTATATTTAAATAAAATACGATTGTACAGAAATTCAAATATTAACACAGTATTTTATTTAAATAGAATATTTTATTTCAATATTCAAACAGTACAACTTTTACAACTCCACTATTTGTACACTCCACTGTTACTTTTCATATCAGCACAATCTTCATACATTCAATACATTTTATTTACAACACTTACACTCATTATACATTCACTCAGGTAAATTCTCATTTTCAGTTAAAAGCTGACAAAACTGTCTTTTGTCTTCTGTCTTCACAGTCTTCACTGTCAGTCCAGCTCACTGTTGTCCGTCAGTCCAGTCATCATCTTCATGCTTACCTGTCACATGAAACACACACACAGTACACTGCAATAGAAATAAAACAGAACTCATGCGAATATAAATTTTATTTTTAAAATTTTATTTGCCTCAGAATTTCGGTGTGTTTCTCATCATTTTTCTGACTTGATCTGATTTGTTAATCCGACTGTGTCTAGACAGTTTATATATAGTATAGGGACAGAAAAATAGTATGATGGCTGCATGTACACACGTGTATACACGTGTGCACTGCCTCGCCAATCAGTGTATACAGCTGTGGAGCAGTCACATGGACCAAGCTCGACACAGCGCAAATGTAAAGTACAAAGCAGAATGGTCGAAGCAACAAAGTGCACAAAAACAGTTTCAACAAAAGCAAAGCCAACATAAAGTGTTCAAGCTCATGGATTAGCAAAAATTGGTCCAACCATCAAGACAAATAAAGAAAACATATTGGTGCATGGCAGTTCACATGATTCAGCATGACACATAGCAGCAAGTTATACACCAAGACATGCAGCATAGAATGGCAGAAATGAAACAACAAAGTATGGCTACAACAAGGCAGCTGTTTTAGCATGCATGCAGAACTGTTTATAGTATGAAGCAATAATGGTTTGAACATGCACAAACAATGAATGGTGAAGCCACAACATGTACACAATAAAGAAAATGTGATCGAGCACAATCAAGAGCATGTTTCAATGAAATGGTCACATAGCAAAGCACTAGTGATACATTGGTACATTCAGGTGCACGTTTCAAGTGTTACAGCGCTAGTTTAGATGAATGCAGGTCAACATAGCCAAGAAGGCCAACATACATGTAAACAATTTAAGTGTACAGCTCAATGACTCGACAGGATGATGCACAATGTTGTGCACAGGTTCTAAATGGTGATATTCAATGTTTTGAAAGCAGTAAAAGTGGAACATATACAAGCCAGACAACATATTCAAGAAAAGTGAATCAAGATGCAAACAGCCGAGCAACTGTTCAACAACTAAACTAATCGGGTGAAGTAGCATGGTGATGCCAAACAGCATTGCATAATCATGTGCAGCTAAATTAAAAGAATTCAGCAACATGTACAACAAATTTATATGGCAGATCAGTTTTTTTTTAAAAAAAACAGCATGTGTGCATTGGCAAAACCATAGCAGTATGGATACTAACAGGTTCATGGGCAGATATACAAGTGGTGGTGCTTTAACATTGATTCATGAAGTACAAAGGAATGGTGCAGCCAGACTCAATTCAGACAAAGCCCAAAATCAGCAAAGTTTTTTTTTTTCTCAAGACATATTTGGCAACTATTCTTTTAATCAAGCAAATCAGGGAGGAACTTCTGGCAAGTAATTTTTTTTTAGAAATCATAGAGCATCTCTGGGAAGAATTCACTCTTAAATATTTGGCAAGTGCAAAGTTTCTTTTCAGGAAATATAATCCAAATTTTGGGCAGGAAGTCATAAAGGAAGAAATTAATGGTTTACAGAATTTCACAAAGAAGTTACAAAGCAAGCAATCAAAGCTGTTAAAACTCTCAAGGCAAAAGAGGAAATCATGGCAGAAAACTAAGCAAGAAATCAAATCGGTTTCAGAAATGATTCCATGTATTCAAGGGACCACAAATTTATTCACAGGAGGCAAATTTATTTTCCAGAATTCACACAAGGCAACAATGTCACAATATCATTTCAGGAATTGTTCAATTCAGATTTAAATCGAGCAAATAAAAGGCAAGAAATTGAATCATGGAATTCACTGTCATATGGAAATTAAATCGAGTTCAAAATCATGTCTGAAATCATGGACATCAATCACGCAATCCAACTCAAGGCAGATCGGCCACATAATGAAATCAGAGAGGGGTTTAAGGGTTTTCTATTTTTACCCTATATAACCTACACCAATATCATCACAGGCACGAGATCATCGAACGAAATCCAAAAACAAAAAAAACCCAAGAACAAAATCGTAAAAATTCCAAATCAGAGAAAACTCACAATTTTTTCAATTGTTTTCGATCGAGCAAATCCCAAATCGAAGCACGAGAAAGCTACCATGTCTTGAGCTTCAGAGAGACAGATTCGATCATTCAAGCATCTCGATTTGAGGAGGATTTCAGAAACCCTAATCCCCTTTGTATCGCCGCCATTTTAATTTCCAGAGCAAAAGAAAGAAGGATCGGGACACAAATGGAAAAGGGTGCAACAATAATAAGTGGGCCGACACACTTCATTTTTGGCTAAGCCTGGTTGATTATTAAAAGGGGATGACCCCTTATATTTAAAATCCTAGGGTTTTCTTTGTTTATTTAATTTTGTTTTGTTTTTAATTTTCTTCTGTAAACAATTCTGAACAGTTTTTCTAGAAGTCTGTAAAATTCTAGAGTTCCAGTCAGGGTGTTGACTGGCAGTCCACTAGAGTCTGTAAATTCTAGGGTTACGAGTTACAGGGTTTGTAATTCGGGAAATCTGATCGAAGGGATATCAGTCAGTCTAGGGTTTTGAGCGTAGGGTTAGGACAGGAGCAGGTGCTGCGAGTGTACATGGTCTTGTATGCGGGATCTGTTTATAACACCTAGTAGAAACCTTAGGAATGCAGCAGTAGGCAGGGTTTTGCCGAAGCTGGGTATATCTGTGTATGATTTATTTTCTGCACTTTTATTTCTGCTGCATTCTATGATCTGTTTATTATTTTAATATCCTGTCAGTTTTTCAATTCAGTTTAAAAACGGTGATAAACCCTATTCACCCCCCCCTCTAGGGTTAATCTAGATCCAACATTTGGTATCAGAGCCAGGTATTCGGTTAACTCTAGAGCAATGGTGATTCCTAGTTATCAGTCCATAGAGAGTCAGTCCAGTCACATTCCAAATATTTTTGATGGTACAGATTTTTTAAACTGGAAATCCAAAATGGAATTTTATTTAAAATCTGTTAATATTAAATGTTGGAATGTTGTTATCCATGGATTTGATAGTGTAGATATTACTTTCAATGCCCGTGCTATGAAAATTATACTTGATTATCTTAGTACTGAACAGTTTAATCTTTTCTGCCATTGTTTATCTGCACAGGAAATCTGGGATACTCTCAATACGAAGTATGGAAAATCTAACAACAGCTCAAAACCCCAGAATGTCAACTCAGATTCAGAATTCTGTTTAACAGGATTTACAAATGAAAATTCAGAAGGATCAGATGATGGAGAATCAACGGATGCTGAAGTCGAAAATTTCTCATACGAAGATTTGGTTTATATGTGTGTTGATTTAACTAAATCTTTTGATAAACTCAAATCTAAAAACAAAACTCTAAAATCTAGGAATTCTGAGTTGACCAGCAAAATTAATGATTTGGAATCACAACTTGAATATTTTAAAAACCTTTCAGATTCAGATTGTAAAAATTGTTTGAAATTGAAAACCAATCTTGTTCATCTCAATAAAAATATTCAAAAGTTTGAAGATGAAATTTTGATCTTAAAAGCAAACTAGATTGAGTTATCAAATTTGAACAATCTTCTACAAAAGGAATTTGAAGTTTTCAAAACTGATATAAATTCCAAATTTGAAATTGCTGAAAAAGAAAATTTGTTGAAAAGTGATTCGATTTTGAAAGAGCTTGAAATTGAGATTGAAAAATTCAACGAACTTGAATCTGAAAAGCAAAATCATTTTGAACTTGAAATTTCTAAATCCCAAGTCAAAATTAAATCGCTTGAAAATGAGAATTTGGTTTTGAAATAGTCTAATGCTGAACAGAAGATCGCTATAAATAACCGCTCAAATTTACCAAAAGAAAATAGCGATCTAAAATCAAAAATTCAACGATTAGAATCAATTTTGGATAAATTTTCTAATGGGGAAAAATCGTTGAATATGCTGTTACAAAACCAAGTTTCTATTGGAAATAAATCTGGTCTTGGCTTTGGGAAAAATGATGTTTTTGGAAAACAAAATTCAAATGTTTTGAAAAATTTCTCAAACTGCTTTAAAAAGAATTCCTTTGAAAATTTGAACTCTGAAGATTTCGAAGGATTTTTGAATCAAAATAGTAATGAGAAATCGTTTTATAATAAACCATTTAAACATTCTTGGATTCCAAAAAATAAAGCAGGCTTTGTCAAGCTCAAACAGATTTGGGTTCCTAAGGGTACGAAAGTTAAACAAGTCTGGGTACCAAAACATATGAATACAACTGTGAGTGGTTTTACAAACTTTGTTAGACCACTCGATCCTATAAACTGTTAGGTACCGAAGGAGGCTGAGGAACTGCTGTGCAGAAAGAGAAACTGGCTTCAAACAGCTTCATATCATTGAATCACTTTCAGTTCCTTAGCCAAACTAGTTGAGTCAGAGATTCTGGTTTACACTGATCTCAGGTATGATCTCTGGACTCATCTTTGTAAATATCTTTTTAATTTTCCTGTTTATTTCTTCTTCTATCTCCTTCTATCTCTTCTGTTTATTTTTTTATTTTTGGTTTAACTTATCACTACCATATTTCCTTTCTCTTGGGATTCTTTAACGTCCAGTTGCAGAACTCTTGACTGTCTGGAAATTTGCTTTACTGAAAGTATGATATTGTTAATCTTTTCCAGATCTTGAATTTAAAATTGTATATATCTGCAATAGTTTTTTTTTAAGCTCACCTTCCGTTTTCTGAATTCCTAACAGTGTTAACGTATTCTTCTTATATCTTGAACACTGTTAATATGAATTCTAATGTTTTTTTAAGATCTGAAATATTATTGAAATATCACACATCTCTTCTATTCTGAGTTTCTTCTAATTCAGTTTAGAACGGACTTGAAAATTTATACTCATTATAGCACTCTATTATTTGTCAGTTGTGATAATTTCAGAATTGTCCAGATTGGTTTGAATATTTTTGATTCATTTTGAATCAGTGATACATCTAGAAATCCATCATTTATTCATGATCATTTTTTGTTGAAAATTATTTGTTTGAAATCATTTGAAATCCCTGATATTTTGAATATCACACACCCCCTAAAATTGAAATTATCAATCTTGTGTGAATAATTCATTATATCTCAAACTTGACAATGATTCAAGTGATTTCAGATAAATTATTTATTTATAGATCATGAATATCTCCTAATTATTTGATCTAAATGATCTGAAATTATCCTTAGAAATTGTTGTGAAAAATTCCTTTGAAAATCTGGTCCTGAAATTCACTCTTATTTCATGATTATTTGATTTAAATATTTGTTTGTCTAAAATCATTTTGAAATTATTGATTTATTGAATCTCACACATATCTCGAATCAAAAATTTATAATTCGGTGTGATTGATTCATTAAATTCTGATATTTTCATATTCCTCAAATGATTTTAAGTAAACAGTATTTTAATCATTAGATCATAAATCATCATATATGGCCATCATCGTGACAAGTATGATTTGAAACTATGTTCTGTGTTGCTCTGATACTATTTTGAAAAATGGTTGTTCTGGAATCACATGCTTACTGCTCTGATACATGTGCATAATCTATTATCTCGTCCGTTTGGGCTTGGTACTTAATAATTCTTTTGTCTGTGACATTGTTTTTCAGTATCATGTTAAAATTCCACGTAAATAGAGACACCAAGTGGTATCAGAAGTGCTTATATTTGTTTCATCCATCTGTTTTTGAATTTTCACCTCGTATAGACACCATACACATTTTTTCCCCTTGTATAAATCTGTATAAATTCTTCTTGCAATTGATTTTCAATTTTAAAATTATTTATTTTTTATTCATTCAGAAATTGAAATCAATATCCAATTTGTGCTGTGTTTATAATTCATCAAAATTATTATCAGTTTTTGAAATTGTGATGAATTGTGACTGCAATATATTTCACAAAAAGAGGAGATTTTACTTGGATTTTCATGATGGTTGAATATTTATTGTAATATCTTTGAACTGGCAATTATTTTACGACCATCTCCTTTATCTATCACCCGTCTGCCATCCATCATGATTTTATATTAATGTGGAGAGTTTATTTTTTTTAAAGGAAAAATCATCTTGTTTTAAAACAGTGTAAATTATTTGTGATAGAAATGGTACTATATTATTATTCAGAATTAGTGAGAATTGAAAATTTTCAATAATCCCTGTACAGTCGAGCTTATTTCATAATATAATCAATTTAGAAATTTATTTCACAGTCCATTTCGGTGCCTACCACATTTCTATCATCCATATTGGTTTCATATACCGAGGAGTTTTTTTTTCCTTTATAAAGCTGAAAATGATTAAAATATAATTAATATATAAGAGTGTCTCTAACCTCATTTAAAAATCCAAGCTCTGGTTATGCATGGTTATGAGACGTCTTATAATTTAAGCTGCGACTGATCCCATTTAAAAATCCAAGCTCTGCTTATGCGTGGTCAGTGTGCTCTTAAATAAAAAGGAAATAAAGTGCTAAAAATAGAAATAAATTTTGAAATTCTCCTCTGAGTATAAAAGCCAACCTATCAATCCATCTTCTATTCTATGAAATATGTTGAAATTTTATGACGTATTATGATTTGTTGATTGATAGGTATTGAGATTTGAGATTATTCGATCTTGTCACTTAAATTGAATTATTAATTATAGTCCAAATTCCATCTCTGTTTTTGAACCTCATTTTTTTTGGAAAATAATTGGAATACATTTTTTTACTCTCCCCATTTTATATAAAATTCATCGTAAATCTGTCATTCTCTATAATGTGAGATATGCCACCAGTTCTTAGAATAGTATGATTTTTGTTTGACTGATTGAGATTTATGATAACCGTTCTTCCTCTTAAGCTGATATTGTATTTGTTAGTCATTTTTCATCTATATTTTAAATTCTGTATCCTTTTGATGATAACAAAAGGGGGAGAATGGATTAGATTTTGATTTATGAGTGAATATTTTATAAATATTTTTAATTTTGAAAATTTATTATTATTCATACATTTCACTCTATAGGGGGAGTTTCTGTTGAAGGGGGAGCATTTAAATAGGGGGAGTTCAAATACTCACGAACAAACACATTTATTATATTCAAAATCTTTTATTTGTTTGTCATCATCAAAAGGGGGAGATTGTTGTATATAACAGTGTTGTATACACAACTATATGATTTTTGTTTGATGATAACAAACAAATATATTTATATTATAAATGTGTTTGTTACTGTACTGTTTCATATATACATCACAGACTGGAATATAATATTTATATTTAAATAAAATACGATTGTACAGAAATTCAAATATTAACACAGTATTTTATTTAAATAGAATATTTTATTTCAATATTCAAACAGTACAACTTTTACAACTCCACTATTTGTACACTCCACTGTTACTTTTCATATCAGTACAATCTTCATACATTCAATACATTTTATTTACAACACTTACACTCATTATACATTCACTCAGGTACATTCTCATTTTCAGTTAAAAGCTGACAAAACTGTCTTTTGTCTTCTGTCTTCACAGTCTTCACTGTCAGTCCAGCTCACTGTTGTCCGTCAGTCCAGTCATCATCTTCATGCTTACCTGTCACATGAAACACACACACAGTACACTGCAATAGAAATAAAACAGAACTCATGCGAATATAAATTTTATTTTTAAAATTTTATTTGCCTCAGAATTTCGGTGTGTTTCTCATCATTTTTCTGACTTGATCTGATTTGTTAATCCGACTGTGTCTAGACAGTTTATATATAGTATAGGGACAGAAAAATAGTCTGATGGCTGCATGTACACACGTGTATACACGTGTGCACTGCCTCGCCAATCAGTTTATACAGTTGTGGAGCAGTCACATGGACCAAGCTCGACACAGCGCAAATGTAAAGTACAAAGCAGAATGGTCGAAGCAACAAAGTGCACAAAAACAGTTTCAACAAAAGCAAAGCCAACATAAAGTGTTCAAGCTCATGGAACAGCAAAAATTGGTCCAACCATCAAGAAAAATAAAGAAAACATATTGGTGCATGGCAGTTCACATGATTCAGCATGACACATAGCAGCAAGTTATACACCAAGACATGCAGCATAGAATGGCAGAAATGAAACAACAAAGTATGGCTACAACAAGGCAGCTGTTTTAGCATTCATGCAGAACTGTTTATAGTATGAAGCAATAATGGTTTGAACATGCACAAACAATGAATGGTGAAGCCACAGCATGTACACAATAAAGCAAATGTGATCGAGCACAATCAAGAGCATGTTTCAATGAAATGGTCACACAGCAAAGCACTAGTGATACATTGGTACATTCAGGTGCACGTTTCAAGTGTTACAGCACTAGTTTAGATGAATGCAGGTCAACATAGCCAAGAAGGTCAACATATATGTAAACAATTTAAGTGTACAGCTCAATGACTCGACAGGATGATGCACAATGTTGTGCACAGGTTCTAAATGGTGATATTCAATGTTTTGAAAGCAGTAAAAGTGGAACATATACAAGCCAGACAACATATTCAAGAAAAGTGAATCAAGATGCAAACAGCCGAGCAACTGTTCAGCAACTAAACTAATCGGGTGAAGTAGCATGGTGATGCCAAACAGCATTGCATAATCATGTGCAGCTAAATTAAAAGAATTCAGCAACATGTACAACAAATTTATATGGCAGATCAGTTTTTTTTTTTTAAAAAACAGCATGTGTGCATTGGCAAAACCATAGCAGTATGGATACTAACAGGTTCATGGGCAGATATACAAGTGGTGGTGCTTCAGCGTTGATTCATGAAGTACAAAGGAATGGTGCAGCCAGACTCAATTCAGACAAAGCCCAAAATCAGCAAAGTTTTTTTTTCTCAAGACATATTTGGCAACTATTCTTTTAATCAAGCAAATCAGGGAGGAACTTCTGGCAAGTAATTTTTTTTCTTCAGAAATCACAGAGCATCTCTGGGAAGAATTCACTCTTAAATATTTGGCAAGTGCAAAGTTTCTTTTCAGGAAATATAATCCAAATTTTGGGCAGGAAGTCATAAAGGAAGAAATTAATGGTTTACAGAATTTCACAAAGAAGTTACAAAGCAAGCAATCAAAGCTGTTAGAACTCTCAAGGCAAAAGAGGAAATCATGGCAGAAAACTAAGCAAGAAATCAAATCGGTTTCAGAAATGATTCCATGTATTCAAGGGACTACAAATTTATTCACAGGAGGAAAATTTATTTTCCAGAATTCAAACAAGGCAACAATGTCACAATATCATTTCAGGAATTGTTCAATTCAGATTTAAATCGAGCAAATAAAAGGCAAGAAATTGAATCATGGAATTCACTGTAATATGGAAATTAAATCGAGTTCAAAATCATGTCTGAAATCATGGACATCAATCACGCAATCCAACTCAAGGCAGATCGGCCACATAATGAAATCAGAGAGGGGTTTAAGGATTTTCTATTTTTACCCTATATAACCTACACCAATATCATCACAGACACGAGATCATCGAACGAAATCCAAAAACAAAAAAATCCAAGAACAAAATCGTAAAAATTCCAAATTAGAGAAAACTCACAATTTTTTCAATTGTTTTCGATCGAGCAAATCCCAAATCGAAGCACGAGAAAGCTACCATGTCTTGAGCTTCAGAGAGACAGATTCGATCATTCAAGCATCTCGATTTGAGGAGGATTTCAGAAACCCTAATCCCCTTTGTATCGCCGCCATTTTAATTTCCAGAGCAAAAGAAAGAAGGATCGGGACACAAATGGAAAAGGGTGCAACAATAATAAGTGGGCCGACACACTTCATTTTTGGCTAAGCCTAGTTGATTATTAAAAGGGGATGACCCCTTATATTTAAACTCCTAGGGTTTTCTTTGTTTATTTAATTTTGTTTTGTTTTTAATTTTCTTCTGTAAACAATTCTGAATAGTTTTTCTTGAAGTCTGTAAAATTCTAGAGTTCCAGTCAGGGTGTTGACTGGCAGTCCACTAGAGTCTGTAAATTCTAGGGTTACGAGTTACAGGGTTTGTAATTCGGGAAATCTGATCGAAGGGATATCAGTTAGTCTAGGGTTTTGAGCGTAGGGTTAGGACAGGAGCAGGCGCTGTGAGTGTACATGGTCTTGTATGCGGGATCTGTTTATAACACCTAGTAGAAACCTTAGGAATGCAGCAGTAGGCAGGGTTTTGCCGAAGCTGGGTATATCTGTGTGTGATTTATTTTCTGCACTTTTATTTATGCTGCATTCTGTGATCTGTTTATTATTTTAATATCCTGTCAGTTTTTCAATTCAGTTTGAAAACTGTGATAAACCTTATTCACCCCCCCCTCTAGGGTTAATCTAGATCCAACATTTGGTATCAGAGCCAAGTATTCGGTTAACTCTAGAGCAATGGTGATTCCTAGTTATCAGTCCATAGAGAGTCAGTCCAGTCACATTCCAAATATTTTTGATGGTACAGATTTTTTAAACTGGAAATCCAAAATGGAATTTTATTTAAAATCTGTTAATATTAAATGTTGGAATATTTTTATCCATGGATTTGATAGTGTAGATATTACTTTCAATGCCCGTGCTATGAAAATTATACTTGATTATCTTAGTACTGAACAGTTTAATCTTTTCTGCCACTGTTTATCTGCACAGGAAATCTGGGATACTCTCAATACGAAGTATGGAAAATCTGACAACAGCTCAAAACCACAGAATGTCAACTCAGATTCAGAATTCTGTTTAACAGGATTTACAAATGAAAATTCAGAAGGATCAGATGATGGAGAATCAACGGATGCTGAAGTCGAAAATTTCTCATACGAAGATTTGGTTTATATGAGTGTTGATTTAACTAAATCTGTTGATAAACACAAAACCAAAAACAAAACTCTAAAATCTAGGAATTCTGAGTTGACCAACAAAATTAATGATTTGGAATCACAACTTGAATATTTTAAAAACCTTTCAGATTCAGATTGTAAAAATTGTTTGAAATTGAAAACCAATCTTGTTCATCTCAATAAAAATATTCAAAAGTTTGAAGATGAAATTTTGATCTTAAAAGCAAACAAGATTGAGTTATCAAATTTGAACAATCTACTACAAAAGGAATTTGAAGTTTTTAAAACTGATATAAATTCCAAATTTGAAGTAGTTGAAAAAGAAAATTTGTTGAAAAGTGATTCGATTTTGAAAGAGCTTGAAATTGAGATTGAAAAATTCAACGAACTTGAATCTGAAAAGCAAAATCATTTTGAACTTGAAATTTCTAAATCCCAATTCAAAATTAAATCGCTTGAAAATGAGAATTTGGTTTTGAAACAGTCTAATGCTGAACAGAAGATCGCTATAAATAACTGCTCAAATTTACTAAAAGAAAATAGCGATCTAAAATCAAAAATTCAACGATTAGAATCTATTTTGGATAAATTTTCTAATGGGGAAAAATCGTTGAATATGCTGTTACAAAACCAAGTTTCTATTGGAAATAAATCTGGTCTTGGCTTTGGGGAAAATGATGTTTTTGGAAAACAAAATTCAAATGTTTTGAAAAATTTCTCAAACTGCTTTAAAAAGAATTCCTTTGAAAATTTGAACTCTGAAGATTTCGAAGGATTTTTGAATCAAAATAGTAATGAGAAATCATTTTATAATAAACCATTTAAACATTCTTGGATTCCAAAAAATAAAGCAGGCTTTGTCAAGTTCAAACAGATTTGGGTTCCTAAGGGTACGAAAGTTAATTCTAATGGTTTGTTATATAAACAAGTCTGGGTACCAAAACATATGAATACAACTGTGAGTGGTTTTACAAACTTTGTTAGACCACTCGATCCTATAAACTGTTAGGTACCGAAGGAGGCTGAGGAACTGCTGTGCAGAAAGAGAAACTGGCTTCAAACAGCTTCATATCATTGAATCACTTTCAGTTCCTGAGCCAAACTAGTTGAGTCAGAGATTCTGGTTTACACTGATCTCAGGTATGATCTCTGAACTCATCTTTGTAAATATCTTTTTAATTTTCCTGTTTATTTCTTCTTCTTTCTCCTTCTGTCTCTTCTGTTTATTTTATTTTATTTTTGGTTTAACTTATCACTGCCATATTTCCTTTCTCTTGGGATTCTTTAACGTCCAGTTGCAGAACTCTTGACTGTCTGGAAATTTGCTTTACTGAAAGTATGATATTGTTAATCTTTTCCAGATCTTGAATTTAAAATTGTATATATCTGCAATTGTTTTTTTTAAGCTCACCTTCCGCTTTCTGAATTCCTAACGGTGTTAACGTATTCTTCTTATATCTTGAACACTGTTAATATGAATTCTAATGTTTTTTTAAGATCTGAAATATTATTGAAATATCACATATCTCTGCTATTCTGAGTTTCTTCTAATTCAGTTTAGAACGGACTTGAAAATTTATACTCATTATAGCACTCTATTATTTGTCAATTGTGATAATTTCAGAATTGTCCAGATTGGTTTGAATATTTTTGATTCATTTTGAATCAGTGATACATCTAGAAATCCATCATTTATTCATGATCATTTTTTGTTGAAAATTATTTGTTTGAAATCATTTGAAATCCCTGATATTTTGAATATAACACACCTCCTAAAATTGAAATTATCAATCTTGTGTGAATAATTCATTATATCTCAAACTTGACATTGATTCAAGTGATTTCAGATAAATTATTTATTTATAGATCATGAATATCTCCTAATTATTTGATCTAAATCATCTGAAATTATCCTTAGAAATTGTTGTGAAAAATTCCTTTGAAAATCTGGTCTTGAAATTCACTCTTATTTCATGATTATTTGATTTAAATATTTGTTTGTTTAAAATCATTTTGAAATTATTGATTTATTGAATCTCACACATATCTCGAATCAAAAATTTATAATCCGGTGTGATTGATTCATTAAATTCTGATATTTTCATATTCCTCAAATGATTTTAAGTAAACAGTATTTTAATCATTAGATCATAAATCATCATATATGGCCATCATCGTGACAAGTATGATTTGAAACTATGTTCTGTGTTGCTCTGATACTATTTTGAAAAATGGTTGTTCTGGAATCACATGCTTACTGCTCTGATACATGTGCATAATCTATTATCTCGTCCGTTTGGGCTTGGTACTTAATAATTATTTTATCTGTGACATTGTTTTTCAGTATCATGTTAAAATTCCACGTAAATAGAGACATCAAGTGGTATCAGAAGTGCTTATATTTGTTTCATCCATCTGTTTTTGAATTTTCACCTTGTATAGACACCATACACATTTTTTTCCCCTTGTATAAATATGTATAAATTCTTCTTGTAATTGATTTTCTATTTTAAAATTATTTATTTTTTATTCATTCAGAAATTGAAATCAATATCCAATTTGTGCTGTGTTTATAATTCATCAAAATTATTACCAGTTTTTGAAATTGTGATGAATTGTGACTGCAGTATATTTCACAACAAGAGGAGATTTTACTTGGATTTTCATGATGGTTGAATATTTATTATAATATCTTTGAACTGGCAATTATTTTACGACCATCTCCTTTATCTATCACCCGTCTGCCATCCATCATGATTTTATATTAATGTGGAGAGTTTATTTTTTTTTAAAGGAAAAATCATCTTGTTTTAAAACAGTGAAAATTATTTGTGATAGAAATGGTACTATATTATTATTCAGAATTAGTGAGAATTGAAAATTTTCAATAATCCCTGTACAGTCGAGCTTATTTCATAATATATTCAATTTAGAAATTTATTTCACAATCCATTTCTGTGCCTACCACATTTCTATCATCCATATTGGTTTCATATACCGAGGAGTTTTTTTCCCTTTTATAAAGCTGAAAATGATAAAAATATAATTAATATATAAGAGTGTCTCTAACCTCATTTAAAAATCCAAGCTCTGGTTATGCATGGTTATGAGACGTCTTATAATTTAAGCTGCGACTGATCCCATTTAAAAATCCAAGCTCTGGTTATGCGTGGTCAGTGTGCTCTTAAATAAAAAGGAAATAAAGTGCTAAAAATAGAAATAAATTTTGAAATTCTCCTCTGAGTATAAAAGCCAGCCTATCAATCCATCTTCTATTCTGTGAAATATGTGGAAATTTTATGACGTATTATGATTTGTTGATTGATAGATATTGAGATTTGAAATTATTTGATCTTGTCACTTAAATTGAATTATTAATTATAGTCCAAATTCCATCTCTGTTTTTGAACCTCATTTTTTTTGGAAAATAATTGGAATACATTTTTTTTACTCTCCCCATTTTATATAAAATTCATTGTAAATCCGTCATTCTCTACAATGTGAGATATGCCACCAGTTCTTAGAATAGTATGATTTTTGTTTGACTGATTGAGATTTATGATAACCGTTCTTCCTCTTAAGCTGATATTGTATTTGTTAGTCATTTTTCATCTATATTTTAAATTTTGTATCCTTTTGATGATAACAAAAGGGGGAGAATGGATTAGATTTTGATTTATAAGTGAATATTTTATAAATATTTTTAATTTTGAAAATTTATTATTATTCATACATTTCACTCATGCACAGTTATAGGGGGAGTTTCTGTTGAAGGGGGAGCATTTAAATAGGGGGCGTTCAAATATTCACGAACAAACACATTTATTATATTCAAAATCTTTTATTTGTTTGTCATCATCAAAAGGGGGAGATTGTTGTATATAACAGTGTTGTATACACAACTATATGATTTTTGTTTGATGATAACAAACAAATATATTTATATTATAAATGTGTTTGTTACTGTACTGTTTCATATATACATCACAGACTGGAATATAATATTTATATTTAAATAAAATACGATTGTACAGAAATTCAAATATTAACACAGTATTTTATTTAAATAGAATATTTTATTTCAATATTCAAACAGTACAACTTTTACAACTCCACTATTTCACTCCACTGTTACTTTTCATATCAGTACAATCTTCATACATTCAATACATTTTATTTACAACACTTACACTCATTATACATTCACTCTGGTACATTCTCATTTTCAGTTAAAAGCTGACAAAACTGTCTTTTGTCTTCTGTCTTCACAGTCTTCACTGTCAGTCCAGCTCATTGTTGTCCGTCAGTCCAGTCATCATCTTCATGCTTACCTGTCACATGAAACACACACACAGTACACTGCAATAGAAATAAAACAGAACTCATGCGAATATAAATTTTATTTTTAAAATTTTATTTGCCTCAGAATTTCGGTGTGTTTCTCATCATTTTTCTGACTTGATCTGATTTGTTAATCCGACTGTGTCTAGACAGTTTATATATAGTATAGGGACAGAAAAATAGTCTGATGGCTACATGTACACACGTGTATACACGTGTGCACTGCCTCACCAATCAGTGTATACAGCTGTGGAGCAGTCACATGGACCAAGCTCGACACAGCGCAAATGTAAAGTACAAAGCAGAATGGTCGAAGCAACAAAGTGCACAAAAACGGTTTCAACAAAAGCAAAGCCAGCATAAAGTGTTCAAGCTCATGGAACAGCAAAAATTGGTCCAACCATCAAGATAAATAAAGAAAACATATTGGTGCATGGCAGTTCACATGATTCAGCATGACACATAGCAGCAAGTTATACACCAAGACATGCAGCATAGAATGGCAGAAATGAAACAACAAAGTATAGCTACAACAAGGCAGCTATTTTAGCATTCATGCAGAACTGTTTATAGTATGAAGCAATAATGGTTTGAACATGCACAAACAATGAATGGTGAAGCCACAGCATGTACACAATAAAGCAAATGTGATCGAGCACAATCAAGAGCATGTTTCAATGAAATGGTCACACAGCAAAGCACTAGTGATACATTGGTACATTTAGGTGCACGTTTCAAGTGTTACAGCACTAGTTTAGATGAATGCAGGTCAACATAGCCAAGAAGGTCAACATACATGTAAACAATTTAAGTGTACAGCTCAATGACTCGACAGGATGATGCACAATGTTGTGCACAGGTTCTAAATGGTGATATTCAATGTTTTGAAAGCAGTAAAAGTGGAACATATACAAGCCAGACAACATATTCAAGAAAAGTGAATCAAGATGCAAACAGCCGAGCAACTGTTTAGCAACTAAACTAATCGGGTGAAGTAGCATGGTGATGCCAAACAGCATTGCATAATCATGTGCAGCTAAATTAAAAGAATTCAGCAACATGTACAACAAATTTATATGGCAGATCAGTTTTTTTTTTTTAAAAAACAGCATGTGTGCATTGGCAAAACCATAGCAGTATGGATACTAACAGGTTCATGGGCAGATATACAAGTGGTGGTGCTTCAGCATTGATTCATGAAGTACAAAGGAATGGTGCAGCCAGACTCAATTCAGACAAAGCCCAAAATCAGCAAAGTTTTTTTTTTCTCAAGACATATTTGGCAACTATTCTTCTAATCAAGCAAATCAGGGAGGAACTTCTCGCAAGTAATTTTATTTTTCAGAAATCACAGAGCATCTCTGAGAAGAATTCACTCTTAAATATTTGGCAAGTGCAAAGTTTCTTTTCAGGAAATATAATCCAAATTTTGGGCAGGAAGTCATAAAGGAAGAAATTAATGGTTTACAGAATTTCACAAAGAAGTTACAAAGCAAGCAATCAAAGCTGTTAAAACTCTCAAGGCAAAAGAGGAAATCATGGCAGAAAACTAAGCAAGAAATCAAATCGGTTTCAGAAATGATTCCATTTATTCAAGGGACCACAAATTTATTCACAGGAGGCAAATTTATTTTCCAGAATTAAAACAAGGCAACAATGTCACAATATCATTTCAGGAATTGTTCAATTCAGATTTAAATCGAGCAAATAAAAGGCAAGAAATTGAATCATGGAATTCAATGTCATATGGAAATTAAATCGAGTTCAAAATCATGTCTGAAATCATGGACATCAATCACGCAATCCAACTCAAGGCAGATCGGCCACATAATGAAATCAGAGAGGGGTTTAAGGGTTTTCTATTTTTACCCTATATAACCTACACCAATATCATCACAGGCACGAGATCATCGAACGAAATCCAAAAACAAAAAAAATCCAAGAACAAAATCGTAAAAATTCCAAATCAGAGAAAACTCACAATTTTTTCAATTGTTTTCGATCGAGCAAATCCCAAATCGAAGCACGAGAAAGCTACCATGTCTTGAGCTTCAGAGAGACAGATTCGATCATTCAAGCATCTCGATTTGAGGAGGATTTCAGAAACCCTAATCCCCTTTGTATCGCCGCCATTTTAATTTCCAGAGCAAAAGAAAGAAGGATCGGGACACAAATGGAAAAGGGTGCAACAATAATAAGTGGGCCGACACACTTCATTTTTGGCTAAGCCTAGTTGATTATTAAAAGGGATGACCCCTTATATTTAAACTCCTAGGGTTTTCTTTGTTTATTTAATTTTGTTTTGTTTTTAATTTTCTTCTGTAAACAATTCTGAACAGTTTTTCTAGAAGTCTGTAAAATTCTAGAGTTCCAGTCAGGGTGTTGACTGGCAGTCCACTAGAGTCTGTAAATTCTAGGGTTACGAGTTACAGGGTTTGTAATTCGGGAAATCTGATCGAAGGGATATCAGTCAGTCTAGGGTTTTGAGCGTAGGGTTAGGACAGGAGCAGGCGCTGCGAGTGTACATGGTCTTGTATGCGGGATCTGTTTATAACACCTAGTAGAAACCTTAGGAATGCAGCAGTAGGCAGGGTTTTGCCGAAGCTGGGTATATCTGTGTGTGATTTATTTTCTGCACTTTTATTTCTGCTGCATTCTGTGATCTGTTTATTATTTTAATATCTTGTCAGTTTTTCAATTCAGTTTGAAAACTGTGATAAACCCTATTCACCCCCCCTCTAGGGTTAATATAGATCCAACATTTGGTATCAGAGCAAGGTATTCGGTTAACTCTAGAGCAATGGTGATTCCTAGTTATCAGACCATAGAGAGTCAGTCCAGTCACATTCCAAATATTTTTGATGGTACAGATTTTTTAAACTGGAAATCCAAAATGGAATTTTATTTAAAATTTGTTAATATTAAATGTTAGAATGTTGTTATCCATGGATTTGATAGTGTAGATATTACTTTCAATGCCCGTGCTATGAAAATTATACTTGATTATCTTAGTACTGAACAGTTTAATCTTTTCTGCCACTGTTTATCTGCACAGGAAATCTGGGATACTCTCAATACGAAGTATGGAAAATCTGACAACAGCTCAAAACCCCAGAATGTCAACTCAGATTCAGAATTCTGTTTAACAGGATTTACAAATGAAAATTCAGAAGGATCAGATGATGGAGAATCAACGGATGCTGAAGTCGAAAATTTCTCATATGAAGATTTGGTTTATATGTGTGTTGATTTAACTAAATCTGTTGATAAACTCAAATCTAAAAACAAAACTCTAAAATCTAGGAATTCTGGGTTGACCAGCAAAATTAATGATTTGGAATCACAACTTGAATATTTTAAAAACCTTTCAGATTCAGATTGTAAAAATTGTTTGAAATTGAAAACCAATCTTGTTCATCTCAATAAAAATATTCAAAAGTTTGAAGATGAAATTTTGATCTTAAAAGCAAACAAGATTGAGTTGTCAAATTTGAACAATCTTCTACAAAAGGAATTTGAAGTTTTTAAAACTGATATAAATTCCAAATTTGAAATTGCTGAAAAAGAAAATTTGTTGAAAAGTGATTCGATTTTGAAAGAGCTTGAAATTGAGATTGAAAAATTCAACGAACTTGAATCTGAAAAGCAAAATCATTTTGAACTTGAAATTTCTAAATCCCAAGTCAAAATTAAATCGCTTGAAAATGAGAATTTGGTTTTGAAACAGTCTAATGCTGAACAGAAGATCGCTATAAATAACTGCTCAAATTTACTAAAAGAAAATAGCGATCTAAAATCAAAAATTCAATGATTAGAATCAATTTTGGTTAAATTTTCTAATGGGGAAAAATCGTTGAATATGCTGTTACAAAACCAAGTTTCTATTGGAAATAAATCTGGTCTTGGCTTTGGGAAAAATGATGTTTTTGGAAAACAAAATTCAAATGTTTTGAAAAATTTCTCAAACTGTTTTAAAAAGAATTCCTTTGAAAATTTGAACTCTGAAGATTTCGAAGGATTTTTGAATCAAAATAGTAATGAGAAATCGTTTTATAATAAACCATTTAAACATTCTTGGATTCCAAAAAATAAAGCAGGCTTTGTCAAGTTCAAACAGATTTGGGTTCCTAAGGGTACGAAAGTTAATTCTAATGGTTTGTTATATAAACAAGTCTGGGTACCAAAACATATGAATACAACTGTGAGTGGTTTTACAAACTTTGTTAGACCACTCGATCCTATAAACTGTTAGGTACCGAAGGAGGCTGAGGAACTGCTGTGCAGAAAGAGAAACTGGCTTCAAACAGCTTCATATCGTTGAATCACTTTCAGTTCCTTAGCCAAACTAGTTGAGTCAGAGATTCTGGTTTACACTGATCTCAGGTATGATCTCTGAACTCATCTTTGTAAATATCTTTTTAATTTTCCTGTTTATTTCTTCTTCTATCTCCTTCTGTCTCTTCTGTTTATTTTTTTTATTTTTGGTTTAACTTATCACTGCCATATTTCCTTTCTCTTGGGATTCTTTAACGTCCAGTTGCAGAACTCTTGACTGTCTGGAAATTTGCTTTACTGAAAGTATGATATTGTTAATCTTTTCCAGATCTTGAATTTAAAATTGTATATATATGCAATTGTTTTTTTTAAGCTCACCTTCCGTTTTCTGAATTCCTAACAGTGTTAACGTATTCTTCTTATATCTTGAACACTGTTAATATGAATTCTAATGTTTTTTTAAGATCTGAAATATTATTGAAATATCACACATCTCTGCTATTCTGAGTTTCTTCTAATTCAGTTTAGAACGGACTTGAAAATTTATACTCATTATAGCACTCTATTATTTGTCAGTTGTGATAATTTCAGAATTGTCCAGATTGGTTTGAATACTTTTGATTCGTTTTGAATCAGTGATACATCTAGAAATCCATCATTTATTCATGATCATTTTTTGTTGAAAATTATTTGTTTGAAATCATTTGAAATCCCTGATATTTTGAATATCACACACCTCCTAAAATTGAAATTATCAATCTTGTGTGAATAATTAATTATATCTCAAACTTGACATTGATTCAAGTGATTTCAGATAAATTATTTATTTATAGATCATGAATATCTCCTAATTATTTGATCTAAATGATCTGAAATTATCCTTAGAAATTGTTGTGAAAAATTCCTTTGAAAATCTGGTCTTGAAATTCACTCTTATTTCATGATTATTTGATTTAAATATTTGTTTGTTTAAAACCATTTTGAAATTATTGATTTATTGAATCTCACACATATCTCGAATCAAAAATTTATAATCCGGTGTGATTGATTCATTAAATTCTGATATTTTCATATTCCTCAAATGATTTTAGGTAAACAGTATTTTAATCATTAGATCATAAATCATCATATATGGCCATCATCGTGACAAGTATGATTTGAAACTATGTTCTGTGTTGCTCTGATACTATTTTGAAAAATGGTTGTTCTGGAATCACATGCTTACTGCTCTGATACATGTGCATAATCTATTATCTTGTCCGTTTGGGCTTGGTACTTAATAAATCTTTTGTCTGTGACATTGTTTTTCAGTATCATGTTAAAATTCCACGTAAATAGAGACACCAAGTGGTATCAGAAGTGCTTATATTTGTTTCATCCATCTATTTTTGAATTTTCACCTTGTATAGACACCATACACATTTTTTTCCCCTTGTATAAATCTGTATAAATTCTTCTTGTAATTGATTTTCAATTTTAAAATTATTTATTTTTTATTCATTCAGAAATTGAAATCAATATCCAATTTGTGCTGTGTTTATAATTCATCAAAATTATTATCAGTTTTTGAAATTGTGATGAATTGTGACTGCAGTATATTTCACAACAAGAGGAGATTTTACTTGGATTTTCATGATGGTTGAATATTTATTATAATATCTTTGAACTGGCAATTATTTTACGACCATCTCCTTTATCTATCACCCGTCTGCCATCCATCATGATTTTATATTATTGTGGAGAGTTTATTTTTTTTAAAGGAAAAATCATCTTGTTTTAAAACAGTGAAAATTATTTGTGATAGAAATGGTACTATATTATTATTCAGAATTAGTGAGAATTGAAAATTTTCAATAATCCCTGTACAGTCGAGCTTATTTCATAATATAATCAATTTAGAAATTTATTTCACAGTCCATTTCTGTGCCTACCACATTTCTATCATCCATATTGGTTTCATATACCGAGGATTTTTTTTCCTTTTATAAAGATGAAAATGATAAAAATATAATTAATATATAAGAGTGTCTCTAACCTCATTTAAAAATCCAAGCTCTGGTTATGCATGGTTATGAGACGTCTTATAATTTAAGCTACGACTGATCCCATTTAAAAATCCAAGCTCTGGTTATGCGTGGTCAGTGTGCTCTTAAATAAAAAGGAAATAAAGTGCTAAAAATAGAAATAAATTTTGAAATTCTCCTCTGAGTATAAAAGCCAGCCTATCAATCCATCTTCTATTCTGTGAAATATGTTGAAATTTTATGACGTATTATGATTTGTTGATTGATAGGTATTGAGATTTGAGATTATTCGATCTTGTCACTTAAATTGAATTATTAATTATAGTCCAAATTCCATCTCTATTTTTGAACCTCATTTTTTTTTGGAAAATAATTGGAATACATTTTTTTTACTCTCCCCATTTTATATAAAATTCATCGTAAATCCGTCATTCTCTACAATGTGAGATATGCCACCATTTCTTAGAATAGTATGATTTTTGTTTGACTGATTGAGATTTATGATAACCGTTCTTCCTCTTAAGATGATATTGTATTTGTTAGTCATTTTTCATCTATATTTTAAATTTTGTATCCTTTTGATGATAACAAAAGGGGGAGAATGGATTAGATTTTGATTTATGAGTGAATATTTTATAAATATTTTTAATTTTGAAAATTTATTATTATTCATACATTTCACTCATGCATAGTTATAGGGGGAGTTTCTTTTGAAGGGGGAGCATTTAAATAGGGGGAGTTCAAATATTCACGAACAAACACATTTATTATATTCAAAATCTTTTATTTGTTTGTCATCATCAAAAGGGGGAGATTGTTGTATATAACAGTGTTGTATGCACAACTATATGATTTTTGTTTGATGATAACAAACAAATATATTTATATTATAAATGTGTTTGTTACTGTACTGTTTCATATATACATCACAGACTAGAATATAATATTTATATTTAAATAAAATACGATTGTACAGAAATTCAAATATTAACACAGTATTTTATTTAAATAGAATATTTTATTTCAATATTCAAACGGTACAACTTTTACAACTCCACTATTTGTACACTCCACTGTTACTTTTCATATCAGTACAATCTTCATACATTCAATACATTTTATTTACAACACTTACACTCATTATACATTCACTTAGGTACATTCTCATTTTCAGTTAAAAGCTGACAAAACTGTCTTTTGTCTTCTGTCTTCACAGTCTTCACTGTCAGTCCAGCTCACTGTTGTCCGTCAGTCCAGTCATCATCTTCATGCTTACCTGTCACATGAAACACACACACATTACACTGCAATAGAAATAAAACAGAACTCATGCGAATATAAATTTTATTTTTAAAATTTTATTTGCCTCAGAATTTCGGTGTGTTTCTCATCATTTTTCTGACTTGATATGATTTGTTAATCCGACTGTGTCTAGACAGTTTATATATAGTATAGGGACCGAAAAATAGTCTGATGGCTGCATGTACACACGTGTATACACGTGTGCACTGCCTCGCCAATCAGTGTATACAGTTGTGGAGCAGTCACATAGACCAAGCTCGACACAGCGCAAATGTAAAGTACAAAGCAGAATGGTCGAAGCAACAAAGTGCACAAAAACAGTTTCAACAAAAGCAAAGCCAACATAAAGTGTTCAAGCTCATGGAACAGCAAAAATTGGTCCAACCATCAAGACAAATAAAGAAAACATATTGGTGCATTGCAGTTCACATGATTCAGCATGACACATAGCTGCAAGTTATACACCAAGACATGCAGCATAGAATGGCAGAAATGAAACCTTAGGAATGCAGCAGTAGAAACCTTAGGAATGCAGCAGTAGGCAGGGTTTTTCCGAAGCAGGGTATATCTGTGTGGGATTTATTTTCTACACTTTTATTTCTGCTGCATTCTGTGATCTGTTTATTATTTTAATATCCTGTCAGTTTTTCAATTCAGTTTAAAAACTGTGATAAACCCTATTCACCCCCCCTTCTAGGGTTAATCTAGATCCAACACAGGCAGGGTGGGAAAACTCCCGCCCATAGACCAGGTCAACCTGGGGGTCGACCATAGTGTCGACCTCCCAGGGGCCAGGTCGACCATAGTGTCGACCTGGGGGTCGACCTGCCTTCGAACCTATTTCCTGAACCAGATGCATTCTGATGTATTTAGACTTGTTTCATGACCAGATTCGTCTGCCTAACCCTATATAAACAGCCCCCTAGCCTCATTCTCTCTACACCATTTCATTCGGTCCTTATGCTACCTCTGTGAAAATCAAAATGATAATATTTAAATTAAAAGAGACTACTTCTTCGTCAAGACAACAGCTAGGAATTGCAAATTGGGGGTTTTCAAGTAGAACAAGACTAAACAAATAGAAATTCAACAACTGCAGTAACCGTTTCCAGAATCAAATCTCTGCACTCTAGTTCTCGATCCACGCTTTGTAAGTTCTAGTTACTTTGAGATTGAAACTTGTTAAATTTGATATGGACATGGAATAAAATGAAATTAGACCTAAGCTTGATTATCTATTTGGATCTATTCTTGTCTCTTCTTGAATTTATGATTTTGGGTTATTTCTTATCGACTGAATCATGCCCATTCATGTTGTTGGACCTAGTTTATTATTCAAACACTAGATTGTAACATAAATTCTTGGATCTTGACTTGTGGGAATATTTCTATTTGGGGCCTATTCATGTTGTAAATCAATTCATTCATGTCTATAAACCTTAATGTGCCTATGAGACTGTGGACATAAGGTTTTGCATATGCCTATGACTATGATGATGAACATAAGACTATGCCTACGCCTATGACGAAGAACATAAGACTATGCCTATGACTGTGAACATAAGACTATGCCCATGCCTATGACTGTGAACATAAGACTATGCCTATGACTATGACAAGGACAATTGTGGCTAATCACCTATGACTCTTGATTATGAGAATTATTACCTTTGATTATGAACATAAGGCCATTATCTATGACCTTGACTTTGAAACTATTAATGTTAATTGCCCATGACTATTTTCCTAGAACTATTTTTGATAATTATCCATGATTATTGTGATGAGTCGCTTATGATTCATAATTATGAGATTTCTACATATGGCTATTGGTGATTAATTGCTTAAGACTATTATAGTTGATTGTTCATGCTCATAACACCATAGTTGAAAACCATGTTGTGCACCGAATTGGCATTTTGTTGGATCGTATACCTAGGGTGTGACTTGCTTAGTTTATTTGCTATTATGTACACCAAAACCATTGGATCCATTATCCTTGTATTTGGCTTACTTTTGCATGCTTATTCTTTTATGCCTGCGTTTACCACGACTATTGCCTTATCTTTCTATATTTGAAATCCTATATGTCAGTGATGTTGTAACCAATTATCTCAAGTTATGTCATGCTAGTATTGTAACCCTTTTATCGCTTTATGCTCGTCCCTCTTGCCTATCATAGTTTAGATGTTATTTTGAGATTTGGATTTATTTGTAGTATGGATTGATCACGTTTACATGCGATGGGAACACGATTTGGGTAGAATAGGCAAAAACATGAATTGGTTATGAACATGAATTATGAACTTGATAAAAGGAAAAACTTGAAATATGAATGCTGTTATAACCTGAACCTGGACATGGACATGAAACTCGCTATGAAACTTGACATGAATTTAGACTCGAAACTTGAATTGGGCATGACACTTAGATAAACTTGAAAATGGCCAACTCAAGGTTGGGTTGAGTTTGCAGTGTAAATCTTCCCGGAACCGCCCGACAAATCCAGTTACTGCAAACAATAGGATCCAATGTGGGTAGTTGGTCATATCGCACTTGAAAACCCGAGGTCAGACTGAGTTGTGGTGTAATTCTGCCCGGAACCGCCCGACATATCCAGTGACCACAACAACAGGTCTGATGTGAGAGGTTGTGGTGCATTAATGAATTAATGCCACATGATAGGGTTAAGTCATGAACCGCTTGAATATACTTAACCAATTTGACACGATGATTTGATAGGGTTAAGTCATGAACCGCTTGAATATACTTAACCAATTTGACACGATGATTTGATAGGGTTAAGTCATGAACCGCTTGAATATACTTAACCAATATGACACGATGATTTGATAGGGTTAAGCCATGAACCGCTTGAATATACTTAACCAATTTGACACGATGATTTGATAGGGTTAAGTCATGAACCGCTTGAATGACAACACTTAACCAACTTGACATGCTAGACTGATGGGGTTAAGTCTCGAATTTAAATGACAACACTTAACCTACTGGACGGAAACCCTAGTTACGCGGTCCTTTTCAGCAGTAACCCACTAGATGTATCACGGTACCCTGGAACTAGGCAGGGTGGGGCACGATTACTGGGCTGATTGTAAGCGACCAGAACGACGGCTGAGTTGGTGTTCCATTGTAGGTTCAGGCGGACTATGGTCGTGCACATAGTCCGGAGTTGAAAAAGCAGGCATTGGGCACCAGTAGGTTTACACTATGCGTGCTTGATTCGTGTCGGTGGTTGGCACCCTAGGGCTTGATACACCCTATGGTGGACCTAGCACAGGTGACTACATTTCGTGATTGGGACACATGAATGAGCTAGGACTTGTAGGAAGCCGATCGATTAATAGATCGTTACGTGGAATTCGTTAGGTAGCATAATCCCTAGTGGTTCTAGGTGGCACAAAACCTAATCGATTCTAGAAAACGTTCAATAGGTAGCATAATCCCTAGTGGTCCTAGGTGGCATAAATCCTAGTTGAACACGAGATAGTTCATGATAAGGAAACCTAGCCAGAACAAGGGTGGCGGTCCAAACGATTTCAAGAATGGTGGCACTACGTTGAAGTAGTATAGAAATACGTGATGAAACCCGTACGATATACGGCAAGGGACTGTACATATACATGGAAAGGATGATACGAGTTGGGGTATTAGTACAGTTGGTGTAGAGAATATAGGAAATCAAAGAAAATAGTGGAATGGTGAAGCTTAGAAATCTTGCGATGTTATACTTAATAGAAACCTTGCAATGTTATACTTGATTCATCGTGCCTGTAGCTTACCTTGTCATCATGCTTATGTTTACTTTCAGTTTATTCATGCCATATTATCTTCACCTGTTTTTATGCTGAAAGCCACTAGGACTTACTCAGTCTTTATGACTGACCCAGTTTGTTTTGCCTCTTTTTCTTTTGTCCCCCCCCCCCAGGTTCGCAGGGTGGGAATACAACTTAGTTCGGATCTTACCAAGCTTTAAGGCTCTTTCATGTACTGCTTGGATTTCTCTTGGCTATGGCTTGCTTTGCTGCTTTATTGGGGAATACTACAATTTATTTCCTTGCTTATTTGTTTTTGAGCAAGACAGAATTCGATGTAATGGATTTAGTAGCATTTTGATGTAAAAGGCTTTAGACCTTTCTAGATTTTAAAGAAATTAAATTTGGTTCTTCTTCCGTTGTTTTATATGTTCTGTCTTGTAATATTTCTGTGTATGTTTACCTATATAATGCTCCACCAAAGTTAGTGCATTCCCTTTGTGAGTGACCCTAGCGGAGGTGGGGTGTTACATTTGGTATCAGAGCAGAAGGTTACCAGACTGGGCAAAAGTTTTTAAAACCTTTTGAAATTATTTGCAAAACGTTTACAAAGAAGCATTTTTCTAAGAAAAGTTTTGTTTTACGAAAGGCATATTCCCCAAAGCCATATACACTATCTTTTGATTCTCTCCTTGAGTCTCTTCTCTCTTTCTTTTTCACCATAGTTTTGTGGGTGTACGACACATGTCGGAGGACCAAGGAGTGCCCAACCTCCATCTGTAGCCGTAGTAGTTTTACTTGCGACTAATCTTATTTCAAGCTTTGTAGGGTTGCCGTGCGATGAGGGTAGCTTTCGAGAAACTTGTCAACAAGCTATACAAGAATAGTAAGAACGAGGATAAAGAACACAAGCCTAAGGATGTGAAACTTCTTGATAAGGCGTAATCCACGAAAGATGAAAAGGTGAAAGGGAAGGGGTCAAAGTAAAAGAATAATAAAACCCATGATAAGAAAGAACGTAGTTGGTACAGTAAAAAGGGACATGTAGTTAAGCATCATAGGACAAGGACAAGGGCAAAGAACAAGATCGACGAGAGGGCAATTGTATGCTCTCACTACTAGCATACCTAAGAGAGGTGGTAACGTTTCTGTTAAAAAGCTTCTCTTTTCTATCATACCGTGGGAACTTTGTTTTTATACATCGCATCCTTTTTATTTCTGCTTCGATAGTTGAGTCTCTGCACCTTAGTACTAGCATAGTAGAGGATCCCGTTTTTGTCTCAAATCCTATGGGGAATCGGCTCATTTATTCATGACTTGTTTGGATTTGAGAATGTCTATGCTAAGTGTTGAGTTTAGAAGTAATGCTTATGTTTTTGGGCAATGGGTTGATTCTAGGGATGTCCAGAAATGGTACCATTCTCGAGTATGAAAAGAGGGTAGTTAGACGCTTGACTTGCCTTGGTAATGCCCTCAAAGTCTAGTGTAACCCTTAGGGTTCTGCCATGTCTAGTTACCTAGAATCTCTTGATACATTTATCGATCCGCTCGAGTAGTGTTCACCACTAAGGCGGATGGTTCATTTCGCTTATGCATGAGTTATAGAAAATCACCTTAGTAAGTACACTTGGCAACATGGTTGGCATTTGTTTATTTTCAAGAGATAATTCATTTATGTGGAATACCTTCTAGTAAGTGAATGAGATCCAAGATTCACTAGTGAATTTTGGAGAGCTTGCATGAAACCATGAATACACAATTATGTTTAAGCCGAGTATACTAGAAAAAGAATAAGTGAAAGTGGAACGAGAGGCGACAGTGAAATGAGTTCCAACTCATATTTCGGAAATAGGAATTAAGGAACTACGAAATTGTGAAGTTAAAGACGGTCAAAGCACAATGGATTTAATATCAAGGAAATACGACTTAGAAGATTGAAGACTAGACACGCGCATCATATCTCTTTTTAAGAGTATATCCTTGATCCCTCTTTTCCTGTAAAGCTTACTTGTATGCTATCTTTGAAGTATAACCTCTCGGTCCTATTCTCAATCCTATTTCTATTGCAAACCCCATAGGGAGTATGACTTATCTGTTAGTAATACATGTTGGGGCTTGAGGGTGTCCGTTGGGTTGACTAAACTTTTTGGGTTTTATAGGATATGGGCTGGTGCTTAGGGAGTTCTTCTCCTATTCAGTATATATGTGACGTAGATTTCCAACTTTTACATTGCCTAATGGGCACAAAGTTTTTACTTGCTTCTATCATTCGGCTATATCTTTAGGTAGGAACAATTGGGTGAAACATGTGTTTGAGACATGTTATGATTGATGGTTGCAAGTGGTTGCTCGTGGTTGCATAACACACATTAGGCACTAGATCGGCTCAGACACATTTTCATATTGCATATGCATGAGTGTTTATACTTGTTTATGGATGAAATTGAATGTGTTATCATGTGAATGTTGCATATGAATGGATGTTTGAGCACACATATAGTGTTTATGTGATTAGGGCTATTTGCATACATGTTGGACTCACGACACTAAACATATTTTGCATTAAGAAGATCAATCAGGCCTGATCATTTGCATTAGATAAGGAACATATACACACACTTTCTGCATATGTTCATACAGCAATAGAAATCTCTTAAGGACAATGGATGCCTGTGATTGATGATTGAGTAGATGGAGGACTAGATGGTAGGACACATTCTTCTTAACTTGAAGATTTCGGGGACGAAATCCTTTAAGGAGGGGAGAATGTAACAACCCGTATTTTAATAACATGTTCAAACTGTAAATCAAGGCAGAATTAATTTTTAAAACAAGAATCAAGGGAAACGGTTGCGCCATTGCGTTCGTCTCGAAATTTTACTTGAAAATGAGTCTGAGTTTGCGAGAATCAGAGTCCGTATGAGGGAGATATGACCCTCTGAAGTCTCAGGAATTTTCAGAATAAAAAACAGCTCGAAATTCGAATTCGAAATTAGAATTCGAACCCCGCAGCAGGCAGGGCGGGAAAACTCCCACCCATAGACCAGGTCGACTTGGGGGTCGACCATAGTGTCGACCTCCCAGGGGCCAGGTCGACCATAGTGTCGACCTGGGGGTCGACCTGCCTTCCGAACCTATTTCCTGAACCAGACGCATTCTGATGTATTTAGACTTGTTTCGTGACCAGATTTGTCTGCCTAACCCTATATAAACAGCCCCCTAGCCTCATTCTCTCTACACCATTTCATTCTGTCCTTATGCTACCTCTGTGAAAATCAAAATGATAATATTTAAATTAAAAGAGGCTACTTCTTCGTCAAGACAACAGCTAGGAGTTGCAAATTGGAGGTTTTCAATTAGAACAAGACTAAACAAATAGAGATTCAACAACTGCAGTAACCATTTCCAGAATCAAATCTCTGCAATCTAATTCTCGATCCACGCTCTGTAAGTTCTAGTTACTTTGAGATTGAAACTTAATAAATTTGATATGGACATGGAATAAAATGAAATTGGACCTAAGCTTGATTATCTATTTGGATCTGTTCTTGTCTCTTATTGAATCTATGATTTTGGGTTATTTCTTATCGACTGAATCATGCCCATTCATGTTGTTGGACCTAGTTTATTATTCAAACACTAGATCGTAACATAAATTCTTGGATCTTGACTTGTGGGAATATTTCTATTTGGGGCCTACTCATGTTGTAAATCAAATTCTTTCATGTCTATAAACCTTAATATGCCTATGAGACTGTGGACATAAGGTTTTGCCTATGCCTATGACTATGATGATGAACATAAGACTATGCCTATGCCTATGACGAAGAACATAAGACTATGCCTATGATAGTGAACATAAGACTATGCCCATGCCTATGACTGTGAACATAAGACTATGCCTATGACTATGACAAGGACAATTGTGGCTAATCACCTATGACTCTTAACTATGAGAATTATTACCTATGATTATGAACATAAGGCCATTATCTATGACCATGACTTTGAAACTATTACTGTTAATTGCCCATGACTATTTTCCTAGAACTATTTTTGATAATTATCCATGATTATTGTGATGAGTCGCTTATGATTCATAACTATGAGATTTCTACCTATGGCTATTGGGGATTAATTGCTTAAGACTATTATAGTTGATTGTTCATGCTCATAACACTATAGTTGAAAACCATGTTGTGCACCGAATTGGCATTTTGTTGGATCGTATACCTAGGGTGTGACTTGCTTAGTTTATTTGCTATTATGTACACCAAAACCATTGGATCCATTATCCTTGTATTTGGCTTGCTTTTGCATGCTTATTCTTTTATGTCTGCGTTTACCATGACTATCGCCTTATCTTGCTAGATTTGAAATCCTATATGCCAGTGATGTTGTAACCAATTATCTCAAGTTATGTCATGCTAGTCTTGTAACCCCTTTTATCGCTTTATGCTCGTCCCTCTTGCCTATCATAGTTTAGATGTTATTCTGAGATTTGGATTTATTTGTAGTATGGATTGATCAAGTTTACATGCGATGGGAACACGATTTGGGTAGAATAGGCAAAAACAAGAATTGGTTATGAACATGAATTATGAACTTGATAAAAGGAAAAACTTGAAACATGAATGCTGTTATAACCTGAACCTGGATATGGACATGAAACTCGCCATGGAACTTGACATGAATTTAGACTCAAAACTTGAATCTGGGCATGACATTTAGATAAACTTGAAATCTTCCCGGAACCGCCCGGCAAATCCAGTAACTGCAAACAATAGGATCCAATGTGGGTAGTTGGTCATATCGCACTTGAAATCCCGAGGTCAGACTGAGTTGTGGTGTAATTCTACCCGGAACTTCCCGGCATATCCAGTAACCACAACAACAGGTCTGATGTGAGAGGTTGGGGTGCATTAATGAATTAATGCCACATGATAGGGTTAAGTCATGAACCGCTTGAATATACTTAACCAATTTGACACGATGATTTGATAGGGTTAAGTCATGAACCGCTTGAATATACTTAACCAATTTGACACGATGATTTGATAGGGTTAAGTCATGAACCGCTTGAATATACTTAACCAATTTGACACGATTATTTGATAGGGTTAAGTCATGAACCACTTGAATATACTTAACCAATTTGACACAATGATTTGATAGGGTTAAGTCATGAACCACTTGAATATACTTAACCAATTTGACACGATGATTTGATAGGGTTAAGTCATAAACCGCTTGAATATACTTAACCAATTTGACACGATGATTTGATAGGGTTAAGTCATGAACCGCTTGAATGACAACACTTAACCAACTTGACATGCTAGACTGATGGGGTTAAGTCTCGAATTTAAATGACAACACTTAACCGACTGGAAGGAAACCCTACTAACGCGGTCCTTTTCAGCAGTAACCCACTAGATGTATCACGGAACCCTGGAACTAGGCAGGGTGGGGCACGATTACTGGGCTGATTGTAAGCGACTAGAACGACGGTTGAGTTGGTGCGCCATTGTAGGTTCAGGCGGACTATGGTCGTGCACGTAGTCCGGAGTTGAAAAAGCAGGCATTGGGCACTAGTAGGTTTACACTGTGCGTGCTTTATTCGTGTCGGTTGTTGGCACCCTAAGGCTTGATACACCCTATGGTGGACCTAGCACAGGTGACTACATTTCGTGATTGGGTCGTATGACACAGACACATGTACGAGCTAGGACTTGGAGGGAGTCGATCGATTAATAGATAGTTACGTGGAATTCGTTAGGTAGCATAATCCCTAGTGGTCCTAGGTGGCGTAAAACCTAATCGAAACTAGAAAACGTTCAATAGGTAGCATAATCCCTAGTGGTCCTAGGTGGCATAAATCCTAGTTGAACACGCGATAGTTCATGATAAGGAAACCTAGCCAGAACAAGGGTGGCGGTCCAAACGATTTCAAGAATGGTGGCACTACGTTGAAGTAGTATAGAAATACGTGATGAAACCTATACGATATACGGCAAGGGACTGTACATATACATGGAAAGGATGATACGGGTTGGGGTACTAGTACAGTTGGTGCAGAGAATATAGGAAATCAAAGAGAATAGTGGAATGGTGAAGCTTAGAAATCTTGCGATGTTGTACTTAATAGAAACCTTGCAATGTTATACTTGATTCATCGTGCCTGTAGCTTACCTTGTCATCATGCTTATGTTTACTTTCAGTTTATTCATGCCATATTATCTTCACCTATTTTTATGCTGAAAGCCACTAGGACTTACTCAGTCTTTATGACTGACCCAGTTTGTTTCGCCTCTTTTTCTTTCGTCCCCCCCCCCCAGGTTCGCAGGGTGGGAATACATCTTAGTTCGGATCTTACCAAGCTCCAAGGCTCTTTCATGTACTGCTTGGGTTTCTCTTGGCTATGGCTTGCTTTGCTGCTTTATTGGGGAATACTACAATTTATTTCCATGCTTCTTTGTTTTTGAGCAAGACAGATTTCGATGTAATGGATTTAGTAGCATTTTGATGTAAAAGGCTTTAGACCTTTCTAGATTTTAAAGCAATGAAATTTGGTTCTTCTTCCGCTGTTTTATATGTTCTGTCTTGTAATATTTATGTGTATGTTTACCTAGATAATGCTCCACCAAAGTTAGTGCATTCCCTTTGTGAGTGACCCTAGCGGAGGTGGGGTGTTACAATGGAGGTCATTTGCAAAACTGGCTATTTTTAAAGCTCTTAATAACCCTTTTAAATATTAATATATTTAAAAATAATTAAACTAAATATTTATAAATAAATATTATCGTATATATTCCCAATATAATATCATATAACTCCAATTAGATTTATAACTCGATATTCAAATCCCGGTTGAATCGATATTCAATTTATATTGAAAAATCCTTTTATAATATAAATATATATTTGTAAATTTCAAAGGAATTCCATAGCAACTTTTCTAAAATTTGATTTGAACATAAATCAAAATCTACACGACGAAATCCCGATTTTCTCTTCCATTAGAAAAATATACTTCACCAGCTCCGAATGTTTCTTGTTTCACAGAAATCCGATTTAAAACGGACCCTGTATATTCAGTTGAAGTTCAAATCGCCAAATAACGAACTACCGCGCCATTTCAAGCTCGATTTTAATTATAGTATAATTATACGTTCAAACTTCTTTTAAATAATATATTTGTGAATATAATTCAACTATGAACTGAATTATACCTTATATATAATCCAATTCACAGAATATTGTGAATTAAGCTATTTTCGATTTTTTTCCAAAATTAAATATATTATTCTATTATTTATATTAATTAAATATTCAATATAATTTAATTAAACGACCATTTAATTCTCTAAATCTCTATTTATATAATTAAATTAATTAATTATTATATCGCTAAAATACGGGACATTACATTCTTTCCCCCTTCAAGTAATTTCGTCCTCGAAATTGCTAAGGTAGAAACAAACCCTATTGACTGGGTTAAAAACTATTCGTTTACATCTAGCTTCAGTTTCAACTGAATAATTTATTTCCATTAAAATATTACTTTATTTCAATTAACGGAAATTTTAAAAAATCCTGAAAATATTCTAACTCCCGAAATTTTCAAAATTTTTTGCCAGCACCTCCTTTGTATGGCTCAATCGGTACAACTACAACTCGCCTCTCTAGGCGTTATCCAACCTAATAGAAAATCAAACAGCCAAGCGGCTTGCCAGTTCGGCTCATCAAAATCTCAAACCCATATGTATACAAATGAGTACCTTTTTGGTTGGCCGTATCAACTTTATCACTTTCACCTGTTATCAATCCAACATATACCAATGTCATCTCAACCAATTTCCAATCAATATTTGTTTAACACGGCTATTTTGCTTATATCCAAACCAAATCCTCTGCTTATACCAACCAAATTCCTTTTCAAATTCCTATATCACCAATCCAATTTTTCTCGATACCATTCTAATTCAATTCAATTACCACTGAACTGCCTTTGTTTCAATTTCAAATTTGCTTTCACAAATTTCTATTTAATTTGTTTTTATTTCAAACAATCTTTACCTTGGAGTTTCAAATAGCTTAGCCTTTCCAAAAATCAAATACCTTTTTCTGGAATTTCAATACAACTTGCGTTTCTCAAAACAATTCAAAAACAAAATCTTTGGTAGCAATCCGTCACTTAGAAACTCTAAAATGAACACCGATGATGTCCGGATCAACATCGGAATTTATTTTCCAGCGACCGAAGTGAGTTCAATACCATATCACTTTCAAAACCATTTCTAAACCATTTCATTTTGAAATTTATTTCAAAATATCCTTTTTAATGCTTGTAACCAATTTAAAACCTCCCAGGATTTAAAATTCACATATATTTAACTCAGATTCATTTACAAACACTCTTACAACCTTTCAAGGTTTTAATTTCAATTCTGATTTAAATTCAGATTTAATTCATTTGATTTCACGTATTTCACTTACATGAATTCTGATTGGCTATTTACATAACCGTTTCACAGTTTATAATCTTATTCGATTATAATCACAACCAACACATCCAATATACTATAATACTTCAAATATCTATACTTTTTTAAATCAAAATATAATTTGGGTAAAATTATTTCAATTACCCTCTTTTCAAAGCATACCGTGTCGGTTCATCATATTCGAGTGTTTATAAACCCCTACGGATACATTGGATCAAACTGATCGACCTGAACCCATAAATAACTCGACCAATAAATCTCCACAATACAAAAACCACTTTATATCAAATAACAAATATGTTCACTTGTATATACACTTAACTCAATCTAGGGCATTACTAACCCCATCTCTACTGAGTCACGCCATAGAGCCAAGGTAATTACTTAACCTTCAGCTCTGATACCGCTATAACAACCCGAGGATTCTACAATCCTTGATATCGGCATACAACACTATGTCGACTATTCAAGCATCGAAACCACCGAATAGTCCATGAAAGAAATTAGAGGGTGAGAATAGATAAGATAGAAACTTAGAATAGAAGAAGAAGAACTGCAACAACCCGAATTTTAATAACATGTTGAAACCATAAATCAAGGCAGAATTAATTTTTAAAATAAGAATCAAGGGAAACGGGGTTAATCCATTGCGTTCGTCTCGGAATTCTTCTTGAAATAGAGTCCGAGTTTGCGTAAAACGGATACCGTACGAAGAAGATATGGATGAACGAAGTTAGGCAAAAAAACCAGAAACGGGCCAGAATGCACTGGCGCACTTGGGAAGTGCGCCAGAACAAAATTGCACAGGAGAACTTGGGAAGTGCGCCCATGCAATTTTGCATTGGCGCACTTGGCAGGTGCGCCCAGGACGAGCAGAAACCTGTTGGTCAGGCCCTGGTTGGCTTGGTCGAGTTCTGGTCGAATTTTTAAGCTCTGGTGTGTCATTAGGGCTAACTTGTCACTTTCTGATTGGCTTTTCTTGAGATGGATGGCCTTGATTAACTCTAGCTTTATCGACGGCTATAATTAAAATGAAATTCTATATAAACAGCCTCCTAGCCTCATTCTCTTTACACCATTCTTCTCTAACCTTATGCTGCTCAAACTCTTGATGATCATGGTTTCTTCTTCCTCCTCTAAATTAAATTAAATAAAAAAATAAAACGCGAATATTATTTCTTGAAGACTATAGCTAGGAATTTCTTATTGGGGATTTGCTTCTACAATCAAAGCAAGATTCAACGGTTCAACAATTCAACGACAAATTTCTAGACTTGACTTCTGCATCTAAATTCCTCAGACCACGATCTGTAAGTTCAAGTTACTTTTAGATAAAAGCTGTAAATTAATATCCATGTTGTAAATTCGAATTGGATCTATGTATGGTAATTGATTTATATCTATTCTTGTTCATCTTGGATCTTGACTTTCGTGAATATTGCTTTGGGCCTATTCATGTTGTAAATCAAACTCTCTCATGTCTATAACCTTAACATGCCTATGACGTTGAAACTATTGTTAATGGCCAAGGACTATGACTGTGAACATAAGACTACGCCTATGCCTATGACTGAGAACATAAGACTATGCCTATGCCTATGACGGTGAACATAAGACTATTGCCTATGACTATGACAAGGACAATGGTGGCTAATCACCTATGACTCTTGACTATGAGAATTATTACCAATGATTATGAACATAAGGCTATTATTTATGACCATGACTTTGAAACTATAACTGTTAATTGACTATGACTATTTGCCTAGAACTATTTTGGATAATTACCCATGACTATTGTGATTAATCACTTATGGTTCATAATTATGAGATTTCTGCCTATGACCGTGACTATGACTACTGGGGTTAATTACCTAAGACTATTATAGTTGATTGTTCATGCCCATAGTTGAATCCCATGTTGTACATCGAATTTGCAGTTGTTGGATCTCATACCTAGGGTCTGACTTGCTTAGTTTATTCGCTATTATGTACACCAAAGCCATTGGATCCATTATCCTTATATTTGGCTTGCTCTTGCATGCATATTCTTTTATGTCAACTTTTATCATGACTATCGCCTTATCTTGCTAGATTTGAAATCATATATGCTAGTGATGTTGTAACCAATTATCTCAAGTTATATCATGCTAGTCTTGTAATCCCTTTTATCGCTTTATGCTCGTCCCTTTTTGCCTAACATAGTTTCTATGTTATTCCCTTTATTTCGGGATTTGGATTTATTTGTAGTACAGATCGATTCACGTTTACGTGCGATGAGAATACGATTTGGGTAGATTAGGCAAAACATGAATTGGTTATGAACATGAATTATGAACTTGATAATAGGCAAAACTTGAAACATGAACATTGTTATAACTTGAATCTGGATGTGGGCATGAAACTTATCTTTGAAACTTGACAAGAACTTGACTTGAAAATATGAACATGGACATGACACTAGAATGAACTTGAAAATGGCCAACTCGAGGTTGGGTTGAGTTTGTAGTGTAATTCTGCCCGGAATCATCCGGCAAATCCAGTCACTGCAAACAATAGGATCCAATGTGGGTAGTTGGTCATATCGCACTTGAAAACCCGAGGTCAAACTGAGTTGTGGTGTAATTCTGCCCAGAACCACCCGGCATATCCAGTGACCACAACAACAGGTTTGATGTGAGAGGTTGGGGTGCATTAATGAATTAATGCCACATGATAGGGTTAAGTCATGAACATGTAAGACAACACTTAACCAACTTGATACATGATTCATAGGTGGGTTAAGTCACGAACTTGAATGACAGCACTTAACCAACTTTACATGCTAGACTGATAGGGGTTAAGTCACGAATTTAAATGACAACACTTAACCTATTAGACGGAAACCCTAGTTACATGGTCCGTTTCAGCAATAACCCACTAGATGTATCATGGTACCCTGGGACTAGGCAGGGTGGGGCACGATTACTGGGCTGATTGTAAGCGACCAAAATGACGGCTGTGTTGGTGCGCCAGTGTAGGTTCAGGCGGGCTATGGTCGTGCACGTGGTCCGGAGTTGAAAAAGCAGGCATTGGGCATCAGTAGGTTTATCTGTGCATTCTTGATTCGTGTCGGTGGTTGGCACTATAGGGCTTGATACACCCTATGGTGGACCTAGCACAGGTGACTACATTCGTGATAGGGCCGTATGACACAGAAACATGACGAGCTAGAACTTGTAGGGAGTCGATCGACTAGTGGATCATTTCGTTGGACCTAGAAATGTGTCATTTCATGATATTGGGCCAAGGGATTATTTCATGATTTATATAAGACATGGGTTTTGGGATTCTAGTACAGTTGATGCAGCGAACCTTGAATACATGATCCTATACTTGATTTATCATATTATCTTAGTCTATCTTGCCTATCTTGTCATCATCCGTATGTTTACTTTTAGTTTATGCATGTCATGTTACCTTTATCTATTTTTATGCTGAAAGTCACTTGGACTTACCAGTCTTTATGACTGACCCGTTTTCTTTCGCCTCTTTTTCTTTCGTTCCCCCCCCCCCCAGGTTCTCAGGGAGGAAACTCTAGTACTTAGCTTGGATTTCGCTTGCTTTCGGTTCAACTCAATGTACGGTTTGATCTTGAGCTATGCTATGGATGCATTTCTGCTACCTTTAGGGAATTAAGCTACTTTTGATGTTTTAAGTTTATGCTTCTTTATTTGTGCAAGACAGAATTTGTTGTAATGGAAAATAATAACCTTGGCTATTTGATGTAAAAGGTTTTGACTCTTTTCGAAAGTAATGAAATTTATCTTTTGATTCTTCCGCTGTTTTACCTATGTTCTATCTTGTAATATTTCTGTATTTGTTTACCTCGATAACGCTCCTCCAAAACTAGTGCATTCCCTTTGTGAGTGACCCTAGCGGAGGTGGGGTGTTACATTTGGTATCAGAGCAGAAGGTTACCAGACTGGGCAAAAGTTTTTAAAACCTTCTAAAACTATTTTCAAAACCGTTTACAAAGAAGCATTTTTTTCAAGAAAAGTCTTGTTTTATTTAAAGGATATTCCCTAAAAGCCATTAGCACTATCCTTTGTTTCCTCGTTTGAATCTCTTTTCCTTTCTTTTCTCCATCTGTAGTCGCAGTAGTTTTTACCTGCTGCTAATCTTCTTTCTAGCTTTGTAGATGGTTTTCCGTACGATGGAGATAGTTTCCGTGAGGCTTGTTAACATGTTACATAGGGAAGGTATGAGTGATAAGTTAAGGCGGATGAGTCTCAGAATGAGAAGAAAGACTTCCAGAAGGGAGGCGAGAACAACGATAACAATAATAACAAGTCGCGTGATAAGAGGAAGTGCAACTTTTGTGGTATAGTTGGGCATGTTATCAAGGATTGTAAAAGAAGGAAGAAGAAGATATGTGCGTGCTTTCAATGTGGTAAGCTTGGACATATCAGCAAGAACTGCCCTAAGAAGCAAGGGCAAGCCCCACAGGCAGGAACTTCTGGGGGTACATCTTTAACTTCTTCTCCTAGATGATTTGTTTTATCTTGCTTATCTTCTCAATCCTATCTTGAGAACCCTTTTGGATGTAAACATGTGATTGAAATATGTTATGGTTGATGTTTGCAAATGGTTGCAAGTGGTTGCTCGTGGTTGCATAACACACATTAGGCACAACATCGGCTCAGACACATTTTCATATTGCATATAAATGAGTGTTTATACTTGTTTATGGATGAAATTAAATTTGTTATCATGTGAATGTTGCATATAGATGAATGTTTGTGCACACATATAGTGTTTATGTAACTAGGACTATTTGCATACATGTTGGACTCATGGCACTAAACATATTTTGCATTAAGAAGATCAATCAGGCCTGATCATTTGCATTAGATAAGGAACATATACACACACTTTCTGCATATGTTCATATAGCATTAGAAATAGTTTACGGACAATGCTTGCGTGTGGATGATGTTTTGAGTAGATGTATGATTGGATGATAGGATGCATTCTTCTTAACTTGAAGATTTCGAGGACGAAATCCTTTAAGGAGGCGAGAATGTAACAACCCGAATTTTAATCACATGTTGAAACCATAAATCAAGGAAGAATTAATTTTTAAAATAAGAATCAAGGGAAACGGGTTATGCCATTGCGTTCGTCTCGGAATTCTGCTTGAAATTGAGTCCGAGTTTGCGTAAAACGGATACCGTACGAAGAAGATATGGACGAACGAAGTTAGGCAGAAAAACCAGAAACGGGCCAGAATGCACTGGCGCACTTGGGAAGTGCACCAGAACAAAATTGCACTGGCGCACTTGGGAAATGCGCCCATGCAATTTTTCATTGACGCACTTGGCAGGTGCGCCCAGGACGAGCAGAAACCTGCTGGTCAGGCCCTGGCTGGCCTGGTCGGGTTCTGGTCGAATTTTTGAGCTCTGGTGTGTCATTAGGACTAAGTTGTCACTTTCTGATTTGCTTTTCTTGAGATGGATGGCCTTGATTAACTCTATCTTCATCGACGGCTATAATTAAATTGAAATTCTATATAAACAGCCTCCTAGCCTCATTCTCTTTACACCATTCTTCTCTAACCTTATGCTGCTCAAACTCTTGATGATCATAGCTTCTTCTTCTTCCTCTAAATTAAATTAAATAAAAAAATAAAATGCGAAGATTATTTCTTGAAGACTACGGCTAGGAATTTCTTATTGGGGATTTGCTTCTACAATCAAAGCAAGATTCAACGGTTCAACAATTCAACGACAAATTTCTAGACATGACTTCTGCATCTAAATTCCTTAGACCACGATCGAACTTACTTTTAGATAAAAGTTGTAAACTTAATATCCATGTTGTAAATTGGAATTGGATCCTATGTATGGTAATTGATTCATATCTGTCCTTGTTCATCTTGGATCTTGACTTTCGTGAATATTGCTTTGGGCCTATTCATGTTGTAAATAAAACTCTCTCATGTCTATAACCTTAACATTCCTATGACGTTGGAACTATTGTTAATGGCCAAGGACTATGACTATGAACATAAGACTACGCCTATGCCTATGACTGAGAACATAAGACTATGCCTATGCCTATGACGGTGAACATAAGACTATTGCCTATGACTATGACAAGGACAATGGTGGCTAATCACCTATGACTCTTGACTATGAGAATTATTATCTATGATTATGAACATAAGGCTATTATTTATGACCATGACTTTGAAACTATCACTGTTAATTGACTATGACTATTTGCCTAGAACTATTTTGGATAATTACCCATGGCTATTGTGATTAATCACTTATGGTTCATAATTATGAGATTTCTGCCTATGACCGTGACTATGACTACTGGGGTTAATTACCTAAGACTATTATAGTTGATTGTTCATGCCCATAGTTGAATCCCATGTTGTACAACGAATTTGCAGTTGTTGGATCTCATACCGAGGGTGTGACTTGCTTAGTTTATTCGCTATTATGTACACCAAAGCCATTGGATCCATTATCCTTGTATTTGGCATGCTCTTGCATGCCTATTCTTTTATGTCAACTTTTATCATGACTATCGCCTTATCTTACTAGATTTGAAATCCTATATGCCAGTGATGTTGTAACCAATTATCTCAAGTTATATCATGCTAGTCTTGTAATACATTTTATCGCTTTATGCTCTTCCCTTTTTGCTAACATAGTTTCGATGTTATTCCCTTTATTTCGGGATTTGGATTTATTTGTAGTATAGATCGATTCACGTTTACGTGCGATGGGAATACGATTTGGGTAGATTAGGAAAAACATGAATTGGTTATGAGCATGAATTGTGAACTTGATAATAGGCAAAACTTGAAACATGAACATTGTTATAACTTGAATCAGGATGTGGGCATGAAACTTATCCTTGAAACTTGACACGAACTTGACTTGAAAACATGAACATGGACATGACACTAGAATGAACTTGAAAATGGCCAACTCGAGGTTGGGTTGAGTTTGCAGTGTAATTCTGCCCGGAACCGCCCGGCAAATCCAGTTACTGCAAACAATAGGATCCAATTTGGGTAGTTGGTCATATCGCACTTGAAAACCAGAGGTCAGACTGAGTTGTGGTGTAATTCTACCCAGAACCGCCCGACATATCCAGTGACCACAACAACAGGTCTGATGTGAGAGGTTGTGGTGCATTAATGAATTAATGCCACATGATAGGGTTAAGTCATGAACATGTAAGACAACACTTAACCAACTTGATACATGATTCGTAGGTGGGTTAAGTCACGAACTTGAATGACAACACTTAACCAACTTGACATGCTAGACTGATAGGGGTTAAGTCACGAATTTAAATGACAACACTTAACCTATTGGACGGAAACCCTAGTTACGCGGTCCGTTTCAGCAGTAACCCACTAGATGTATCATGGTACCCTGGGACTAGGCAGGGTGGGGCACGATTACTGGGCTGATTGTAAGTGACCAAAACGACGGCTGTGTTGGTGCGCCAGTGTAGATTCAGGCGGGCTATGGTCGTGCACGTGGTCCGGAGTTGAAAAAGCAGGCATTGGGCATCAGTAGGTTTATCTGTGTATTCTTGATTCGTGTCAGTGGTTGGAACCATAGGGCTTGATACACCCTATGGTGGACCTATCACAGGTGACTACATTCGTGATAGGGCCGTATGACACAGACACATGACGAGCTAGAACTTGTAGGGAGCCGATTGACTAGTGGATCGTTTCGTTGGACCTAGAAATGGGTCATTTCATGATATTGGGCCAAGGGATTATTTCATGATTTATATAAGACATGGGTTTTGGGATTCTAGTACAGTTGATGCAGCGAACCTTGAATACGTGATCCTATACTTGATTTAAACTTGATTTATCATGTTATCTTAGTCAGTCTTGCCTATCTTGTCATCATCTGTATGTTTACTTTCAGTTTATACATGTCATGTTACCTTTATCTGTTTTTATGCTGAAAGCCACTTGGACTTACCAGTCTTTATGACTGACCCGTTTTTTTTTTTTGCCTCTTTTTCTTCCGTCCCCACCCCCACAGGTTCTCAGGGAGGAAACTCTAGCACTTAGCTTGGATTTCGCTTGCTTTCGGTTCAGCTCAATGTACGGTTTGATCTTGAGCTACGCTATGGCTGCATTTCTGCTACCTTTGGGGAATTAAGCTACTTTTGATGTTTTAAATTTATGCTTCTTTATTTGTGCAAGACAGAATTTGTTGTAATGGAAAATAATGACCTTGGCTATTTGATGTAAAAGGTTTTGACTCTTTTTGAAAGTAATGAAATTTATCTTTTGATTTTTCCGCTGTTTTACCTATGTTCTGTCTTGTAATATTTGTGTATTTGTTTACCTCGATAACGCTCCTCCAAAACTAGTGAATTCCCTTTGTGAGTGACCCTAGCGGAGGTGGGGTGTTACAAGAACACCCAACATCAGAGTAAACACGAATCTCACACCAGAACGAACAGTATATAATAGATTCATAACTTTGAAATAAAATCAGTATATGTATACAGTAACATTATCAGAGTATAACACATACAACACAACAGAAATAACCATTGCTATATAATCCTGAAGCCTTCTGCTCCAAGCTATCCTGGTATATCTGTAAAATCCTGACTACTTGACTGCCTGCACAAAATTGGGCACCCAAGAGTTTAGGGAACACAAAACAAACTCTGGGTCAGTCATAGGACTGGTGTGAGTAAAACAGTTTAAAACAGTTTGAGCAATAAAACAATATCTCATAAGACCACTCCGTATAACGGAACAGGTTTTTCCTTATGCGAATCCAAATCAATTTGATTTAACTTTCAAATCATTTTGAAAGAAAAAATGATCTTTTATATCAAAACTCTTTTGATATTATAATAGTGTCTATCCACCACAATATAATAATCATCTTATAGAACGATTTCATCTCATGTTCTACATATATAGTATACAATCAAAACTGCGAGCACTTATTGGGTAATGGATTTCCAACTATGATAAGGTATGGAACCACCTTCCGTTAGTGTGCCTCTAGAGAGGAATACACTGGGTTCAACAAGAACATCTTGCAACCTGGCCACACATGATCGACCACTCATTTCGCTTGGGTGTATCGAATGTATATCACCAACAGTTGGGATCAACAACCTTTTCCCGAATGGGACAGCATCGAATAGATTAAAGAATGAAATGAATATCTCTAGATGGGTGATAATACACCTTACTTGGCAGCCAACCACTTAGCCATGCTGCCTGCCCGATTTTTGTCATTTTCTAGTTGTGAGGCTAGAGGCCACGCTTATCTCTGACAGATCACACATTTATTCACTCTGAATGCCACATCATCATACTCGCCAAATCACAAATTGATTTCCCAAAAAATACAATGGGTATACAGCTAAGAGAAACGAATTCCTCCGCCACAAAATGTACATACGTTTGAAGAGATCAACTTACGCGATCTATTAAATATACTCTGTCAGACATTCTTCCATATAGGTCGTCCTAGGATTGGACAAACCGAAGGTACTATTCTGTAAACAGGACAACACTTGCATAACTCCGTCTTCAATTATCTTCATCATATTTGATCACAACGCTAACGCCCATACAGAGTGGGTTTCGGATAATGAATCTGATCCCGGTCTCTTCGCATTGACAACAGAAATGGTCAAAATCTTCGATAGTCGATTATTTAACTATCAAAGGAAAACATGTGTACAAACAACGGTCGTATTTCCAAATGGAAATCTAACCGAGCAAATCATCAATCAACACTGATCCACTTTAATTTAATTTGTCATTCAATTATTCATTTCCCTATTCCTGTTTCCATATATTTAACATTTCTTATTTTCTAAATTTAGAAAATATATGTTATTAACAATGGGAAACATTTCCATTTCTTATTTCATATATTAGAAAATATTTCTGATTCTTATTGGGAAGACATTTCCAAAACTCCAATATTTTGATTTAAACAGATGTTTAAATCAAACATCGCTATGCCAACTCATACCATTATACTTGTTAACTAAATTCACTTAACCAATCTTCACTGTCGAACCTTAACCATTCCTTAGTTAAAAACGAAGCCAATCAAGTTGGGGTATAATTACCTCTCAGACCTTAACTGAACAACATTTCTAACTTCAAAACAGACAAGGTTCACCTTTTAAACCTTTAACAAACTTCCTTACGTAACTCTCTTTCGAATAATTCTCTATTCGATAACTCTTTCCTTCGACTAAACTATACTCGATAATCTCTCTTCGGATAGCCATATTTGATTAACTCTATTTGATTAACTCTATTGGATTAACTCTAATCAATTAACTCTTATCAATTAACTCCTTTCGAATAAACTATATTTGATTAACTCCTTTCGAATAAACTATATTCAATTAACTCTATTAGAATAAACTATATTCGATTAACTTCTTTAACTCTATTCGAATAAACTATATTCGATAAACTCCTTTCGAATAACTAATATTCGATAATCCTTTCGAATAACTAATATACGACAATCCTTTCAAATAACTAATATTCGACAATCCTTTCGAATAACTAATATTCGACAATCATTTCGAATAACAAATATTCGATAATCCTTTCGAATAACTAGTATTCGATAACTCCTTTCGAATAACTAATATTCGATAATCCTTTCGAATGACTAATATTCGATAACTCCTTTCGAATAACTAATATTCGATAACCTCTTTTTGAATAAACTATATTCGAATAACTCTAATTCGATTAACTCTAATCAATTGACTCCACTCGATTAACTCATTTCAATTAACTCTAACTTCATTAACTCTAATCGATTAATTCTAATTCGATTAACTCTAACTCGATTTAACTCTAATCGATTAATTCGATTAACTCTAACTCTATTAACTCTAATCGATTAATTCTAATTCGATTAACTCTAACTCGATTAACTCTAATCGATTAACTCTATTAAGTTTGACTTCGTATTCCAAAATATCCCATTTCCAAATTCTATATATACTTCTATTTATAGAATTATTCATACGAAATCTCCTTTTTATTTCTAACACTTAAATATCATTTAAAATTTCCTTTTATAACTCTATTTATTTCATAAATAAATATTTCCTTCTATAACTCTATTTATTTTTCTAAATAAATATTTCCTTTTCAATTCTATTTATAATCTAACTATCTCCTTTTCTATTATTTGTTTCACAAATATTTCCTTTCCTATTTGTTTCACAAATATTTTCCTTTTATATTTGTTTCACAAATATTTCCTTTTATATTTGTTTTCACAAATATTTTCCTTTTATATTTGTCTTCACAAATATTTCCTTTTATATTTGTTCTTTGATTTTATAAAAATATTTTCTTTTATAAAATCCTTTTCCTTTTATATAAAATCCATTGATTTTATATAAATACTTTATTTCCAAAATACACTTTGAAAATCCCCTTTTCTACATTCCAATATTTTTTATGGTATTTAAAATACCCAAATAACAATGATCGATATCATTCAACACACGTAATCAACACAGATTATGTATCACATCATATATTACAATATATGAAAATAGTAAAATAAATGTTGAGGAATCCAGTTGGATTCCTCTGACCTGTTTCTCTGCATCCACAGATGTTAAATAATAAAATTAACATCAATTTCATTTCACTATGAAATATTCTGATAAACAGGATCAATATTTGATTTACGATATATATATATATACCTATATCGATATTTTCAACCAATCATAAGCAGTTCAACCAAACAGTCAACACACAGCAATCAATCATCATTTATCATTACCAGATTATATTTTATAAAAATATAAATTGAACAGCGTTAGTGAGTTTTACTCACCATGGCAGTTCATCGTTAAATAACGCTAAACTATTGGTTGGTTCAGACTGACAATTTATATCGCTATGAATTGTAACGCGCTCCTCTTCACCCTCAACCTGTTCCATTGTGTTGCTCTCGTCCATACGATCCCAACGGATCTTGTTTCGTCAAATTATGATTTCGTATGCATGTTATATTCAATTCACAATTTAACATAGTATTAAAAATATAAAATTCCACTTGAATTTCTTAGTTTGGGTCTCACCCTTCTTTCCCGGCCCACTTAAAATCCAACCCTCTCCCTATGCTCTTCTTCCCCAATTGCTTGAAACTGCTGCTGGCCACAACAGACATTTCGATTTACATACTCCTCCTACACCCATCTTCTCTCCGCCGGTTGCCATTCCGACCGCATCCTTTCTCTTCTCTACTCGAGTACTTTGCCCTTATCATCTCCTTAATCAGCTCACACTCACCTTCCTCCGTGCAGTCCTCAGACCAGCGTACGAACCCATGAACCGCATCGACATCAATTTGAATCGGAATCCACAAAATTATCATAAGAGATGCAGAATTACTCCTCGATCCCGAAATTGACCTCGACTCGAGCTATGTCCTCTTCAATACTACAAACTATCGAACCCTAGAGTTGCTGTGTTAACTTCGAGCACGAGCAAATTTAATTGCACCTCTCAAAACAAGCATAGAATCGAAGAGTACCCCATCAGCATTCCGAATATATATGATTTACCATGTAACGCTTTTTATTTGAATTGATATGATTTTTTTAAACTTTGAATCTCACAGTTTATTTTTCCTGATGGAGGCGCGACATGTTTTGACTTCAGGATGAATTGTTTTAGGTTTAGGAGAATTTGCATTCTATTTATACGATGGTTAAAATAATTTTATATTGATTATTATATTTAATTTTAATCAATCGCTGTATATATTTGTTGTTTAAAAATTCCTATGATCGCACATGATATCCAAAAAACATGGAAATGGACATACCCCTTCAGTTCGACATTACGGACCCAATGAAATGGGTTTCGTCGAATTCTGACTCCGTTTACTCACATAGCGTATTTTTAACTGTTGAAATACTGACCGTTTTTCACATTAAAAATCCATACGGCCACATACTGACACCAAAAATAATGAAACTTGGAATCCAACAATAATTTAATATTATGGATCCAACAAAATTAGCTTCGTCGAAAACGGAGGTCGTTTGCAAAACTGGCTATTTTTAAAGCTCTAAATAAACCCTTTTAAATATTAATATATTTAAAAATAATTAAATTAAATATTTATAAATAAATATTATCATATATTTTCCCAACAGAATATCATACAACTCCAATTGGATTTATAACTTGATATTAAAATCCCGGTTGAATCGATATTCAATTTATATTGAAAAATCTTTTTATAATATAAATATATATTTATAAATTTCAAAGGAATTCCATAACGACTTTTCTAAAATTTGATTTGAATACAAATCAAAATCTACACAACGAAATGCCAATTTTTCTCTTCCATTAGAAAATATACTTCACCAGCTCCGAATATTTCTTGTTTCACAGAAATCCGATTTGAAACGGACCCTGTATATTCAGTTGAAGTTCAAATCGGCAAATAACGAACTGCCATGCCATTTCAAGCTCGATTTTAATTATAATATAATTATACGTTCAAAATTCTTTTAAATAATATATTTGTGAATATAATTCAACTCTAAACTGAATTATACCTTATATATAATCCAATTCACAGAATATTCTGAATTCAGCTATTTTCGAATTTTTTCCCAGAATTAAATATATTATTCTATTTTTTATATTAATTAAATATTCAATATAATTTAATTAAACGACCATTTAATTCTCTAAATCTCTATTTATATAATTAAATTAATTAATTATTATATTGCAAAAATACGGTACATTACACCAACTTCTGGAAATCGTTCTATCTGGAAGAGGAGAAAGTGCTGGCGTCTGACACGTCGGATGCCATCAAAAGTTTGAACGTGCCAAATTTAAGCTGCGAACGCACCCTAAAAATCATCATTAACGAAATTTCTAGGCAGTGTTGCATGTCAAATTAAGAAGTGTATTGTTTAAAATACATTAATTAGATAAACATTTTTTACTTCTTCAAAGTCCAATTGAATTCTGTGCTGTATTAATTCTACCTATTGAATGTGAAAATATTATACCATAAAATGCATTAACTGCAACATGTTGCTGGGCTCAATCAAAGTATTTTTGTCCCACCTTACTGTACTTACTACGTAGATTCTAACATGATTTCAACATATGTTCCCATCCTATTAACGATCTTTTCAATATTAGCACACCATAGTTTTCAATTTATGTACGTCAACATATACCTTACAATACAAACGGACACATAAATGTAAGACGGATCAATCTACAAAAGGTAAGGAAAAGAAAACCTAATACCCCAATTTTTTTATGTAAAAGTGAAATAATCAGGAAGCCAAAACAACAGTGGAACAAACTAAGTCATTTTTGTTTCATGCAAAATAGTACATTCTACTTTTGAAGAATTTGATATGCATTTTGATTAGAATTCAAGACAGTAGCATCTAAATTTATTATCACATCTGTACATAGAGATGGTAGCGTTTTGAAATATATAATCCAACTGTATCAAATAACAATAACGAAATCAATCATGAATTCATTTTCAATGCCTCAATGATGTCAATTTTCAATTAGTTGAAATTTCTTTTACTGTAAAGTAAGACATACTTTTGACACCAAGAAACAAACTATAAGCAATCAGTAATGCCATCATCACACAGTTACAAAGTATGCGTATGTATAGAAGCCAGAACAGACAACCTCAAACGTTATGCTCCAAAAATTATTTCCGCTAACCATTGGTAAAGGTAAGTACCTCATTTCAATCACAACGTAAACAAAACTCCCACCAGCAATTCCAACAAAGCAGCAAAGAATGCCAACGCACATCCTCGAAATCAAAACATTCAAACACTAGGCAGCCTGCAAACCTAGAGTCAAAACCTGCAGTCTTTCCATTTCCTCCATCCTCTGGAAAAAAGATATATCCTTCAAACTTCGCCTCATCGGAAGCCATAGAGAACGGCACCGCAAAGCTAAAGTACGTAGAGATGAAACTCAAATTCGAAGCATCGGTGTAGATGGAGTAAGCACCAAGACTAAGTTGAGCAAACCTCAGGAGAGCTAAAGAAGTGCTAAAAGTGTGGATAGATCTGCGTAGAGAGGTGATAACTTGGCAGGTCTCGTTTGCTAGGGAGGAGGCATTGTACTCCCCTGTGGGTCCCTCTATTTCTTGGTGCTGAAAACAAATTAGCACACTCATTCAGCAGCTGTCGCCATTGCATACATAGTTGAGAAATTAATTTACACTCATTCAACTTTCTTGAAGCCAATTACATACCTGAAGCTGCCTACAGAACGCAATATCCACTTGTAAACTCCCTGTTTATACCGACTTGAAGAGGAATATCTATCCCGCCCACCCTAATCGCACTATGCAGCCATATCAAATCTACTTGCAAAGATGTTGTCCAGCCTATTCTCACTTTGTCAAACCTATTTATAAACATGTTTTCATGCTCAAAATTTTCCTACCTACACATTTCTTGGAAGCTTGATGTCTATATCTTGAGGCATACACGCATATGCACAGTTCCTCCATTTTTAGGAACATTTATTTTTATTAACTAATGTACTCAATCCATTCAACTAGTGCATTAAGTACTTTAGTATGTTGAATGGTCGATATTTACTACATTATTGAGCTAATAGTTTATGGTATATGTGCACATGAATGGATATTAATTTTTTAAAACGTTTTATCATTATAAATGTATATTTCTAGTATATTTATATGATACTGATAGTAAAAGTTTTTTTTAATTAAACCTAAGATTTTCATTTATTCTTTTAGAGTTATTAATATGGGTCGACTGACCAAAATTTGTTACTTATCCACTGCATGCAGATATAGACATATAATATTCGTGAATGATTACAAATATTGGTACAAATACAATGCTATTTATACTCACTCGTTGATCGGTTTATATGTGACTGTTACAACATAAAGCATTTTGGATCCATTATTTGATTTAATCACAAATTACTTCAATCCCAAACAATAAAGGGATAAATATGATTTTGTCTTAAGCATGTGAATTAATGAGTAAGGAAAATGAAATATGAGATATTAAAGAAAAAACTTGATAGTTGAACAAAAAGTACTTATTTTTGAGATTTTGATATTGGTTATCGTAGGACTAAAGAAAGTTAAATTTTGGTGTTAATTTTGTGGCTCAAATCCTAGTTTTTTACATCATAAAACTGAAAAATTAAGATTTAGCTTGATGGATGGATGGGCCGGTGATGCAAACAAAATGTAGTTTGAATATTTGCATATTTCACCTCCTAGTTAAACAACATTTTGCATGCACATTCAAATCTTATAAAAAAAATTGAGTGAATTAAGTAGTTTACTATTTTTTATTCATTTAAAATATAGATAGCAGAATAAAATAATTCCTCCTATAGTGCAAATAAACCGATGGATATACAACCAAAAAAGATAGAATAAATTACCAATAAAGCAAAGTGAACTTATTTATAATGTGAGTGGATTGGAAAGAGTTTACAGGAGTTGTTCTACCAAAACCAATATTCATAACTTTAAATGAGAAATTCAAGAAGATGCAAATTGAATACATAGTTAATGAATATATGTATTCAGACTAAAATACACACAAATGTACAAATATCGGCTTTAGAAATTGAGTACATACTAAGGTATGCTACATCGTGAGTTATAGACTATGATAGCAAGTAACACTTGTTGATGTTTTCCATATAATAATGACAATCAAGAAAAAAGGTTAACATGTTCTTAAATGAAATAGAGCGACAGTAAACCAAAATAATCATTAAACACAAAAAACATGTTATTTCACTTTAAAGATTGTACATGTACAAACTAATTTTGAAAGTCAATATCGTTGTAGAATCATACAATACTAAAAAGCTTGAAAAGCAATATCAATCCAAAGTAAATGATAAGCATTAGAAGAATGATAAGAAAAAACACCAAAATTAAAGGGAATATGAGAATAGTTGGAGGCATAGTTAAGAAAAAACCAAAACAGCAGAAGTAATAGAGCAAGATGCAAAATTGAGCACTGCAGGAATAACAAAACCGATATCGAAGAGAAAACTGATGAAAAAATTAAATATCAAAGGGAAAGTTATGGAAAAGGAAATTACTAATTTGAGAAATTTAAAATTCACACGTAGTACTCAAACTGGATGTTATGAGTTGATGCTGCCAAACAATGTGTAAAAAGAAGGCAAAACATAAAACCATTTGTAGAAGAAAAAAAATAGAGATATTTAAGCAAAACGAATCCACCATCATAAATTTTTATGCTTCACACAAAAAGCCAACTTTGGCAATCTATAAACCGTGTTGCCATTTTATAAATCACAACACAATTTAAGTCAGGTCTTCATTAATTTTAAATGCATTTATATCTTAATTCCTAAAATATTGAAGTGCAAGAATGAAACAGTCTTAGACTCTTAATGCACATAACAATAGATTGCAAAGATACGTAATTAAGCATATTGATTGGCAGGAAAATGCTATATGTGTTGCTTCCGAAATTGTTATATACTATTTTCATTACTGCCCAAAAACGTACATGATAACCTTTTTTGACATAATACAATTTTTATAAACTCGAATTATAATAAATAATTACTATTCGCATAGTGAAATTATATTACTAAGGTAGTGGAGACAATGTAGTAACAACATATAAAAAATCCTATAAATAAATCCCTTAAGGTATAGGAAAAAAAATTCACCTGAAATATATTCTTGTTTGAACAATGTTGCATTTCATGTCCTTGCATTCTAAAAGCTTGCAAAAGAATAATGAATGCTTAATCTGCCAGGATTATTATCTGAATTTTTATTTGACAATGCAAATCAACAAATGAAAATATATAAAAACGAAGACAGTCAAAATCAATGAAGCAACGACGATGTGTCCAGATGTTAAGCTTGCAAAGCAGACTAAGAAGACATATTAACATGAATAAAAATGAAAGTGGTTTATATTAAATCAATAAAAGGACTGAAACCGAAATATTGGATACCAATGACTGAAAATTACCTGAAGCAGTAGAAAATGTGAGTGGAAATTCGGAAAAGGCCAAATGAAGAGGAAAGCTCCCTATATATGAAGAAACAGGCTGGCAGTTATTTTTTAAAGTGGATAATATACACTGCCATTAATTAGATTAGTTAGGGCTTTGAAGAAAATGTTTTGGGGAAGTAACTGACGGTGTTGGACACCATTGATTTGATGAGTTGGGGCTTCGCATAGTGGATAATATACAGTCATTACTTGGATGAGTTAGGGCATTCAAGAAAACATTTTACGGAAGGTACCTATGATGTTCCATGCCATTGATTTGATGAGGTGGGGCTTTAGGGGTTGCCAAAAATGTTCCATGAACGAACATGGAAAGAAAATACATTAGCTAATTGGTATATAATCATAGCTCGTTGTCAGTTTTTCCAATATAATTTGTTGAAGTAAGCTTCCTCATTAACTCATTTTTTTATACATCAACATAACTACACTATGCTTATATTGTATTTTCCTTATTTCTTCTTTATTTATTTGACTAATAAAAATTGAACCACAGATGCTACAAAATATGTTAACTGTAAAATATACTTATTTATCAATGAAATCGTTAGCTACATGCCTTATGTAACACACCGCCTCCGGCAGGGTGGCTCTTGCAAGCACTCTGACTTTGGAGGGGCGTTTTGAATTAGGTAAACATGCATAATGATATATCAAGGCAGAACAAGAACATATGTATATGCGTAAACAGAGTAAATAACATAGATAAACAGCGGAAGATTTTAAAACATCTCAAAACAAGTCTGTTACATCATAATGTCAACTTTTCCAACAAACCAGTCTAGATAAAACAACATCAACTGAAAAAAAACTGAAATACATAAATACTAATCCCCAAAAGAAGTGATAGCCATAGCTAGCTCCATGTCAAACCGTACATGAGCTAAATCCCACAAGCAAGCAATCTGGAATCCAAGCTAAGCTCCAGTATTCCCTCCCTGAGAACCTGGGGGGGAAACGGAAGAAAAGAGGCGAAAGAAAACAGGTCAGTCAAAAAGACTGAGTAAGCCCTACTACAATCAATGCAAACGGATAAAGTTATCTGACATGAGCAGCAGGGATGAACATAAGGATAACAACAATACTAGCATGATGATGGACTAACAAAGTAGATAAAGGTGTCATCGCATAATCAGGATTAAGGTTTTGCACCACAGGTGTACTAGTAAACTAACATGACTGGAATAAACAAGTATTGATCCCTTGGCCCAAGCTTTGGCCCAATAACATGAAGTGACCCTAACTCGCGGTCCAATAACATGAAATGACCCTAACACAAGGTCCAACCAAACGGTCTAGTCGATCGGCTCCCTAAGCCTAACTCGTCACGTGTTGGTGTCAATATGGCCCAAACATAACTGTAGTCGAACTATGCCGGGTCCACCCTTCGGGGTGTATCAAGCCCTAGGGTGCCAACCCCTGGACACCATAAACATGAGTGCACAGTCTCGATCTACTGGTACCCATGGGCGACTTCTCCAAATACGGACTACGTGCACGACCATAGTCCGTCCGGAACTACATCAGCGTACCACACGGCCGTCGTTTATTGGGTCGCTTACCTCCAGCCCAGTAATCGTGCCCCTTCCCTAGCCTAGTCCCTAGGGCCTTAATGATACCAATTTTTGGGGATTTATTGCGGAGTGGGCCCCCCATTACTAGGATTTTCTAGTGGGTTAAGTACGGATTAACCCTCTTGCTAATCATGGATTAACTTGGTTAAGTGTAACGATGAGTTCACGACTTAACCCCGATTAATCTACCAAGCCCAAGTTGGTTAAGTATTAAGTGGACCATGACTTAACCCTAATCACGAGGCATTAATTAATCTTAATGCGCCTTAACCTCTCACATTAGACCTTGTTGTGGTTACTAGTTAAGCCGGGCGGGTCCGGGTAGCTTTACACCACAACTTGGTCTAACCTCGGGTTCAAGGTACAACATGACCAACTTCTCACATTGGGTCCTATTGTTTGTAGAAACTAGTTAAGCCGGTCGGTTCCGGGTAGGTTTACGCTACAAACTCAACCCAACCTCGAGTTGGCCACACTTATCTTTTCTAAGTGTCATGTCCATCATGTTTCCATAACATGTTACAAGTTTTCAAGCAATTGGGTAGACCTAACTTAATAGGTAAATTCCCAATGGGTAGACCTAACTTAATAGGTAAATTCCCAAGCTTATGTTTTTATGTCTTTTACTTTTACCCAACCCCAAACGCAATCCCATCGCTTACATATCGCACTAGCGCATAAAGGATAGAAAGAGGGAACTTGGCATAATCATGACATAAAAGGTGTTGAAGCCACAAGTTCAACATGGTGGCATATGAAATGTACACATGTTCATATACTTGCATATTACATTTTTAGGCCCCAAAAGCATGCATAAAACCAAACTTGGCATATTGGTGATACATAGCGCTAAATGACATGTAGAAATGGCCATAAGTTCGCATCTAGCCTCACATGCAAGTTATCATAAGAGATATGATAACTTACATGTTGCCAAAATGCAACCTTTGGCATAAAGCTTGAAGCTTTATGTTCATAAACCCAAGATAAGCTTGCATAACATGATAACATGAACAAAATGTTCAACCCAAACTTGCATAACATAACTTGGCATACTTGCATATAAACTTGCATATCACAACATGATAAACTTGCATATAAACTTGCATATCACAACATGATAAACTTGCATATAAACTTGCATATCACAACATGATAAACTTGCATATAAACTTGCATATCACAACATGATAAACTTGCATATCATACATTTAACTTTAGAGTTTAAGTATGAAAGTAGAATAGGGCTTACAATGCTTATGAAAACACACAAAACTATGACAAAGCCCTTATGCAACCAATTAGACCCAAAATGCAAGCTTCCAATCAATAAAAATCCTTTCTTTATGATGCAAATATAAGAACTTGACTTGAATGCAAGCTAATGATGCTCATACAAGTTTGAAAACACTTGTATGCATGGAAAATCACTTAGAAATTTATTTAGGAATTGTATGAAGAGAGTGGAGGCCATGAGAGGATTGATTTTGCCATAATTTAGTTGTAGGATAGATTAATGATGATTTAGGGCTAGGTTAGGGCCTTATTTATAGATTAGGCAAGTGTTTTAGGCCATAGGATTAAACCCTAGTTCCAATCTCAGCCCTCAAAACCGAATCTGGCCCCCAAGCTCAACACAATCTCAAAATGGTGCACCAGGCTAAACAGCCCGGCTGGACCAAGTCGACAGCCAAGTCGACAGGGCTGTCGACTTGGGTCCAACCAAGTCGACTCCCAAGTCGACAGGGCTGTCGACTTGGGTACTCTGGCGGGAATTTTCCCGCCTGGCCCAAACTGGCCCAATTTTCCAAATTCAAGTTTGAATTTGAAATCTGTTTTTACTTAGAAATTTTCTGAAAACTTCGTTGGGCCTTAATCGAGTCATACGGACTCCGATTTTCGAAAACTCGGACTCTATTCCGCGTATTTTTCCGAGACGAACGCAATGGCATATCCCGTTTCCCTTGATTCAGATTTTAGAATTAAATTCTACCTCGATTTACGTTATAACAGGTTACTGAAAATACGGGTTGTTACATTCTCCCCTCCTTAAAGGATTTCGTCCCCGAAATCTTCGAGTTAGGAAGAACGTATCCTACCATCCAACATCCATCTACTCAAAACATCATCCACGAGCAATCATTGTCCTTAAAAGATTCTAAATGTTGTATGAACATATGCAAAGGTGTGTGTATATGTCCTTATCTAATGCAAATATCCTCAATGCAAATTATGTAAGTGAAATGAATCCATATGTATGCGATTCCTAACATAATGTATAACATCTATATGTGTGCACATCACATACATCCATATGCAACATCCATGTGATAACACAAAAAATTTCATCCATGAATAAGCATAAACACTCATGCATATGCAATATGAGGAGTGTGTGAGCCGATCTAGTGCCTAACGTGTATAATGCATCCACGAGTAACCACTTGCAAACACTTGCAACCACTTGCAACCATCAAGCATAACATGTTTCAAACACATGTTTCATCCAAAGGGTTTCTACCTAAGGTTCTCATGACAAGATTAACACGATAAACTAGATAAACGTGGATAGCAAAGAGAAAGATATGCTAACAAAGAAAAGAGATTGAGAGTGTACCCTCAAAAAGGAATGGATAAAGCCCACGCATCTTCTCCTCGGTTTCCCAAGTTGCGTCTTCTTCGGCTTCACCCCATTGAACTTTCACCAACTTGACCTCTCGATTCCTTAGCTTCTTGGTCTCCGTCCCCAAGATACGAATCGGAGCTCTCCTTAAGGTAGCCTCTTTCTCCACTTCCACATCTTCCAGAACACTCGGCTCAACAACCTTTGCTGATTCATGTAAACACTTCCGGAGATGCGAGACATGAAAAAACATCGTGTACTCCGGCAAGCTTCTCGGGCAACTTCACTCTATAAGCCATCTGCCCATTCCTCTCTATAATAGGGAATGGTCCAACAAACCTCGGTGCCAACTTCCCAACGGCTCCAAATCGGACCACATTCCGCAAAGGAGAAACCTTCACGAAAACCATATCCCCAACATCAAACTCCAAATCAGATCTTCGCTTATCAACATAGGATTTCTGTCGGTCTTGGGCCGCTTTCATCCGTCTCCGAATCAACTCGATCTTCTCGGATGTATCTCTGATCAGCTCAGGCCCAAGTATAAGCTTATCTGTAGTCTCCCACCAACATGTAGGCGACTTGCAAGGCCTCCCATATAAAGCTTCGAATGGTGCCATCCCTATGCTTGCCTGATAACTGTTATTATATGCAAACTCAACAAGAGGAAGATGGTCTTCCCAAGTACCACCAAAATCCAGAATACAAAGCCTCAACAGATCCTCGAGTACCCTATTCACCCTTTCGGTTTGACCGTCCGTCTGTGGGTGATAAGCCGTACTTAGATTCAACCTCGTGCCCATAGCTTCTTGCAAGCTATTCCAGAATTGACTTGTAAAGATTGGGTCACGGTCACTGACTAAACTAGAAGGGACTCCATGAAGTCTCACAATCTCACGAAGATATACAGACGCTGGCCAAGATGCGGTTCTCTTGCTCTTCACCGGAATGAAATGAGCACTCTTCGTAAGTCTATCTACAATAACCCAAATGCTCGTATTCCCTTTCCTTGACCTTGGTAGCCCATCGATAAAATCCATGGAAATACTCTCCCACTTCCAAAGTGGAACGTCTAGAGGATGCAATAGCCCACCGGGCTTCTTCGACTCGGCCTTAACTTGCTGGCAAATGATGCATCTAGAGACAAACTCTACCACATCCTTCTTCATCCCAGGCCAAAAGAAAATGCGCTTCATATCTTTATACATCTTATCTCCGCCCGGATGTATAGTCAACTTAGAGTGATGCGCTTCCTCAAGAACTCTTTTTACTAGATCTTCTACCATAGGAACACATAATCTTCCGTCTCTCCTCAGCCAACCCTTGTCATCAATAGAATATCGAGCGAGATGACTAGACGTCTCTCCTCGAATCAGCTTATCCATAATCTCAACTATCTATGGGTCTTCTCTCTGCGAAGCCCCAACTTGATCAAGAAGGGTAGGTCTGAGTTCCAGAGATGCTAAAGAACCGGTCATCGACTCAACCGCCAAAGAGAAATCAAAGGTTGCCACATACTCTAAATTCTTCATCTCAACGAATAGAGGACTTAGGGTCAACCTTCTTCTACTCAATGCATCTGCTACCACATTCCCCTTGCCAGGGGTATAAGCTATCTCAAAATCGTAGGACGCCAAGAATTCCATCCATCTTTGTTGCCTTAGATTCAGATCCTTCTGAGAAAAGAGATACTTCAATGACTTGTGATCGGTATAAAGCTCAAATCTTTCGCCCAGAAGATAATGGTGCCAAGCCTTGAGTGCATATACTATTGCTGCCAACTCTAAGTCATGAGTGGGATAATTCTTCTCATGCACTTTGAGTTGTCTACCGCCAAAGCATATCACCCTTCCTTCTTGCATAAGAACAGCTCCTAACCCCGTGCCACATGCATCGGTGTATATTGTAAATAACTTCCCTCCATCGGGCAAAGCTAGAACAGGTGCTGATGTAAGAGCTCTCTTGAGCTTCTGAAAAGCAAGCTCACATTCTATGCTCCAAGCAAAAACTAAATTCTTCTTCGTCAATTTAGTGAGAGGAGCCGAAATCTTCGCGAAGTCCTTGATGAACTTCCGGTAGAAGCCTGCAAGACCTAGAAAACTTCTCACTTCGGTTGCATTCCTTGGAGTCTTCCAATCCTGAACTGCAACTACCTTAGCGGGATCCACCGCTAAGCCTTGCTTAGATACTATATGTCCAAGGAATCTAACTTCCCTTCTCCAAAAGTGACACTTGGAGAACTTGGCCTTCAACTGATGCGCTCTAAGCGTATCCATCACCTCCACGAGATGCCTTGCGTGCTCTTCCTCATCCTTAGAGAAGATCAGAATATCGTCTACGAAGACCACGACAAACTTGTTCAAGAACTCCCTGAACACCCTACTCATCAAGTCCATGAAATATGCGGGTGCATTAGTCAAGCCGAACGGCATGACAAGCCATTCGAAGAATCCATCTGGAGTTCTGAACGCAGTCTTGTCTATACTATCTTCAGCTACCCTGAGCTGATGAAATCCAGTAGCAAGATCAAGCTGAGAGAAAACAAAAGCACCAACAAGCTGGTCAAAGAGATCATCAATCCTCGGTAACGGGTGTCTGTTCTTCTTAGTCAGCTTATTTAACTCTCGATAGTCAACACAAAGTCGGAGAGAACCATCTGCCTTGGTAGCAAATACCACAGGCGCTCCCCATTCAGATATACTTCGTCTAATGAAGTTCTTTTCAAGCAACTCTTTCACTTGCTTACTTAACTCCCACCTTTCACGCGGAGCCATGTGCCGAACAGGCAAAGAAACCGGCTTTGCATTATCCACCAGATAAATGCGGAAATCAATCTCTCGCTTAGGGGGCAACCCCCTAACTTCATCAGAAACATCCGGATACTCTCGAACCACTCTCACAGACTGAAGAGTCTCCATTGACGAGTCGAGTGATTCCAGATAGCACAACATGATGGGACCTCTCGGATCACAAGAAATTTCTAGGGTGTTTCCGAGGCGAGTCACGAGCCTCACCACCCTATGGTCACAATCAAGGATGGCTCCATATCTGGACAGCCAATCCATGCCCAATATCAATCCGTATCCCCTGAAACCAAGAACATAAGCACTGCACAAGAACTCTACACTCAGTATAGAGATCCTCAAATCCCCACATATCATAGACAAATGGGCGGAACCCCCAATAGGATTTGAGACACAGACGGGATCATCTACCAAGCTAGTACTAAGGTGCAAACTATCAACAAGATCAGATGAGATAAAGCTATGCGATGCACCAGAATCAAACAAGGTACGAACTGGAAAATCAGAAATATATACAAGGCTCTCAACAGAAATACTACCTCGATCGGGAACTGGAGCGACATTGAGAGCATGAACTTGCCCTCCTGATGGTCCAGCACGCTGAGTCTTACCCTGGCCTTGCCCTTGCTTCTTCGGGCAATCCCTACTGAAATGTCCAGTCTTACCGCAGAAAAAGCATTCACCATTCTTCCTTTTCCTCTTCTTACAATCCTTAATAAGATGCCTAACTGAACCGCAATAATGGCACTTCTCCTTGTTGTTCTTGCCCTTGTTGTTGTTCCCCTTGTTGCCTTGACCCTTGTTCTTGTTCTGATTGCCTTGACTGCTTTGACCACTTGGATTACCCTGATTTCCTTTTCCCTGGGAATCAGTCTTCTTGGCTTGAGCATCACTCATCTTGGTCTCTTTCTTGACATCTCCCTGAAGTAACGCCATATCAACCAAACTCTCAAACGTGGCCCCATGGGGAATATGTGACATAGCCAATCCCTGCAACGGCTCATTCAATCCTCTAGCAAAACGAAGAGCCTTCTTCTGAGGAGTATTCACCATATCCAAGCCAAAACGAGCTAACTGATTGAACTTGTTCACATACTCTTTGACAGACATATCTCCTTGTCTCAAAGTTATGAACCTCTCCATTTGCAGATTCTCCTCAGCAGAAGATAAAAACTTAAGCATGAACCTTGCCCTGAAATCGGCCTAAGTCTCAACAGGCCTAGTACCGTTGGTGACTTCCCACCAATAAGCGGCTTCATCTTTCATAAGCCAAATCGCCAACAAGATCTTCCTATGATCGTCTATCCCAAAGATAGCAAATAAATCCTCGGTCTCTTTCAACCAATTTCTGGCCTCTACAAAAGTCTCAGTGCCTTGAAAGTTCTTGCCACCCATTGCTTTGAAATCTTTGCAAGTCTTTGCGAAGTCAGCTTGAGGATGCTGAGGGGGAGGAGGAAGAGGAACCTCAGCGACAGGAGGAGGAGGAACATTAGCGACAGGAGGAGGAATATTAACTACTGGAGGAGGAGGAAGAGGGACATCTGCGGGGCTGGCTTCGGTCGCCCTAGCCTCCAAAAGTCTCCTATACCAAACAGGTACGTGTACTCCCTCCGGAATAGCAAAGTTATCGGCCATGCTGAAAACGAAGAAAAAGACAGATTCAGAATGGAGAAAAACGAAGGAATTTTGCTAATGGCTTTTTGGGGAATAGCCTTAAAAATAAACTAGAATTTTCATTGGAAAATACTTTATACTTAGTTTTGAAAATAGTTTTCCAAAAGTTTTAAAAACCTTTTTGTTCCTTCTCGTAAACCATATGCTCTGATACCAAATGTAACACCCCGCCTCCGCCAGGGTGGCTCTTGCAAGCACTCTGACTTTGGAGGGGCGTTTTGAATTAGGTAAACATGCATAATGATATATCAAGGCAGAACAAGAACATATGTATATGCGTAAACAGAGTAAATAACATAGATAAACATCGGAAGATTTTAAAACATCTCAAAACAAGTCTGTTACATCATAATGTCAACTTTTCCAATAAACCAGTCTAGATAAAACAACATCAACTGAAAAAAAACTGAAATACATAAATACTAATCCCCAAAAGAAGTGATAGCCATAGCTAGCTCCATGTCAAACCGTACATGAGCTAAATCCCACAAGCAAGCAATCTGGAATCCAAGCTAAGATCCAGTATTCCCTCCTTGAGAACCTGGGGGGGAAACGGAAGAAAAGAGGCAAAAGAAAATAGGTCAGTCAAAAAGACTGAGTAAGCCCTACTACAATCAATGTAAACTGATAAAGTTATCTAACATGAGCAGTAGGGATGAACATAAGGATAACAACAATACTAGCATGATGATGGACTAACAAAGTAGATAAAGGTGTCATCGCATAATCAGGATTAAGGTTTTGCACCACAGGTGTACTAGCAAACTAACATGACTGGAATAAACAAGTATTGATCCCTTGGCCCAAGCTTTGGCCCAATAACATGAAGTGACCCTAACCCGCGGTCCAATAACATGAAATGACCCTAACACAAGGTCCAACCAAACGGTCTAGTCGATCGGCTCCCTAAGCCTAACTCGTCACATGTTGGTGTCAATACGGCCCAAACATAACTGTAGTCGAACTGTGCCGGGTCCACCCTTCGGGTGTATCAAGCCCTAGGGTGCCAACCCCTGGACACCATAAACATGAGTGCACAGTCTCGATCTACTGGTACCCATGGGTGACTTCTCCAAATACGGACTACGTGCACGACCATAGTCCGTCCGGAACTACATCGGCGTACCACACGGCCGTCGTTTATTGGGTCGCTTACCTCCAGCCCAGTAATCGTGCCCCCTCCCTAGCCTAGTCCCTAGGGCCTTAATGATACCAATTTTTGGGGATTTACTGCGGAGTGGGCCCCCCATTACTAGGATTTTCTAGTGGGTTAAATACGGATTAACCCTCTTGCTAATCATGGATTAACTTGGTTAAGTGTAACGATGAGTTCACGACTTAACCCCGATTAATCTACCAAGCCCAAGTTGGTTAAGTATTAAGTGGACCATGACTTAACCCTAATCACGAGGCATTAATTAATCTTAATGCGCCTTAACCTCTCACATTAGACCTTGTTGTGGTTACTAGTTAAGCCGGGCGGGTCCGGGTAGCTTTACACCACAACTTGGTCTAACCTCGGGTTCAAGGTACAACATGACCAACTTCTCACATTGGGTCCTATTGTTTGTAGCAACTAGTTAAGCCGGTCGGTTCTGGGTAGGTTTACGCTACAAACTCAACCCAACCTCGAGTTGGCCACACTTATCATTTCTAAGTGTCATGTCCATCATGTTTCCAAAACATGTTACAAGTTTTCAAGCAATTGGGTAGACCTAACTTAATAGGTAAATTCCCAATGGGTTGACCTAACTTAATAGGTAAATTCCCAAGCTTATGTTTTTTTGTCTTTTACTTTTACCCAACCCCAAACGCAATCCCATCGCTTACATATCGCGCTAGCGCATAAAGGATAGAAAGAGGGAACTTGGCATAATCATGACATAAAAGGTGTTGAAGCCACAAGTTCAACATGGTGGCATATGAAATGTACACATGTTCATATACTTGCATATTACATTTTTAGGCCCCAAAAGCATGCATAAAACCAAACTTGGCATATTGGTGATACATGGCGCTAAATGACATGTAGAAATGGCCATAAGTTTGCATCTAGCCTCAAATGCAAGTTATCATAAGAGATATGATAACTTACATGTTGCCAAAATGCAACCTTTGGCATAAAGCTTGAAGCTTTATGTTCATAAACCCAAGATAAGCTTGCATAACATGATAACATGAACAAAATGTTCAACCCAAACTTGCATAACATAACTTGGCATACTTTCATATAAACTTGCATATCACAACATGATAAACTTGCATATAAACTTGCATATCACAACATGATAAACTTGCATATAAACTTGCATATCACAACATGATAAACTTGCATATAAACTTGCATATCACAACATGATAAACTTGCATATCATATATTTAACTTTAGAGTTTAAGTATGAAAGTAGAATAGGGCTTACAATGCTTATGAAAACACACAAAACTATGACAAAGCCCTTATGCAACCAATTAGACCCAAAATGCAAGCTTCCAATCAATAAAAATCCTTTCTTTATGATGCAAATATAAAAACCTGACTTGAATGCAAGCTAATGATGCTCATACAAGTTTGAAAACACTTGTATGCATGGAAAATCACTTAGAAATTTATTTAGGAATTGTATGAAGAGAGTGGAGGCCATGAGAGGATTGATTTTGCCATAGTTTAGTTGTAGGATAGATTAATGATGATTTAGGGCTAGGTTAGGGCCTTATTTATAGATTAGGCAAGTGTTTTAGGCCATAGGATTAAACCCTAGTTCCAATCTCAGCCCTCAAAACCGAATCTGGCCCCCAAGCTCAACACAATCTCAAAATGGTGCACCAGGCTAAACAGCCCGGCTGGACCAAGTCGACAGCCAAGTCGACAGGGCTGTCGACTTGGGTCCAACCAAGTCGACTCCCAAGTCGACAGGGCTGTCGACTTGGGTACTCTGGCGGGAATTTTCCCGCCTGGCCCAAACTGGCCCAATTTTCCAAATTCAAGTTTGAATTTGAAATCTGTTTTTACTTAGAAATTTTCTGAAAACTTCGTTGGGCCTTAATCGGGTCATACGGACTCCGATTTTCGAAAACTCGGACTCTATTCCGCGTATTTTTCCGAGACGAACGCAAAGGCATAGCCCGTTTCCCTTGATTCAGATTTTAGAATTAAATTCTGCCTCGATTTACGTTATAACAGGTTACTGAAAATACGGGTTGTTACACCTTAAGTAGTTAAATTAGACTCTTCTGAAGTTTAGTTGTAAGGACCGATCATAAATACAAATTTAAATAAGGGGTAATGTATGAAAACTTTGCATTAGCTAAAATACTATTACATCGATTAATCGAATTTTGGAACAAATAGGGGCAAAAAACAGTGCGTTGAGTATGTAGAAAAAAAATCATAAACTGTTGATTATATATAAATTAGTTCCCCATCAAAAGAATTCATACATTCCATTTTTTGACAAAGATGGAACCAATAGAAAGCTTAATCTTATCATCCACAACAACCACCATCGTCTATTTACATATACATACATATATATATGTACACATACATACACGTGTGTGAGTGTGTAGGTGTGTTTAATAGTAAGATCAAGATCAATAATTGCTGATACAACAGTAAAAACATGCAGCACCTTTTTATTGTCAACTTATATAAATATAAAATCAATATAAGCGTAAAATTTAAAAAATAATGATAATACTTTTACTTGAATGAAGACAAAACTGAAAATTGATCTAATAAGTAACATCCCTATATGTACTTATGTAATACCCACATCAATTAAGTATAATAAATTAATAATATCTCTATTATCATTACCCTTAACCCATGAATTCTAATGACCACTCAAAGCTGGAAAAAGAAATAACATCTTTAAATAACAATGAATAGATTTGAATAGTTAGAATAAAAAAGTAAGAAGTAGCAAACCAAGTTCCATTTCAAAAAAGCTAAAAATATTACCTATCATACACATATATGTATGCGTTTTGTAAATTCAGAGAACCATTTAACCGTTAAACTTATTTCAATAAACTCTAAAAGTATATCTAAATGTTCAACAGTGTTTGTATAGTCATTATTTGATTTGGATTTCAAAGGCCAAACAGAATTAAATAAGAAATCAATGAGTCATTCTCTATGGTCAACATTCATTGTACTTAGTCTAGAATTCGTACTGAAAATATATTAGCAATTAATTATATTAGGAAGAAGTAAAAACAGACGTATACAAAGATAAGTACACCATGATATAATTATGGACTTTTACTATATTAATTTTTTGTTTTGGGCATCGTGTTGGTTTGCAAGATCTAACTCAGCAAGGTTGGCAATAAGGTAAATCATACACTAGCTATCAAGTGCACATTATTGCATAACCATAATGCAGGTGGACAGTCAAGCAATAAAGTAAGTTCTGTAGTTTTGGAACGATAAGCCTTCAGCTTCTATAAAACTTATAGTTAATGCATACAACTGGAAATTTTATTCAAATGGCACAAACCTACTCAATAGAAATATGAAATAAGGGTAAAAGGATTTGCCCTCGATGGTGAAAATTTAGATCAATGAACCCAAACCATTTGCATCATATCCATAACAGTTTTATGGTTATATTATAAACTAACTTTAGTCAGTAAATACCAGTATTTGCTATGCACCTATCACCTATGAAAAGTGGGAATTCAATATTATTTGGCAGAAGCAATAAAGATAATAACTTCTATTGGTACAAAAATAAGCAACTTTCTTTCACATAATAACAGAATTGTTAGATTGATAAGCATTATGGCATAATCATAAAGTAGGTGGACTGTCAAGCAATAAATTAAGTTATGTAGTTTTAGAACCATAAGCATTCAGCTAATAGCTTCTATGAAACATGTAGTTAATGCATATAACTGAAATTTTTATTCAAATATCATAAACCTACTCAATAGAAATATGCAATAAGTGTAAAAGGATGGCCCTCGATAGTGAAAATTTAGATCAGTGAACCTAAACCATTCGCGTTATGTCTATCATAGTTTTGTAGTTATTTTATAAGCTAACTTTAATCAGGAAATACCAGTATTTGTTATGCACTTATGGAAAGTGGGAATTTGATTTTATTTGGCAAAAGCAATAAAGACAAAAACTTCTGTTGCTACAAAAATAAGCAACTTTCTTTCACATAATAACAGAAGTTTTGCTGCAAAAAGTAAACCGTACATTCTGATAATATAGTCAAAGGTTTTTCTTTCAAACGTACCACAATTATTGTAGTGTTAAAGATCATATAAAAGACTAACACTGTGCAAACTCACACCTCAAATTTTAATGTAGGAGGTTGCAAGTAATACTACCAACCGAGACTGAATGACATACTAGATGGAGCGAAGAAAATACATGTTCAAACCAATTAAAATTAAAATACTAAATTTCTTACTGCAACAACCAACATAGATAAAACTGAGGTTCAAATATCAGTTAAGAATGACGATAATATACAAAAAGTAAGAACTACAGAGGATACATATCAAACTGCACTTTATTTCTTTATCAAAGCCAATATTACAGAAGTTGATGAAGTACAAATAAACTGTACAAACTGAGAAGAATGGACGATAGTTTCGTAGTAAAAACAGTAAGATAACCTTATCCTTAATAGACTGTTATTCAAAAAAATAGCATCAAAAATGTGTATATCATCAATATGAGGGAGTGTGAATCAAGTGGCTGACCAGAACCATTGACGGAGAAAATCACTAATTGTCCATCAAGGAAGTCGCCCATGGTTGTGGATCCAGGTTCGCCTAGGGATTTGGTTGTTGGATAAGAACCGAGTTACCCTTTGGGGAAATGAACTCTCAAGGCAGGATGAGAAGAAAAGAAAGGGAGAACGATTTTGAAACATCCAGAAGCACAGAACGATTCACTTCTTTGATATAAGGAGAATGGGACGTTTGAAATTACAAATAATGTGGCAGAAATGTGTTGGATTTCATGAGAGGGCTTGAGAGCAAAGGAAATATAACTCAGCTTTAATAGTATAGTATAAATTATATTTTATCCATGCACTGTGAGTTCTATGACAGGTTTCGATGTTGTTCACCTACTCTAATGATCGTCCATAGCTTCCTGACAAACGTTTCAGCGCATTATTCCTCTTGCTTAGTGCAGGGGTTATGGGCAGTCGTCACAGTTAATGTCACTCATTAAGAGAATGCATTAAGTTTTGTGAAGCATTATAGGTAAATGGAAACAGAAACATTACAAGATAAATATAAAATAGTAGCTGAAATTAAAACTTTTATTAAGCAGAAAATATCGTGGCTTGAAACATAGTTACATCACAAGTATGAAATGCATAAAACCCAGTATATCAATTTAAAACATCTGTCTTGTACTTAAATCATCGGAGTACAATAATAAAAGAAGCATAATCCCCAAAAGGTAGTCATAGTAGAGAGATATGAAATCAAGCAGTACATCTAAGCAGCTCCAAGCAGGATGAAAGCAGAATCCTGATCAAGCTTGAGTATTCCCACCCTGAAAACCCGAAGGGGGGAGGGGGAGGGACGGAAGAGAAAGAAGATGAAACAAAATAGGTCAGACATAAAGTCTGGCGAGTCCAGTTACTTTTAGCATATAAATAAGTAAAAGTATCATGATAGACATATAAACTGGAGAGATAGATAACAACACAATAAGGCAGGTATGACAAGGTAAACATGTTAAACATGATAGAATATATTGCGCTTCTCTAATACTTTCTTTGCACTAATACTAGTGTCGTATGAACAAGATGATCCCCAACAAGTATAAGATGGTAGACCTAGGCGTACTTCTAGTGAGAGGTTTTACCCCATACAATAACAGGCAGCCCAACTAAACATACCAGAGTTACTCCTAAGGATAATAATAGGCTCCTAAACATACCAGAGTCTAGATGTACCCTAATTACTACCACAATCGATCGACTCCCTACTCCGTAGATACTCTATGTTGTCCCCATAGTAGGATGTACCACTTCCTAAAGTGACAACCCTTCATTTTTAGGATGTGCACAACCATATCTACAGGTGTCATGGCGTCTTAATCATCCCCTGTCCGGACCCATGCATGCACATGACCCCGTTGGAATGCGCCGTCCACACTACCCCTTCGTTCGGATCTCTTACAATCAGCCCAGTAAGCGTGCTCCAACTCCGACCTAGTTCGGAGTACTCTTTGATACCTAAATATGGGTTACTGACTGAAACGGATCCCACACACAAGATAATACAAGCTTCCCCCTACGCTTGCAACCCCACTACTAGGATTTCCACGGGTTATGCCATACTACTGTAATAAAATTGCATAACCCCAACAGGTTAAGTTTCAGGGCCTATATATAAATATTACCCTCCACCCCAAGATATACTTAACCCTCCATCTATTTCAAGCAAGTTTACTTAACCCCTACTCAAGTTAACATGTTCATGTAATCCTTATGGATTCAAGCAGGTTGAATGTTAATTACCATTTATTCATTTATGGTTATAATGCGCTAGACCTCCCACATTAACCCTACAACTTGTGTATGCTGGATATGCCGGACGGGTCTGGGCAGACTTCTTCCACAAGTCGGACTTAACCTCATGTCTTAGCACATTACACATTTATGCACTTAGACCCCTCACATTAGATTCACCACTTGTGGTCGCTGGTTATGCCGGACGGGTCCGGGTAGACTTCTACCACAAGTGTAATATAACCTCGTGTCTAAGCGCAGTTACAGATTCTAATTACTGAAGTTCTAGGCATTTTCCTTCTTTAACAATTATTCCTATTTCATTATTGGTTTTCATGCCCCTTTTCCAAGTCATATTTATCATGTACCATATGCCCCAAATTAAAATTCTAAATCACAATTTGATTTATGCCCCAAATCCATATTCATGTATTTTATTCAATTTATGCCCAAATTTCCTAATACAAGTTATGCCCTAATTTTAACGTTTTCCCCTCATTCCCAATTTCACGCGTTCGCATATTTCAGCGGTATGCCTAGGCTCGAAAGTAGTCTGGCTATAAAATAAAAAGGGAAAAATAGAAGGGAAGAGAACAGAAATAATCATAATAACAAGATTGACATATGACGGCAAAAATAGGCATAGCAACTAATAAGCATACAGTGACAAAATTGGGCATAGTGACAAGATAGACATATGGAAACAGATATGATGTACATGTGATAACAGAACTCATTAGGCATAGTGTCATGATCATAAACAGGCATGATGAGATCTAATAAGTGAACTAGATATACAAATAATGGCAGATCTGACATGATAAATAGGCATAGGCTTAGATCCAATTCATAGTTATGTCAAAATAACTTAGATACACAGGTTATGGCAGATCTGATATAATTCAATTAGTCACAGGCTTAGATCGAATTTATAAACATGTTAAGATTATCTATTAAGTATTCAAATCTAAAAATAATGTAGACTCACTGTTATTGGATCTAAGAAAACTGAGGAGAGTGTGTTGATGTTGAATCATCGATCTTTGAATACTTATGAATCGTTGTTGATGAAAAAATGGCTAATTTGATCTGAGCTGGAGCAGCATCTCACCGTCGCCGTTGACTTAGATGAATAAAACAATGGGTATATGGTCTTATTTATAGCCACCAGTCAACGAATCTAGACTAGAAATTAGTCCACGTTCACACATAAGAATCGACCCAGATCCGCGGTGGGGTCGACCCAAGGGTCGACCCCTTTGTTGGTGGGTCGACCCCTATGTCGGCCCCCACTGGTATATTTTCTCGCTCCCACTTCTAGCTTCTAATTTTTGAATTTTTTTGAATTCTGGACTTATTATATATATATATGTATGTATTCTTATGCGTGTACAAACTTCAAAACTTAATATCTTTTTCACACGATGTCCATTTTACGTAAACCAAGTGTCTATTTTAACCAGAATTCCGAGATGAACGCAACGGTGCAGTCCATTTCACTTAATTCTGAATATTTAATTAAGTATTCCTTTGTTTATCATTTTAATGTGTTGCTAAAATTACGGGTGTTACAGAACGGACCATAAGCCACTTACACATATGATAGGTTAAAAAGGACAGGGCTTTCTGAGGTGGTAACAAAATCTCAAAGGTTTATATTTTAACATTACTATAAAATAAAAACAAATTGAAAATTAATTAAATTATTTGGTTTTAATCAAAAGACTTTACATGAATATAAGATTAAGGTAGGTAACTAAGTTTGAAAATAGTGTAATAAAAAGCATATCGGCTCATTGGTATCCTTGATAAGAACAGTATGAACTAAGATCAATTACTACTGATTAATGAATTAATGAACTAAGTAAATAGAGCTTATGAATCATAAGATGCTATTATTATGTAGATTAAACCAATGTCACATCCTACAATTCCTTTACACTTATACACTTTTACAAACCTAAGATTAAATACATTTATGGACCTAGAAAGCATATTCTATCAGTTTATACTGCATATAATATCATTTTATATTATAAATAGTTAAATTAAAGGTATTACTATATAATTCTTCCTGAATACATCACTGGTTGTAAGGTTTACGTGCACAATAAAATTAGTTTCAGTATTAATGGATAGAGAGTTAAGGAAAGGAGAAACTAAAAGGTATAAGTATGGACCAAAAGAGCGAGAAACACTGTGTTGCATAAGTTGTTTGACATAAGAAGACATAATAAAAATTATTTAATCAATTAAAATTGAAGTTTTATAGATGCCAAAAAGACTTTTGACTAACGGCAAAATATGTCGTAAACACCCAAGATTCTTAATTACTTAAGAATTATAGTTTCTCGTAAAAATATAAGTGCGGAAAGCAGTAAATAACACAAGAGATTTATAGTGGTTCGGTCCTGTGAGGGGCCTACGTCCACTATAGAGGAGCCACTGATATTTTATTGATAGTAAAGAGTTACAAGCTTATGACTATCTCATGACATCTTCGTACAAACATTTCTAGGTGTTAGGGAACGCAGAATGCGGATCTTAAGACAATACTAACACTAGAGGGGGGGAAAGAGGGAAGGGGTGAATAGTGTTTCTAAGGAATTTACAAGAATCTTAAACTTAAATGATCTACTATATGAATCACACACAACAGAGATGATCACAGACACAGAATCAAATATAAAATGCAAGAAAAGGAAAGAGCACACCGGATTTTATACTGGTTTGGATTACTCCTAAGTCCAGTCCCATGCGACACTGGATAGCGTAGAGTTTTATTTTTATCAATATCCAAGTACGATCCCCTTGATTTCACGGCAATAAGGTTAACACTGCTCCAAACACCCTTGATTTTACGGCTACAAGGTTAACACCGCTCTCTTTCCTTGATTTCAGCGCTACAAGGAACACACCCTTTTCCGAACACTTCCCAAATGATTACAACAGCCTATAACTCTTTAATAGCACTTCAATTCAGAGAGTAATGGATAGAGAGTGAGAAAAGAAGAAGTTTTATATAATTAGAGTAGAAATCGGCAAAGTAGAAGCGTAGAAATAAATAAAATATGAAATACTAATAGTGGGATGAAGAGTGGTGAAGATGGAGAAGAAGGTATACTAAAAAATTCAAAATCAACCCATATTTATAAGATTTGAAAGGTTGCAACGCTTCTGGAACGTTACAAATAATGGAAAGACACTTCCTTTGAAAATTGAATTTCTGACGGTTGTATGTCGACATATCCATAGATGTATGTCGACATATCCATAGATGCATGTCGACATATGCATATAATTTTTATTTTTAATTTTTTTCAAGTGTTTAATCATATATATATATATTATTCTGGAAATTCTTGAATTGAAACTTAGTGACATAAATGAGTATTCTAAAGTGTAAAACCATATGAAAACATAATAATATATTATATAAATATATTTATAAATTTACAAAGTTTAAAACTATAAAACTATAAAGCTATAAAACTATATAACTATATAAACTTATATATATTTAAAAACTTTAAACTTGTTTAAAATCATAAGTAAGATAGAATGATTTGAAAATAATTTGAAAACATATTTGAAACTTGAAATTTAAAATTCAGAAAAAAAATAGAATTTGAATTTGAACCTGGAGTGCTACTAAGAGTCTTACACATATAAACTATACTCTATTTCTATATTTTTCTTGAACTCTTGATAACTTGATTACTCTTGAGTCTTGAATCTCCTCTTAATTCTGAATCTCTTGAAACTCTAAAACTGTACAGTCTTCAGTATTTAAGTCCTGTATACAAATCCTGCATATATATGTATATATATTCTAGACAGAGATGTTAGTATATATTTTATACTCAGTTAATAATGAAAATTGAAATAAGATTGTGCCATAAAAACTCCATTCTCCAACAATCTCCCATTTTTTTATTATGACAACCTTGATTTATAAATATTCATACATGTTCATACCTGTGGATTCTGATCCTTCTAATACTCCTATGTCATCATGAATTCTACATAATACCCTTTAAACTAAGTCTAAATAATTCTTATTTTATAATTTCTCCCCCTTTTTCATTATCAAAAAGAAATTATAAACATAGTCCCCCTAAATCCTATATCTATCTATACATATCCTATGATTATAATTTTTGATTCTATTCTTAAAGTAAATTGCTCCCCCTAAATTTATGACTACAAAAATAAAAAAACAATCAATTCAAGTGTTAATATTTACAAGTGTATCAACCCATATGCACACAAGTTTTTAAATCCAAGCAAAGTTTAAAGATAATGTTTGAAACAAATTCACAAAAATTCAAACATATTCAAATCAAACCAATTAAACAAATCATACCAAACAATCAAACGTCTCTTGGAACATCTACCCATCCGTCTTCTCCAAAGATCGGATCTTTTGTAATGATCTGTCAATCTTTATCTTTTTTTTATAGGTAGTGCCTTAGCGAGATTGTTGTTTTTGTCTCTGAAAAGAGAAGACATTAGCCAACGTATGGCATTAAAGTGCTTCTCTTTTTGTTATGTCATCTTTATTTGAGTCAATTCGAGATGATGCTAATTTCGTAGTATTATGGATAGGATGTTCTTGAAAGAATTCAAAGTTTCTTCAAGATTACCACTCAAATTATGTATTAGATTTTCTTTAATTTGATAGTTCTAGGTAAGAATTGATTAGAGAGGAAGGAGGAATGATATAATAAATTTTTACGGAAGAAACAGATTTATATAGGGTCTGTAATTCGTTGGATTTGAATGGACATGATTTAGTTATTTAAATTTTAAATTTTGAACAAATTTGAAAACCAGACAGTTATATATCGATATAGTGATATATGTATATCGACATACATCATAATTTTTTTGGAAATTTTCAAATTTTAATTAATTGTTATCATATTATTTTAATTTATTTAATTCTAATGTTTTTACAGTAACTTAAATATAATTTTTCCATAAATAAAACACCATTCATTTCAACTTGAAAGAAAATACATCCAACTAATTACGAGACACTAAATACGATATTCGAAAGCAAATACAAGAAAATACTAAAGATAAATTAAACTAGATAGGCATAGATTTTCGCGGATGATGAGGAGGTAGATGAATTTCCAAGTTTTCTTCCTATTTTGCCAATGAACTTAGAAATATGAGTAAGCATCCTTTTGAGCTTCTTTTGGTTCTTAGCTAGTTTTACTTGATTTTGAACAAGCGTCTCTTTGGAAATGGTTCTAGTGTTGAGTTTTCTAAAGAAGTTTCTTCTTCTTCTTCGATATCCATAGGTTCTTGTTTTTGTTGCATTCGAGCTTGTTTATCTTTGAATGTCTCATAAGGCTTGAAGGTGAGTGGAATTTTCATAAGGTGTATATTTGTGGAGTCAAACACCTTTCTTGGCACAAATTCTTCTCCCTTGAGATCAACTCCGAAATATTTGAAAATTTGAGTAAGGTAAACTCCATAATAAAGTGTATTTTCTCTTGTTGACATTTCTTTGGGATTAAGTTGTTTTTAAACCATATCGGCTCAACTGATGCCATAACCACCAATAATAGCAAAAAAGTGCTTTTTGGACTTTGAGAGTAGGGTTGTTGAAATTTCCGGAACGAGGAGTGATGGTATTTTGAAGGAGGAGGTTTACGATTCTTGTTTTTGGGAGAAAAATGCGATTTTTGAATTCCAAGTGAGATTTGCTTTCAAATATGTGATGAAAGGTTTCCAAATCCATTTCATCGATTTCAAAATCCGAAAAATCCGTCCCCGTACTATTAAAATTCAAGATATTACACGAAATTTCACAATCTAAAATGATTTGCGTGCCTTTTACGCTACTTCATATTTGATTTTCATCTCCTTTGTAAAAGCCACGATTAAAATTAGCATAGAACATTTTGACGAGTTTCGGGTAACATACTTCATTGTTATCGCGAGCATCAATCAATCTTAAGACTTCATTATGATTGAAAAGTGAAAGAAGATCGTAAGATGGAAAATCTCCAAAGATGGCGAAAGCTCCTGTATTGACTTTTGCATTTGCTACATAGTCAGCATAGGTATTGATTGCTTCTCTACCATTGTAGAGATATCCTTTGACGGTTTTGGATAATCTCATTGTTTGAAGATTGCTAGAGGAAGCCACTAGAGAGTTTTGAAGAGTATAGCTATGAAGAGAGTTGTTTGAATTTTGAACGAAAGGTAGAGAGAATAAGATTGAATAGATATATAAATAGAGATTGAGTGCGCACAACTTTTCCAAAATCAATGACACCTTTTTAGACCTTGGGAGTTTGTGAAATCCTAGAGGGAAGTTTGAAAGTTTAAACTTTTGAAATTCAAAATTTGAATTTCATTTTCTGATCTTTATGTCGATATGCCCTTCTACGTATGTCGACATACATGCAGAATTTCAAATGACATGTTGTTTTAACTTTTGGATTTATTATATTATCGATTTATATTTCAGGTTTTATTATTTCCTGAATTAATATTAATCCTAACAAACATCCAAAATTTATTTTATTATTTTACTACTTATTATTTTATTACTATTTTAAATTTCAAAATTCAAATTTGAACTTTAAATTTCAAGTTTGAATTTTAAAGTTTAAATTTCAAATCCAAAACAAAGCAAACAACACATCCATTCAACCAAAAAATTAAATATTAATTAAGGCATACCAGATTTTTAGATTCATTTCTTCAATATTTTCTGAATTTTGAATCGCTGTGAAACACATGTTTGAATTTCCGGTTCCTAGCTCTTCATCACTTGATCTTGAATCTGAATCATCTAAAGTTGCTGCATAAGCCCTCTTTCTTTTCTTCGATGAATTACTATTTTCTGTCTATTGATATGATTTTTCTGGATATGAACATATTCTCTTTATATGGTCTGGTTTGTTGCAGTTATAACATCAATCATCATTTCTTCTCGAACTTCCTTGATTATTTCTTTGAAAATTATTTCTCCTTTTATATTTCAGGAATTTTCTAAAATTCTTTGTCATTAATGAAATTTCTTTATCATCTTCGCTGCTTGAGTCAGAAACATTCATTGTTGCTTTAAATGTTATGGATTTCTTTTCATTTGGATTATTTTCCTTTCTTTTCTGTAATTGGACTTTAAAAGACATCAAATTCCTGATTAACTCCTAAATCTTCATTTCATTGACATTATTGGCTTTTTTGATCAGACATCGCCAATGTTTTCTGATCCCATTGTGGAGTCAATGAGCTAAGTATTTTTGTGACTTGGTCTTCTTCAAAATAATTTTTTCCCAGTGCTATTAATGAATGCACTATCTCTTGGAATCTGCAATGCATATTGATATAGCTTCATTCTCATTCATTTTGAATAACTCAAACAGATTAATTAGCATTGATATCTTAGTCTATTTAACTTTATTGGTTCCTTCATGAGTGACTTTTATGTTCTCCATATTTCATAAGTAGATTTACAAACTGACACTCTATTAAACTCATTTCTATCAAATAAACAGAACAACATATTTATGACTTTAGAATTACTTTATACAGCAGCCTTTTGTTCACTATTCCATTATGCAAAATTAGTAGTGGGTTCAACATACTCAGTCTGTGTATTATTCTATGTGTCTAATCCTACTAATTTTAAGTATATTTTCATTCTACATGCCTAATATGAATAATTACTACCATTAAATAGTGGTGGTCTAATAGTACACTGACCCTCTACAAAAGAACTATTATTACCGGTGTTGGTTTCCATTTAATATTTCAAAAATCAGATTATGAACTTTTTGAAAACTTATGCTCTTATACCAATTGTTAGGGAACATAGAATGCAGATCTTAAGGCAAGACTAGCACTAGATGGGGGTGAATAATGTTTCTAAGGAATTTACAAAAATCTTAAACTTAAATGATCTACTATATGAATCACACACAACAGAGATGATCACAGACACAGAATCAACACAAACATAGAAACAGATAAATATAAAATGCAGAAAAAGGAAAGAACACACCAGATTTTATACTGGTTTGGATTGCTCCTACGTCCAGTCCCACGCAACGCTGGATTGCGTAGAGTTTTATTATTATAAATATCCAAGTACAATCCCCTTGATTTCACGGCTACAAGGTTAGCACCGCTCCAAACACCCTTGATTCTACGACTACAAGGTTAACACCATTTCCTTTCCTTGATTTCATGGCTACAAGGAACAAACCATTTCCCAAACACTTCCCAAATGATTACAACAACCCTATAACTCTTCAGTAAAATTTCAATTCAGAGAGTAATGGATAGAGAGAGTGAGAAGAGAAGAAGTTTTATATAATTAGAGTAGAAATCGGCAAAGTAGAAATGTAGAAATCAATAAAATATGAAATATTATCGGTGGGATGAAGACGGGTGAAGATGGAGAAGAAGATATATTAAAAAATTCGAAATCAACCCCAATTTATAAGATTTGAAAGGTTGCAACGCCTCTAGAACATTTAAATAGTGAAAAGACACTTCCTTTGAAAATTGAATTTATGACAGTTGTATGTCGACATACCCATATATGTATGTCGACATATTCATATAATTTTTATTTTGAAAACTTATTTTCAAGTGCTTAATTATATATATATATTATTCTGGAAATTCTTGAATTAAAACTTAGCGACGTAAATGAGTATTCTAAAGTGTAAAACCATATAAAAACATAATAATATATTATATAAACATATTTAAATTTATAAAGTTTAAAATTATATAACTATAAAGCTATAAAACCATATAACTATATAAACTTATATATATTTAAAAACTTAAACTTGTTTAAAATCATTAGTAACTAAGTATGATAGGATGATTTGAAAATAATTTGAAAACAGAATTTGAAATTTGAAAATCAAAATTTAAAAAAAAAACATAATTTCAATTTGAACCGGGAGTGCTATTCAGAGTCTTACATATAAACTAGACTCTATTACTATATTTTTCTTGAGCTCTTGATAACTTGATTACTCATGAGTCTTGAATCTCCTCTGAATTCTGAATCTCTTGAAACTCTAAAATTGCACAGTCTTCAGTATTCAAGTCTTGTATACAGATCCTGCATATATATATATATATATATATATATATATATATATATTCTAGATAGAGATGTCAGTATATATTTTATAATCAATTAATAATGATAAGTATTTTAAAGTCGTCTATGAATATTAGGAAAACTCACTTTTGCCCTTCTTCTTCCTCAAAGTATGGTTGTCATTAAATAGGTCACTTAGAGCTCTCGAGAGATGTCAAATCAACCAATTTCCAACCCCTTTGAAGTGTGAGCTTGGGGAGTATTTATAGTGGAGGGGTTAGGTGGGAGTAGAGGACCACAACAGTAAATCTTGGATCCCAGAATGCAGGCACCCAGAAACTTGGATACCTCCTCTCGTGCCTTGGAAAACTCGTACCCCATTCTAGGGGTAAGAATTTTGTACCCATTGGGGGTACGTTTGAATGTGTTTGGGCAATGGATGTTTTCTAGGCACAAGACTATGGGAAGACAAAGGGGTTCGACCCTAGGGATTCGAGGATAGAAGGGTACAAGAGTGTGAGTATGGCCTAGTTTGAGGTGCTGTGAGGCTCTTGTTCACATGACCTTTTCCCAGCTTGCTTCCTTAGCTTTTTGAAGACACTTCGGGCTGTAATATCACGCGATGTGTTGAGTCGAACGTGTCATGTGTACTTTTGGGAACCGGACCAACAATCCGGTTAACATTTGCCCCCAAAGTACGTCTTGTCTTAACATGATGTGTTTTTAGTTGGTAGAAAAAATCCTGTTGAATCGTCGGATTCCAATAATCTCATAAAAATAGATGTTAGTTGTCGACTCTCGTTTACTTTGTAATCTAAGTGAGTTATTGTTGGTGTGACGTAGTGTTTATGCTTACACATTCTTTGCATAACTCTGCGCGACGTCACAGGAAGTAAGAAATGGAAAATAACATATGCAGAGTGAATGGGAATGTATTCAAGCGCATGTTCACGAGGAAGTTTACACATACATTGGTCTTTCTCATATGCAAACATTTATACGCATGACACTGCGTTGGGCAATGCGTGTGTCATGTCTAAATATATAGATGTATACGTTGTTATATATATAATTTGTATATATACATTATTACATATATATAAACTTGTTTTTGATCGTACCCCTTGTTGGGATATGAAAATTTCGTATCCCAAATAGGGATACGTAAACTTGCACCCTCGTGAGGTACGAAATCTCGTACCCCACTAGGGACGAGAGTTCGTGCTTCCTTGACGAATACGAATGGTCAATGGGATAGACCCGCTCCCTTGCTGCAAATATGAACTCTCCTCCCCTACTCTCTCTTCTTCTTCTTTTATCTTCTTGCAATTTGGACACGGAGCTCAAAACTTAGAAAAATCAAATTTGAGATAGAAGGTAGGTTTGACTTTGACCTTTGACGGGGGTGTCTCGACCCGAACTCGACGCTTGCCTCGTGCTCGGAGTAGGATAAGCTCGAGGGAGATTGGAATATAGAGAGGAGGTTTTTTTCTTTGGAGAAGGAGAACGAGGGGAGTCGAAGCATTGGGTTAGCTGATGGACGAAGAGGGAGAGGTGGTGTGGAGAGGGGGATGAAGCTTAGGATACGCAGCGATGGAGTTCGTATCCTTTTTGGGGATTTGGAATCTCGCACCCTTACGAGTGCGAAATTTCGAACCTCCTAAAAGGTACAAAATTTCGTACTCCTAGGGTACGAAATTTCAAACTCCTAGGGTACGAAACTTTGAACCCCAGTATGGTTCGAAGTTTCGTATATGAAAGAGTAATACGAGGTTTGTAATTGACTTGAGTTCTTTGTGTCCTCTTCGGGATCTGTGTCATTCTTGCACCCAGGATTTTGGTTTTGGGGTTTTTGACTCTCCTCTTCAGGATCTGCATCGTTCTCTCGACATGTACGATTGGGTCGGTGCTTATATTGATTGTCCTACAGTGGCAATCCTGCCTTGTACATAGGGTTAGAGAATATATTTGGAACATGACTGAACTATCGAACTGGAGAACATGTTTTACCAATTCTAATCGTAATGTATGAATGATTCAATGCGATCTCGAGAACGTCGGTCGATTGCGACGATGGTTGCAACCCTTAGGACATATGACTGTCGTTGTGTCCCGAGCTTTCAAGCTATAGACTATATTAGCATGGCACTGCACAACACTGCACACACATATTAGTTTGCACCAACACGAGGGGTACAGGTTATACAACTGCGATGTCTAGCACTAGTATGTTAAAAGTATAGCTGGAAATGAAGACAAGGTCTGTGATAGAGTAGACATCAGAAGCTGAGGCTTCTTTGCCTTTGTCACACACATCTGATTAAACTAGACCTATTAACTCAAAGGGCAGTGAACTTGAGACTTCCGGAAGGTCCAGTCCTTCTCAGGCTACAAGTTTGCCGAAAGCATCTGATCATGGGAGCAGCCAGAAAGACAACACTCCCCGGTTTTGTATGAGGAGGTAGAGCATGTGGATATCATTTAGGGAAACGTGTTGGCGGAGCCGGATATGATGGCGGACACGATTATACTTCAAAATCCACTGGATTCGTGCCATTGCATATGGATGCAACAATGGTAAGGCACATGGCATTGCGGTTCCACATTCTTGAAGGAGATGTTCTTGTGCCTGGAAAGGACGACAGGGCTCACACACCACTGGAGGGCTACACTTCCTGAAATAGGCAGGCTTGTATTACTGGGTGCGTGTCCCTGACTAGCAACATTATTCGGGGTATGCTACACTACTTTCTCTTTGCGCCATCGCAGCTTCATCCGAATGTGTACACTTCCCTTTTTAGGTACCTACATTCTCTATAGGGAGCATCTGTAACTACAATCCACTGGAGAGGACATACAGTATTCGTTTCAGTTGAAGAGGAGAGCTAATATCTTGTCGTCTCTTTACTTCCTGGAGGTTTCGCCCAGCACCAAGTTTTTTTTTGGGAAATGGCCCAAGCTGACCGTATACATGCATGACTGGTTCTTCGTGCATTGTCCCCTTGGGTTTGCGAGGAGATGGTTGGAAGGAAGTAATGCACTATACTTTGCGTTTATTGTGAAACTCGTGGGTTTGGTGACTTATGTTTGACTTTGTTTTCATATGCTAGGAAATCGTGAGGTGTCCACTAGCGTTGAGTACCAACGACGTTTTGAAACTTTATTGGCGATTCCGGCTGGATCACTTTCCACCTAGAATATTCTAAGTCAAGACCATCTCCGTCATGCAGGACTGCTCCCTAGCGATTGAGCAATATTTAAACCAGCCATCACCGATGGTGGAAAGGAAGTGGATGCAACAAAAGAGGCAGGTTCCCCGAGTCAGAAAAGGAAGGTGCCTTCCGCCGGGCCTAAGCCGTACAAAGCCACGAAGACTTAGGAGGAAATTGGCGGGGGTGAGATCGACGATGAGGAGGAAGTTGCAAGGGCCCGTTGACCACTCTTGTTCTTCCTGTGACAAATGAGGCACAAATAGAAACGTCGACTAGGCCACAGTCCTCGGCGACACCCTCTAAGACCGCTACCTCAATCGAGGAAGAGGCCTAGTTCGATGGTCTTAACAAACTTTCGCTAGAACCGTATTCCTGGTCTTGCGCCACATATATGGAAGAACTAGCGTTAGCTGCTGGGAAGATCACTCCTTCGGGAAGACCACTATCTGATATGTTAAGCGGGCACTTAGGATACACATTCATAAACACTGCATGGCACATCATTTGTTTGTATGTGTGGGGTCTTTGAGTTTAAAATCTAAATGATTTCTTTGGTAGGTGATATGGCTAGACGAAGAGGAGGCCGAGGCTATGGGTACGGAGGTCGCTGACCCTCGAGAAACACTTTTCTTGCTAGCTTCAGAAGAGAGACTAGCTTGTTTGGTGACTTTCCGCCTTCACATGATCGTGGTAGCAAACACCATCACAGAGAACGAACCCGACGGTCCCCAACTCCTCCACCTACGCTTCGATCATCTAGGACAGATCCAGGTTTGATGTAGCGGGCTCCATACATTCCTCGTCGAAGAATCATTTCATACTCAAGCTTTGGCTCCTACCTATGCCCTAGAGGAAAAGAGCCTGAGTCCAGTCGTCGAAAGGAGTTGGTGAAGAAGAAAAAGCAGGATTTGGTTGTGCCTGAGATGCATGAGCTTTCCATTGAGGAGAGGAAAGCAATGTTAAAGAAAAATTTACCCCAATACTATTTTGACGAACCAGTGTTCCTTCCCGATATCAGCCCGAACCCTCGAGCGGATACCGAAGAGGTGTGGATGCAAGTGAGGGATGCTTATTTCCAGGCTAAAGAGCTTACTAAGTACTCCTTGCACCTCTCGGACTTGATTATAAAGAAGAACATGGAAATCCAGAGTTGGGGGTTGACTATTGATGCTGAACAGACCACCATCCGCAATTCGGAGGAGATTGGTAAATCCGCTTCCTATAGTGTACCTATTTCTTTGTTCGCAGTTGTTCCCCTAAATGCTTACTTTTATCATTGTTGCCGCAACGGAGTTGAAGAAGACATCTGAGAAGCTGTAGAACGAGGCGGAGCATGCAGCTTCGACCTTCAAGGATACAATGACCTCACTAACAATCGAGAATACTTCCATAAAAAGGGATAAAACCGATCTGGTTGAGGTGAATGCCCAACTAGAGAAGGATAATGAAAGGTATCCCATCTTCGAATGGAAAACGATTCCCTGAGGAAGGAGAATAAGAGGTTGAAAGCCGGGAACAAGGGGACTCAGAAGCTCTAGGAGGAGGTTGCCGAGCTGAAGAGGCAACTGGAGGTGGCTAAGATGGAGAAGGAGGAAGCTGAGGCCAGTTGTAAGGATGTATTAAGCTCGGTGGATGGATTGAAAGATGAGCACCTAAGGGAAGTGGAGATCGTGAAAGAGGAGATCGAGCATGCATAAGTTAGGATAGAGGCATCCTGGGAGGAGGATAACCGAAATATGTACGTCAAGGCTTTGAGATTTCGCGGGATCTCGAGGGTCGGAGACTTCCCTTGGGTGCTGGCTCAAACATGAGAAAGACTGTTGTCGTATGAGGCTTGGCTCTGTTAGCTGGATGTGGCATCATTGAACGAGGACTAGCTGATGATAAACCTCCTAAATGATGAAGAGTGTGGCAAATTGGTGGAAGGGAGGAGGTTATTGCAAGAGGAAGCTGAAAGGAAGAGACTGCCGAAGTGTGTTGCCGAGATGGGAAAGTATGTTCCTACAGAGAGTGTGGTCGTCATTGAGATATTTCCAGAGGGAAGCTCTTATCAGCCACTAGTTCCTAAATCCGACACAACCAGTGGTCCCACTGTCCCAGTCCAGGCCTCAGTTGAATACGATTCCAAGCACCTAGGTGAAACACCACACCTCCGTTAAGGTCACTCACAAAGGGAATGCTTTAACTTTGGTGGAGGTTTATAAGTAAAAGCCACAGATAAACACAAGACAGATATAAATACACATATTTTAAACAGCGGAAACCAAACAGACTTTTATTTCATCAATACGTGTTCAAACAAAACATTTCCATAACTGTCTCAAAATACTTCCAACATTACAACCTCATTACTGTCTTGATTATTAAAGAAGCATAAAACATAAATAAAAGTAACAAAAATCCCCATAGTGATATCCAAAGCCATAATCCGAGCAAAAGAGATCCAAACCATACATCTACGGTCTTGGAGCTTGCAAAGAGTCTGACGGAGCTGAGTTGTTTCCTCCCTGTGGACCTGGGGGGGGGACGAAAGAAAAGAAGACGAAAGAAAATAGAGTCAGACATAAAGCCTGAGTAAATCTAGTGACTCTTCAGTATGTGAATAGAAAAAGGGCATGATAGATATAAACTGAAAACAGACAAGTATCCCAAGCTAAGGAAGTGTAGTTTAGAATCGAATGTACTATCGCATCCACACTATATCTCTGCACCTACTTGAGCTTATTCTAACTGGCACCCCATGCTGAGGGTGAAGTGATCCCCATTTTATAAAGATCGGCACCTACTCGCGTAAACATGTGTCATACGGCCCCCAAGAATTGTAGATACCTATGCTGGTCCCACCATGGGGTGTATCAAGACCCATGGCGGCGGCCCCGACACAATTCTAGAAGGCATAGGTTATACTACTGGTGCCCCCAGTGCCCTGTTTGTCTGCTCCAGAGTGTTTGCTCACCCGCACCCCGTTAGAACCTACACTGTTGCACCCACCGCCGCCGCTTTGACCGCTTACAATCAGCCCAGTAATCGTGCCCCACCCTGCCCAGTTTCAGGGTACCATGATACCTAACTTGGGTTACTGCTGAAACGGGTCCCTCGTTGCTAGGGTTTTCTAGTCAAACATGTTAAGTGATTAAGTGTCTGTATTTACCTAACCCCACCCATCAATTATTGTTAACATGTTGAATTTGGTTAAGTGTTTATAGTTGACTTAACCCTACCATCTGTCCTTAGCCTCTTAAAGCACCTGACCACTCACATTAGACAGATATTGCTACGATTACTGGATGTGCCGGTCGGTTTCAGGCAGGTTTACACCGTAGCTCAGTCTAACCTCGGGTCCTTATTGGGCTCAATGCTTAAAAACCCACATTGTATAGGTATTGTTGTGAATACTGGACAGCCGGGCGGGTCCGGGCAGGTTTACGTCATAACCCAATCCAACCTCGGGTTAAGCATACCGTGTTTTCTAATTTTACATATTTTATTGCTTCTCAATTATATATGTAAAAGTCATGTCCTTTATTCTTGGGTATAACAATTCATACCGCTTAAATGTCATTGTCGTTGGCATTTGCCAAACATGCCAACATATATTTTTCTTGTTTTACACCCAACGTTATTACCCCCGTTTGTACTTTCGCAACCTTATAACAATTGTTGGGCTCGACACAATTCAGCCCAACTATATAAACGTGAGAAAAAGGTGAAATCAAGAACATGTAATATTTTACAATACATAAAGGTGTGTGGCGCATGAACTTGCAATTTAGCGATTCAACATAAATTATGGGTCATGTGAACTTGCATTCAAATCAAAGTATAACTAAGTAGGTGACATATGAAATGGCATAGTTTAGGCTTATACAAACTTGGGTTTATACATGTTTAACTTGGCATAATGTCAACCACAAAACTAACATGTTGTATATTCACCAAAATGTCCAATTTTAACATCTAATCATATAGCCTATTCCAACATGAACTTTCATAGTTTATGTAACCCAAACGATACTTAACATAGATCCAATTATACTTGCAAATAAACATACGAATGTGTTCATAGGTTTCGGGTCATGAAGGCATAAAAGGTCGCAAATCCAGAACATGTTTACATAAGCCTTAATTTAGACTTAGTGAATGTATATAGTCCATGCCATAGACATAAACATAAAGGGATCAAATTCTAGTTTTTGCCACAAACTTGCAAGTGCCATTGTTTTCATATACAATTGTTCAATAGGCTTGCATCAATCAATTTAGGCCACAAATATCAATACACAAGTCATGACAGAATCATTACGATACACAGAATTTATATCATTATCATACAATAACACAATTCTATTTTCATTTACATCGAATCACGTCACAGTTTTTATTCATATTCTGAAAGGTCACTATACTTACAACGAATGCAGAATCTTGAATTCTGGATTCTGAATTCTGAATTCTGAAATTGAGATGCGTTCCTTTGGGTAGATTATCGTTGCGTTGATTAATTTGATTAAGCTTTAGTCTTCTTCTTAATTTGATTCGTCTCTAAGCTCCTCTCTATTGACGGCTATGCTCAATTCCTTCCTGGCAGCATGACGACTCCCCTCTTATTTTTTTGTGTGAATTTTTAGTTGAGACTTAGGGTGTATTTATAGATTTTTAAATTGTTTTGAGCCGTCAGATGAAGACAGGAGGAATCTAGACCATACAAAGTTCAAAGAGCCAATCAAGAGGTGACATGTCAGCCCTAATGACACACCGAGCCATAGAAATTCGAGCCAGACCCAGCCAGCCAGGTCGACCAGGTAGGTCGAATGGCAGGTCGACACCCAGGTCGACACTATGGTCGACCTGGGGTGACCAGGTCGACACCATGGTCGACCCTATGGTCAACCTGGTCCTTGGGCGGGAATTTTCCCGCCTAGCCCAGTTTGAACCTGTTTTTCGAATTTCGAATTTCGAATTTGAAACCGAGCTGTTTGAACTTTAAATTTTATTCTGAAACTTCCGAAGGTCATAACTCCTTCATACGGAGTCCGATTCAAGCAAACTCGCACTCTATCTCAAGCAGAATTCCGAGACGAACGCAATGGCGTAACCTATTTCCCTTAATTCTTTCATTTCGAATTAATTACACTTTAATTTGTGAAGCTTAATGTTATAGAGTTCACGGGGTGTTACATTCTCCCCCCTTAAAAGGATTTCGTCCCCGAAATCTTCAAGTTAGGTAGAATGTATATCCTACCATCCAACAGTCCATCTACTCAACCAACAAACCCAGGCGTCCACTGTCCTTAAAAGTCTTCTAATGCTTCATGATCATATGCATAGTGTGTGTACATGTCCTGATCTAATGCAGAAATCAGGCGGTCTACTGATTCAGTTGACCCCCTTAATGCGAATCATGTAAGTGTCATGAATCCATTATGTATGCAATTTTTTTTTCCTACTCATAATTCTACATGAGTGCACAACTTATTCATACAAATGCGACAACCATATGACAACATATCAAGTTTCAACCATATACAAATAAGAATACATATATGCATATGCAATATGAAGTGACTGAGCCGATCTAAAACCTAGGGTGTGTGTATATGCATCCACGAGCAACCACTAGCAATCACTAGCAACCATTTGCAGCCATCATCCATAACATGTTTTCAAATACATATTTGCATCCATTTGTTTTCTACCTAAGGAGTTAGGGAAAGGACCAAGGAGATATACCTAAAAAGATAGATAAAGCATAACTTAAGGAAAAATAGAGATCAAAGATGTACCCTCAAAAAGAAGAGGGTAGGCAGCGCGTATTCTGTCCTCAGCTTCCCAAGTCGCGTCTTTCTCGGCATCGCTCCACTGAACTTTAAAGAGTTTGACTTCGCGGTTGCGTAGTTTTTCACTTCAGTTCCTAAGATGCGGGTTGGAACTCTCCTCACAGTTGCTTCACGTTCCACTTCGGCTTCTTCTAGAATGCTAGGTTCCACCACTTCCGCAGACTCATGCAAACACTTCCAGAGGTGAGAAACATGAAAGACGTTGTGAACTCCGGCCAGTCTCTCGGGTAGCTCTAATCTATAGGCCATCTTCCCAACCTTCTCGATGTAGGAAACGGTCCTACAAATCTTGGTGCTAGCTTTCCTGTGGATCCAAAGCGAACAACGTTCCTTAAGGGAGATACCTTAAGGAAAACCCTGTCCCCAACCTCAAACTCAAGGTCGGTCCTTCTTTAGTCGGCGTAGGATTTTTGTCTTTCTTAGGCTGTCTTCATCCTTCTCCGTATCAAGTCCACTTTCTCTGAAGTCTCTCGAATCATGTCTGGCCCAAGTATAAGCTTATCTGTAGACTCCCACCAACAAGTTGGTGATTTGCACGGTCTTCCATACAAGGCTTTGAAGGGCGCCATACCGATGGTAGCTTGGTAGCTGTTGTTGTAGGCAAATTCCACTAAAGGAAGGTGATCCTCCCAAGTCCCTCCAAAGTCAAGAACGCAAAGTCTCAAAAGATCCTCTAAAACTCTATTCACCCTTTCCGTCTGGCCATTGGTTTGGGGGTGATAGGCCGTGCTCAAACATAACTGTGTGCCTACAGCTTCTTGCAGACTCCGCCAAAACTCGCTTGTGAAGATAGGGTCTCGGTCACTAACAATGCTGGAGGGTATCCCATGGAGTCGAACTATTTCCTTGAGATAAAGAGATGCTAGAGATGAGGCAGTCCTTCTACTCTTGATAGGTATGAAGTGGTCGCTCTTAGTAAGCCTATCCACTATTACCCAAATGCTAGTATTGCCTCTTCTCGACCTAGGTAGTCCATCAATGAAGTCCATTGAAATGATATCCCACTTCCACTGTGGGACCTCTAAAGAATGAAGTAGTCCTCCAGGTTTCTTCTATTCCGCCTTGACCTGTTGGCAGGTCATGCACTTAGAAACGAAATTTGCCACGTCCTTCTTCATGCCGCTCCAAAAGAAAGTCCTTTTTATATCATTGTACATCTTATCACCGCCAGGGTGTACAGTCATCTTGGAATGATGCGCTTCCTCGAGAACCTTCTTTGTCAACTCCCTTGCTTGTGGGATGCATAATCTTCCATCTCGCCTCAGCCAACCCTTATCATCGATGGCGTATCTACTGAGGTGACTAGAAGTCTCACCCCTAATAAGTTTATCAATCAAATCAACAAGCTGATGGTCTTCACGTTGTGCAGCCCCAATTGAGTCCAATAGAGTAGGGCGTACTTCGAGAGATGCTAACAAACCCGGTATAAAATCCGAGGAGGGCCTAAATTTAAAGCAGTCTATATACTCCAAGCTTTGCCTCTCTATAAAGAGCGGGCTTAAGGTAAGTTTCTTTCGGCTCAAGGCGTCTGCTACTACGTTGCCTTTGCCGGGAGTATAGGAAATTTCAAAGTCATACGAGGCAAGAAACTCCATCCATCTTTGCTGCCTCAAGTTAAGATCCTTCTGCGAGAAGAGATATTTCAACGACTTATGGTCAGTGTATAATTCGAACTTCTCACCTAGGAGATAATGGCGCCAAGACTTAAGCGCAAAGACAATGGCGGCTAACTCGAGATCATGGGTTGGTTAGTTCTTTTCATGAACTTTCAATTGCCTTCCACCATAAGCTACTACCCTCCCTTCTTGCATCAAAACAGCGCCTACCCCGTACCATAAGCATCCGTATATACTGTGAACATTTTGCTTCCATCTGGAAAAGTCAGAGCTGGGGCTGTTGTGAAAGCCCTTTTTAATCGTTGGAAAGCAAACTCGCAGTCCAAATCCTAAGTGAACGCCAGATTCTTCTTTGTTAGCCTTGTGAGTGGAGCTGAGATTTTCGCGAAATCCCTAATGAACTTTCGGTAAAAACCGGCTAGCCCAAGAAAGCTTCGAACTTCGGTTGCATTTCTTAGTGTCTTCCAATCGTGCACTGCCACCACTTTCGCGGGGTCCACAGCCAACCCCTCTTTGGACAATATATGCCCCAGAAATCTTACCTCCTTTCTCCAAAAGTGGCACTTGGAGAATTTGGCTTTTAGCTGATGTGCACGGAGAGTATCCATGATTTCTTTCAGATGCTGAGCATGTTCTTCCTCATTCTTTGAGAATATCAAAATATCGTTTACGAAGACAACCACAAATTTGTTAAGGAATTCTCTGAATGTTCTGCTCATTAGATCTACGAAATAAGAGGGTGCGTTTGTCAAGCCGAAAGGCATGACAAGCCACTCGAAGAAACCGACTGGGGTTTTGAACGCTGTTTTATCAATGCTGCCTTCAACTACTCTTAGCTTATGGAACCCAGTTGCCAGATCAAGTTGGGAGAAGACCGTCGCACCTACAAGCTGATTAAACAAATCGTCGATTCGGGGAAGAGGGTGCCTAACTTTCTTGGTCAATTTGTTTAACTCCCTATAGTCGACGCAAAGGCGAAGCGAACCGTCCGCTTTGGATGTGAACACCACTGGAGCACCCCATTCCGAAATGCTCCGTCTAATGAACCCTTTTTCGAGAAGTTCTTTAACCTGCTTACTGAGCCCCTTTCTCTCCTTTGGAGCCATGTGTCTGACATGTAAAGCTACAGGCTTTGCATTATCCACAAGATATATGCGGAAGTCTATTTCCTGCCTCGGAGGTAAGCCTTTCACCTCCTCAAAGACATCCGGATATTCCCTGACTACTCTAACTGACTGAAAATTTTCATCAGAAGCATCAAGCGACTCTAGATAACTAAGCATAACCGCATCTAAGGGATTATAAGAAATCTCTAGAGTGTTACTAAGCCGAGTCAAGAGTCTAACTACTCTTTTCTCACAATCAAGAATGGCACCATTACTGGATAACCAGTCCATGCCTAAGATCAAACCATATCCCGAGAAGCCCAAAACAAAGGCATTACAACTAAACTCAACGCTGAGAATAAAGATTTTCAAACCCAAACAAACCATTGACAAGTAAGCGGAGCCCCCAATTGGATTTGAAACTACTAAGGGATCCTCTATCATATTAGTGTCTAGATGCAGAGATTCTACTAAGGCAGATGAAATAAAGGAGTGTAATGTGCCAGAGTCAAAAAGTGTGTGAACTGGATGATCATTAAGACAGACTACACTTTCTACAGAAATATTACTACCTCGTTCCTGCCGAAGTGCCACTAGCGCATGAACCTGACCCCCTGAAGTGGATCCGGCTTTCTGTCCCTGCCCTTTCTTCATTGGGCAGTCCTTAGCTTGGTGCCCAGTCTCTCCACAATGGAAGCAACCACCCATCTTTGCCTTCCTTTTTCGGCAGTCTTTTGATATATGTCCCACAATGCCATAGAAATTGCACCTTCTCCTCTCACGGGGCTTATTGTTCTTCCCTCCTTTCTTGAAGTCTGTTTTCTTTGCTTGTAAACCCTCTTTCTTTTCTTCCACCTTAGTCTCTTTCTTGCCGTTGTCTTCCTCGTGTAGCAACGCCATGTCCACCAAGCTTTCATAAGTCGCTCCCGTGGATACATGGGTCATAGCAAGGCTGTGTAGAGGCTCATTCAAACCTTTGACGAAGCGAAGCGCCTTCTTGTGTTGGGTGTTTACTAAGTCCAGCCCAAATCTGGCCAGCTGATTAAACTGATTAATGCACTCCCTGATTATCATACTTCCTTGTTTCAGAGTTAGATACTTCTCCATTTGCAGGCTTCTTTCAGCTTGGGAGAGGAATTTCATCTCAAACCTTGTCCTGAAATCTTCCCATGTTTCCACCACCCTCTGAGCATTGGTAATTTTCTACCAATAGGAAGCTTCATCTTTAAGCAACCACACTACTAGTTGTTTCTTTTGCTTGTCATCAACTCCGAAGATGACAAACAGATCCTCGGTCTCCTTTAGCTAGTTTCTTGCTCTTACAAAGGATTCTGTCCCATAAAAGTCTTTTCCACCCATAGCCTTGAAGTCTCTACATGTTTTTGCGAAGGCATTTCCAGAGGAGGTGGAGGAGGAGGAACCGTGGCCACTGGAGGAGGAATGTCTGCTGGGCCCATGCCATTGGCCCTTGCTTCTAAGTACCTCCTAAACCAGCCGGGTATCGGCACTCCTTCTGGAGGATTAAGGTCTCCAGACATGCTGAAACAGAAAGGAAAGATTCAAAACGAAGGATAGAGAGATAGTGCATATGGCTTTGGGGGATTATGCCTTTTAAAAATATAACACTTTTTCTTGAAAAATGCTTCTTTAAACTTTCTTTTGAAAACAATTTCAATTTTTTTTTATCTTATCTGGTAAACCTAGGCTCTGATACCAAGTGAAACACCCCACCTCCGTTAAGGTCACTCACAAAGGGAATGCCTTAACTTTGGTGGAGGTTTATAAGTAAAAGCCACAGATAAACACAAGACAGATATAAATACACATATTTTAAATAGCGGAAACCAAACAGACTTTTATTTCATCAATACGTGTTCAAACAAAACATTTCCATAACTGTCTCAAAATACTTCCAACATTAGAACCTCATTACTGTCTTGATTATTAAAGAAGCATAAAACATAAATAAAAGTAACAAAAATCCCCATAGTGATATCCAAAGCCATAATCCAAGCAAAAGAGATCCAAACCATACATCAACGGTCTTGGAGCTTGCAAAGAGTCTGACGGAGCTGAGTTGTTTCCTCCCTGTGGACCTGGGGGGGGGGGGGACGAAAGAAAAGAAGACGAAAGAAAATAGAGTCAGACATAAAGCCTGAGTAAATCTAGTGACTCTTCAGTATGTGAATAGAAAAAGGGCATAATAGATATAAACTGAAAACAGACAAGTATCACAAGCTAAGGAAGTGTAGTTTAGAATCGAATGTACTATCGCACCCACACTATATCTCTGCACCTACTTGAGCTTATTCTAACTGGCACCCCATGCTGAGGGTGAAGTGATCCCCATTTTCTAAAGATCGGCTCCTACTCGCGTAAACATGTGTCATACGGCCCCTAAGAATTGTAGATACCTATGCTGGTCCCACCATGGGGTGTATCAAGACCCATGGTGGCGGCCCCGACACAATTCTAGAAGGCATGGGTTATACTACTGGTGCCCCCAGTGCCCTGTTTGTCTGCTCTGGAGTGTGTGCACGCCCGTACCCCATTAGAACCTACACTGTTGCACCCACCGCCGTCGCTTTGACCGCTTACAATCAGCCCAGTAATCGTGCCCCACCCTGCCTAGTTTCAGGGTACCATGATACCTAACTTGGGTTACCGCTAAAACGGGTCCCTCGTTACTAGGGTTTTCTAGTCAAACATGTTAAGTGGTTAAGTGTCTGTATTTACCTAACCCCACCCATCAGTTCTTGTTAACATGTTGAATTTGGTTAAGTGTTTATAGTTGACTTAACCCTACCATCTATCCTTAGCCTCTTAAAGCACCTGACCACTCACATTAGATAGATATTGCTACAGTTACTGGATGTGTCAGTCGGTTACAGGCAGGTTTACACCATAGCTCAGTCTAACCTCAGGTCCTTATTGGGCTCAATGCTTAACCACCCACATTGGATAGGTATTGTTGTGACTATTGGACAGCCGGGCGGGTCCGGGCAGGTTTACGTCACAACTCAATCCAACCTCGGGTTAAGCATACCGTGTTTTCTAATTTTACATATTTTATTGCTTCTCAATTGTATATGTAAAAGTCATGTCCGTTATTCTTGGGTATAACAATTCATAGCGCTTAAATGTCATTGTCGTTGGCATGTGCCAAACATGCCAACATATATTTTTCATGTTTTACACCCAACGTTATTACCCCCGTTTTTACTTTCGCAACGTTATAACAAGTGTTGGGCTCTACACAATTCAGCCTAACTTTATAAACGTGAGAAAAAGGGGAAATCAAGGACATGTAATATTTTACAATACATAAAGGTGTCTGGCGCATGAACTTGCAATTTAGCGATTCAACATAAATTATGGGTCATGTGAACTTGCATTCAAATCAAAGTATAACTAAATAGGTGACATATGAAATGGCATAGGTTAGGCTTTTACAAACTTGGGTTTAAACATGTTTAACTTGGCATAATGTCAACCACAAAACTAACATGTTGTATATTCACCAAAATGTCCAATTTTAACATTTAAATCATATAGCCTATTCCAACATGAACTTGCATAGTTTATGTAACCCAAACGATACTTAACATAGATCCAATTATACTTGCAAATAAACATAAGAATGTGTTCATAGGTTTTGGGTCATGTAGGCATAAAAGGTCTCAATTCTAGAACATGTCTACATAAGCCTTAATTTAGACTTAGTGAATGTATATAGTCCATGCCATAGACATAAACATAAAGGGATCAAATTCTAGTTTTTGCCACAAACTTGCAAGTGCCATTGTTTTCATATACAATTGTTCAATAGGCTTGCATCAATCAATTTATGGCACAAATATCAATACACAAGTCATGACAGAATCATTACAATACACAGAATTTATATCATTATCATACATTAACACAATTCTATTTTCATTTACATCGAATCACGTCACAGTTTTTATTCATATTCTGAAAGGTCACTATACTTACAACGAATGCAGAATCTTGATTTCTAGATTCTGAAATTGAGATGTGTTCCTTTGGGTAGATTATTGTTGCGTTGATTAATTTGATTAAGCTTTAGTCTTCTTCTTAATTTGATTCGTCTCTAAGCTCCTCTCTCTTGACGGCTATGCTCAATTCCTTCCTGGCAGCATGACGACTCCCATCTTATTTTTTGTGTGAATTTTTAGTTGAGACTTAGGGTGTATTTATAGATTTTTAAATTATTTTGAGCTGTCAGATGAAGATAGGAGGAATCTAGACCATACAAAGTTCAAAGAGCCAATCAAGAGGTGACATGTCAGCCCTAATGACACACCGAGCCACAGAAATTCGAGCCAGAGCCAGACCTAGCCAGCCAGGTCGACCAGGTAGGTCGACACCCAGGTCGACACTACGGTTGACCTGGGGTGACCACGTCGACACCATGGTTGACCCTATGGTCGACCTGGTCCCTGGGCGGGAATTTTCCCGCCCAGCCCAGTTTGAACCTGTTTTTTGAATTTCGAATTTGAAACCGAGCTGTTTGAACTTTAAATTTTATTCTGAAACTTTCGAAGGTCATAACTCCTTCATACGAAGTCCGATTCATGCAAACTCGGACTCTATCTCAAGAAGAATTCTGAGACGAATGCAATGGCGTAACCCATTTCCCTTAATTATTTCATTTAGAATTAATTACACTTTAATTTGTGAAGCTTAATGTTATAGAATTCACGGGGTGTTACACTAGGATTGGGATTGGCTGGATCTATTTTGAACGCTATAGTGAGCACACTCCCTATCATTCCCACATCATTTCTTTCCAAAGGTAAATTTTTGTTACCGCGAATACCCGTAGACGACGTGATTACCGAATTCACAGACTAAATAGTTATGTTTTTATTGTGAAACCCCTCTTGGAGTTGATGTAACTCCGAGCTTTGTCCCTATACTTTCCCAAACAACTGAGTCTAGATTAGGACTTCAAGGAATATAATTCTGGGAGGAGAGTTATCATGTGGATAAGTTTTCGAACATCGAGCTTAGATCCCAAATTTATAAAGGTCTCCTGGACGAATGGGATGTTGTGAACAACTAAAGTTTCCATGTGATCGACCCCGTGGAGGCAAACTTTCCGATAATGCAAGCAATGGTGGAGGCACAAAAAGCTCAGATGGTGGCTAAGTCCGAAGAGAAGAGGATGTAAGACCTTTTTTTTCCAAAAAAAAACTTTTAACTTTCCTAAAAAATGGAGATGACTTTTTCCTCCTCGAGTCGTACAAACCCTACTCCTCCGCTTCTGCCTCATATCTCTCCCACTTTAGATCAGCCATCGTCCCCTCCCATACCAGACCCTCCTCCCCAAGTCAATACCCATCCTCTTCCGCTTCCTTAACCACCACCTCCTATTCCACCGCTTCCCACGGTCATGTGGTCGTTACTTTTCAACACTAAGCCGTGCAACACTGGAGCTTTCGAGCCATCCCTTTTAACGCTCAAATATGATGGTATTCGTTTGGTTCAAACAGAGGAAATTGTCAAAGAAAGCATGGATGAATGGCAAGATTACTTGTCAGTTTTTTTTCTGGATGCCCCATTATCGTACACTGCTCTCCTTAAGCAATGGAAACTTATAGGCTCGACTAAGGTAAAGTCTAATGGCATTATCTTCTTCTTTCTTATTGCTGGTTAGGAGGATAGGAAAAGAATTATTGAAGAAGATCCTATTGTGATTAGTAAAGTTTTTATTGTTTAAAAATGGGATGTAAACATGGGTCTTTCAGGTAAGGAATTCGGTAATGTGCCAGTTTGGGTTAAAATGACCAACTTGTCGATTGTGGCCTGATCGAAGATAGGAATTTATTGGTTAACAACCCATATCGACAAGTTTCTCTTTATGGATCAAGCTACTGAAAGTCTCGTTTGTTTAGGTTTTGCCAAATGTTTAGTTGAGATCTCTCTAGAGAGCGAACTGCCAGATAAGATTACGGTGCTCCTACCTGATGATACTGAGCATGACATTAACATCACCTACATTTGGAAGCCCGACATCTGCCGTGAATGTATAGTTTTTGGACACTTGAGTTCTAACTGCCCTTCAAACAAAACCAAAGAAAAATTTGAGTTGAATGTTATCAGTAGGAAGCCTGATGTAGCTACTAGTGAGCAAAGAGAAGATGTTGTTTCTCAAGTTGTTGTGGGTGGAGTAAGCAAGTCTACAGCTACTTCGCGGCAAGTCAAATCTACTCCTGGAAGAAGCGGCCTCAAGGTGAGAATTAATCCTATTATTGGTAAAAAGAAATGGAAGAAAGTTGTTGGCAATTCTTCTAATCAATGTTCAGGCATTGCCTCTGCATTTCTTACAACCAACAATTTTGAAGCTTTAAATGGTATGAATAGCATTGGTAAGTCTACCACAGTAATCTTGAAGAAGGGGAGTTAGTCGAAGCAACTGAAGATAGGGTATTGAAAAAGAAAGATGTTAGAGGCTTGGACCGGAACATAAACTATTTGATGTATCAGACATTGGTTGTGTCAATGGCAGTGCGTAGCAAAGAAGTGGTGATACTGTTGTTCCTATTGCTTTAAGCAAAGTTGCATGCACTACTGATAATATGAATGTGAATCTCGAAGTGCTAGGTAACGATAGTGTAATGCAGATTATTTTAGACGATGTCACTAGGTTTGAGAAAACATTGGAATCTGGTGGTTTTGATGTGTCCATTCCAATATCTGTAAATGATTTACAAGTGTGCAACGAATTTGGATTTAAACCAGGTTTCTTGCAAGGCTCTACTCCTCTCAGCACGCAACAATATGATGTTTCTACTCTGAACCCCTTATAGGGGAAAACTGAAAACAAAAAAATCGATGTCAGGGAGACTACCTAAGCTGCTACTATGCTTGAAACAGATGGAAATCTCAACCGCTTTCTACAGGAAAATTTCAACTTGCCAGCTGGTTCTATTGGCTTCAAAAGGAAGCAACCTAAAGAAATGGAGAAAAAGAAGTCGAACATAGAAAAAAATAGTTCCTGAAACCATTGAGAATGTTGGAGTTGAAATTGGCGGTGGAGAGCTTGACCCCATTATATGTAATGAGAAGAAAGAGCTCATGGAGCTTATGGCAAAGAGTTATTTTGCATTTCAAAGTAGGAGACCAATGAAAGACACTGGTAAGGAGCCAACAACGAATCCATGTGCAAATATTCCTGTGCCACCGGGCTATAAAGCTAGACCACCTGACGACCTCTTCGCTAATAAAGTATCCTTGTCTACAACTATAGATAGTTGCAGTGCGGGAAAATCACCTCAAACTCGCAGCATGACAAGAGCTAGGGTGAATACACCCTTTGATAATGGTTAATAGTAATGTTGGTTTCTCCTATGCTATCATTTTAGCACAATGGAGAATATATGCATGTGGAGTAATATAACTGGAAGTAATGAGTAAATGTATTTGTGGTTTCCCATGCGTGGGAACATGTAAGCTATAGTTAATATATGCTTTGTATGTCACCTGTGCTATCCTTTTATTTTTTTAATAATAAGGTGTAAAAACCTGTCAGCCTTGCCAAAAAAGAAAGAAGAGGATGTAGGATGAGGCCGCTAGGCAGGAAGCAAAGGCAAAGGCTCTACAAGACGCCGAGGAGAAAGAAGTCACCGGTGTGGAGAAGAAGAAAGCTGACGCTGAGGCGGAGTAAGAAAGAGCCACCGAAAAGATCAGGAAGAAGAAGGAGGCTGATGAGGCTGAGAAGGAGAGAGTCGCCGAGAAGATTAGGAAGAAGAAAGTGACGATGAAGCTAACAAAAAGGCCGAGGCGGCCTGGAAAAAGCTTCAGGAGGGTGAAGCTGTGCAACTCAAGTCTAAGAAACTAACCAACCGGAAGGCTGCCAGGGATGCTAAAAAGAAGGCCGAGTCGGAGGCCACAAAAGCTCTAGCAGGAGGTGACGCCGTGATGTCCCTTACTTCGGACATTTCCCCAACCCATTACAATATATAGCCCCTGGGAATGTTATGGAGATTACTAGTCGTGAGGATAACAGTGGAAAGCGCACCTCAATTACTCACGAGTCAGCTACTCCTATGAAGGGCAGAGGAGGAAAATGTGGAAGCGGATCGGGAAGGAAGAGGTCTATCACTGGTGGTGGCCTAGTGCTGAATCTGTACAACAAAAGAAAAGAAAGAAGAAAGACCAGTAGCATCAGTAATTGTAATAGATGTTACCGGTATTTTGGTTATGTAGGCCGATAGGATACGCGAGTACGACCCTCGCTTTTGGTCCTCAAAGACATGGTGTGGTTTTCATGTACACCCAGTCATTTTTAAAGAAAGAAACTAGATATGTTGTTCGTTTTGGATGTGTGAAAAAGGTAATAGTAGTTATCTAAATCGCATGTCATGTTAAGTGTTCGAATATTCGTCTTATGCTTCCATCGTCCTGTACTTGCACAAAGTACTTATTGTTACACTAACAGAAATATGATTGTGTTAGGGAATGCAGAATGGAACGTTAAGGCAAAACAAACAATAGAGGGGGTGAATAATGTTTGTGAGAATTCAAACAAAATCTAAAACTTATGTGAACTACAGGATGAATCAATCACCAAAAACACAATCACAGAAACATATTCAAACACAAATACAAAATAAACAGAAATAAAAATGCAGAAAAAGGAAAAAACACATCGGATATTATACTGGTTCAGATTGCTCTTACGTCCAGTCCCACGCAACGGTGGATTGCGCAGAGTTTTATTACTATATCCAAATTCAATTACAACCTCCTTGATTTAATGGCTACAAGGGATACCACCGATTCCAACCTCCTTGATTTAACGGCTACAAGGGATACCACCGACCTTTACTCAACACAAAAAATTACAAACAGCCCTAGAACTCTTCAATAGCACTTAGAGAGTAGAGAGTGCAGAGAGCAGAAATTTGATCAAAATATAATTGAATTCGGCAGAGTATAAGTGTAGAATTCATAAAGATGATTAAGAAAAATGATATAAAGAAAGAGGATGAAGTTAGAGAAGAAGAGACAATTAAAAATTCGGGTTTAACCCCTTTTTATAGAGTATGAAAGGTTGCAATGGTTCTGAATCGTTTCAAATAGTGACAATTATATGTCGACAAGGTGTTATTGGTATGTCGACATACCCTAGTGTATTTTCGAATTTTAAAGCAATTTTCAAGTATTTTGATATAAAAATTATTCTGGAAATTCTTGAGTAAAAATCTAGTGTTATAAATTAATATTATATAGTAGAAAAACATATGAAAAAATAAATTTAAATTATATAAATATATTAAAACATTATAAGGTTTTAAACTATATAAATATATAAAGTATAAGAATATAAAATTTAAGTTTGAAAAACAAGGAAGAATAAGAAAAGAAAAAAATAGAAAAGATAGAAAATAAAATAAAGAGGATTGAGGATAGAATTGAAAATCAGAATTTGAAAATTTGAATTTGAACCTATAATGCTATTTAGAGTCTTACAAAATCTAGACTCTATAACTATATTAATCTTGAACTCTTGAAATCTTGATTACTCATGAGTCTTGAAATTTCTCTGATCTTTGAATCTCTATCATCTTTATAACTGTACAGTCTTCAGTGATATTTCCAGTATATAATTTCTGCATATATATATATATATATTCTATACAAAAAGTGTTAGTATATATTTTATAATCAATGATAATTGAAATAAGGTTGTTGTCATCAAAACTCCATTCTCCAACAATCTCCCGCTTTTTGATGATGACAACCTTAGTTTATAAAATATCATAAATGTATATACCTGTTTGATGATATTCCTTTTATTACTCCTCCTGTCTGTAAGAATCCTATAAACTATGCCTTTTATAATTTCTCCCCCTTTGGCATTATCAAAAAGAAATCCTAAAGGTACTCCCCCTAAATTGTATAACTTCTCGAATAGAACTTAAGTAACTATCCAAAAAATACTCCCCTTAATCTAACATTTTTTATATTTTAAAGAGAGATAACTAATTATAAATGATAATTTTATTAGACACAAATTTGTACAACTATATAGATTTATACACATACGATACATCGTAGAAACGTAATACAACGAGAATCGAAGAAAACCTTAATCAATAATTATTTTTAACAATGAGAGATTGTGAATTGGACAGTTTGGATATTGGAGACAAAATTCTCCATTCTTTTCAGTCACATTCCCATTTTCGTCAAATAGAAATTCTCCTACACACTCAATGTTATCATCTTCATCTGTAATCGTTGGTTAAGTCTCTTGTTGTTCTTTCCCTCCATCATTTCTTCTTCCTCTTCTAGTTCTTCTTCAGGTTCTTCCTTTTCTTCCATGGCTTGATTATCATCATTGATGATAATCGGATTAGTCGCGTTATCGATTATAAACTTTAAGAGACTTCTCATTACTTTCCCTTGCCTGTTTTTCTCCGGATTCATCCTAATCTGAAGCACTTGTATCTCAGCCGCCATTTGCAGTATATACTCCATTTTTTCTTCAATTTTGATCACCCTAGATAGCGTAGATTATAGAAATGGACCCTCAGATGGTCCAATGTATGAATCAGAGTTGATTTGATATTTGTATTATTGGAGGCCATTGTATTTTTTAATTTAGAGTTTTTACAGAGAAGAAGAATGAAAATGAAGAAGAAAAGTCGAAATAAAAGGTTTAAATAGTTCAAATAACTAACTTTTAGTAGGAATTAAATTTGAAATTTTTGGCAGTTACATGTCGACATACCAAAAACTTTATGTCGACATAGTCTTGTTTTAAATTTTATTATTTTGATTTCTTATTTTATTTTTATATATGTTACTATATTTAATTATTCTAACTCACTTAATGAACATATGCCTAACTCTCTCCTAAATTTAGTGAAAGTTGCTTCATTTAATGGTTTAGTTAATATATCTGTAATTTTTTTTTCTGTTTCTATAATTCGAGTGAAATCTTTCTTTTACTTACGTTATCCCTTAGAAAATGATGTCTCACATCGATATGTTTAGTTCTCGAATGATGAGTTGGACTTTTAGAAATATTTATAGCACTTGTATTATCGCTGTATATCGGTGATTTATTTATACATAAACCAAAATTATTTAAAGTTTGTTGCATATATATAAATTGTGAACAAGTCAAAGTAGCATATATATATTCTGCTTCAGTTGTTGACAAGGATACGGTATTTTGCTTTTTACTTAACCATGATACAAGGGAATGTCCTAGAAAGTGACATGTTCCACTAGTACTTTTACGATCGGGTTTGCATCCTGCATAATCAACGTCACAGTATGAAACTAAACCGAAAGAATTGTTCTTAGGATAAAATAGTCCAAAATCTGATGTATGCTTTACATACCTCAAAATTCGTTTTACAGATGTTAAATGTGTTTCCTTAAGTTGTGATTGGTATCTTGCATACAGACATACACTATGCATTATATCTGGTCTACTAGCAGTGATATATAATAAAGATCCTATCATTCCTCTATATAGTTTTTGATCAACGTCTTTTGATGTATCATCTTGTAACAACCCAGAAAATCAGAATTAATTTAAAATTTTTATTTTGGCAATTTTGATGAATTTTGAATATTTAAAATGATTTATTTTAAATAATAACGACGAGAATTTATTTTGAATAGAATTAGAACGTATATATTTATTTGAATCGATGTTAGAATATAAATATTTATTTATTTTAAATTATAACAGTTGGAAATGGCGCGATAGTTTGAAAATTCGATTTCAAATTTCAAATGAATGTACAGGATTCAAAATAAACTGGATTTTAGTGAAACACAAAAATATTAGAATTTATTTGAAAATATCTTTCCAACGAATTCAAAAAATTGAAATTTCATAGCGGGAATAAAAAGTTATGCCCAGTTGAAAATTTAGAATAATCGCTATAGGAAATCTAACGCTTAAAAATGGAAATTTTGCAAATGACCTCCGTTTTCGATGAAACTGCTTTTGTTGGATTCGGGATGTCAAGTTATTGCTAGATTCCAAAATTCATAATTTTAAAAATCAATATGTGAGCGTGGCGAAATAAAACGTTTTTTGACAGTTTAAATCAATTTGGATTGACTAGAAAATGGCCATTTTTCAAACGGTCTCGAAATTTGACGAAATTAGTTTTGTTAGAACCGTATCGTTAATACGAAGCTATAAAATATTTTCGGGAATTTTTAGAGTTCGTATGTGGCCCCAGTAAATTTAAATGTACGTTCAAATTCAATATACATTGGTTTATATTTTAATTTGAGCGGAAACTGATCGTAACAGTCGAATTGGGTTACGAAACATATCCCATTGTGTTCGGAATGGGAGTAATTAGCGGGGGTGACAGTCAGTGGGTTTGAATTGGAATTCGAATTGAAAATTTACCTTTTGAAATTAAATTGAAATAAATAAATTATATTTATAATTCACCCCCTCCTTTTTACTTTCTCCCTCCCTCTTTCCCCGTTCAGTCAAAATCGAAACAAAAAAAACCTTGCGTTCCTCAAATCGATGGCGTCATCGCCATTGCCACCAGGCGCCACCGGAGGCGTGCCTCACCCGCGCCCCCTCTCCCTCTCGTGCCTCTCTCCTCTCTACTCTCTCTCCATTCGAACCCGCAATTTCCCCTGAACCCTAACTTCACCAAAAATCTGTCGCGCCTCCCCCCTGTTCCCCCACCACCTGACCACGACCATCGGGCCCCCTTCCTCTTCGATCTGCGCGCCCTCCACAGCACTGTGGGGGCCCCTGAAATGAAAAAAAGGGTAAACAACCTTTAATTCTATTTTTATTTTCAGTTTTTTTTATATAACATTGTGAAAAAAAGGATTTTTATATACATATAACATTAGCATGATAAAAATGGATTTTTTTTATATATATAGTTTTGTGGTAAAAACATATGATTTTTGTTTAATAAAAATACGTTTTTTATTTAATAAAAATGTGATTTTTTCGTTAATAAAAATATGATTTTTAGCTAACGAAAAATGTGGTCTTTAGCAATATGAACGTCATGTAAAAGTAAAGATTTGATTTTTCTACATTAAAAAGATTTGATTTTTATGCTTATAATAGTGAATTAAAAATACAATTTTTAGTTATGTAAAAATATGATTTTTAATTAGAGAGAGATTAGATTTTTAAATTAGAAAAGACGAGGTTTTTAAAAAATATAAAAAAATACAATTTTTATATATGTAATAGATATAAAAATATGATTTTTATCATGAAGAGAAGAATATAAAAATTAGATTTTTATATATGAAGTAGCGGGTTAAAATATGATTTTTAGCTTATGACGATTATTAATAAAAACAAATCATGTAGGATATCGTGTTCGCTTAAGGTTGTAGTCGATGAAGTGTTCATCTTCTTTGCTTTGAAAGAATGACGGCGTGGAACCCCAAGGTGAGAATTTCTCACTTTTAATTTATTTTCTAGTTAAATTATATACTACGATGTAGACGGTGCTTAGCAGCACCCGACACCCGTCGTCCATAGACTATGGACGACTTGTTTGTTTGTTTGATTGTGTTGTGATAATTGATTATGTGATGTGGAATGGAATAAAATATTTTATAGTTAAAAATATAATTTTTAACGTGTATATGAATAAATAAATATTTATAAACAAATCGGACGATTTGTTTACATACACACATTTGACTGATATTAATTAGGACGATAAATTTTACACATCACCCAACTGCACAAATAAAATTCATTATTTGTTGATTGAAACCCCACACGGGTATTGGGATGATATTGGACATACACTAATCCCAATATTTAGTTGTATGTCAATCGATAGGTTGACAGACTGTTATAAGCGTTAAATATTTATATTTGATGTTTATGCAGTGTAGAATATACTTTGGATGATGGTTGACTGTGTTTGATTGTTGTTGTGTACATGTGTATATGAAATCCATATAAATCAAATTATACAGTAATTGACTGTGTCTGATTCTAGTTTAAAAAGAATAAATATTTTTAAAATAACGAATATTTTAAAATAATATTCAGTAAAAGATCAAAACCTGATTTTGATGTCTGATTTGGGATGGGCGCGAAAATATTTAAATATATAAAGTCGTGTTGATTAGATTGACGCCATTTTGACGTGAACGATATTTATATCGATTTTATTCATTTTTATAATGAATATCGAAAAGGAATTGATTTCAAAATCTAATGTTTTGAAAATATTATCATTTATATATCGATGATATGGGATATTTAGTTTTGATTAGAAATTGAATATGAAGTTGAAATCGTTTTTAAAACGAATTTAAAACGATTTATAAAATACGTCTTAAATGGAAATCGATGAAATATATAACATATATACATATATAATGGCCTTAATAGAATGCGCCGCGCTGCGGTAGTTCGCGAATTTCGACCATTGACTTCGAACGGACATTACGAGAGTTCCGACCATCGGATTCTCCTAAAATCGGAACCGCTGGGTTCGTATCGAAAGAGCTTTCCAACGAATACAAGAGATTTGAAATCTTATGGTTGGATTTGGAATCATATCCAAATCAAATTTGGAAAAGGTCGTTGTAAGTGCAGTTCGATGGCCGTTTATGGAAATCGACTGTACGGGCCTTGATAAAATTATTAAAAATATCAATAATTTGTGTAAAATCATAGTAAATGATTTGGAAAGAATTGGGATGAAAAATTCCATATTTGAAAAGAGAAAAATATATTTTTATCAAAATGAACTAGTTATGAACTAGAATTATTAATCCAATATTTTTAAAATAAATAAATTGGATTTGAAATGGTTTTAAAAATAACCGGAATTTCCAATATATGAATTGGAATGGATTTGAATCGAAATTACCTTCGGAATATTTCGATATTGGATTTTGTGATTATACGGATATTGTGGAGGAATTTGGAAGATATATATATCGTTATTCCAATACGATATTTGTTGATTTCGGAATTTGATATTGAATATGAGCCGATATATATTCTATTCAGAGCCTTGTACTTAATATCTAATGGGATTTGGGGTTTGTCGTGAATGGTGTCTTCATCAACACTATTCTTAAACCAAGTTGAGGAAAGATTAAACCTTTTTATATGGATTTAAAGAAGTATACCAATTAAATAATATTTAACTGGAATTAAATTGAATTGATTTTTGGGTTTATCATGAACTGTGTTTTAAATAACACTTGTTCTTTAACCCAATTAAAAGTGGAATGTAAATTGGGTTTATTGTGAACTACATTTTTAATGACATTCGTTCTTTAACCCAATTTCCAGTGAAATGTGATTTAGAATTTAGAAATCTTTTTATTAAAATTTAACGGGAATTCCCAAAGTAACGTTTTCCAATTTAATATTGAATGGAATTCGATTTGATAATAATCGAAGTGAACTTCTGTGGGGGAAGACTGTTAATACATATGGAATTTAAAAGGCTTTGCCGTTATTTCATTTATATTATTAGTCGGATATGGAAATTGATATCGATTATATATTGATTTGTTTTTCCGTGAAAATTCCATAATTAATGGAATGTGATTTGGGTTTATCGTGAACTGTGTTTTAAATGACATTAGTTCTTTAACCCAGTAAAAGACAGGATTACTTGTCTGTCGTTGTATTTCGAACTGTATGGTTGATCTCTTCTTAATATATATCCGTTTGGTGGTTGAAAATCTATTCTCTTGCTTAACACCCTTCTCTGAGACGTACGAGCTCAGAGGTTATATACCGGCAGAAATCAATAGCACAGTGTAGATTGTCGATGTGACATGTTTGTGTTTCCAAAGTAAAATAATCATTAATATTGACTTTTGGGAAGATTAAAACTAAGTGGATCTTTAATGAATCTTTAATTAGATTGAAATGTGAATTGATAATTTAAATTATCAAATTTGGGAAAAGATCGAGAATGGAGTATCGCCAGTTTTGCTCCTAGCGATAGTTAAATCTTTAATTAGATTTGAAGGTGAAATGGTAATTAAATTTACCGATAACGTCGTGGTGTTAGTTATGGGATAATACCAGTTTTGCTCCATGGGATGTATAGGTTGGGATTGGGAAATAAAATAAATGATTACTTCGGTGTGGTTCGCTAATCCCGACTAGTATGGAAAACCTTAATTTGGTTTGAATTAATATCCAAAGGAAGATTAAAGAATAAATTTTATAGAATTTGTCTTTGATAAAATTATTGGGAACAAATCCTAAAGATGTGAATATTTAAATAAAAGTGTAACGACTCGGAATTGCCCGGACCTAATCGATCGCAAAATCGACTAAGACCGTTCAAAACCCGAGTACGTTAACTCTGGGAATACAACAACATCAGAACAATAACAACAGACTTTTATAAACATTACAATACTGTTACGTCAGAGTACAGAATATATCAGGGTACATTTAATAAAATTATAGTGGAAGATAAATTACAGTAAATTAATACAATACACAGCGGAAATAAAATAACTAAGGCAACGGAAGACAACCATCCTCTGGACACAGCTTTAGGCTTCGATCCAGAATCCTGCTCAAGAGATAAATATCTGCAAAAAGCTACTCGACTGCCCGTGTGGAAAAGAGGGCACCCGAGTTTGCAAAGTGAAACAAACTACGAGTCAGTCATGGGACTGGTATGAGAAATCTAAATTAACTAATCTAATAATAAGGCTAATCACAGGACCACGCCGCTAACGCGGAACAGGTTTACTCCATTGGATTGCCAGTGCATAATTAAAAGTAAATCGTTAAACAACGCAACGCTTTTTAGAAAAATGAAACCATTATAAGACTCAAGTACCATCACACAATGCAACGCAAACCGGAGGATAGAGTTTTACCTTATAATGGTCAAAAATGCTTGATACGATAAAAAGCGGGTTTGATATTATTAATAGTGTATATAAGTTTCAAAAATAGTTCAATCATAATGTATCAATCATAGACGGCATAGTACCCCATCCTACTATGTCGCCAAACTAGTTTTACAATCATAACCGCATGGTGTCGTATTGGAAGTTGGGTTTCCATCATGAGTCAAGGCTAGGAACGATCTCCTTACCGATTCGAGACACTCTAGCTAATGTCTCAGGATTCCCCGCAGAGAACCCTTGGATAACTGCAGGGCCGGTCCACGCTTGCGGTTTGTGGATTGGCAATTCCTGAACACATGTTTCCTGGTCCTATAGGACCTAACATCCGAGGCGCCTCATTCCATCATCCACATAAGTAAAAATGTCTGGGCTCCATACCATGACACCACTTCTAGCTAGAAAGAAACGTGCTACTCTCCCTGCGTTCCCTTGCTCTGTTTTAGACTTAATCGGGGTGTGAGGCTCATGAAGCTACGTAATACACAAAGCTATGCTTTTCAAGCTGTGCTTTGATCATCATCCACAAGTCCTGCTTTTCAACAAAAACCTTGATCCATGCATCTTCGCATGCCACATTGTCAATCCATACCATACCATTGATTCCTACCAATATATAACCTCTAAGCTCGTACGTCTCAGAGAAGGGTGTTAAACACCAAACATATATATATATTTAGCAGAGATCAACGAATACCGTATAAAGGAATACAACGTCAGACATACAATCCATTTTCAAGCTCGTTCTGGGCCTGAACGAAACCGGAGGCACCTTATACCTCGCATATCCGAACAATCAACAAGCAGTCTGGACGGCCGCCATTGTAGTCCCTTCAAGGTAGCTACTCCAATCATGGGCGTCAACGGTAACTCATCCATTCGACGTGAAGATCGTCGGTCTTCAATCACCGTCTTCAACTCTTCGACTTAGATCGACGAATAATCATTTGAAATGAGATTGAACTTGGATTTTTCAAATGATCCTCGTATATATATAATTTAAAATCATTTCATATCGTTATTTGTATTTAATAACGATCTATCGCTATTTTTTATTTATATAAAAATAGTCCAAATTAATTTTACGACGCTTCGGGTCAATGAGCAAACCTGATGTTGTTTTCACCCAAATTTGTTTTACACATTTCTCTAAATCTAACCGTTGGAATTTCATGCAATTCATATCTTTGGAAAGATCTTCCCAAGGCGAATCTAAAGGTTTCAATTTTGGGAAAATCTGATGGTTGGATATTCGGTATAATTGTTTAAAGGCATGATTCCAAAATGCGAACTACCACACTCGATCCGTTTAATTTTGATTTATATATACATAATTCCTTCTTCCATTTCATTATTGTGATTATCATAACAAGTAAAGAAAACTTGGTTTCATAATAATTTTATATATAACATAACACACAATAATGTTTATTTTATTTTAATTCACATATACCTCTTAAACATAACAATGTATATTATTCTATTTTACCCTTTAATTCACAGAAAAAAGTATTTTTCGTGTATCATTCCAGTTTAACAAAAATGAAGATTTTTGTGTCATTTCAATTTTCTAACAAAAATGCAAAATATTTTGGTGTCAACCTCAATTCTACAAAAATGAATATATTTTTGTTTGTTTAATTTCAATGTAACAAAAATAATAACTTTGTTATTCTTTCAACGCAAAAAAAATAATAATAATTTTGTTTATATCTTTCAATGCAAAACTAAAATGAAAATTTTGTGTCAATCTTTTCTTTACAAGCAAAATGATGATCTTGTGTTTTAATCTTTTCACATGAAAATGTAAATTTCATATCTTCAATTCTTTTTAATGAAAATTCAATTACATAAAAATGTAATTTTCTTCTTAATTCTTTTAATGAAAATCTATTTGCATAGAATGTAAATTTCACTTACTTCAAATCTAATTACATGAATATGTAATTTTCTTCTTTAAATACTATTTACATGAAAATGTCAATTAATCCTTTAATCTTAATTACATGAAAATGTAATTTTTCTCCTTAAATCTTAATACATTAAAATGTAAATCTTCTTCTTAATCTTAATACATTAAAATGTAAATTTTCTTTTTAATCTAATTACATTAAAATGTAACCTTTCTTTTTAATCTAATTACATTAAAAATGTAACTTTTCTTTTTAATCTAATTACATTAAAATATAACTCTCCTTTTATACCAATTGACATTAAAATGTAACTTTTCCGTTTATACCAATTTACATTAAAATGTAACTTTCTTTTTATGCCAATTTACGTTAAAATGACATTTTTGTTTAATCCTTTTTATACTAACAAAAATGTAAATTTGTCTAATCCTTTTTAACTAAACAAAAATGCAAATTCTTGACATTTACATTCAAATGACATTTTTGTTTAACCTTTTTTATGACCAAAAGTAAATGTTTTTGTTTCATTCCTTTATAAATGACAAAATGTGTATTTTTTTTACCTTATTCTTTTAATGTGACAAATATGTCCATTTTTAATTCATTTCTTTTAATGTGACAAGAATGTCCATCTTTAATTCATTATTTAATAGAAGCAACTTACATTAAAAACGAAAATTTTAATGTCCTGCCTTTCTAATGTAATAGTTTTACATAAAACATGAAATTTTTTCTTTGGATAAAAATGACCATGAAAATGCAACTTCATATTCCTAACTTTTATTGTAATTCTAATTGACAGTAAAACATAACATCATGTTTCTAACTTTTTTTACTGAAATCCAAGTGACAATAAATATATGTTCATTTTTGGTAACAATAATATGACACTAAAAATATTCATTTCTAATGAATTAACATGACACTTAAAAATATAATGTTCATTTTCAATGTATTAACATAGTGCTAAAAATAATGTTCATTTTAATGTCGATTTCATATCGCTTTTATATTACTACATATGATAACAACTAATATTTTAGGTGTCAATTATTATGTCCATTCCTCAAATTAATACATGTAATCAACTTTGGTGTCAACATATGGTGTCAAACTTCATATTAACACATGTAACAACAACTAGACTTTAATGTTAACGTTCATATCATATACATAATACTACATGTAATAAACTCTAAGTTTTTGGGTCAACATTCATATCATATACATAATACTACATGTAATAAACTCTAAGTTTTGGTGTCAACATTCATATCATATTTACATAATACTACATGTAACAAACTCTAAGTTTTGGTGTCAACATTCATATAATATACATAATACTACGTGTAATATACTCTAATCTTTAATTTCTAACCTTTTTATTTTATTTTAATGAAGTGACAATAAAAATGTAACTTCATTTTTAATCCTTTTTATTTGTATTCAACAACATTAAAATCAAATCTTTTAATGTAAATCTTTTCTCTGTAAAATACAACATTAAAAATTGTAACTTTTTAATGTAAGCCTTTTTATTTTAAAATATCAACATTAAAAATTATACCTTTTTAATGTAAAACTCTTTATATAAGATAATGACATTAAAAATTGTAACTTTTTAACGTAAAACATTTTATTGTAATCTATAAACAGCAAAAATTGAAGCTTTTTAATGTAAACCAATTAATATAATAAGATGACACTAAAAATCTCAACTTTATATTCTAATTTTAATCCATATTTATAGATCTAAAATAAAAATAAGATTTTTATTTCAAATCTGAATCCAACCCCAACTAGAGATTAAAGAAACGGTTTTAATTTCAAATCTATATCTAACAATATGGGATCATAATCAATACAAATAACAAACACAAATTTCCAACTCAATCATCACTGATCTAAATTTATTTACATACATACATGGATTTCAAATAGCGAGAATAATTTAATTTTAATTAATAAAATAAGAAATCTCACATCGATTAGAGTTCTATGCTATTCAGATCCAAAATTGGCCATATTTCAACTTGCTCAGAATCTGGTCTAGTAAGTTTTTTTCTGTTTCGCTTCAGTTCAGTTTTTCTCGATTTATGTGCCCTTCCTTCGACTTTCAGACGAAATGATCAAAGACAAAGTTTTTCATTTATGTCTTGGCTACATTTTCTTCAACTGGGCCATTGCAAAATTCTCGACGGTTTGGCTGGAATTCACCAAAATCCGAAATCAGTTTTCTGTGTTCAAACTCAAACTCCGGCGAATCCGTGCGACGATAGGTGCTGAATTTTTCGTGGTAAGTAGTGTTTATAGAGATGAACAAAAACCAGAAAGGGTTTGTGTTGATTTGGTTCTGATTTGAAGATATAAGTTGTTGAAGTTTTCGGGGTGTTTTGTGTAAAGGAATTTTAGTGGAAAAAGTGAGCCGCCATTAGAGAGGTGAAGATGGAGACTAGAATTAGGTTTAGAAAATGGGTTAGGGCTGGCTAAATGATAATATATAGGCAATAGTAAATTTTAATTCAGCCCCTCCTTAGTTTAAACACTTTCAATTAAATAATGATTAGCCTTCATGTAATATAATTCTATTACTTTTTAGTCCTTTTCGTGGTTTTAAAATTCGACGAACACATACGTTATCCAAATTTACTAAAAATTGGAACATAATGATTTCTCGACGATATGAATTCAAAGAAAGTAGTTTCGTTAAATTCCGAGTCCGTATGAATTATTTATGAATTTTTAAAGTACAGAAATTGACCGTTTTCAGTGAAAAATTAATAACAACCAAATAATGACTCCAAAAATTACTAATTTTGGAATCTAACAATAATTTAATATTCCGGATCCATAGAAACTGGTTTCGTCGGATTCGGAGGTCGTTTGCAAAATTTCCATTTTTAAGGTGTATATATATTTAATATTAAAAATATATAAAAATAAAAATAATTTCCGAAACTCGAAATATATCGATGCTTATACTTTTTCAATGCAGAAACATCATTTTGAACTCAATGGAATTGGTTTCGAGTCCAAATTCATTAGTATGTGAAAAGTAGCTTTTTGGACCATATATATAATATATATACATATATGTATATATATATAAAAATTCTATAGCGATTTTCTGAAATTTTAATTTTGATTAAAATAAATTTTTAGTCGTTATTATTTTAAAATAAACTATTTTAAATATTAAAATTTCTAAAATAAAATTTTTAAATTGGTCTCAAAATCCAGGGTTGTTACAGTCTCCCCCACTTAAAAACTTTTCGTCCTCGAAAAGGAACGAAGCTTAAAAATTGTTTAATTTACTAACTCATCTTTCATTCTTTAATTCATTTCTATAATTTTATTAGTTGAACTAATAATTACACTACATAACCATCAATCAATTTGTTGATTAGCTTTTTAAATATATATAACTTTTGTATATTCAAAAATCATATTTTCAAAGATTGGATTATATATAATCAAAAATACGTTAATTATAAACTGGGCACTCTCAACTCATTCTAGGGCATTACTAACCCAATATCTAGTTGAGTTTTCTCATTCTAGGATATTGCTGATCCTATCTCTAATGAGTATTCTTATTGAATGTTATTAATCCAATCTCTGATGAGTCTTTTGTTCAGTTCTAACGAGTTGTACTCCAAATATTTTTGAGCTAAGCAGAGCTCTGATACCAACTGTAACGACTCGGAATTGCCCGGACCTAATCGATCACAAAATCGACTAAGACCATTCGAAACCCGAGTACGTTAACTCTGGGAATACAACAACATCAGAACAATAACAACAGACTTTTATAAACATTACAATAATGTTACATCAGAGTATAGAATATATCAGAGTACATTTAATAAAATTACAGCGGAAGATAAATTATAGTAAATTAATACAAACTAAGGCAGCGGAAGACAACTATGCTTTGGACACAGCTTTAGGCTTCGATCTAGAATCCTGATCAAGAGATAAATATCTACAAAAAGCTACTCGACTGCCCATGTGGAAAAGAGGGCTCCCGAATTTGCAAAGTGAAACAAACTACGAGTCAGTCATGGGACTGGTATGAGAAATCTAACTTAACTAATCTAATAATAAGGCTAATCACGGGACTACTCTGCTAACGCGGAACGGGTTTACTCCATTGGATTGCTAGTGCATAATTAAAAGTAAATCGTTAAACAATGCAATGCTTTTTAGAAAAATGAAACCATTATAAAACTCAAGTCCCATCACACAATGCAACACAAACCGGAGGATAGAGTTTTACCTTATAACCGTCAAAAATGCTTAATACGATAAAAACGGGTTTGATATTATTACTAGTGTATATAAGTTTCAAAAACAGTTCAATCATAATGTACCAATCATAGATGGCATAGTACCCCATCCTACTACGTCGCCATACTAGTTTTACAATCAAAACCGCATGGTGTCGTATTGGAAGTTAGGTTTCCATCATGAGTCAAGGATAGGAACGATCTCCTTACCGATTCGAGACACTCTAGCTAATGTCTCAGGATTCCCCACAGAGAACCCTTGGATAACTGCAGGGTCTGTCCACGCTTGCGGTTTGTGGATCGACAATTCCTGAACACACGTTTCCCGGTCCTATAGGACCTAACATCCGAGGCGCCTCATTCCATCATCCACATAAGTAAAAATGTCTGGGCTCCATACCATGACATCACTTCTAGCTAGAAAGAAACATGCTGCTCTCCCTGCGTTACCTTGCTCTGTTTTAGACTTAACCGAGGTGTGAGGCTCGTGAAGCTACGTAATACACAAAGCTATGCTTTTCAAGCTGTGCTTTGACCATCATCCACAAGGCCTGCTTTTCAACAAAAACCTTGATCCATGCATCTTAGCATGCCACATTGTCAATCCATACCATACCATAGATTCCTACCAATATATAACCTCTAAGCTCGTACGTCTCTGAGAAGGGTATTAAACACCAAACAAATATATATTTAGCAGAGATCAACTAGTACCGTATAAAGGAATACAACGTCAGACATACAATCCATTTTCAAGCTCGTTCTGGGCCTGAACGAAACCGGAGGCATCTTATACCTCGCATATCCGAACAATCAACAAGTAGTCTGGACGGCCACCATTGTAGTCCCTTCAAGGTAGCTACTCCAATCATGGGCGTCAATGGTAACTCATCCATTCGACGTGAAGATCGTCGGTCTTCAATCACCGTCTTCAACTCTTCGACTTAGATCGACGAATAATCATTTGAAATGAGATTGAACTCGGACTTTTCAAATGATCCTCGTATATATATAATTTAAAATCATTTCATATCGTTATTTGTATTTAATAACGATCTATCGCTATTTTTTATTTATATAAAAATAGTCCAAATTAATTTAACGACGCTTCGGGTCAATGAGCAACCCTGGTGTTGTTTTCACCCAAATTTGTTTTACACATTTCTCTAAATCTAACCGTTGGAATTTCACGCAATTCATATCTTTGGAAAGATCTTCCCAAGGCGAACCTAAAGGTTTCAGTTTTGGGAAAATCTGACGGTCGGATATTTCGGTATAATCGTTTAAAGGCATGATTCCAAAATGCAAACTACCACGCTCGATCCGTTTAATTTTGATTTATATATATATATATATATATATATATAATTCCTTCTTCCATTTCATTATTGTGATTATCATAACAAGTAAAGAACACTTGGTTTCATAACAATTTTATATATAACATAACACACAATAATGTTTATTTTATTTTAATTCACATACACCTCTTAAACATAACAATGTATATTATTCTATTTTACCCTTCAATTCACACAAAAATGTATTTTTCGTGTATCATTCCAATTTAACAAAAATGAAGAATTTTGTGTCATTTCAATTTTCTAACAAAAATGCAAAATATTTTGGTGTCAACTTCAATTCTACAAAAATGAATATATTTTTGTTTGTTTAATTTCAATGTAACAAAAATAATAACTTTGTTATTCTTTCAACGCAAAACAAAAATAATAATTTTGTTTATATCTTTCAATGCAAAACTAAAATGAAAATTTTGTGTCAATCTTTTCTTTACAAGCAAAATGATGATCTTGTGTTTTAATCTTTTCACATGAAAATGTAAATTTCATATCTTTAATTCTTTTTAATGAAAATCCAATTACATAAAAATGTAATTTTCTTCTTAATTCTTTTAATGAAAATCTATTTGCATAGAATGTAAATTTCACTTACTTTAAATCTAATTACATGAATATGTAATTTTCTTCTTTAAATACTATTTACGTGAAAATGTCAATTAATCCTTTAATCTTAATTACACGAAAATGTAATTTTTCTCCTTAAATCTTAATACATTAAAATGTAAATCTTCTTCTTAATCTTAATACATTAAAATGTAAATTTTCTTTTTAATCTAATTACATTAAAATGTAACATTTCTTTTTAATCTAATTACATTAAAATTGTAACCTTTCTTTTTAATCTAATTACATTAAAATGTAACTCTCCTTTTATAACAATTGACATTAAAATGTAACTTTTCCGTTTATACCAATTTACATTAAAATGTAACTTTCTTTTTATGCCAATTTACGTTAAAATGGCATTTTTGTTTAATCCTTTTTATACTAACAAAAATGTAAATTTCTCTAATCCTTTTTAAATAAACAAAAATGCAAATTCTTGACATTTACATTAAAATGACGTTTTTGTTTAACCTTTTTTATGACCAAAAGTAAATGTTTTTGTTTCATTCCTTTATAAATGACAAAATGTGTATTTTTTTTTACCTTACTCTTTTAATGAGACAAATATGTCCATTTTTAATTCATTTCTTTTAATGTGACAAGAATGTCCATCTTTAATTCATTATTTAATAGAAGCAACTTACATTAAAAACGAAAATTTTAATGTCCAGCCTTTCTAATGTAATAGTTTTACATAAAACATGAAATTTTTTCTTTGGATAAAAATGACCATGAAAATGCAACTTCATATTCCAAACTTTTATTGTAATTCTAATTGACAGTAAAACATAACATTATGTTTCTACCTTTTTTTACTAAAATCCAAGTGACAATAAATATATGTTCATTTTTGGTAACAATAATATGACACTAAAAATATTCATTTCTAATGCATTAACATGACACTTAAAAATATAATGTTCATTTTCAATGTATTAACATAGTGCTAAAAATAATGTTCATTTTAATGACGATTTCATATCGCTTTTATATTACTACATATGATAACAACTAATATTTTGGGTGTCAATTATTATGTCCATTCCTCAAATTAATACATGTAATCATCTTAAACTTTGGTGTCAACATATGGTGTCAAACTTCATATTAACACATGTAACAACAACTAGACTTTGATGTTAACATTCATATCATATACATAATACTACATGTAATAAACTCTAAGTTTTTGGGTCAACATTCATATCGTATACATAATATTACATGTAATAAACTCTAAGTTTTGGTGTCAACATTCATATCATATTTACATAATACTACATGTAATAAACTCTAAGTTTTGGTGTCAACATTCATATAATATACATAATACTACGTGTAATATACTCTAATCTTTAATTTCTAACCTTTTTATTTTATTTTAATGAAGTGACAATAAAAATGTAACTTCATTTTTAATCCTTTTTATTTGTATTCAACAACATTAAAATCAAATCTTTTAATGTAAATCTTTTCTCTGTAAAATACAACATTAAAAATTGTAACTTTTTAATGTAAGCCTTTTTATTTTAAAATATCAACACTAAAAATTATACCCTTTTAATGTAAAACTCTTTATATAAGATAATGACATTAAAAATTGTAACTTTTTAATGTAAAACATTTTATTGTAATCTATAAACATTAAAAATTGAAGCTTGTTAATGTAAACCAATTAATATAATAAGATGACACTAAAAATCTCAACTTTATATTCTAATTTTAATCCATATTTATAGATCTAAAATAAAAATAAGATTTTTATTTCAAATCTAAATCCAACCACAACTAGAGATTAAAGAAACAGTTTTAATTTCAAATTTATATCTAACAATATGGGATCACAATCAATACAAATAACAATCACAAATTTCCAACTCAATCATCACAGATCTAAATTTATTTACATACATACATGGATTTCAAATAGCGAGAATAATTTAATTTTAATTAATAAAATAAGAAATCTCACATCGATTAGAGTTCTGCGCTGTTCAGATCCAAAATTGGCCAAATTTCAACTTGCTCAGAATCTGGTCTAGTAAGTTTTTTTGCTGTTTTGCTTTAGTTCAGTTTTTCTCGATTTCCGTGCCCTTCCTTCGACTTTCAGACGAAATGATCAAAGGCAAAGTTGTTCATTTATGTCTTGGCTACATTTTCTTCTACTGGGCCATCGCCAAATTCTCGACGGTTTGGCTGGAATTCACCAAAATCCGAAATTAGTTTTCTGTGTTCAAACTCGGACTCCGGCGAATCCGTGCAACGATAAGTGCTGAATTTTTCGTGGTAAGTAGTGTTTATAGAGATGAACAAAAACCAGAAAGGGTTTGTGTTGATTTGGTTCTGATTTGAAGATATAAGTTGTTGAAGTTTTCGGGGTGTTTTGTGTAAAGGAATTTTAGTGGAAAAAGTGAGCCGCCATTAGAGAGATGAAGATGGAGACTGGAATTTGGTTTAGAAAATGGATTAGGGTTGGCTAAATGATAATATATAGGCAATTGTAAATTTTAATTCAGCCCCTCTTTAGTTTAAACACTTTCAATTAAATAATGATTAGCCTTCATGTAATATAATTCTATTACTTTTTAGTCCTTTTCGTGGTTTTAAAATTCGACGAACACATACGTTATCCAAATTTACTAAAAATTGGAACATAATGATTTCTCGACGATACGAATTCAAAGAAAGTGGTTTCGTTAAATTCCGAGTCCGTATGAATTATTTATGACTTTTTAAAGTACAGAAATTGACCGTTTTCAGTGAAAAATTAATAACAACCAAATAATGACTCCAAAAATTACTAATTTTGGAATCAAACAATAATTTAATATTCCGGATCCATAGAAACTAGTTTCGTCGGATTCGGAGGTCGTTTGCAAAATTTCCATTTTTAAGGCGTATATATTAATATTAAAAATATATAAAAATAAAAATAATTTTCGAAACTCGAAATATATCGATGATTATCCTTTTTCAATGCAGAAACATCATTTTGAACCCAATGGAAGTGGTTTCGAGTCCAAATTCATTAGTATGTGAAAAGTAGCTTTTTGGACCATATATATAATATATATATATGTATATATATATAAATTCTATAGCGTTTTTCTGAAATTTTAATTTTGATTAAAATAAATTTTTAGTCGTTATTATTTTAAAATAAACTATTTTAAATATTAAAATTTCTAAAATAAAATTTTTAAATTGGCCTCAAAATCCAGGGTTGTTACAGTCTCCCCCACTTAAAAACTTTTCGTCCTCGAAAAGGAACGAAGCTTAAAAATTGTTTAATTTACTAACTCGTCTTTCATTCTTTAATTCATTTCTATAATTTTATTAGTTGAACTAATAATTACACTACATAACCATCAATCAATTTGTTGATTAGCTTTTTAAATATATATAACTTTTGTATATTCAAAAAACATATTTTCAAAGATCGGATTATATTTAATCAAAAATACATTAATTATAAACTGGGCACTCTCAACTCATTCTAGGGCATTACTAACCCAATCTCTAATTGAGTTTTCTCATTCTAGGATACTACTGATCCTATCTCTAATGAGTATTCTTATTGGATATTACTAATCCAATCTCTGATGAGTCTTTTGTTCAGTTCTAACGAGTTGTACCCCAAATATTTTTGAGCTAACCAGAGCTCTGATACCAACTGTAACGACTCGGAATTGCCCGGACCTAATCGATCACAAAATCGACTAAGACCATTCGAAAACCGAGTACGTTAACTCTGGGAATACAACAACATCAGAATAATAACAACAGACTTTTATAAACATTACAATAATGTTACATCAGAGTACATTTAATAAAATTACAGCGGAAGATAAATTATAGTAAATTAATACAAACTAAGGCAGCGGAAGACAACTATGCTTTGGACACAGCTTTAGGGTTCGATCCAGAATCCTGATCAAGAGATAAACATCTACAAAAAGCTACTCGACTGCCCATGTGGAAAAGATGGCTCCCGAGTTTGCAAAGTGAAACATACTACGAGTCAGTCATGGGACTGGTATGAGAAATCTAACTTAACTAATCTAATAATAAGACTAATCACGGGACCACTCTGCTAACGCAGAACGGGTTTACTCCATTGGATTGCCAGTGCATAATTAAAAGTAAATCGTTAAACAACGCAATGCTTTTTAGAAAAATGAAACCATTATAAGACTCAAGTCCCATCACACAATGCAACGCAAATCGGAGGATAGAGTTTTACCTTATAACCGTCAGAAATGCTTAATACGATAAAAACGGGTTTGATATTATTACTAGTGTATATAAGTTTCAAAAACAGTTCAATCATAATGTACCAATCATAGACGACATAGTACTCCATCCTACTATGTCGCCATACTAGTTTTACAATCAAAACCGCATGGTGTCGTATTAGAAGTTAGGTTTCCATCATGAGTCAATACTAGGAACGATCTCCTTACCGATTCGAGACACTCTAGCTAATATCTCAGGATTCCCCGCAGAGAATCCTTGGATAACTGCAGGGCCTGTCCACGCTTGCGGGTTGTGGATTGGCAATTCCTGAACACACGTTTCCCGGTCCTATAGGACCAAACATCTGAGGCGCCTCATTCCATCATCCACATAAGTAAAAATGTCTGGGCTCCATACCATGACACCACTTCTAGCTAGAAAGAAACGTGCTGCTCTCCCTGCGTTCCCTTGCTCTGTTTTAGACTTAACCGGGGTGTGAGGCTTGTGAAGCTACGTAATACACAAAGCTATGTTTTTCAAGCTGTGCTTTGATCATCATCCACAAGGCCTTCTTTTCAACAAAAACCTTGATCCATGCATCTTAGCATGCCACATTGTCAATCCATACCATACCATTGATTCCTACCAATATATAATCTCTAAGCTCGTACGTCTCAGAGAAGGGTGTTAAACACCAAACAGATATATATTTAGCAGAGATCAACGAGTACCGTATAAAGGAATACAACGTCAGACATACAATCCATTTTCAAGCTCGTTCTGGGCCTGAACGAAACCGGAGGCACCTTATACCTCGCATATCCGAACAATCAACAAGTAGTCTGGACGACCACCATTGTAGTCCCTTCAATGTAGCTACTCCAATCATGGGCGTCAATGGTAACTCATCCATTCGACGTGAAGATCGTCGGTCTTCAATCACCGTCTTCAACTCTTCGACTTAGATCGACGAATAATCATTTGAAATGAGAATGAACTCGGACTTTTCAAATGATCCTCGTATATATATAATTTAAAATTATTTCATATCGTTACTATCGCTATTTTTTATTTATATAAAAATAGTCCAAATTAATTTAACGACGCTTCGGGTCAATAGGCAACCCTGGTGCTGTTTTCACCCAAATTTGTTTTACACATTTCTCTAAATCTAACCGCTGGAATTTCACGCAATTCATATCGTTGGAAAGATCTTCCCAAGGCCAACCTAAAGGTTTCAGTTTTGGGAAAATCTGACGGTCGGATATTTCGGTATAATCGTTTAAAGGCATGATTCCAAAATGCGAACTACCACGCTCGATCCGTTTAATTTTGATTTTTTTATATATATATAATTCCTTCTTCCATTCCATTATTGTGATTATCATAACAAGTAAAGAACACTTGGTTTCATAACATTTTGATATATAACATAACACACAATAATGTTTATTTTATTTTTAATTCACATACACCTCCTAAACATAACAATGTATATTTTTCTATTTTACCCATCAATTCACACAAAAATGTATTTTTTGTGTATCATTCCAATCTAACAAAAATGAAGATTTTTGTGTCATTTCAATTTTCTAACAAAAATGCAATATATTTTGGTGTCAACCTCAATTCTACAAAAATGAATATATTTTTGTTTGTTTAATTTCAATGTAACAAAAATAATAACTTTGTTATTCTTTCAACGCAAAACAAAAATAATAATTTTGTTTATATCTTTCAATGCAAAACTATGTGACGGCAAGGAATTTCGCTTGGTCCGAACCAGTCGCTAAACCGATCCAGGCCGTTCGAAACGCCCTATCATTTGAGAACAAGACAAAACAGGACGCATACCAAAGAACATTTCATTGTATATTACAACAATGCATCAGATTACTAGAATATACAGAGTATAAAAGAATAAATATTACACAGAAATATCAGAGATTTAAATTACATTTAAATACATAGCAGCGGAAAATAATACAATACACAACTAGAAGGAGATATACGGATACAAAGCTTTCCGGATACCGTTCCAGCTGTAAACCAGGATCCTGTGATTATAAATCTGCAAAACCAAAACTACTAGCTGCCCGTGTCAAAATAAGGGCACCCAGAGTTTAGGTTAAAACAATAAACTCCAGGTCAGTCATGTGACTGGTGTGAGAACTAAAACAGTTAATCTTTATTTTAAAGTTAGGTAAATCAAGGGACCACGCCGTATAACACGGAACGGGTTTCCTCCCAAGAATACCAGTGCATAAAACAAACAGCGCAATGCTAAATAAAGAAAAATGAAGCTGTTATAAGACCCAGGTCCTATCACACAATGCAACGCAAGCCGGGGGATAGGGTTTTCCCTTATAACAGCCAAAGAATGCTTGATACGTTTAAAACAAATCATTTGATACTATTATAATTGCATAGTGTATAAAAAAACTTCAAATCATAAGTATCAATCATAGGCGACATGAGCATCCCAAGCCACTATGTCGCCATATATAGGTTTACAAATAAACCCGCAAAGTTACGTATTTGGAAATTGGATTTCCGTCTATGAACCGAGGCTAGGGATCGTCCTCTATCGATTCGAGACTCTCTAGCCCGAGCCTTCGGAACAGCCGCAACTGCCCCATGGAGCGACAGGGTCGGTCCACCGATGTGGATTATAGTGCCTGAACAATACGTTTCCCCGCCCTTTGGGGCGTAAATGAGCCAACTAAATGACTCCATCGGTTCGAGAACGACCGATCAATCCGAGGCGCCTCGCAACAGCAACAACCACATAAGTCAAACTCGTCAGGGCGTGTAAAACCACTGACGCCACTTCTAACTAGAAAGAAACGCATGCCCTCCCTGAGGTCCTCTCCCGTTTTTGGTTCACAACCGGGGTGCGAAACTCGCGAAGCAAACGTTACACAAAGCTACGCCACGAAGGCCGTGCTCCGATCATCACCACAAGACTTTGCTTTTCAACAGAAGCCTCGATCAATTGCCACTTAGGCATGCCACACAGGCAATTCACTCCATGCGTTTGATATCCATCAATATATAACCCCTGAGCTCGTACGTCTCAGAGAAGGGCGTTAAGCAAGAGAATAAATTCTCCGCCGCCAAACAGATATATATTTAATAGAGATCAATCACACGGACTAAAATCCAATGTCAGACACACAGTCCATTTACAAGTCCGTTCTGGGGCTGAACGAAACCGGAGGCACCTAGTACCCCGCATATCCATCGATCTCCAAGTACGTCTGGATGATCACTAACTGTTTCGATCTTCTTGGGTGTACAGCCCAATCAAGATCATCAGTAATCCCCCAAACGACGTGAAGACTTCCGGTCTTCGACCACCGTCTTCATCTTCAACTTATCGTCGTATCAGTTATTCAGAATTGGATAAACCCGGTCTTTCCGAATAACTCGCGTATATTTTAAATAAGTGTTACACAAACACAACATACGCCTCATTCCAATTCATTTGTCACTAACCGTAAATTAATCAAGAGAATAATTTCCCAAATATTAACCCCGAAGGCCGAAACCAACATCAGATCAATATCCAGAAAACCATTCTGCTTGGCTAACCGACAGTTAGTTTCTAAATTTCACATTCATAGGGAAATGTTCCCATTAATTTTATCGCAGATAAATTCTTTGAATTTATTCATTAATCTATTTTTGAATATCAATTCAAACTAGTCGGGATTAGCGAACCTTACCGAAGTAATCATTTGTTTTAATTTCCCAATCCCAACCTATTCATCCCATGATGTAAAACTGGTTATACTTCATATCTAACACCACGGTGTTATCGGTAAATTCAATTACCATTTCACGTTCAAATCTAATTAAAGACTTAACTATCGCCTGGAGCAAAACTGGTGATACTCCATTTTCGATCATTTCAATCTAATTAAAGATTCATTAAAACTCCACTTAGTTTTAATCTTTGACTGGGTTAAAGAATCAGTGTCATTTAAAACACAGTTCACGATAAACCCAAAGTCACATTCCATTGATTATCGGGTTAAAGAACGAGTGTTATTTAAAACACTGTCCACGATAAACCCAAAAATCAATATCAATTCAATTCCAATTAAATATTATTTAATTGGTACACTTCATTAAATCTAAATAAAAAGATTTAACCTTTTCTCAACTGGGTTCAAGAATAGTGTTAGTGAAGACACCGCTCACGACAAACCCAAATCACATTCGATATTCAATACAAGGCTCTGAATAGAAAATATATCGGCTTATATTCAATATCGAATTCTACGACTAACAAATGTCGTATTGGAAATAACGATATAAATATATATCTTTCAAATTTCCATAACAACCCCTGTATAATCACGAATTCCAACATCGAAATATTCCGAAGACAATTTCGATTCAAATCCACTCCAATGCAATCATTGGATATTCTGGTTATTTTTAAAACCCTTTTTAAATTCAATTTATTTATTTAAAAATAAATAGAATTATAATTCTAGTTCAAAACCAGTTCATTTCGATAAAAATCTATTTTTATCTTTTCAAATATGGAGTTTTTCATCCCAATTCTTTCTAAATCATTTCTTATGATTTTACACAAATTATTACTATTTTTAATAATTTTACCGAGGCCTGTACAGTCGATTTCCATCAACGGTCATCGAACTGCACTTACAGCGACCTTTTTCAAATTTGATTTGGACATAATTCCAAATCCAACCGTTAGATTTCAAATTTCTAATATTCGTTAGAAAGCTCTTTTCGATACGAACCCAACGGTTCCGGTTTTAGGAGAATCCGACGGTCGGATCTCACGCAATGTCCGTTTGAAATAAATGGTCGAAATTCACGAACTGCCGCGGCGCGGCGCGTTCTATTCAGGCCATTATATTATATATATAATATATATAATATATACTTCGTCGATTTCTATTTAAAACGAATTATATAAATAGTTTTAAAATCGTTTCAAAAGCAATTTCAACTTTCTTTTCAATTCAAATCAAAATTGAATTCTTCTTTATAAATTCGTTTTAAAATTCATTTCTATTCAATTCAAATTTTAATTCAATTTGAATTCATTTCAATTCACTTTCAATTCAATTTGAATTCGTTTTCAATTCAATTCATTTCAAAATCGTTTTCAATTCAATTCATTTCGAAATCGTTTTCAATTCAATTCATTTCGAAATCGTTTTCAATTCAATTCATTTCAAAATATTCGATTTCGAAATCACTTTTCAATATTCATTTTAAAATGAATAAAATCGATATAAATATCGTTCACGTCAAAATGGCGTCAATCTAATCAACACGGCTTCATAAATTTCTATTTTCAAATATTCTATTTCAAATATTTCTTTTTCAAAATAGTTGTTATTATCAAAATATTTCGTTCAACACATGACCAATCTCAATGGATGAGTACTGTCAACACATGAACCTTTATTTTATAATATTCTTTATTTTTCAAATTGGAATGAGGCCCAATCAATAACCATATAAAGTTAATTATATGGATTCCATACAACAAATGTATATAATAGCAACGATAGATAATCAACCATCAACCAAAGTGCACTACACTGTATAAGCATCAAATATAGATATCTAACGCTTATAACAGCCTGTCAATCAATCGATCGACATATTTAATCAATCAGGATGAGTGAGATTCATATTTCATCCCAACACCCGTGTGGGGTTTTCAAACAATCAAACACAGATTTTAGTTGTGCAGTTGGGCGATGTGTAAAATTTATCGTCCCAATCAATATCAGTCAAATCAGTGTATATAAACAAATCGGCCGATTTGTTTATAAATATTTATTTATTCACTTTCACGTTAAAAATTATATTTTTAACGATAAAACATTTTATTCAACCTATGAATATTCTATTCGGTTCATTTATTCAATAAAATGATATTTTTATTTTTCTAACATATTTTAGAAAATTTCGGCGGCATAACGGCACGATACTAGAAACGGGACAAGGCCTAGCCTTATCCCCGGACTAGTGAAGGCCCACGCCATTCACATATCAATCAAATTCACCAAACAATCAAATTCAAATCAAATCATCAAACTAATTTATGCAACCAAACAAACAAGTCCATGGTCTGTGGACGATTGTGTCGGGTGCTACTAAGCACCGTCTGCATCCTAGTATGTATATATATATATATATATATATATATATATATATATATATATATATAACTAGAAAAGAAATTGAAAGGTGAGAAATTCTCACAGATAGCTATCCAATCATCTTGACTCTTCTTTTATAGAAATCTTAGCCAATCTCGCCTTTTGTCGCCTTCGTTGCTCGTATCCGCTACATATGTAAAAATCGAATTTTTACTTCGCTATTCAATATATAAAAATCACATTTTTATTTCGAAGTTCAATATATAAAAATCATATTTTTATTTCGATGTTCAATATATAAAAATCATATTTTTATTTCGATGTTCAATATATAAAAATCATATTTTTATTTCGATGTTCAATATATAAAAATCATATTTTTATTTCGAAGTTCAACATATAAAAATCATATTTTTATTTCGAAGTTCAACATATAAAAATCATATTTTTATTTCGATGTTCAATATATAAAAATCATATTTTTATTTCGATGTTCAATATATAAAAATCATATTTTTATTTCGATGTTCAATATATAAAAATCATATTTTTATTTCGAAGTTCAACATATAAAAATCATATTTTTATTATGTTATCATATAGATAAAATTCCATTTCAAAAATATAGATTTCGCCTTCATAAAAATAAAGATTTCTCCTTTTCTACTATAAAGATTTCGCCTTTTCTAATATTAAAAATCCGAACTTTACGAAAGCAAAAATCTTATTTTTTTTCTTTTCTAAAAATATACCCTTTCCTATTTAAGCAAAAATCATAATTCTACATCCTCTAAATAGTAAAGATTATATTTTTAATACTTTAAAAATATAAAAATCATATTTTTCTTACTTTAAAAATATAAAAACCATATTTTTTTCTATGCAAATATAATCAAACCATTTCAATTTGCTGAAATATGTATTAAAAATCAGATTTTATAAATTAAACTAACAAAAAAACTGAAATTAAATAAAAATAAATGAAGGAGCTTACTGTTTTACTGTCGGAGGGTGCTGATGGTGGTCTCGGCAGGTGGAGCTCGCATGGGGGTGGCTCAGGCCAGAGCGGCGGCTAGGGTTTGGCACTGTGGTGGGCTTCCGAGGGTTTGGGGGGGGGGGGGGGGTTTCAAATGAAGTCGCGTGATGCGGAGGGGAAGAAGAACGATGGGGGGGGGGGGCGCGCGATCGTTAGCCAGAGGAGGGGGATACGGCGGTGGCGCCAGGGGGACGGTGGGCGGCTGTCGCATTTCTTTTTAGGTTTAGGTTTTTTTTTTTCAGAAGTCAACGGTAGAAAAAAGGGGGGGTAGTTAAAGAGATATATATATTTATTTTTCTATTTTTCCATTCAAAAAGTATCTTTTAAATTCGAACTCGAAACGAGGCCCAACGACTGTCGTCCATAGCTAATTACCCCCATTCCGAACACAATGGGATATGTATCGCAAGTTGATTTGACCGTTTCGATCAGTTTTCGTTAAATCTACTTTTAAATCGCTATACTGAATTTTAAACGTACATTTCAAATTACCGGGGTCACATACGAACTTTAAAAATTCTAGAAAAATATTTTCTAGCTTCGTATTGACGATACGGTCCTAACAAAACTAGTTTCGTCGAATTCTGAGACCGTTGGAAAATTGGCCAATTTCCAGTCGATTAAAATCAACTGAAACTGGTCAAACGCGTTTTCCTTTGCCACGCTCACATATTGAATCGAAAAATTATGAAATTTGAAACCTAGAAATAACTTTACATCACGGATCCAACAAAACTGGTTTCGTCAAAATCCGAGGTCGTTTGCAAAATGTCTATTTTTAAGGGCCTGAATTCCATAGCGACTATTCAGAATTTTCAACTGGATATATCTTTTGATCCCCGCTATGAAATCTTGATTTTTCGGATTCGTTGGAAAGATACCATCAATTAGATCCTAATGATTTTGGTTTCACTAAACTCCGGATTGTTTTGCACCCGGTACATTCAATTGAAGTTTGAAATCAAATTATCGAACTACCGCGCCATTTTCAATTTCTTTATAATTATATATAAATATTTATATTCTAACGACGACGTATATAATATATACGTTCTAAATATATTCAAAATAAATTTTACGTTGTTTTTATTTAAAATAATTCATTTTAAATAATCAAAATTCGCTAAAATTGCCAATTTAAAATTTTCAAACTGGCTCGCATTTTCCGGGTTGTTACAATCTCCCCCACTTAAAACTTTTCATCCCCGAAAAGGAACAAAGTCGAAAGTGGTTTGATCAATCAACTCTACGTTCGATCTGGCTTCCATTCTCCAACTTTTCAGTTTCTGAGAATTTTCAAAAACTTCAAAAATTTGGCTAACACCCTAAATTTTCGAAAAATTTCGCCATAACCTCCCCTGCATCGGGAGCATCGGGGAATTTCAAATAGCATCCCCGGTCCTTCAGATCTCAAAAAGAAAAAGAAAAAGCCAAGCGGCTAGCCAATAGGCTCATAAAATCATCATCACCCAAACAAAACAGTAAATTATGTAGTAAACATGTACCTATTTGTCGGGCAAACAAATTTTATTCTCTGCTCTAGCCTCCTTGCTATGACCTGTTCAATGAAAGTACATGTATATGCTAGCAAATGCGACCAATTTTCAATACAATTCAATATTTGATACTATTAGGCAAAATGGTTCAAAATTATCAAACAAATAAACAAACAACACAAACATCAATCAATTAGTGGATTAGAGTTTCAAATTGATAACTTTGATACATAGTCAAAAATCAGATTTTTGATGCCAAATCACAACAATAGGCCCTATCTAATTTTGGTTCTCACACCAGTCAATAGGAAGTATATAGAAATCTCCCTTTCGTCACTCGAACATAATTTCTGATGATGATGCATCAATCATCAGAGTTCTCTACGGGCGACTTAGAAGGTGATTCTATATCTACCCAGTATATCAAAACTTCGAATACACGCGGATCAGACGTATACGCAAAATCTATATATACTGGATTGTCCAAATTCATTAAAATAAATAATCAAATACGAATAGTTGATTAAATTTTCAAAACAAATTTTGTTTTCATTTTTAAAAATATACTCTTCACACTCGTTCTAGGATACTACTGATCCTATCTCTAACGAGTCATTCTAATTGGATATTACTAATCCAATATCTGATGAATTCTTTCGTATGGTTCTAATGTGTCTTGTTCTCGAGCTCTGTAAACCAAAGCTCTGATACCAACTGTGACGGCAAGGAATTTCGCTCGGTTCGAACCAGTCGCTAAACCGATCCAGGCCGTTCGAAACACCCTATCGTTTGAGAACAAGACAAAACAGGACGCATAACAAAGAACATTTCATTGTATATTACAACAATGCATCAGATTACTAGAATATACAGAGTATAAAAGAATAAATATTACACAGAAATATCAGAGATTTAAATTACATTTAAATACATAGCAGCGGAAAATAATACAATACACAACTAGAAGGAGATATACAGATACAAAGCTTTCCGGATACCGTTCCAGCTGTAAACCAGGATCCTGTGATTATAAATCTGCAAAACCAAAACTACTAGCTGCCCGTGTCAAAATAAGGGCACCCAGAGTTTAGGTTAAAACAATAAACTCCAGGTCAGTCATGTGACTGGTGTGAGAACTAAAACAGTTAATCTTTATTTTAAAGTTAGGTAAATCAAGGGACCACGCCGTATAACACGGAACGGGTTTCCTCCCAAGAATACCAGTGCATAAAACAAACAGCGCAATGCTAAATAAAGAAAAATGAAGCTGTTATAAGACCCAGGTCCTATCACACAATGCAACGCAAGCCGGGGGATAGGGTTTTCCCTTATAACAGCAAAAGAATGCTTGATACGTTTAAAACAAATCATTTGATACTATTATAAGTGCATAGTGTATAAAACAACTTCAAATCATAAGTATCAATCATAGGCGACATGAGCGTCCCATGCCACTATGTCGCCATATATAGGTTTACAAATAAAACCACAAAGTTACGTATTTGGAAATTGGATTTCCGTCTATGAACCGAGGCTAGGGATCGTCCTCTACCGATTCGAGACTCTCTAGCCCGAGCCTCCGGAACAGCCGCAACTGCCCCATGGAGCGACAGGGCCGGTCCACCGATGTGGATTATAGTGCCTGAACAATACGTTTCCCCGCCCTTTGGGGCGTAAATGAGCCAACTAAATGACTCCATCGGTTCGAGAAGGACCGATCAATCCGAGGCGCCTCGCAACAGCAACAACCACATAAGTCAAACTCGTCAGGGCGTGTAAAACCACTGACGCCACTTCTAACTAGAAAGAAACGCATGCCCTCCCTGAGGTCCTCTCCCGTTTTTGGTTCACAACCGGGGTGCGAAACTCGCGAAGCAAACGTTACACAAAGCTACGCCACGAAGGCCGTGCTCCGATCATCACCACAAGACTTTGCTTTTCAACAGAAGCCTCGATCAATTGCCACTTAGGCATGCCACACAGGCAATTCACTTCATGCGTTTGATATCCATCAATATATAACCCCTGAGCTCGTACGTCTCAGAGAAGGGCGTTAAGCAAGAGAATAAATTCTCCGCCGCCAAACAGATATATATTTAATAGAGATCAATCACACGGACTAAAATCCAATGTCAGACACACAGTCCATTTACAAGTCCGTTCTGGGGCTGAACGAAACCGGAGGCACCTATTACCCCGCATATCCATCGATCTCCAAGTACGTCTGGATGATCACTAACTGTTTCCATCTTCTTGGGTGTACAGCCCAATCAAGATCATCAGTAATCCCCCAAACGACGTGAAGACTTCCGGTCTTCGACCACCGTCTTCATCTTCGACTTATCGTCGTATCAGTTATTCAGAATGGGATAAACCCGGTCTTTCCGAATAACTCGCGTATATTTTAAATAAGTGTTACACAAACACAACATACGCCTCATTCCAATTCATCAGTCACTAACCGTAAATTAATCAAGAGAATAATTTCCCAAATATTAACCCCGAAGGCCGAAACCAACATCAGATCAATATCCAGAAAACCATTCTGCTTGGCTAACCGACAGTTAGTTTCTAAATTTCACATTCATAGGGAAATGTTCCCATTAATTTTATCGCAGATAAATTCTTTGAATTTATTCATTAATCTATTTTTGAATATCAATTCAAACTAGTCGGGATTAGCGAACCTTACCGAAGTAATCATTTGTTTTAATTTCCCAATCCCAACCTATTCATCCTATGAAGTAAAACTGGTTATACTTCATATCTAACACCACGGTGTTATCGGTAAATTCAATTACCATTTCACGTTCAAATCTAATTAAAGACTTAACTATCGCCTGGAGCAAAACTGGTGATACTCCATTTTCGATCATTTCAATCTAATTAAAGATTCATTAAAACTCCACTTAGTTCTAATCTTTGACTGGGTTAAAGAATCAGTGTCATTTAAAACACAGTTCACGATAAACCCAAAGTCACATTCCATTGATTATCGGGTTAAAGAACGAGTGTTATTTAAAACACTGTCCACGATAAACCCAAAAATCAATATCAATTCAATTCCAATTAAATATTATTTAATTGGTACACTTCATTAAATCTAAATAAAAAGATTTAACCTTTTCTCAACTGGGTTCAAGAACAGTGTTAGTGAAGACACCACTCACGACAAACCCAAATCACATTCGATATTCAATACAAGGCTCTGAATAGAAAATATATCGGCTTATATTCAATATCGAATTCTACGACTAACAAATGTCGTATTGGAAATAACGATATAAATATATATCTTTCAAATTTCCATAACAACCCCTGTATAATCACGAATTCCAACATCGAAATATTCCGAAGACAATTTCGATTCAAATCCACTCCAATGCAATCATTGGATATTCTGGTTATTTTTAAAACCCTTTTTAAATTCAATTTATTTATTTAAAAATAAATAGAATTATAATTCTAGTTCAAAACCAGTTCATTTCGATAAAAATCTATTTTTATCTTTTCAAATATGGAGTTTTTCATCCCAATTCTTTCTAAATCATTTCTTATGATTTTACACAAATTATTACTATTTTTAATAATTTTACCGAGGCCTGTACAGTCGATTTCCATCAACGGTCATCGAACTGCACTTACAGCGACCTTTTTCAAATTTGATTTGGACATAATTCCAAATCCAACCGTTAGATTTCAAATTTCTAATATTCGTTAGAAAGCTCTTTTCGATACGAACCCAAAGGTTCCGGTTTTAGGAGAATCCGACGGTCGGATCTCACGCAATGTCCGTTTGAAATAAATGGTCGAAATTCACGAACTGCCGCGGCGCGTTCTATTCAGGCCATTATATTATATATATAATATATATAATATATACTTCGTCGATTTCTATTTAAAACGAATTATATAAATAGTTTTAAAATCGTTTCAAAAGCAATTTCAACTTACTTTTCAATTCAAATCAAAATTGAATTCTTCTTTATAAATTCGTTTTAAAATTCATTTCTATTCAATTCAAATTTTAATTCAATTTGAATTCATTTCAATTCACTTTCAATTCAATTTGAATTCGTTTTCAATTCAATTCATTTCGAAATCGTTTTCAATTCAATTCATTTCGAAATCGTTTTCAATTCAATTCATTTCGAAATCGTTTTCAATTCAATTCATTTCAAAATATTCGATTTCGAAATCACTTTTCAATATTCATTTTAAAATGAATAAAATCGATATAAATATCGTTCACGTCAAAATGGCGTCAATCTAATCAACACGGCTTCATAAATTTCTATTTTCAAATATTCTATTTCAAATATTTCTTTTTCAAAATAGTTGTTATTATCAAAATATTTCGTTCAACACATGACCAATCTCAATGGATGAGTACTGTCAACACATGAACCTTTATTTTATAATATTCTTTATTTTTCAAATTGGAATGAGGCCCAATCAATAACCATATAAAGTTAATTATATGGATTCCATACAACAAATGTATATAATAGCAACGATAGATAATCAACCATCAACCAAAGTGCACTACACTGTATAAGCATCAAATATAGATATCTAACGCTTATAACAGCCTGTCAATCAATCGATCGACATATTTAATCAATCAGGATGAGTGAGATTCATATTTCATCCCAACACCCGTGTGGGGTTTTCAAACAATCAAACACAGATTTTAGTTGTGCAGTTGGGCGATGTGTAAAATTTATCGTCCCAATCAATATCAGTCAAATCAGTGTATATAAACAAATCGGCCGATTTGTTTATAAATATTTATTTATTCACTTTCACGTTAAAAATTATATTTTTAACGATAAAACATTTTATTCAACCTATGAATTTCTATTCGGTTCATTTATTCAATAAAATGATATTTTTATTTTTCTAACATATTTTAGAAAATTTCGGCAGCATAACGGCACGATACTAGAAACGGGACAAGGCCTAGCCTTATCCCCGGACTAGTGAAGGCCCACGCCATTCACATATCAATCAAATTCACCAAACAATCAAATTCAAATCAAATCATCAAACTAATTTATGCAACCAAACAAACAAGTCCATGGTCTGTGGACGATTGTGTCGGGTGCTACTAAGCACCGTCTACATCCTAGTATATATATATATATATATAAAACTAGAAAAGAAATTGAAAGGTGAGAAATTCTCATAGATAGCTATCCAATCATCTTGACTCTTCTTTTATAGAAATCTTCGCCAATCTCGCCTTTTGTCGCCTTCGTTGCTCGTATCCGCTACATATGTAAAAATCGAATTTTTACTTCGCTATTCAATATATAAAAATCACATTTTTATTTCGAAGTTCAATATATAAAAATCATATTTTTATTTCGATGTTCAATATATAAAAATCATATTTTTATTTCGATGTTCAATATATAAAAATCATATTTTTATTTCGAAGTTCAACATATAAAAATCATATTTTTATTTCGAAGTTCAACATATAAAAATCATATTTTTATTTCGAAGTTCAACATATAAAAATCATATTTTTATTTCGATGTTCAACATATAAAAATCATATTTTTATTTCGATGTTCAATATATAAAAATCATATTTTTATTTCGATGTTCAATATATAAAAATCATATTTTTATTTCGAAGTTCAACATATAAAAATCATATTTTTATTATGTTATCATATAGATAAAATTCCATTTCAAAAATATAGATTTCGCCTTCATAAAAATAAAGATTTCTCCTTTTCTACTATAAAGATTTCGCCTTTTCTAATATTAAAAATCCGAACTTTTAGATATTAAAAATCCGAACTTTACGAAAGCAAAAATCTTATTTTTTTCTTTTCTAAAAATATACCCTTTCCTATTTAACCAAAAATCATAATTCTACATCCTCTAAATAGTAAAGATTATATTTTTAATACTTTAAAAATATAAAAATCATATTTTTCTTACTTTAAAAATATAAAAACCATATTTTTTTCTATGCAAATACAATCAAACCATTTCAATTTGCTGAAATATGTATTAAAAATCAGATTTTATAAATTAAACTAACAAAAAAACTGAAATTAAATAAAAATAAATGAAGGAGCTTACTGTTTTACTGTCGGAGGGTGCTGATGGTGGTCTCGGCAGGTGGAGCTCGCGTGGGGGTGGCTCAGGCCAGAGCGGCGGCTAGGGTTTGGCACTGCGGTGGGCTTCCGAGGGTTTGGGGGGGGGGGGGGGTTTCAGATGAAGTCGCGCGATGCGGAGGGGAAGAAGAACGATGGGGGGGGCGCGATCGTTAGCCAGAGGAGGGGGATACGGCGGTGGCGCCAGGGGGACGGTGGGCGGCTGTCGCGTTTCTTTTTAGGTTTAGGTTTTTTTTTTTCAGAAGTCAACGGTAGAAAAAAGGGGGGGTAGTTAAAGAGATATATATATATATATTTATTTATTTTTCTATTTTTCCATTCAAAAAGTATCTTTTAAATTCGAACTCGAAACGAGGCCCAACGACTACCGTCCATAGCTAATTACCCCCATTCCGAACACAATGGGATATGTATCGCAAGTTGATTTGACCGTTTCGATCAGTTTTCGTTAAATCTACTTTTAAATCGCTATACTGAATTTTAAACGTACATTTCAAATTACCGGGGTCACATACAAACTTTAAAAATTCTAGAAAAATATTTTCTAGCTTCGTATTGACGATACGGTCCTAACAAAACTAGTTTCGTCGAATTCTGAGACCGTTGGAAAATTGGCCAATTTCCAGTCGATTAAAATCAACTGAAACTGGTCAAACGCGTTTTCCTTTGCCACGCTCACATATTGAATCGAAAAATTATGAAATTTGAAACCTAGCAATAACTTTACATCACGGATCCAACAAAACTGGTTTCGTCGAAATCCGAGGTCGTTTGCAAAATGTCTATTTTTAAGGGCCTGAATTCCATAGCGACTATTCAGAATTTTCAACTGGATATATCTTTTGATCCCCGCTATGAAATCTTGATTTTTCGGATTCGTTGGAAAGATACCATCAATTAGATCCTAATGATTTTGATTTCACTAAACTCCGGATTGTTTTGCACCCGGTACATTCAATTGAAGTTTGAAATCGAATTATCGAACTACCGCGCCATTTTCAATTTCTTTATAATTATATATAAATATTTATATTCTAACGACGATGTATATAATATATACGTTCTAAATATATTCAAAATAAATTTCACGTTGTTTTTATTTAAAATAATTCATTTTAAATAATCAAAATTCGCTAAAATTGCCAATTTAAAATTTTCAAACTGGCTCGCATTTTCCGGGTTGTTACAAACTAAAATGAAAATTTTGTGTCAATCTTTTCTTTACAAGCAAAATGATGATCTAGTGTTTTAATCTTTTCACATGAAAATGTAAATTTCATATCTTTAATTCTTTTTAATGAAAATCCAATTACATAAAAATGTAATTTTCTTCTTAATTCTTTTAATGAAAATCTTTTTACATAAAAATATAAATTTCACTTACTTTAAATCTAATTACATGAATATTTAATTTTCTTCTTTAAATACTATTTACGTGAAAATGTCAATTAATCCTTTAATCTTAATTACATGAAAATGTAATTTTTCTCCTTAAATCTTAATACATTAAAATGTAAGTCTTCTTCTTAATCTTAATACATTAAAATGTAAATTTTCTTTTTAATCTAATTACATTAAAAATGTAACCTTTCTTTTTAATCTAATTACATTAAAATTGTAACCTTTCTTTTTAATCTAATTACATTAAAATGTAACTCTCCTTTTATACCAATTGACATTAAATGTAACTTTCTTTTTATGCCAATTTACATTAAAATGACATTTTTGTTTAATCCTTTTTAAACTAACAAAAATGTAAATTTGTCCAATCCTTTTTAAATAAACAAAAATGTAAATTCTTGACATTTACATTAAAATGACATTTTTGTTTAACTTTTTTTTGACCAAAAGTAAATGCTTTTGTTTCATTCCTTTATAAATGAGAAAATGTGTTTTTTTTAACTTTATTCTTTTAATGTGACAAATATGTCCATTTTTAATTCATTTCTTTTAATGTGACAAAAATGTCCATCTTTAATTCATTATTTAATAGAAGCAACTTACATTAAAAATGAAATTTTTAATGTCCAACCTTTCTAATGTAATAATTTTACATAAAACATGAAATCTTTTTCTTTGGATAAAAATAACCATGAAAATGCAACTTCATATTCCTAACTTTTATTGTAATTCTAATTGACAGTAAAACATAACATCATGTTTCTAACTTTTTTACTGAAATCCAAGTGACAATAAATATATGTTCATTTTTGGTAACCATAATATGACACTAGAAATATTCATTTCTAATGCATTAACATGACACTTAAAAATATAATGTTCATTTTCAATGTATTAACATAGTGCTAAAAATAATGTTCATTTTAATGTCGATCTCATATCGCTTTTATATTACTACATATGATAACAACTAATATTTTGGGTGTCAATTATTATGTCCATTCCTCAAATTAATACATGTAATCACTTTAAACTTTGGTGTCAACATATGGTGTCAAACTTCATATTTACACATGTAACAACAACTAGACTTTGATGTTGACATTCATATCATATACATAATATTACATGTAATAAACTCTAAGTTTTTGGGTCAACATTCATATGATATACATAATACTACATGTAATAAACTCTATGTTTTGGTGTCAACATTCATATCATATTTACATAATACTACATGTAATAAACTCTAAGTTTTGGTGTCAACATTCATATCATATACATAATACTACGTGTAATATACTCTAATCTTTAATTTCTAACCTTTTTATTTTATTTTAATGAAGTGACAATAAAAATGTAACTTCATTTTTAATCCTTTTTATTTGTATTCAACAATATTAAAACCAAATCTTTTAATTTAAATCTTTTCTCTGTAAAATACAACATTAAAAATTGTAACTTTTTAATGTAAGCCTTTTTATTTTAAAATATCAACATTAAAAATTATTCCTTTTTAATGTAAAACTCTTTATATAAGATAATGACATTAAAAATTGTAACTTTTTAATGTAAAACATTTTATTGTAATCTATAAACATTAAAAATTGAAGCTTTTTAATGTAAACCAATTAATATAATAAGATGACACTAAAAATCTCAACTGTATATTCTAATTTTAATCCATATTTATAGATCTAAAATAAAAATAAGATTTTTATTTCAAATCTAAATCCAACCACAACGAGAGATTAAAGAAAGAGTTTTAATTTCAAATCTATATCTAACAATACGGGATCACAATCAATACAAATAACAAACACAAATTTCCAACTCAATCATCACAGATCTAAATTTATTTACATACATACAAGGATTTCAAATAGCGAGAATAATTTAATTTTAATTAATAAAGTAAGAAATCTCACATCGATTAGAGTTCTGCACTGTTCAGATCCAAAATTGGCTAAATTTCAACTTGCTCAGAATCTGGTCTAGTAAGTTTTTTTGCTGTTTTGCTTCAGTTCAGTTTTTCTCGATTTCCGTGCCCTTCCTTCGACTTTCAGACGAAATGATCAAAGGCAAAGTTGTTCGTTTATGTCTTTGCTACATTTTCTTCAACTGGGCCACTGCCTAATTCTCGACGGTTTGGCCGGAATTCACCAAAATCCAAAATCAGTTTTCTATGTTCAAACTCGGATTCCGGCGAATCCGAGCGACGATAGGTGCTGAATTTTTCGTGGTAAGTAGTGTTTATAGAGATGAACAAAATCCAGAAAGGGTCTGTGTTGATTTGGTTCTGATTTGAAGATATAAGTTGTTGAAGTTTTCGGGGTGTTTCGTGCAAAGGAATTTTAGTGGAAAAAGTGAGCCTCCATTAGAGAGATTAAGATGGAGACTAGAATTAGGTTTAGAAAATGGATTAGGGCTCGATAAATGATAATATATAGGCAATTGTAAATTTTAATTCACCACTCTTTAGTTTAAACACCTTCAATTAAATAATGATTAGCCTTCATGTAATATAATTCTATTACTTTTTAGTCCTTTTCGTGGTTTTAAAATTCGTACGAACACGTACATTATCCAAATTTACTAAAAAATGCAACATAACTATTTATCGACGATACAAATTCAAAGAATGTGGTTTCGTTAAATTCCGAGTCCATATGAATTATTTATGAATTTTTAAAGTACAAAAATTGACCGTTTTCAGTGAAAAATTAATAACAACCAAATAATGACTCGAAAAATTACTAATTTTGGAATCTAAAAATAATTAAATATTCCGGATCCGCAGAAACTGGTTTCATTGGATTCGGAGGTCGTTTGCAAAACTTCCATTTTTAAGGCGTATATATTTAATATTAAAAATACATAAAAATACAAATAATTTCCGAAACTCGAAATAGATCGATGCTTACACTTTTTCAATGTAGAAACATCATTTTGAACTCAATGGAAGTGGTTTCGAGTCCAAATTCATTAGTATGTGAAAAGTAGCTTTTTGGACCATATATATATATATATATATATATATATATATATATATATATATATAAAATCTATAGCGTTTTTCTGAAATTTTAATTTTGATTAAAATAAATTTTTAGTCGTTATTATTTTAAAATAAACTATTTTAAATATTAAAAATCCATTAAAATTTCTAAAATAAAATTTTTAAATTGGCCCCAAAATCCAGGGTTGTTACAAAAAGAATATTCAGGATTGGAATGAGGCGTATGTTGTGTTTTTATAGCACTTGTTTATTATATACGCGAGTTATTCAGAAAGGCCGGGTTTATACCCATTCTGAATAATTGATTCGACGATAAGTGGACGATGAAGAGGTGGTTGAAGACCGGAGGTCTTCACATCGTTTGGATGATTAATGATGTCTTGATTGGGCTGTACACCCAAGACGAGGTAATAAGTGGTGATCGTCCAGATGTACTTGGAGATCGACGGATATGCGAGGATCTCTCTCTCCCTTGTATTGGATATACACGAGAGGAATAAGGTGCCTCCGGTTTCATTCAGACCCAGAACGAACTTGTAAATGGATTGTGTGTCTGACATTGGATTTTATTCTGTGCTGATTGATTTCTATTAAATATATATCTATTTGGTGGCGGAGAATTTATTCTCTTGCTTAACGCCCTTCTCTGAGACGTACGAGCTATAAGGTTATATATCTATAGATATCAGTCGCATGGCATGAGTTGCCTGTGTGGCATGCTGAGATGCAGTGATCAAGGCTTTTTTTAAAAAAGCAGAGTCTTGTGGTTGATGATCAAAGCACAACTTTAATACATCGTAGCTTTGTGTATAGCATTAATTCGCTAGCCTCACACCTCGGTATGAGTTAAAAACGGGATCGTGACTGCAGGGAGTGTACGACATTTCTTTCTAGCTATAGGTGGTGTCAGTGTTTAATCAAGGCCTAATATTTTATATTTTTACCTTTATGGATGTTTGATTGTGAGGCGCCTCGGATATATCAGTCTCTTCGGAGCCGATGGAAGGTCCGATTGGACTGGGAAACATGTGTTCAGGAATAAGCAATCCTCAAACGTAACGGAGGACCAGCCCTGAAGATCCAAGGGTTACCCAGAGTGGGTAGTCCTGAGACATTTGCTAGAGTGTCTCGAAGCGGTGAGGAGCCATCCCTGGCCTCGACTCATGACTAAAATCCAATTTCCAATACGTGATATTTTGATTTTATTTCTAGAGCCTAGTATGGAACATAGTGGGATGGGGCACTATGCCGTCTATGATTGATACATTTATATTTGAAGTTGTTTTCATACACTTTACATTATAATAGTCTCAAAATGATTTGTTTTAAACGTACCAAGCATATTTGGCTATTATAAGGTAAAACTCTATCCTCCGGCTTGCGTTGCATTGTGTGATGGGACCTAAGTCTTATAGTAGCTTCATTTTTTCAAAACGCATTGCGCTGTTTGTTTTATGCACTGGTATTCTAGGGAGGAAACCCGTTCCGTGTTATACGAAGTGGTCCCTTGATTTACTTTATTTTTAAAGTAAAGATTTAATAACGTTTTTAGTTCTCACACCAGTCACATGACTGACCTGGAGTTTATTCTTTCAACCTAAACTTTAGGTGCCCCTATTTCCACACGGGCAGCTAGTAGTTTTGGTTTTGCAGATTTATATTCACAGGATCACGGTTTACAGCTGGAGCGATATTCGGAAAGCTCTATATTCGTATATCTCCTTCAGTGTATTTTTGTATTATTTTCTGTTGCATTGTAATTTGTAAATCTCTGATATTTTCTGTGTAATATTATTTATTCATACTGTAACAACCTGTATTTTCAATAACCTGTTATAACGTAAATCGAGGCAGAATTTAATTTATAAATCTGAATCAAGGGAAACAGGCTATGCCATTGCATTCGTCTCGGAAAAATACGCGAAATAGAGTCCGAGTTTTCGAAAATCGGAGTCCGTATGACCCGATTAAGACCCAACGAAGTTTTCAGAAAATTTCAAAGTAAAAACAGATTTCAAATTCAAGTTTGAATTTGGAAAATTAGGGCAGATTGGGCCAGGCGGGAAAATTCCCGCCAGAGCACCCAAGTCGACAGCCCTGTCGACTTGGGAGTCGACTTGGTTGGACCCAAGTCGACAGCCCTGTCGACTTGGCTGTCGACTGGGTTCAGCCGGGCAGTTTTGCCTGGTGCACCATTTTGGGTTTGTGTTGAGTTTGGGGGCCAGATTCGGTTTTAAGGGCTGAGATTGGAACTAGGGTTTAATCCTAAGGCTAGAACTAATCCTAATCTCTATAAATAAGCCCCTAACCTAACCCTAAATCATCATTAATCAACCCTACAACTAAACTATGGCAAAATCATTCCTCTCATGGCCTCCACTCTCTTCATAAAATTCCTAAATAAATTTCTATGAGAGATTTTCCATGCATACAAGTGTTTTCAAGCTTGTATGAGCATCATTAGCTTGCATTCAAGTCAAGTTTCCATATTTACATCATAAAGCAAGAGTTTTGATCATTTTGGCTCAAGGGTTTTTCTAGTAGAGCTTGCATTTTGGGTTTATTTGATTGCATAAGGGCTTTGTCATATTTTTGTGTCTTCATAAGCATTGTAAGCCCTTTTCTACTTTTATATTTAAACTCTAAAGTTAATGAATGATGCAAGTTGTGTTTGATCATTATGATATGCAAGTTTACTATGATGTGTTATGCAAGTCTATCATGTTATGTATGCAAGTTTGCTATGTTATGATATGCAAGTTGCCATGTTATGATATGCAAGTTTGATATGTTATGATATGCAAGTTTATCATGTTATGTTATGCAAGTTTGCCATGTTATGATATGCAAGTTCATCATGTTATGTTATGCAAGTTTGCTATGTTATGATATGCAAGTTTATCATGTTATGTCATGCAAGTTTGATATGCAAGTTTGTCATATAATATGCAAGTTATTTTATGCAAGTTTGGGTTGATCATTTTGTTCATGTTATCATGTTATGCAAGCTTATCTTGAGTTTATGAGCCTAAAGCTTCAAGCTTTATGCTAAAGGTTGCATTTTGGCAACATGTAAGTTATCATATCCCTTATGATAACTTGCATGTGAGGCTAAATGCGAACTTATGGCCATTTCTACATGTCATTTATCACCATGTATCACCAATATGCTAAGTTTGGTTTTATGCATGCTTTTGAGGCCTAAAAATGTAATATGCAAATATATGAACATATGTACATTTCATATGCCACCATGTTAAACTTGTGGTTTCAACACCTTTATGTCATGATTATGCCAAGTTCCCTCTTTCTATCCTTTATGCGCTATTGCGATATGTAAGCGATGGGATTGCGTTTGGGGTTAGGTAAACTTAAAAGACATAAAAACATAAGATTGGGAATTTACCTATTAAGTTAGGTCTACCCATTGGGAATTTACCTATTAAGTTAGGTCTACCCAAATTCTTGAAAACTTGTAACATGTTTTGGAAACATGATGGACATGACACTTAGAAAATATAAGTGTGACCAACTCGAGGTTGGGTTGAGTTTGTAGTGTAAAACTACCCGGAACCGACCGGCTTAACTAGTTGCTACAAACAATAGGACCCAATGTGAGAAGTTGGTCATGTTGTACCTTGAACCCGAGGTTAGACCAAGTTGGGGTGTAAAGCTACCCGGACCCGCCCGGCTTAACTAGTAACCACAACATGGTCTAATGTGAGAGGTTAAAGCACATTAAATTAATTAATGCCTCATGATTAGGGTTAAGTCATGGTCCACTTAATACTTAACCAATTTGGGCTTGGTAGATTAATCAGGGTTAAGTCGTGAACTCATCGTTACACTTAACCAAGTTAATCCATGATCAGTAAAAGGGTTAAACCGCACTTAACCCACTAGAAAATCCTAGCAATGGGGGTCCACTCCAGCAGTAATCCCAAGTTCGTATCATTAAGACCCTAGGGTCTAGGCTAGGGTGGGGGCACAATTACTGGACTTGAGGTAAGAGACCAAAAACGACGGCAGATGGGTACGCCGGTGTAGTTCCGGGCGGACTATGGTCGTGCACATAGTCCGAAGTCGGGGAAAACATGCACGGGTACCAGTAGATCGAGACTGTGCACTTATGTTTATGGTGTCCAGGGGTTGACACCCTAGGGCTTGATACACCCGACGGGAGACCCTGCACAGTCTGACTACAATTATGTTTGGGCCGCATTGACACCAACACGTGACGAGTTAGGCTTATAGGGAGCCGATCGACTAGACCGTTTGGTTGGACCGCGTATTAGGGTCACTTCATGTTATTGGGCCAAAGCTTGGGCCAAGGGATCAATACTTGTTTATTCAAGTCATGTTAGTTTGCTAGTACACCCGTGGTGCAAAAACCTTAAACCTGATTATGCGATGACACCTTTATCTACTTTGTTAGTTAATCATCATGCTAGTATGTTGTTATCCTTATGTTCATCCCTGCTTCTCATGTCAGTTAACTTTATCAGTTTACATTGATTGTAGTAGGGCTTACTCAGTCTTTTTGACTGACCTGTTTTCCTTTCGCCTCTTTTCTTCCGTTTCCCCCCCCCCCCCCCCGCCCCCCCCCCCCCAGGTTCTCAGGGTGGGAATATTGGAGCTTAGCTTGGATTTCTAATCGCTTGCTTGTGGGATTTTAGCTCATGTACGGTCTTGACATGAAGTTAGCTATGGTTATCACTTATTTTGGGGATAGTACTTATGTATTTCAGTTTTTCAGTGATGTTGTTTTTATCTAGACTTGTGTATTTGGAAAGTTGACATTATGTTGTACCAGACTTGTTTTGAAATAGTTTGAAATCTTCCGCTGTTTTACTTATCTTATTTACTCTGTTTACATATATACATATGTTCTTGTTCTGCCTTGATATATCATTATGCATGTTTACCTGATTCAAACGCCCCTCCAAAGTCAGAGTGCTTGCAAGAGCCACCTTGGCGGAGGTGGGGTGTTACATTTGGTATCAGAGCATATGGTTTACGAGAAGGAACAAAAAGGTTTTTAGAAAACTTTTGGAAAACTATTTTCAAAACCAAGTATAAAGTATTTTCCAAAGAAAAGTCTAGTTTATTTTAAAGGCTATTCCCCAAAAAGCCATTAGCAAAATTCCTTCGTTTTTCCCCATTTTGAATCTGTCTTTTTCTTCGTTTTTAGTATGGCCGATAACTTTGCTATTCCGGAGGGAGTACACGTACCTGTTTGGTATAGGAGACTTTTGGAGGCTAGGGCGACCGAAGCCGGCCCCACAGATGTTCCTCCTCCTCCTCCGGTAGTTAATGTTCCTCCTCCTCCTCCTCCTCCGGTAGTTAATGTTCCTCCTCCTCCTGTCACTGAGGTTCCTCTTCCTCCTCCCCCTCAGCATCCACAAGAGGATTTCGCGGACATTTGCAAAGACTTTAAGGCGATGGGTGGCAAGAATTTCTTTGGAACCGAGACTTATGTAGAGGCAAGAAATTGGTTGAAAGAGACCGAGGATTTATTTGCTATCTTTGGGTTAGACGATCAGAGGAAGATCTTGTTGGCGGTTTGGCTTATGAAGGATGAAGCCGCTTATTGGTAGGAAGTCACCAATGGTACTAGGCCTGTTGAGACTTGGGCCGATTTCAGGGCAAGGTTCGTGCTTAAGTTTCTGTCTTCTGCTGAGGAGAATCTGCAAATGGAGAGGTTCATAACTTTGAAACAAGGAGATATGTCTGTCAAAGAATATGTGAACAAGTTCAATCAGTTAGCTCGTTTTGGCTTGGATATGGTGAATACTCCTCAGAAGAAGGCTCTTCGTTTTGCTAGAGGATTGAATGAGCCGTTGCAGGGATTGGCTATGTCACATATTCCCCATGGGGCCACGTTTGAGAGCTTGGTTGATATGGAGTTACTTCAGGGAGATGTCAAGAAAGAGATCAAGATGAATGATACTCAAGCCAAGAAGACTGATTCCCAGTGGAAAGGAAATCAGGGAAATCCAAGTGGTCAAAGCATTCAAGGCAATCAGAACAAGAACAAGAACAAGAGTCAAGGCAACAAGGGGAACAACAACAAGGGCAAGAACAACAAGGGGAAGTGCCATTATTGCGGTTCAGTTGGGCATCTTATTAAGGATTGTAAGAAGAGGAAAAGGAAGAATGGTGAATGCTTTTTCTGTGGTGAGACTGGACATTTCAGTAAGGATTGCCCGAAGAAGCAAGGGCAAGGCCAGGGTCAGTCTCAGTGTGCTAGACCTTCAGGAGGGCAAGTTCATGCTCTCAATGTCGCTCCAGTTCCCGATCGAGGTAGTATTTCTGTTGAGAGCCTTGTATATATTTCTGATTTTCCAGTTCGTACCTTGTTTGATTCTGGTGCATCGCATAGCTTTATCTCATCTGATCTTGTTGATAGTTTGCACCTTAGTACTAGCTTGGTAGATGATCTCGTCTGTGTCTCAAATCCTATTGGGGGTTCCGCCCATTTGTCTATGATATGTGGGGATTTGAGGATCTCTATACTGAGTGTAGAGTTCTTGTGTAGTGCTTATGTTCTTGGTTTTAGGGGATACGGATTGATATTGGGCATGGATTGGTTGTCTAGATATGGAGCCATCCTTGATTGTGAGCATAGGGTTGTGAGGCTCGTGACTCGCCTCGGAAACACCCTAGAAATTTCTTGTAATCCGAGAGGTCCCGTCATGTTGTGCTATCTTGAATCACTCGACTCGTGAATGGAAACTCTTCAGTCTGTGAGAGTGGTTCGAGAGTATCCAGATGTTTTCGATGAAGTTAGGGGGTTGCCCCCTAAGCGAGAGATTGATTTCCGCATTTATCTGGTGGATAATGCAAAGCCGGTTTCTTTGCCCGTTCGGCACATGGCTCCGCGTGAAAGGCGGGAGCTAAGTAAGCAAGTGAAGGAGTTGCTTGAGAAGAACTTCATTAGACGAAGTATATCTGAATGGGGAGCGCCTGTGGTATTTGCTACCAAGGCAGATGGTTCTCTCCGACTTTGTGTTGACTATCGAGAGTTGAATAAGCTGACTAAGAAGAACAGACACCCGTTACCGAGGATTGATGATCTCTTTGACCAGCTTATCGGTGCTTCTGTTTTCTCTCAGCTTGATCTTGCTACTGGATTCCATCAGCTCAGGGTAGCTGAAGATAGTATAGACAAGATTGCGTTCAGAACTCCAGATGGATTCTTCGAATGGCTTGTCATGCCGTTCGGCTTGACTAATGCACCCGCATATTTCGTGGACTTGATGAGTAAGGTGTTCAGGGAGTTCTTGAACAAGTTTGTCGTGGTCTTCGTAGATGATATTCTGATCTTCTCTAAGGATGAGGAAGAGCACGCAAGGCATCTAGTGGAGGTGATGGATACGCTTAGAGCGCATCAGTTGAAGGCCAAGTTCTCCAAGTCACTTTTGGAGAAGGGAAGTTAGATTCCTTGGGCATATAGTATCTAAGCAAGGCTTAGCGGTGGACCCCGCTAAGGTAGTTGCAGTTCAGGATTGGAAGACTCCAAGGAATGCAACCGAAGTGAGAAGTTTTCTAGGTCTTGCGGGCTTTTACCGGAAGTTCATCAAGGACTTCGCGAAGATTTCCGCTCCTCTCACTAAATTGACGAAGAAGAATTTAGTTTTTGCTTGGAACATAGAATGCGAGCTTGCTTTTCAGAAGCTCAAGAGAGCTCTCACATCAGCACATGTTCTAGCTTTGCCCGATGGAGGGAAGTTATTTACAGTATACACCGATGCATGTGGCACGGGGTTAGGAGTTGTTCTGATGCAAGAAGGAAGAGTGATATGCTTTGGCAGTAGACAACTCAAAGTGCATGAGAAGAATTATCCCACTCATGACTTAGAGTTGGCAGCAATAGTATATGCACTCAAGGCTTGGCGCCATTATCTTCTGGGAGAAAGATTTGAGCTTTATACCGATCACAAGTCATTGAAGTATCTCTTTTCTCAGAAGGATCTGAATCTGAGGCAACAAAGATGGATGGAATTCTTGGCGTCCTACGATTTTGAGATAGCTTATACCCCTGGCAAGGGGAATGTGGTAGCAGATGCATTGAGTAGAAAAAGGTTGACTCAGAGTCCTCTATTCGTTGAGATGAAGAATTTAGAGTATGTGGCAACCTTTGATTTTTCTTTGGCGATTGAGTCGATGACCGGTTCTTTAGCATCTCTGGAACTCAGACCTACCCTTCTTGATCAAGTTGGGGCTTCGCAGAGAGAAGACCCTCAGATAGTTGAGATTATGGATAAGCTGATTCGAGGAGAGGCGTCTAGTCATCTCGCTCGATATTCTATTGATGACAAGGGTTGGCTGAGGAGAGACGGAAGGTTATGTGTTCCAATGGTAGAAGATTTAGTAAGAAAAGTTCTTGAGGAAGCGCATCGCTCTAAGTTGACTATACATCCGGGCGGAGATAAGATGTATAAAGATATGAAGCGCATTTTCTTTTGGCCTGGGATGAAGAAGGATGTGGCAGAGTTTGTCTCTAGATGTATCATTTGCCAGCAAGTTAAGGCCGAGTCGAAGAAGCCCGGTGGGCTATTGCATCCTCTAGACGTTCCACTATGGAAGTGGGAGAGTATTTCCATGGATTTTATCGATGGGCTACCAAGGTCAAGGAAAGGGAATACGAGCATTTGGGTTATTGTGGATAGACTTACGAAGAGTGCTCATTTCATTCCGGTGAAGAGCAAGAGGACCGCATCTTGGCTAGCGTCTGTATATCTTCGTGAGATTGTGAGACTACATGGAGTCCCTTCTAGTATAGTCAGTGACCGTGACCCAATCTTTACAAGTCAATTCTGGAATAGCTTGCAAGAAGCTATGGGCACGAGGTTGAATCTAAGTACGGCTTATCACCCACAGACGGACGGTCAAACCGAAAAGGTGAATAGGGTACTTGAGGATCTGTTGAGGCTTTGTATTCTGGATTTTGGTGGTACTTGGGAAGACCATCTTCCTCTTGTTGAGTTTGCATATAATAATAGTTATCAGGCAAGCATAGGGATGGCACCATTTGAAGCTTTATATGGGAGGTCGTGCAAGTCGCCTACATGTTGGTGGGAGACTACAGATGAGCTTATACTTGGGCCTGATATGATCAGAGATACATCCGAGAAGGTCGAGTTGATTCGGAGACAGATGAAAGCGGCCCAAGACCGACAGAAATCCTATGTTGATAAGCGAAGAACTGATTTGGAGTTTGATGTCGGGGATATGGTTTTCGTGAAGGTTTCTCCTTTGCGAAATGTGGTCCGATTTGGAGCCGTTGGGAAGTTAGCACCGAGGTTTGTTGGACCATTCCCTATTACAGAGAGGATCGGGCAGATGGCTTATAGAGTGGAGTTGCCCGAGAAGCTTGCCGGAGTACACGATGTTTTTCATGTCTCGCATCTCCGGAAGTGTTTACATGAATCTGCAGAGGTTGTTGAGCCGAGTGTTCTGAAAGATGTAGAAGTGGAGAAAGAGGCTACCTTGAGGAGAGCTCTGATTCATATCTTGGGAACGGAGACCAAGAAGCTAAGGAATCGAGAGGTCAAGTTGGTGAAGGTTCAATGGGGTGAAGCCGAAGAAGACGCAACTTGGGAAACCGAGGAGAAGATGCGTGGGCTTTATCCATTCCTTTTTGAGGGTACACTCTCAATCTCTTTTCTTAGTTAGCATATCTTTCTCTTTGCTATCCATATTTATCTAGTTTATCGTGTTAATCTTGTCATGAGAACCTTAGGTAGAAACCCTTTGGATGAAACATGTGTTTGAAACATGTTATGCTTGATGGTTGCAAGTGGTTGCAAGTGTTTGCAAGTGGTTACTCGTGGATGCATTATACACGTTAGGCACTAGATCGGCTCACACACTCCTCATATTGCATATGCATGAGTGTTTACGCTTATTCATGGATGAAAATTTTTGTGTTATCACATGAATGTTGCATATGGATGTATGTTATGTGCACACATATAGATGTTATACATTATGTTAGGAATTGCATACATATGGATTCATTTCACTAACATAATTTGCATTGATGATATTTGCATTAGGTAAGTACATATACACACACCTTTGCATATGTTCATACAACATTTAGAATCTTGTAAGGACAATGATTGCTCGTGGATGATGTTTTGAGTAGATGGATGTTGGATGGTAGGATACGTCCTTCCTAACTTGAAGATTTCGGGGACGAAATCCTTTAAGGAGGGGAGAATGTAACAACCCGTATTTTCAATAACCTGTTATAACGTAAATCGAGGCAGAATTTAATTTATAAATCTGAATCAAGGGAAACGGGCTATGCCATTGCGTTCGTCTCGGAAAAATACGCGAAATAGAGTCCGAGTTTTCGAAAATCGGAGTCCGTATGACCCGATTAAGACCCAACGAAGTTTTCAGAAAATTTCAAAGTAAAAACAGATTTCAAATTCAAGTTTGAATTTGGAAAATTAGGGCAGATTGGGCCAGGCGGGAAAATTCCTGCCAGAGCACCCAAGTCGACAGCCCTGTCGACTTGGGAGTCGACTTGGTTGGACCCAAGTCGACAGCCCTGTCGACTTGGCTGTCGACTGGGTTCAGCCGGGCAGTTTTGCCTGGTGCACCATTTTGGGTTTGTGTTGAGTTTGGGGGCCAGATTCGGTTTTAAGGGCTGAGATTGGAACTAGGGTTTAATCCTAAGGCTAGAACTAATCCTAATCTCTATAAATAAGCCCCTAACCTAACCCTAAATCATCATTAATCAACCCTACAACTAAACTATGGCAAAATCATTCCTCTCATGGCCTCCACTCTCTTCATAAAATTCCTAAATAAATTTCTATGAGAGATTTTCCATGCATACAAGTGTTTTCAAGCTTGTATGAGCATCATTAGCTTGCATTCAAGTCAAGTTTCCATATTTACATCATAAAGCAAGAGTTTTGATCATTTTGGCTCAAGGGTTTTTCTAGTAGAGCTTGCATTTTGGGTTTATTTGATTGCATAAGGGCTTTGTCATATTTTTGTGTCTTCATAAGCATTGTAAGCCCTTTTCTACTTTCATATTTAAACTCTAAAGTTAATGAATGATGCATGTTGTGTTTGATCATTATGATATGCAAGTTTACTATGATGTGTTATGCAAGTCTATCATGTTATGTATGCAAGTTTGCTATGTTATGATATGCAAGTTGCCATGTTATGATATGCAAGTTTGATATGTTATGATATGCAAGTTTATCATGTTATGTTATGCAAGTTTGCCATGTTATGATATGCAAGTTCATCATGTTATGTTATGCAAGTTTGCTATGTTATGATATGCAAGTTTATCATGTTATGTCATGCAAGTTTGATATGCAAGTTTGTCATATAATATGCAAGTTATTTTATGCAAGTTTGGGTTGATCATTTTGTTCATGTTATCATGTTATGCAAGCTTATCTTGGGTTTATGAGCCTAAAGCTTCAAGCTTTATGCTAAAGGTTGCATTTTGGCAACATGTAAGTTATCATATCCCTTATGATAACTTGCATGTGAGGCTAAATGCGAACTTATGGCCATTTCTACATGTCATTTATCACCATGTATCACCAATATGCTAAGTTTGATTTTATGCATGCTTTTGAGGCCTAAAAATGTAATATGCAAATATATGAACATATGTACATTTCATATGCCACCATGTTAAACTTGTGGCTTCAACACCTTTATGTCATGATTATGCCAAGTTCCCTCTTTCTATCCTTTATGCGCTATTGCGATATGTAAGCGATGGGATTGCGTTTGGGGTTGGGTAAACTTAAAAGACATAAAAAACATAAGATTGGGAATTTACCTATTAAGTTAGGTCTACCCATTGGGAATTTACCTATTAAGTTAGGTCTACCCAAATTCTTGAAAACTTGTAACATGTTTTGGAAACATGATGGACATGACACTTAGAAAATATAAGTGTGACCAACTCGAGGTTGGGTTGAGTTTGTAGCGTAAAACTACCCGGAACCGACCGGCTTAACTAGTTGCTACAAACAATAGGACCCAATGTGAGAAGTTGGTCATGTTGTACCTTGAACCCGAGGTTAGAACAAGTTAGGGTGTAAAGCTACCCGGACCCGCCCGGCTTAACTAGTAACCACAACATGGTCTAATGTGAGAGGTTAAGGCACATTAAATTAATTAATGCCTCATGATTAGGGTTAAGTCATGGTCCACTTAATACTTAACCAATTTGGGCTTGGTAGATTAATCAGGGTTAAGTCGTGAACTCATCGTTACACTTAACCAAGTTAATCCATGATCAGTAAAAGGGTTAAACCGCACTTAACCCACTAGAAAATCCTAGCAATGGGGGTCCACTCCAGCAGTAATCCCAAGTTCGTATCATTAAGACCCTAGGGTCAAGGCTAGGGTGGGGGCACAATTACTGGACTTGAGGTAAGAGACCAAAAACGACGGCAGATGGGTACGCCGGTGTAGTTCCGGGCGGACTATGGTCGTGCACATAGTCCGAAGCCGGGGAAAACATGCACGGGTACCAGTAGATCGAGACTGTGCACTTATGTTTATGGTGTCCAGGGGTTGACACCCTAGGGCTTGATACACCTGACGGGAGACCCTGCACAGTCTGACTACAATTATGTTTGGGCCGCATTGACACCAACACGTGACGAGTTAGGCTTATAGGGAGCCGATCGACTAGACCGTTTGGTTGGACCGCGTATTAGGGTCACTTCATGTTATTGGGCCAAAGCTTGGGCCAAGGGATCAATACTTGTTTATTCAAGTCATGTTAGTTTGCTAGTACACCCGTGGTGCAAAAACCTTAAACCTGATTATGCGATGACACCTTTATCTTCCTTGTTAGTTAATCATCATGCTAGTATGTTGTTATCCTTATGTTCATCCCTGCTTCTCATGTCAGTTAACTTTATCAGTTTACATTGATTGTAGTAGGGCTTACTCAGTCTTTTTGACTGACCTGTTTTCCTTTCACCTCTTTTCTTCCGTCCCCCCCCCCCCCCAAGGTTCTCAGGGTGGGAATATTGGAGCTTAGCTTGGATTTCTGATCGCTTGCTTGTGGGATTTTAGCTCATGTACGGTCTTGACATGAAGCTAGCTATGGTTATCACTTATTTTGGGGATAGTACTTATGTATTTCAGTTTTTTAGTGATGTTGTTTTTATCTAGACTTGTGTATTTGGAAAGTTGACATTATGTTGTACCAGACTTGTTTTGAAATAGTTTGAAATCTTCCGTTGTTTTACTTATCTTATTTACTCTGTTTACATATATACATATGTTCTTGTTCTGCCTTGATATATCATTATGCATGTTTACCTGATTCAAACGCCCCTCCAAAGTCAGAGTGCTTGCAAGAGCCACCCTGGCGGAGGTGGGGTGTTACACATACTCTGTTATATTCTTGTATTCTGATGGAATTGTTTTAATAAGCAATGAAATGTTCTTCTGTTTGTGTTCTGATTCGTCTTGTCCTCGAAGCAATCCATGCTTTCCTTCACGGAGAAGTTCGGGTCGCCACAGGTGGTATCAGAGCTTTGGTTTACAGAGCTCGAGAACAAGGAACATTAGAACCATATGAAAGAATTCATCAGAGATTGGATTAGTAATATCCAATGAGAATGACTTGTTAGAGATAGGATCAGTAGTATCCTAGAACGAGTGTGAAGAGTATATTTTTAAAATGAAAACAAATATTGGTTTTGAAAATTTAAACCATTTTATATGTATTTGAATATTTATTTGTATTGAATTTGGACAATCCAATATATAAAGATTTTGCATAAACGCCTTGCAAACGTGTATTCGAAGTTTTAATATACTGGATAGATATAGAATCGCGCTCTAGTTGCCCAGACATGATTCTGATGATGGCGCGCCATCATCAGTATTTATGCTTGAGTTTCAAAAGTGAGATATCTATATATTTCCAATTGAATGGTGTGAGAACCAAAATTAGATGGGGCTTATTGTTGTGAATGGGCATCAAAAACATGATTTTCTGTATATGTATCAAAATTATGAATTTGATATGCTAATCAACTAATTGATTGATGATTGTGTTGTATGATTATTCATTTAAACCAACATATGAAAGTAAGGTAAATTTAAGCCAAAGTGAACCAAATATTGAACTGTATTGAAAATTATTTAGAAATGCATGCATGTACATATATATGCGTGAACAGGTCATTGCAAGGAGGCTAGAGCAACGGAATAAAATTGTATGCCTGACAAACGGGTACATGTTTACTAATTTTATGAGCCGCTTGGCTTTTTCTTTTTCTTTTTGGATTAGAGAGGCATGTATGGCGATTTCGAGATTTTCCCGGTGGTCCCGTACATGTGAGGTTATGGCGAAATTTTTCTAAAATTTAGGGTGTTGGCCAAATTTTTGAAAAATTTGAAAAGTTCTTAGAAACTGAAAAGTTGAAGAAGTTAAGCCATAATGAAAATAATGAAAATTGAGTTGGTTTGTAAAACAACTTTCAGCTCCGTTCCTTTTCGGAGACGAAAAGATTTTAAGTGGGGGAGATTGTAACAACCCAGAAAATCAGAACCAATTTAAAATTTTTATTTTGGCAATTTTGATGAATTTCGAATATTAAAAATGATATATTTTAAATAATAACGACGAGAAATTTATTTTGCATAGAATTAGAATGTATATATTTATTTGAATCGACGTTAGAATATAAATATTTATTTTAAATTATAAAACGAATTTGAAATGGCGCGGCAATTTGAAAATTCGATTTCAAATTTCAAATGAATGTACAGGATTCAAAATAAACCGGATTTTAGAGAAACCAAAAATATTAGAATCTATTTGAAAATATATTTCCAACGAATCCAAAAAACTGAAATTTCATAGCGGGAATAAAAAGTTATGCCTAGTTGAAAATTCAGAATAGTCGCTATGGGAAATATAGCCCTTAAAAATGGAAATTTTGGAAACGACCTCCGTTTTCGACGAAACCTCTTTTGTTGGATCTAGGATGTCAATTTATTGCTAGATTCCAAAATTTGTAATTATTAAAATCAATATGTGATCTTGGCGAAGTAAAACATGTTTTGACAGTTTCAGTCAATTTAGATAGACCAAAAAATGGCCATTTTTCAAACGGTCTCCAAATTTAACGAAATTAGTTTTGTTAGAACCGTATCATCAGTACAAAGCTAGAAAATATTTTTCAGGAATTTTTAGAGTCCGTGTGTGGCCCTGGTAAATTGAAATGTGCGTTCAAATTCAATATACATTGATTTATATTTTAATTTGAGCGGAAACTGATCGTAAAGCCCGAATTGGGTTGCGAAACATATCCCATTGTGTTCGAAATAGGGGTAATTAGCTAGGGGTGACAGTCAGTGGGTTTATGTTGGAATTCGAATTAAAAATTTACCTTCTGAAATTAATTTGAAATAAATAAATTATATTTATAATTAACCCCCTCCTTTTTACTTTCTCCCTCCCTCTTTCTTGTTCAATCAAAATCGAAATGAAAAAAACCACGCGTTCCTCAAATCGATGGCGCCATCGCCACCAAGCGCCGCCGGAGGCGCGCCTCACCCGCGCCCCCTCCCCCTTGCGCCTCTCTCCTCTCTACTCTCTCTCCATTCGAACCCGCAATTCCCCCCAAACCCAAACTTCACCAAAAACCTGTCACGCCTCCCCCCAATCCCCAACCACCTGACCGCGACCGCCGGTCCCCTCCTCTTTGATATGCGCGCCCTCCGCAGCACTGTGGGGCCCACTGAAATGAAAAAAAGGGTAAACAACCTTTAATTCTATTTTTATTTTCAGTTTTCTTTTTTATATAACATTGTGAAAAAAAGGATTTTTATATACATATAACATTAGCATGGTAAAAATGGATTTTTTATATATATATAGTTTTGTGGTAAAAACATATGATTTTTGTTTAATAAAAATATGATTTTTATTTAATAAAAATGTGATTTTTTCGTTAATAAAAATATGATTTTTAGCTAACGAAAAATGTGGTCTTTAGCAATATGAACGCCATGTAAAAGTAAAGATTTGATTTTTCTACATTAAAAAGATTTGATTTTTATGCGTATAATAATGAATTCAAAATATGATTTTTAGTTATGTAAAAATATGATTTTTAATTAGAGAAAGATTAGATTTTTTTTAAATTAGAAAAGACGAGGTTTTTAAAAATAGAAAAAAAATACGATTTTTATATATGTAATAGATATAAAAATATGATTTTTATCATGAAGAGAAGAATATAAAAATTAGATTTTTATATATGAAGTAGCGGGTTAAAAATATGATTTTTAGCTTATGAAGGTTATTAATAAAAACCAATCATGTAGGATATCGTGTTCGCTTAAGGTTGTAGTCAACGAGGTATTCATCTTCTTTGCTTTGAAAGAATGACGGAGTGGAACCCCAAGGTGAGAATTTCTCACTTTTAATTTATTTTCTAGTTAAATTAAATACTAGGATGCAGACGGTGCTTAGCAGCACCCGACACCCGTCGTCCACAGATCATGGACGACTTGTTTGTTTGATTGATTGTGTTGTGATAATTGATTGTGTGATGTGGAATGGAATAAAATATTTTATAGTTAAAAATATAATTTTTAACATGTATATGAATAAATAAATATTAATGATTTGTTTATATACACACATTTGACTGATATTGATTGGGATGACAAATTTTACACATCGCCCAACTACACAATAAAATTCATTATTTGTTGATTGAAACCCCACACGGGTATTGGGATGATGTCGGACATACGCTAATCCCAATATTTAGTTGTATGTCAATCGATAGGTTGACAGACTGTTATAAGCGTTAAATATTTATATTTGATGCTTATGCAGTGTAGAATGCACTTTGGATGATGGTTGACTGTGTTTGATTGTTGTTGTGTACATGTGTGTATGAAATCCATATAAATCAAATTATATGGTAATTAACTATGTCTGATTCCAGTTCAAAAAGAACAAATATTTTTAAAATAACGAATATTTTAAAATAATATTCAGTAAAAGATCAAAATCTGATTTTGATGTCCGATTTGGGATGGACAAGAAAATATTTAAATATATAAAGTCATGTTGATTAGATTGACGCCATTTTGACCTGAACGATATTTATATCGATTTTATTCATTTTTATAATGAATATTGAAAAGGAATTGATTTCAAAATCTAATGTTTTGAAAATATTATCATTTATATATCGATGATATGGAATATTCAGTTTTGATTAGAAATTGAATATGAAGTTGAAATCGTTTTGAAAACAAAATTAAAACGGGTTATAAAATACGTTTTAAATCGAAATCGACAAAATATATAATATATATGTATAATATATATATATATATATATATATATATATATATATATAATGGCCTGAATAGAACGCGCCGCGCCGCGGCAGTTCGCGAATTTCGACCATTGACTTCGAACGGACATTACGAAAGATCCGACCGTCGGATTCTCCTAAAACCAGAACCATTGGGTTGGTATCGAAAAGAGCTTTCCAATGAATACAAGAGATTTGAAATCTAAGGGTTGGATTTGGAATCATGTCCAAATCAAATTTCTAAAAGGTCGCTGTAAGTGCTGTTCGATGGCCGTTTATGGAAATCGACTGTACGGGCCTTGATAAAATTATTAAAAATATCAATAATTTGTGTAAAATCATAGTAAATGATTTGGAAAGAATTGGAATTAAAAATTCCATATTTGAAAAGATAAAAATATATTTTTATCAAAATGAACTAGTTATGAACTAGAATTATTAATCCAATATTTTTAAAATAAATCAATTGGATTTGAAATGGTTTTAAAAATAACCAGAATTTCCAATGTATGAATTAGAATGGATTTGTATCGAAATTATCTTCGGGATATTTCGATATTGGATTCCGGGATTATACGGATGTTATGGAGGAATTTGGAAGATTTATATATTTTTATTCCAATACGATATTTGTTGATTTCGGAGTTTGATATTGAATATAAGCCGATATATTTTCTATTCAGAGCCTTGTATTTAATATCAAATGGGATTTAGGGTTTGTCATGAATGGTGTCTTCATCAACACTATTCTTAAACTCAATTGAGGAAAGATTAAATCTTTTTATATGGATTTGATGAAGTATACCAATTAAATAATATTTAACTGGAATTAAATTGAATTGATTTTTGGGTTTATCATGACCGGTGTTTTAAATAATACTTGTTCTTTAACCCGATTAAAAGTGGAATGTGAATTGGGTTTATTGTGAACTGTATTTTTAATGACATTCGTTCTTTACCCCGATTTATAGTGAAATGTGATTTGGAATTTATAAATCTTTTTATTAAGATTTAACAGGAATTCCCAAAGTAACGCTTTCCAATTTAATATATTGAATTGGAACTGAATGGAATTCGATTTGATAATAATCGAAGTGAACTTCTGTGAAGGAAGACTGTTAATACATATGGAATTTAAAAGGCTTTGCCATTATTTCTTTTATATTATTAGTCGGATACGGAAACTGATATCGATTATATATTGATTTGTTTTTCCGTGAAAATTCCATAATTAATGGAATGTGATTTGGGTTTATCGTGAACTGTGTTTTAAATGACATTAGTTCTTTAACCCAGTAAAAGACAGGATTACATGTCTATTGTATTTCGAACTGTATGGTTGATCTCTACTTAATATATATCTGTTTGGTGGAGGAGAATTTATTCTCTTGCTTAACACCCTTTTCTGAGACGTACGAGCTCAAAGGTTATATATCAGTAGAAATAAAGAGTACGGTGTAGATTGTCGATGCGACATGTTTGTGTTCCAAAGTTAAATAATCATTAATATTGACTTTTGGAAAAATTAAAACTAAGTGGAGTTTTAGTGAATCTTTAATTAGATTGAAATGTGAATTGATAATTTAAATTATCAAATTTGGGAAAAGATCGAGAATGGAGTATCGCCAATTTTGCTCCTAGCGATAGTTAAATCTTTAATTAGATTTGAAGGTGAAATGGTAATTAAATTTACCGATAATGCCGTGGTGTTAGTTATAGGGTAATACCAGTTTTTGCTCCATGGGATGTATAGGTTGGGATTGGGAAATAAAATAAATGATTAATTCGGTGTGGTTCGCTAATCCCGACTAGTTTGGAAAACCTTTATTTGGTTTGAATTAATATCCAAAGGAAGATTAAAGAATAAATTTTAAAGAATTTATCTTCGTTAAAATTAATGGGAACAAATCCCTAAAGATGTGAATATTCAAATAAAAGAATATTTAGGATTGGAATGAGGCGTATGTTGTGTTTTTATAGCACTTGTTTATTATATACACGAGTTATTCAAAAAGGCAGGGTTTATACCCATTTTGAATAACTGATTCAATGATAAGTCGACGATGAAGACGATGGTTGAAGTCTGGAGGTCTTCACTTTGTTTGAATGATTACTGATGTCTTGATTGGGCTATACACCCAAGACGAGGTAATAAGTGTTGATCGTCCAGACGTACTTGGAGATCGATGGATATGCGAGGACCTCTCCTGTATTGGACATACAGGAGAGGAATAAGGTGCCTCCGGTTTCGTTCAGACCCAGAACGAACTTGTAAATGGATTGTGTGTCTGACATTGGATTTTATTCTATGTTGATTGATTTCTATTAAATATATATATCTATTTGGCGGCGGAGAATTTATTCCCTTGCTTAACGCCCTTCTCTAAGACGTACGAGCTCAGAGGTTATATATTGATAGATATTAGTCGCATGGCATGAATTGCCTGTATGGCATGCTGAGATGCAGTGGCTTTTGTTGAAAAGCAGAGTCTTGTGGTTGATGATCAAAGCTCGACTTTAATACAACGTAGCTTTGTGTATACCGTTGATTCGCGAGCCTCACACCTCGGTATGAGTTAAAAACGGGATCGTGACTGCAGGGAGTGCACGACGTTTCATTTTAGCTATAGGTGGTGTCAGTGTTTTCTCAAGACATGACATTTTATATCTTTACCTTTGTGGATGTTGGATTGCGATGCGCCTCGGATATATCGGTCTCTTCGGAGGCAATGGATAGGCCCGATAGGACCGGGAAACATGTGTTCAGGAATAACCAATCCTCAAACGTAACGGAGGACCGGCCCTGAAATCCAAGGGTTACCCAGAGTGTGCAGTCTTGAGACATTTGCTAGAGTGTCTCGAAGCGGTGAGGAGCCATCCCTTGCCTCGACTCATGACGGAAATCCAATTTCCAATACGTGATATTTCGGTTTTATTCGTAAAGCCTAGTATGGCGACATAGTGGGATGGGGCACTATGCCGTCTATGATTGATACATTTATATTTGAAGTTGTTTTCATACACTTTACATTATAATAGTATCAAAATGACTTATTTTAAACGTACCAAGCATGTTTGGCTATTATAAGGTAAAACTCTATCCTCCGGCTTGCGTTGCATTGTGTGATGCGACCCGAGTCTTATAATAGCTTCATTTTTCCAAAAAGCATTGCGATGTTTGTTTTATGCACTGGTATTCTTGGGAGGAAACCCGTTCCGTGTTATACGGTGTGGTCCCTTGATTTACTTTATTTTTAAAGTAAATATTTAATAACTGTTTTAGTTCTCACACCAGTCACATGACTGGCCTGGAGTTTATTGTTTTAACCTAAACTCTGGGTGCCCCTATTTCCATAATGGCAGCTAGTAGTTTTGGTTTTGCAGATTTATATTCACAGGATCCTGGTTTACAGCTGTAATGATATTCGGAAAGCTCTGTATCCTTTTATCTCCTTCAGTTGTGTTTTTGTATTATTTTCCGCTGCATTGTAATTTGTAAATCTCTGATATTTTCTATGTAATATTATTTATTCATGCTCTATTATATTCTTGTATTCTGAGGGAATTGTTGTAATAAGCAATGAAATGTTCTTCTGTTTGTGTTCTGATTTGTCTTGTCCTCGAAGCAATCCGTGCTTTCCTTCACGGGGAAGTTCGGGTCGTCACACATCTTTACTTAAAGCAATATTGGTTGCCATAGGTGTTGGTCTGCCATTTGTTGTTATTAAATTATATTTATTAATTAAATCTCTTGTGTATTTTTATTGATTAATAAATATTCCATTCTTTAATTGTCGAATTTGTAAACCTAAAAAGAATGATAATTCTCCCATATGACTCATTTCAAATTCTTTGGTCATAATTTATGAAAATTCTTTGTTCATTTTATCATTTGTTGACCCAAAAATTATGTCAACAACATATACTTGTACTAATTATATATCTTTGTTGTTCTTCTTAATAAACAAAGTATTATCTAATTTTCCTATTTCAAAGTTTGATTGTAGTAAATAATTTCGTAATCTACATACCAAGCCCTAGGGGCCTGTTTTAATCCATATAACGCTTTCTTCAACTTATATACGTTATTTGGTAATTTCTCGTCTTCAAATAGGAGTGGTTGCTCTACGTGTACGTCTTCCTTGACAAATCCATTTAAAAAAGAAGTCTTGACATCCATTTGATATAATTTGAAATTATTATAGTTTGCAAAAGCTAGCAAAATTCTAATAGCATCTAGTCTTGCTTCTAGGGCAAAAGTTTCATCGTAATCTATTCCTTCTTCTTGAATATAACCTTGTGCTACTAGTCGTGCCTTATTTCTTACTACCTCACTATGTTCATTCATTTTATTTTTATAGACCCATATGGTTCCTATTATTGTTTTATCCTCTAGTCTAGGAACAAGTTCCCATACTTCATTCCTAGTAAACTGATTTAGTTCTTCTTGCATAGCAAGTATCCATGAATCATCGGAAGAAGCTTCCTTTGGATTTGGTTCAATAGTTGATATAAATGCAGTATTACTCGTATTATTTAATTGATTACGAGTTCTAACAATGGATTCAATATCTCCTAAGATATTTTCTACAGGATGGTCTCTAAGTAATCTAATTCCTTTATTTAGTTGATTATTTTCATAATTTATTTCATTAATTTCATTTTCACAGTTATCTTCATCGTTTTGAGTTATACTTTTATAGTTTTCGTCGAAAGATACGTTTAATGTTTCTTCTATAGTGTTGGTTCGAGTATTGAAAACTCTATAAGCCTTGCTTCTTTCTGAATATCCAATAAAAATTCCTTTATCGGATTTTGAATTAAATTTGTCTAAATTATCTTTTGTGTTTAGTATAAAACATTTACTTCCAAATATTTTAAAATATGATACTTTTGATTTTTGTTACACAAAAGTTCATATGGTGTTTTATGAGTTAAAGATCTAATTGAAATTCTATTAATAATATAGCAAGTTGTTGCAATTGCCTCAACCCAAATATTCCTTAGTAAACTGCTATCGGATAACATAGTTCTTGCACATTCTTGTATCGTTCTATTTTTACGTTCAACTACTCCGTATTGTTGAGAAGTTCTTGGAATTGAAAAATTGTGGGTTATCCCCTTTTTATTACAGTATTTTTTAAAATTCTCATTTTCGAATTCTCCGCCATGATCACTATGTATTATTTTAATTTTTGGTGATAATAAATTTTGAATCCTTTTAGAAAAAGTTTTAAATTTATTGAAAGCAACACTTTTATTTTTAATAAACAAAGTCCAAGTGAATCTAGAAAAATCGTCAACTATTACATACACATATCTATTATGATTTATTGATTGAACTTGGGAAGGACCAAATAAATCCATGTGTATTAGCTCTAATGGTTTTGAAGTAGTAATTTCTTCTTTTGATCTAAATGAAATCTTCTATAATTTTCCGAATTGAAAAGCATCGCATAAGTTATTAATTTTAAATTTCATTTTAGGTAATCCTCTAGTTGAATCTAATTTAGAAATCCTAGAGACGTATTTGAAATTTGTATGACCGAATCTCTTATGCCAAATCCAGGGATCACTTGTATTGGTCATAAGATATAAATTATCGATGGATATTTTCATACTTAATATATAGATGCTTTTCCTTCTATCTCCTTCGAATATAACTTTTGAATTCCTATCTTCTATGAAACATTTATTCTTTTCAAAATTTATTTTATAACCCTTATCGCAAAATTGACTTATACTTAGCAAGCTGTGTTTTAAATTCCTAACTAATAAAACATCAAAAATAGTAGGAGTTTTAGAATTACGACATTACCTATTCCAATGATATATCCTTTAGAATTATCTCCGAAGTTTACCATTCCACCATCTTCATACTTCAGATTATTGAGTAGTTCTAAATTTCTAGTCATATGCCTCGAACAACCACTATCCAATATCCATTTGTCCTTTTTCATTTCCACCAATTGCTTTCCAAAATTTGAATTTTCAACAGCTATGTAACACACTAGTTCGAGATTTGAATTTCCAAAAGCCACCTTTTCAGAATTTGAATTGCCAATAACCACTTCAACCATTTTTTTTCAACTTTTGAATTTTCAACAGTCATAGAACTCATCCTTTTCTAAATTGAACAATATTTCAGTAGATCACATGCTTCTTTAACATTATTATATGCAGACTCTTTTAACATTGATTCAATGCATGAATTGGCAATAGTATTAACAGAGATTCCAAAATTTGCCATTTACCAAAATTTCAAATATCAAATTATGAACTTTATGAAAGACCTTTCTCTGATACCAATTGTTAGAGAATGCGGAACGGATCGTTAAGGCAAAACAAACACTAAAGGGGGTGAATAGTGTTTGTAGGAATTCAAACAAAATATAACACTTATGTGAACTATGGGATGAATCAATCACCACAAACACAATCACAAGAACAGATTCAAACACAAATATAAAATAAACAGAAATAAAAATGCAGAAAAGGAAAGAACACACCGGATTTTATACTGGTTCAGATTTCTCCTACATCCAGTCCCATGCAACGCTGGATTGCACAGAGTTTTAAAACTATATCCAAATTCAATTACAACCTCCTTGATTTCAAGGCCACAAGGGATACCACTGATTCTAACCTCCTTGGTTTAACGGCTACAAGGGATACCCCTGATTCTATTCTCCTTGATTTAATGGCAACAAGGGATACCACCGATTATAACCTTTACTCAACCCAAACAATTACAAACAACCCTAGAACTCTTCAATAGCACTTGATTCAGAGAGTAGAGAGTGTAGAGATAAGAAGTTTGATCAAAACAGAATTTAATTCGGTAGAGTATAAGTGTATAAATCATAAAAATGATTAAGAAAACTTATATAAAGAAAGAGGATGAAGTTAGAGAAGAAGAGATAATTAAAAATTCGGTATTAACCCCTTTTTATAGAGTATGAAAGGTTGTAATGGTTCTAAATCATTTCAAATAGTGAAAAGACACTTCCTCAAAATTGAAAAAAGTGACAGTTATATGTCGACATGATGTTTTTGGTATGTCGACATACCCTGTGTATTTTTGATTTTTAAAGCATTTTACAAATGTTTTGATATAAAAATAATTCTGGAAATTCTTCATTAAAAATCTGGTGTTATAAATTAATATTATATAGTAGAAAAACATATGAAAACATAAATTTAAACTATATAAATATATTAAAACATTGTAAGGTTTTAAACTATATAAATATATAAAGTATAAGAATATAAAATTTATGTTTAAAAAACAAAGAAGAATAAGAAAAGATAAAAATATAAAAGATAGAAAATAAAATAGAGAGGATTGAGGATAGAATTGAAAATCAGAATTTAAAAATTAGAATTTGAACTTCGAGTGCTATTTAGAGTCTTACAAAATCTAGACTCTATAACTATATTAAACTTGAACTCTTGAAATCTTGATTACTCATGAGTCTTTAAATTTCTTTGATCATTGATTCTCTATTATATTTATAACTATACAGTCTTCAGTGATATTTCCTGTATATAATTCCTGCATATTTATATATATATATATATATATATATATATATATATAAAAAAAGTGTTAGTACATATTTTATAATCAATGATAATTGAAATAAGGTTGTTGTCATCAAAACTCGATTCTCTAATAGATCAGAGACTCCGCTCTAGGGTGCCCCCAGTCGTGTAGAGATCGTGCGCTAGTTCCGTTCGTGGGGTTTCCTTTGTTCAGGAATTCCAAGAGCGTGGAATCCATGACAAGTGCCTTCTGTCTTGGACCACCTTTAGTTCGTTAATCCTAAGTCATGAAAAGGCGTGGACGTCGCGATTTGTCCAAACTTTGGCTTTCCCATCGCTCCTTTGGGTTTAGAGCATGAGGGCATCGATTATTCGCCAAAGGATGCCTAGATCCAGACCATGTGGGTCGGATTATGCCAAAGGGGTTGCCTCAAAGCCTGGAGACTTAGGAGCGAAACGATTTATCCTCGATTGTGGTATGGGCTGAGGTTCGAGAGGTACCCGGATCCTAACCCGAGGGGGCGAATGGAGCCATGGGAGTGATCAGTTTCACACTAGCTTAACTGGTGGGCTACCCCTAAGTCCGGGGACTTGGGAGCGGATCGATTTATACTCGGTCTCGGTGCTGGGTTGAGATTCAAGTAGAGTTGTTTATACTCGGTAGCGTCGCATGCACGGGACTCGAGAGGTGTTATTTTATACTCGACCTCGTTGCAGGGTCAAGACTCAAGTTGCAGCACCGACTCCCGTGCTCGATGTAACACCCCGCATTTTTAATGTAATTAAATATATTTATATGTATGGATATATAAATAAAGGTGATATGCAGTTTAGATTAATACATATGTTGAATAGAAGAAAAATTTGTTTGATAACAATATATGTAATAGAAAAAGATAATAAAATAAAGATACTTAATTTAAGTATCAGGAATTAAGTAAAATGGACATCATCATTGCGTTTGCCTCAAAATTTTGGTTCAGATGGACATCAAGTTTGCGTAAAATGGATAACGTATGAAGAAGTTGTAAGCCGTAGAAGTTTTTATACGCGTAGGATAATATATATATATATGTGTGTGTGTGTGTGTTTGTGTGTGTGTGTGTGTTATATGCATTGACATAATTAAGGAAAAAAAGTAATGTACAATAAGGAATGCATGTTTAAAGAGGAGAATGGAAATAAATTCATATGCGCGTTCATTATAGAAATTATTATGCACTCAAAAGGTTGAATGTATTTGAAAATAAAGCATAAAGTACTCTTTTTGGAACCGACAGAGGTTGAAATAAATGTGGCATGTTTTTTTAGTATGAACATTGCTCGATTAAAATGTTTGTGTTGTATACGACGTAGTTGTATACATAATTATATGATTTTTGTTTGATGATAACATCCAAATAAATATTATTTTAAATGTTTTTGTTACTTTACTGTTCTATATATACATCACAGACATGAATATAATATTTATATTTAAATAGAATACGACTGTACAGAAATTCATAAATTCATACAAAATTTTATTTAAATTAAATATTATATTTCAAACATTCAAACAGTACAGCTATTTATAACTCCACTATTTACAATTCATTTAAATATGTTTGAATATTTCTGACATGACGCATCACACATGAAATTGTAATATTGAAGGAATTCAAATAAAAATAGACAGATTGAATTGAACCAATCAAATCTGTTTATTACAAATAAAAGTACAATTTTATTCACATCTATAATTGATTTCATATACACAGACTCTTCATTACAAACATCACTCATCACTCAGTATATTTACATATACACACACATTGACACTCTGTCTTCAGTCTTCTGAATCTTCACGTGCTCCAATCCAGTTCACCATTTCCATACCTGTCACGAAAACACGCACACAGTAAACTAGAACAAAAATAAAATTACAAACAAATAAATAAAAATTTATTTTAAAATTTGCCTTAGAATTACGATGTGTTTCTCATCATTTTTGTAGACTTGGTCTGATATGCAGGGACAGGAAAAATTGTCTGATGGCTGCATGTACACATGTGTACAAATATACACGTGTGCACTGCCGTGCCAATCCAAAATCAGCGAGCAACTGGGAGTAGCCACAAGGACTGTCTCGACTCAGTGCACATTAAAAAATTAACCAAGAACAAATGCAAACTGAAAATAGACAAAAATAATCAAAGCACATTAAGGTAGAGATGGCAGCGACAAGTGAACAGGACAAATTGCAAGTGCAAAGAGGTCGAGCACAAAGTATGGACAACATACAAGTTCAATATTGCAAGATCATGAAGTACAACAGTAAAGTGATTTATGTCTGAAAGCGGATCAAAACAAGCCTACCAAATGTTTCTTTTGCATGGTTGTGCATGGAGCAAAGCTCAAGTCAGTGCAGAGATGAAAATGATTGTTCAAGCATGTACATGAAGGGTGGTGCAGTACATAGCACAACTCAGATGCAAGCTACAGAGCACAAGCAAGTGCATATATGTGTGCATGTACATTTATAGTGTCAAGTGAACCAGATGCAAACAGGTATACAAGCATATAAGCATTTCAACAACAATGGTAAGTGGTGCAACCATGGTACAACTATCAAGTCAAGGCTAACCGAAGGCAAATGAATATGTCGAGACACACTACAATGCATGGTGATCAAGTCCAGCATTGCTCAGGACAAACCAGAATGAGTGACAAAGATAGTCAAGTGCAAGTGTTATTCTAAATGGTGCAAGCAAATGGACGATGACAATGTACAAAGCAGGTTCATGGCATAAGCAAAATGGAACACAACTACAGGGAGTCGAGAATAGTACCAAGCAATACAGCTTAATGATTCACAATGACTCCAAATTCAGCATAGACCAAACAAGTGTACCATATAGTGAAACAACGATGGTGCAAATACAAGTGCTAGGGTAATGAAAGCATACACATTTCAGGTTCATGGAAGCTCAACAAATCAACATACAAATGCATAAATGGTCGAGCTCAGTAGTACAGCATAGGAAAGCTTAATGGTAAATGATCAAGTGGTGTAGCAAAAATGACAAGCAGCATGGAAAGCATGGTTTCAGCATGGCAAACAAAAATATGGACATAGCAGCAGTTTCATATTCAAACAAATTGGAATGTAGAAACAGTGATGAACGAGACATAATCAAAGTGTTCTTATCAGTTCGAAGATTTCAAATAAAACATCAATTTAAAAACTCAAGACAAGTTCAAATAGTGACTGTTCTTATCTCAAAGGCATCAGATCAAAGACAACGCAAGTAAAAGTGTGTACTGTTCTTATATAAGTGTGTAAGAAGATATCGAATTCACCAAAGCATTCATCAACAAAGTGTCTGCATGAAAGGTTCAGTTTTAGATGCAATAAGGGCAAACACAAGTGATACATGACAGATATGCATGAACCAATTTCAAGTGCAAAGAGCAAGTGTGGAGGTGTTCTTTAATGTCAAGCATAGTATCTGTTTAAGGCAATAACAAGATTACCAAAAGTATTCACAAGGGTAGTATTTGTTCTTATCTCGATCAAGCGTAGTGTCTACCCAAACTATTATCATATTCTATTCAAAATTTAATGAGAATAGTTTAACTCAGAAATGGTCAAAGGAAAATAAAATTCAAAGTTCAAGTAAAACTGTTCAAGCTTATATTTACAGAAAAAAATGTGTATGGCATCTATTTTAAGTCGATGGAGACAAATTCAAAGTCTAGAAAATCACACGCACAGTTCAAAAGTTACTGGAAAAGTATAGCTTAAAAATGGTCAACCAGAAAGGCAATTTTTAATTCCAAGAATTTCTCATGCAAGTTTGCAGATTTCAAATTCCAGAAATCATGATTTGAGCAATATACATTCAAGTTTTAAATCGAAGAAATATCCAGAAGTAACAGATCAATTCAAAGTCAACCCCGATACTTTAGCATATACCAAACCAAGTCTCAATGTCGAAATCAGAAAAATTTAGGATTTTAATCCTATATATACACCCATCATCACAGGCTTTCAATTCATCCAAGTTTAAATAAATCAAAGAGAAATTCAATTTGAAATAACATACCAGAGATCGACGTAGCTTCGATCAAACAATCCCAAATCAATAAAACAACAAGGGCAACGCAAAAAATAGAGAACCATCAATTCCAAAAGCAATCGAATTGATTTGGAGGAGTATTCAGAAACCCTAGCTCAAAGTGGAGCCGCCATTTCCATTTCCAGAGAGACAAAGGAGATCGGGCTAAAAGTGGTGAAGCAAATTATAAAGAAGGCCGGCCAACTTAACCCTAGATCTTTAATAAGGAGCTCAAGAGTTTATAAAGGGATTTTATTATTTAAAACTAGGGTTTGGTTTTGGTTAAGGTTTTTATTTTAAATTGTTTTTTAGTTTTAAATTTGTAATCGACTTTAGAGTTTTCTAGCTTGTCTCTAAAACTAGAGAGACGAATTACGGGATTTGTAATTCGGGGAAATCTAGTTTCGGGGATAGAAACCAGTGCAGGGTTTTGAGCGTTGGGTTAAGAATAGTTGGGGGCGAGTGACGCGAGTTTACAGGGGATTGTAAGCGTAGAGATTGTTTTAACTCCTAGTAGAAACCTTGGGGAATGCAGCAGTAGGCAGGGTTTTGCCGAAGCTGGGTATATCTGTGTGTTATTTATTTTCTGCATTTATTCTGATTATTATCTGTGTTGTTTTTATTTAATTACTCTGCAAAAATCTACGATAAACCCTATTCATCCCCTTCTAGGGTAATCAAGATCTTACAAGTGGTATCAAAGCAGGTATTTTTTATTTTATTTTAACTCTAGAGTCATGAATCTGTCTAATAACGCTTTTTCTGAGGGTCAGTCCATAGCTAGGCCACCAATGTTTAATGGAACTGATTATGCCTATTGGAAAACTAGGATGAAAATTTATTTGAGTTCAGTCGATTATAATGTGTGGGATATTATTGAAACGAGTTATAGATCTCCCACTGTTATTGTTTATGTTGTTGAAATTCCTAAATCAAAAGATAAGTGGTATGGTAATGATAAAAAAATTATTTTCAACTAATGCCAAAGCAATGAATGCTTTAATCTGTGCTCTTGATAAAACTGAATTTAATCAAATTTCTCATTGTGAAACTTCACAGGAAATATGGCATACGTTGGAGGTCACACACGAAGGTACATCTCAAGTTAAGAAATCTCGTCTCACTCTACTCAGCAACGAATATGAAAATTTCTCTATGCAAAAGGACGAAGTCATAAAAGAGATGTATGGACGTTTCTCATCACTAGTCTACAGTGCAAAAGCTCTTAGCAAAACCTATACCGAAGTGGAATTGATCAGAAAAATATTGAGAGTGCTACCGATGAATTTTGAAGCAAAAGTAACGGCAATTCAAGAATCAAAAGATCTGAATAAAATAAGTATGGAAGAGTTGATCGGAAATCTGATTACTTACGAGATGGAGTTAAAAGCAAGAGAAGATCGAAAGAATTCTGAATCAAAGAAAAAGACGATCACTCTAAATAATACTGTTGGAAGTGATGATGGAGATCCCACTAAAGAGCTAGCCATGGTTTTGAGAAAGTGGGCCAAAGGAAATTACAAGCCACAAAAGAAGAAAACTATCAAATCCGAAAGTTCAGAAAGTTCAGACGATGAAGTGTTTTGCTACAACTGCAAGAAACCCGGACATATCAAACCAAATTGCCCACAGCTTAAGAATGAAAAGAAGAAGAAGTTCAGAAGAAAGAAGAAGGCTTTTGCTGCTACTTGGGATGACGAGGAAGTAGAAGAAGTTTCTGAAAGTGATGAAGAGGAAGCTAATTTGTGTCTTATGGCATGATCTGATTCGGAAAGTAGTGAAGAGGATTCAAGCGAGGTATCGAATTTTACTTATAAAGATTTAATTTTAATGTGTTACGATCTCACAAAAACCGTTGATTCTCTTGAACTAAAGTTAAGAAATTGAAATCTGATAGGTTAAAACTAGTTCAAGAAAATAACAATTTAGAAAGAAAACTTGAAAAAGTTAAGAATTCACCGTTTTCAAAATGCGAAAAATGTCATTTTTTGAGTAACGATTCTTTAAAATTCAAAACTGATTTTGAGCTACTTAAAAGTGAAAACTTGAATTTGAAGAACGAAAATCGTGATTTTGAAAAGGAAGTTGAAAAGCTTAAAGAATCTGAAAAACTTGATTTTGAAAAGCGAAAACAATTTGAAATTGAAATTTCTAAGTCCAATGCTAAAATCAAAGCACTAGAAAACTAAAATTTGATTGTAAAACAAACTAATGCTGAAAAGAGGAAAATCACTATTAATCGTTGTTCAAATTTAATGAAAGAAAATAGCGATCTTAAATTTAAAATTCAACAACTTGAGTCAGCTTTGACTAAATTTTCTAAAGGAGAGAAATCGTTGAATATGTTATTAAAAAATCAATTTTTTGTTCAGAATAAAAAGGGACATGTTTTTGGATTTGATTTAGTTGAAAAAAAAATCCTAATGATTTTAAAAATCCTTTAAATGGCTTTGAAGTTGATCAAATTGAAATTTTGAACTCTAATAATTTCATAAGGTTTTTAAATCATGAACGATATGAAAAATTGTTTAGAAACAATTCAATTAAACGAATTTGGATTCCAAAAAATAACAAAATGAATTTGAATAAATCTAAACGAATTTGGGTTCCAAAGGGTACGCTAATGGATAGTAATGGATTGTTATAAAAATGGGTTTGGGTACCAAAATGTGTAAACGAAGATAAGAGTGGTAAAACAATTTTTGTTAGACCACTCAATCCTATAAACATTTAGGTACCACGGATAGGCTAAGGAACAATTGTGTTTAAAAGATAAAAATTCAAATTGTTCCATTTTATTGAATTGTTTGAAGTTCCTTAGCCATAGATTCAGAGTTGGAGATTCATTGGGTCACATCGATTATGGTAAGTCAGGTATGATCTATAAACTCGTATTTTTATTTTAATTCCTTTTTTAGTTTTTATTTTCTTTAATTTTTACTTGACTGATTTCGAAATCAATCGTTATTGATTGTTGAAATCCTTGGATTATAAAAATTTGATTTTTTTTCTCAAGTGATTTCAAATAATTATCTTCAGATTTGATCGTTGAATGTTTCTCATGCTTGTCTAAAAATTCTCTGAAAAATTCACTTGTGATTCTTGCTTTGAAAATGATCTTGTGCTGCTCTGATAAGGAAATTGATTTGATCTGTTGGACGATGGGTTTGAAAATCTTGGTGACTAGACGATGAGTTGAAAAATCAGTGATTAGATTTCTTGAAAATTTGAATTTCATATGAATTTTTTTTTAAAATTGTCCAGGAACAATCAGCATTAGAAATATTAGATAATTTCATATTATACTGATTGATTTTTTAAACTGATTTTCAAACTTGCATTGATATTTTCAAAAACTCTTCTTGAAATTGATATTTTCAATTTTAAAATTATTTTTGATTATTTATTAAAAATTTGAAATTGTTGATTGATTTGAACCATTTTGTGACTCATCAAAATTATTAATAGATTTGTGAAATTGTGATGAGTTATGACTATGATATAATTCATAACTAGAGGAGATGTTATTTTAAATCTCATGATGATTGGACAGATTTTATAATATCTTTGAATTAGCGCTTATTTCACGACCATCTTCTATATCTACCATATTTCTGTCATTCATCATGGTTTTATTTAATTTGGGGAGTTCTAATTATTCTTGGAAATAAAAAAATAAAAAATAATAATTTATCCTTGGTATTCACTCCCATTTAAAAGTCCTCGCAGTTATGTGTGGGTGAATTACCTAAATTTCTATGTGCTTCCATTCTCACTTAAAGACCTTTGGGTTGTGCATGGATAGAACTCATTAGAGAGGATAAAGTTAAGCTACTACTAACCCCATTTAATAGACCTTGGGGCTATATGTGGTTAGCAAGCGCATAACACATTTTAAGCTTATTTAAAATCTTTGAAATTCATATTCAAATATTCATTTTAATTGAACTCTCCTCATTCTATTAAATCCATCGTAAATCCATTCATTCTAAAAGTGAAATTTGCTTCTGAGTTAAAGATTATTATGACTTTTGTTTGATTAAATGAGTTTTACGATATATATTCTCTCTCCTAATCTGAATTTATATTTATGGTCTATATTCATCACTGTTTCGATTTCTATTATCCTTTTGATGATAACAAAAAGGGGAGAATGGTCAAGATTTTGATTGATGAGTATTTAATTCAAGAATATTTTAAAATTGGAAAATAAATATCTAGAGGCAGAATGGTCAATTGAATTCCATTGTTTATATTTTCCACATATATATGGGGAGTTCAGTTGTAGGGGGAGCTAATAAATAGGGGGAGTTCAGTATTCACTGTCAAACACATTTATTATGCTCAAAATCTTTTATTTGTTTGTCATCATCAAAAGGGGGAGATTGTTGTATATGACGTAGTTGTATACATAATTATATGATTTTTGTTTGATGATAACAACCAAATAAATATTATTTTAAACGTGTTTGTTATTGTAATGTTCTATATATACATCACAAATAGGAATATAATATTTATATTTAAATAGAATACGACTGTATAGACATTCATATATTCAAACAGTATTTTATTTAAAATAAATATTATATTTCAAACATTCAAACAATACAACTATTTATAACTCCACTATTTACAATTCACTTAACTATGTTTGAATATTTCTGACATGACACATCACACATGAAATTGTAATATAGAAGGAATTCAAATAAAAATAAACAGACTGAATTGAACACGATAAAATAATATTTTATTTCAATCAAATCTGTTTATTACAAATAACTGTACAATTTTATTCACATCTATAATTGATTTCATATACACAGACTCTTCATTACAAACATCACTCATCACTCGGTATATTTACATATACACACACACTGACACTCTGTCTTCAGTCTTCTGAATCTTCAAGTGCTCCAATCCAGTTCACCATTTCCATACCTGTCACAAAAACACACACGCAGTAAACTAGAACAAAAATAAAATTATAAACAAATAAAAAAATTATTTTAAAATTTGCCTTAGAATTACGGTGTGTTTCTCATCATTTTTGTAGACTTGGTCTGATATGCAGGGACAGGAAAAATTGTCTAATGGCTGCATGTACACACGTGTACAAATATACACGTGTACACTACCGCGCCAATCAAAAATCAGCGAGCAACTGAGGAGTAGCCACAAGGACCGTCTCAACTCAGTGCACATTAAAAAATTAACCAAGAACAAATGCAAACTGAAAATGGACAAAAATAATCAAAGCACATTAAGGTAGAGATGGCAGCGACAAATGAAAAGGACAAATTGCAGGTGCAAAGAGGTCGAGCACAAAGTGTGGACAACATTCAATTACAATATTGCAAGATCATGAAGTACAATAGTAAAGTGATTTATGTGTAAAAGTGGATCAAAACAAGCCTACCAAATGTTTCAAGTGCATGGTTGTGCATGGAGCAAAGCTCAAGTCAGTGCAGAGATGAAAATGATTGTTCAAGCATGTACATGAAGGGTGGTGCAGTACATAGCACAACTCAGATGAAAGCTACAGAGCACAAGCAAGTGCATATACGTGTGCATATACATTTACAGTGTCAAATGAACCAGATGCAAACAGGTATACAAGCATATAAGCATTTCAGCAACAATGGTAAGTGGTGCTACCATGGTACAACTATCAAGTCAAGGCTAATCGAAGGCAAATGAAGATGTCCAGACACACTACAATGCATGGTGATCAAGTCCAGCATTGCTCAGGACAAACCAGAATGAGTGACAAAGATAGTCAAGTGCAAGTGTGCAAGTGTTATTCTAAATGGTGCAAGCAAATGGACGATGACAATGTACAAAGCAGGTTCATGGCATAAGAAAAATGGAACACAACTACAGGGGGTCGAGAACAGTACCAAGCAATACAGCATAATGATTCACAATGACTCCAAATTCAGCATAGACCAAACAAGTGTACCGTACAATGAAACAACAGTGGTGCAAATACAAGTGCTAGGGTAATGAAAGCATACACATTTCAGGTTCATGGCAGCTCAGCAAATCAACATACAAATGCACAAATGTTCAAGCTCAGTAGTACATCATGGGCAAGCTTAATGGTAAATGATCAAGTGGTGTAGTAAAAATGACAAGCAGCATGGAAAGCATGGTTTTAGCATGGCAAACAAACATATGGACATAGCAGCAGTTTCGTGTTCAAAAAAATTGGAATGTAAAAACGGTGATGAACGAGAGATAATCAAAGTGTTCTTATCAGTTCAAAGATTTCAAATAAAACATCAGTTTAAAAACTCAAGACAACTTCAAATAGTGACTGTTCTTATCTCAAAGGCATCAGATCAAAGACGACGCAAGTAAAAGTGTGTACTGTTCTTATCTAAGTGTGTAAGAAGATATCGAATTCACCAAATCATTCATCAACAAAGTGTCTACATGAAAGGTTCGGTTTTAGATGCAATAAGGGCAGACACAAGTGATACATGACACATATGCATGAACCAATTTCAAGGGCAAAGAGCAAGTGTGGAGGTGTTCTTTAATGTCAAGCATAGTATCTGTTTAAGGCAATAACAAGATTACCAAAAGTATTCACAAGGGTAGTATCTGTTCTTATCTCGATCAAGCTTAGTGTCTATCCAAACTATTATCATATTCCATTCAAAATTTACTGAGAATAGTTTAACTCAGAAATGGTCAAAGGAAAGTAAAATTCAAAGTTCAAGTAAAACTGTTCAAGCTTATATTTAAAAAAAAATGTATGGCATCTATTTTAAGTCGATAGAGACAAATTCAAAGTCCAGAAAATCACATGCACAGTTCAAAAGTTACTGGAAAAGTATAGCTTAGAAATGGTCAACCAAAAAGGCAATTTTTAATTCCAAGAATTTCTCACGCAAGTTTGAAGATTTCAAATTCCAGAAATAACGATTTAAGCAATATAAATTCAGGTTTTTAATCGAAAAATATCCAGAAGTAACAGATCAATTCAAAGTCAACCCCAATACTTTAGCATATACCAAACTAAGTCTCAACGTCGAAATCAGAAAAATTTAGGATTTTAATCCTATATATACACCCATCATCATAGGCTTTCAATTCATTCAAGTTCAAACAAATCAAAGAGAAATTCGATTTGAAATAACATACTAGAGATCGACGTAGCTTGGATCGAACAATCCCAAATCGATAAAACAACAAGGGAACGCAAGAAAACAGAGAATCAGCAATTCCAGAAGCAATCGAATTGATTTGGAGGAGTATTCAGAAACCCTAGTTCAAAGTGGAGCCGTCATTTCTATTTCAGAGAGACAAAGGAGACCGGGCTAAAAGTGGTAAAGAAAATTATAAAGAAGGCCGACCAACTTAACCCTAGATCTTTAATAAGGAGCTCAAGAGTTTATAAAGGGATTTTATTATTTAAAACTGAGGTTTGGTTTTGGTTAAGGGTTTTATTTTAAATTGTTTTTTTAGTTTTAAATTTGTAGTTGACTTTAGAGTTTTCTAGTTTGTCTCTTAAACTAGAGAGACGAATTACGGGATTTGTAATTCGGGGAAATTTGGTTTCGGGGATAGAAACCAGTGTAGGGTTTTGAGCGTAGGGTTAAGAACAGTTGGGAGCAAGTGTCACGAGTTTACAGGGGATTTTAAGCGTAGAGATTGTTTTAACTCCTAGTTGAAACCTTGGGGAATGTAGTAGTAGGCAGGGTATTGCCGAAGCTGGGTATATCTGTGTGTTATTTATTTTCTGCATTTATTCTGATTATTATCTGTGTTGTTTTTTATTTAATTACTCTGCAAAAATCGGCGATAAACCCTATTCACCCCCCTCTAGGGTTAATTTAGTTCCTACAGTTTGGAGACTAGATGTATGCACATGATTTATAGCAAATATGTAAATAAAAAAATATATGCATATTTATGACATTAACAAATTGGGTTGAGGTCGACTAAATGTTAAGTATTTGGTATTATATGTATATGTCTGTGTGTGTGTATATATAAGAGGCAACATTAATTTGAAATTAGGGGAATCTGTTTTAATGGTAAGAAATGAAATTGGTAAATTTAAGACATTAATGCCATATTTAAAGATAATATAATGGTTACATTAAATATGAAAAAAGTGAGTACATGTAGTAAATGCATTTAGGCGTTTCAAATATGACATGAATAGAAAAACAATGAATAAATAGCCGTCAATAATGGCTATAAGAAGGAAACAAATAAAAAGATATTAAATTCTCTTTAGTAAAATAGTTAACACATACTATATTTTCCTACGATTAAAAAAAATAAAGGCATAGTTGGATACCATATTTGATAAGAACATGAGTGTAAGTAAACGTATGGTATATATTTATTTACATAAAAAATAGTTATGTTAAAGAGGTAGACAAAAATAAATTGTTACTGTAAGAACCCGTAACTTCCCCGTGAAGGAAAGAGCGGATACTTTGAGAACAGGACACAAAAGAGAACGCAGACGGAAGAACATTTCATTGTTATTACAACAATTCCATCAGATACAAGAATATACAGAGTATAAATGAATAAAATGCATTCGAATAATATCAGATATTACAATAAATTACATAGCAGCGGAAAAATATACAAAACACAACTGAAAGTGATACACGGATACAGAGCTTTCCGAGCATCGTTCCAGCTGTAAATCAGGACCATGTGAATATAAATCTGCAAAACCAAAACTACTAGCTGCCCGTGTGGAAAATAGGGGCACCCAGAGTTTAGGTTAAAACAATAAACTCCAGGTCAGTCATATGACTGGTGTGAGAACTAAAACAGTTATTAATCTTTATTTTAAAGTTCGGTAAATCAAGGGACCACGCCGTATAACACGGAACGGGTTTCCTCCCAAGAATACCAGTGCATAAAACAAACAGCGCAATGCTAAATAAAGAAAAATGAAGCTATTATAAGACCCAGGTCCCATCACACAATGCAACGCAAGCCGGAGGATAGGGTTTTTACCTTATAATATCCAAAGCATGCTTGATACGTTAAAAACACATTATTTGATACTATTATAAGTGTATAGTGTCAAAACAATTTCAATCATAAATATCAATCATAGGCGGCATGAATGACCCATACCACTATGTCGCCATACTAGGTTCTACAAATAAAACTGCATTATCACGTATTGGAAATTGGATTCCATCATGAGTCGAGGCAAGGGGCAAGCTCCTCTCCGATTCGAGACACTCTAGCAAATGTCTCAGGACCCCACTATGATCCTTGGATCTTCAGGGCCGGTCCTCTCTTACTTTTGAGGATTGGCAATTCCTGAACACACGTTTCCTGGTCCGTACAGACCTATATCTGAGGCGCCTCGTATCCAACAACCACACAGGTGAAAAGTATATAAATGTCAGGACTGGTAGGTCACTGACACCACCTTAGCTAGAAAGAAACGTTGTGCTCTCCCTGCAGTCAATATCGCGTTTTTGACTCATACCGAGGTGTGAGGCTCGCGAATTCACGTTATACACAAAGCTGCGCCACACAGGCCGTGCTTTGATCATCAACCACAAGACTTTGCTTTTCAACAGAAGCCCTGATCAATTGCCACTTACGCGTTCAACACTGGCAATTCACTCCATGTGACTGATGTCCATCGATATACAACCTATGAGCTCGTACGTCTCAGAGAAGGGCGTTAAGCAAGAGAATAAATTCTCCGCCGCCAAACAGATGTATATTTAATAGAGATCAATCAACACAGAATAAAATCCAATGTCAGACACACAATCCATTTACAAGTTCGTTCTGAGTCTAAACGAAACCGGAGGCACTTTCCTCGCATATCCATCCATCTCCAAGTACGTCTGGACGATCACCAACTGTTTCCCTCATCCTGGGTGTACAGCCCAATCAGGATCATCAGTAATCACCCAAACGATGTGAAGACTTCCGGTCTTCGACCACCGTCTTCATCTTTGACATCTCGTCGAATCGGTTATTCAGAATGGGTATAAACCCGACCTTTCTGAATAACCCACGTATATGATAAACAAATGTTACACAAACACAACGAACGCCTCATTCCAATTTAGAATATTCTTTTATTCACAAAATCACATTCTTAGGGAAATGTTCCCATTAATTTTATCCAAGATAAATTCTTCTAAATTTATTCTTTAATCTTCCTTTGGATATCATTTCAAACTAGTCGGGATTAGCGAGCCACACCAAAGTAATAATTTATTTTATTTCCCAATCCCAACCTATATATCCCATGGAGAAAACTGGTAATACTCCACATCTAACACCACAGTGTTATTGGTAAAATTAATTACCATTTCACGTTCAAATCTAATTAGAAACTTAACTATCGCTTTGGAGCAAAACTGGTGGTACTCCATTCTCGATCACCTTTCAGATTTGATAATTTAAATAATCAATTCACTTTCAATTTAATTAAAGATTCATTAAAAATCCACTTAGTTTTAATCATTTGAAAAATCAATATCCTGTCTTTAACTGGGTTAAAGAACCAATGTCATCTAAAACACGGTTCACGACAAACCCAAATCACATTTGATATTAAATACAAGGCTCTGAATAGAAAATATATCGGCTTATATTCGATACCAAATTCTGAAACCAACAAATATCGTATTGGAAATAACGATATAAAATATATCTTTCAAATTCCCACAACAATATCTGTATAATCACGGAATCCAACATCGAAATATTTCGAAGATAATTTCGATTCAACTCCAGTCCAATTCACGTATTGGGAATATTGATTATTTTTTTAAAATCACTTTCAAATTCAATTTATTTACTTCAAAAATAAATTGATTTTAATTCTAGTTCAAAACTAGTTCATTTCGGCAAAAAACTATTTTTATCTTTTCAAATGTGGAATTCTTCAGCCCAATTTTTCCCCAATCATTTCTTACGATATTACACAAATTATAGATATTTTGAATAATTTTATCAAGGCCCGTACAGTCGATTTCCATCAACGGCCATCGAACTGCACTTACAGCGACCTTTTCCCAATTTGATTTGGACATAATTCCAAATCCAACCGTTAGATTTCAAATTTCTAATATTCATTGGAAAGCTCTTTTCGATACGAACCCAACGGTTCCAGTTTTAGGAGAATCCGACGGTCGGATCTCCTGCAACGTCAATTCAAAGTCAATGGTCGAAATTCACGAACTGCCGCGGTGCGGCGCGTTCTATTCAGGCCATTATATATATAATATATATTATATATATATTTCGTCGATTTCCTTTTTAAAACGTATTTTATAAATCGTTTTAAATTCGTTTTCATAACCATTTCAACTCTATATTCAATTTCAAATCAAAATTGAATATTTCATATCACTACTATATAAATGATAATATTTTCAAAACGTTATATTTCGAAATCACTACCTTTTCTATATTCATATAATCGATATAACTATCGTTCACGTCAAAATGGCGCGACGCTAATCAACACGGCTTATATATTTCAATAAACTCGTTATTCTATTCAACAATTGAATATATATATTCCATTCAACACATGAATCTATATTTCTTTCAACACACGACTATTTTTATATTCAACACATGAATTTTCTTTTATAATATTCATTATTTTCCCGATTGGAATGAGGCCCAATCAATCACCATATAATGTTAATTATATGGATTCCATACACCACATGTATATAATAGCAATGATAAACAATCAACCATCACCCAAGGTGCACCACACAACTTCATAAGCATCAAATATAAATAATTAACGCTTACACAGCCTGTCGACCAATCGATCGACATACAATTAAATAATTGGGATTAGTGTACGCCAAATTTCATCCCAACACCCGTGTGGGGTTTCAAATCAACAAACACTGAATATTATTTGTGTAGTTGGGCGATATGTAAAATTTATCATCCCAGTCAATATTAGTCAAATCAGTGTATATAAACAAATCGGCCAATTTGTTTATAAATATTTATTTATTCACATTCACGTTAAAATTTATATTTTCAACGATAATTAGTTTATTTCAACTATCTACATTTTATTATCGATTTCACATCAACATCACAAATAATTTTCACAACACATCAAACAAGCATACAAGCCGTCCATGGTCTGTGGACGACGGGTGTCGGGTGCTGCTAAGCACCGTCTGCATCCTAGTATATATATATATAACTAGAAAAAGAAATTTAGAGTGAGGAGTCCTCACCGACTAGCTAATCCAACTTCACGACACTTCTAATGTAGGAAATCATCACTGTTCTCGCCTTTTTGTCACTTTCGTTGCCTGTAGCCACTACATATATAAAAATCATATTTTTATATTATTGCTATGTATATAAAAATTCTATTTTTACACCGCTACTATATAAATAAAATTCTATTTTTACATCGTTACTATATAGATAAAAATTCTATTTTTATCACGCTATTCTCTATACAAAGATTTCGCCTTTTCAAATATAAAAATTTCGCCTTTTCAAATATAAAGATTTCGCCTTTTCAAATATAAAGATTTCGCCTTTTCAATTATAAAGATTTCGCCTTTTCATTTCATCACTATAAAAATCACATTTTTATTTTGCTACATATATAAAGATGATATTTTTATCATCTATAAAATATAAAATTATATCTTCAACCTTTCTATATTATAAAAATTATATTTTTATCCTTCACATCATATAAAAATTATATTTTTAATCTCTTTATAATATAAAAATCGTATTTTCAAATCAATATCGTTCATATGAAAACCACTTCTTTTCCAACATAAAAATCGATTCTTTTACAATTTAAAAATCATACCTTTTATTGATTAAAAATTACCACTTTCATATGATAAAAATCATTACTTCTATAAGGTAAGAAACATCACTTCTATACCTAATATATTTAAAAACTGATTTTAAATCTATGAAATCAATTACATAGAAAAAAATGAAATAATATGGTGAATTAAAACTTACAGCGAAATAGAAGAGGAGGAGGGGTGGAGATTCGGTGGTCGGACCAGAGGTGGCGGCGGCAGTTGCGTTCCAGGCAGAGGAGGGGGCTGGGGGTCGCGTCAATCGAGGAGAAGAGGAGGAGAAGGAGGAAGAAGAGGAGAGGCGCGAGGTGGAGAAGGGGGAGGGGTCGCGGTGGGCTGCGCCACCCTGGGCGGTGGCGGCGGCGATGAAGGAGGCCGCTCCGCCCCTCCGTCATCTTTTTTTTTCTTTGATCGAATCAAAATCGGAGGGGGGGGGGGGCTGAAGTTAAAAGGAAGAGAGAAAGGGGGATTTTATATTTTTTATTTATTTATTTTAATTTCAAAAGGTTGACTTTTTATTTCGACCTCGAATCGAGGCCCACCGCCTGTCGTCCATAGCTAATTACCCCCATTCCGAACACAATGGGATATGTATCTGAGGCTGATTTGATCATTTCGATCAGTTTCCGTCAAAATCAACATATAACTCTATATATTGAATTTGAACGCGCATTTCAATTTACCGGGGTCACATACTAACTCGAAAAATTCCTGAAAAATATTCCTAGCTTCGTATTGACGATACGGTCCTAACCAAACTAGTTTCGTCGAATTCTGAGACCGTTGGAAAAATGGTCATTTTCCAGTCGATTAAAATCAACTAAAACTGGTCAAACACGTTTTCCTTAGCCACGCTCACATATTGATTCGAAAAATTATGAAATTTGGAATCTAACAATAATTTGACATCACGGACCCAACAAAAGAGGTTTCGTCGAAATCCGAGGTCGTTTGCAAAATTGCTATTTTTAAGGGCCTGAATTCCATAGCGACTATTCAGAATTTTCAACTGGACACATCTTTTGATTCCCGCTATGAAATCTCAATTTTTCGGGTTCGTTGGAAAGATACTCTCATTTAGATTCCAATATTTTTGGTTTCACTAAAATCCGGTTTATTTTGCACCCGGTATATTCAATTGAAGTATGAAATCGAATTATCGAACTACCGCGCCATTTTCAATTCCTTTTATAATTATAAATAATTATTTATATTCTAACGGCGACGTATATAATATATACGTTCGAATTCTATTCAAATTAAATTTCTTGTCGATATTATTTAAAATAATTCATTTTAAATGTTCAAAATTCACTAAAATTGCCAAAATAAAAATTTTAAACTGGCTCGCATTTCCGGGTTGTTACAATCTCCCCCACTTAAAACTTTTCGTCCCCGAAAAGGAACAAAGTCGAAATTGGTTTGATTAATCAACTCTACGTTCAATCTGGCTTCCATTCTCCAACTTTTCAGTTTCTGAGAATTTTCAAATTCTTCAAAAATTTGGCTAACACCCGGAATTTTCGAAAAATTTCGCCATAACCTCCTTTGTACGAGGAGAGGTTTGGAAATTTATTGGGCCGTATTAGGTACCCAATAAATCCTAATAAGCATACTCATATTTATAGTGATATATTCTGGTGTTTACAGGGGAGCGTGTATTGATAATAACTCCAGAGAATAAATTCTCGTCACCCTGTCAAAGCCCGAGGGAGTGTGTATTTTAAATGCTCCAGAGGATAAATCCTCGTCACCTCGTCCCGTGTGGGAAATAAATAGTCCATGTGCCGTATCTAATAACTAGAGAGACATGATTATTGTCAACTCTAGACCCGTGTGGGGTTTTTATTAATCTGGTAATTTTACCGTTACAATTTAAATAGTCCATATCAGTCATCAGTTCAACCTGTAAAATATAGTCATTGCCATACAAGCCTCTCGCTCGTATGGTAAATCTTCCACCTCGTCACACAAGCTCCAAATGCTTATGTGGTATATGATGAAGTATGCCTATCTTCCAGAAGTATGCCATGTAATGTAGTTCAAAATTAATTGTTGCTATCCTATGGCGATGTTTATTATTTCACACAGAATAACCAGCACTCCGCATCTAATGGCATTCACAGGAGTTGATATAATAATATTTCGCATCCAACTCATTAAGGTTTACCTATTTGTTGGGCACGCAAATAAAGTCTTTACTCAACAGCTATACAATTTCCTGTTCAAACATATATAATGCACAAGTATATATTTCTAACTATTTTCAAATCAATTCAATGTGTGATTTAATTGAATAAATTTGTTCTGGTTTTTATTGATGATATTCTAATCTTCTCTAAATCAAAGGCTGAAAAGGAACATAACAATGGAAGCCGGAAAGGAACGAAGCCGAAAGTTGTTTAACCAATTAACTCAACTTCCATTATTTTGACTACGGCTTAAGTTCTTCAACTTTTCAGTTTCTAAGAACTTTTCAAAAAAATTTGGCTAACACCCAAAATTTTCGAAAAATTTCGCCATAACCTCCCCTGCACCGGGAGCACGGGAAAATCCCGAAATTGCCATATAAGCCTTCTGATCTCAAAAAGAAAAAGAAAAGGCCAAGCGGCTAGCCAATCGGCTCATAAAATCATCATCACCCAAACAAAACAGTAAATTATAGTAAATATGTACCTATTTGTCGGGCAAACAAATTTTATTCTCTGCTCTAGCCTCCTTGCTATGACCTGTTCAATGTAAGTACATATATATATATATATATATATATATATGCAAACGAATGCGACCAATTTTTGATACAATTCAATATTTGATACAATTAGGCTAAATGGTTCAAAATTATCAAACAAATAAACAAACAACGCAAACATCAATCAATTAGTGGATTAACGTTTCAATTTCATAATTTTGATATATATACATATACAGAAAATCAAGTTTTTGATGCCAATTCACAACAAATAATCCTATATAAGTTTTGGTTCTCACACCAGTCTAATGGAAATATATAGGTATCACACCTTCAAAACACGAACAAAAATACTGATGATGTGGCCACATCATCAGAATTATCCCCGGGTGTCTAGAATGTGACTCTATATCTATCCAGTATATTAAAACTTCGAATATACGTTCATGACGCGTATACGCGAAATCTATATATACTCGATTGTCCAAATTCAAAATAAATAAATATTCAAATACGTATAAAGCGATTTAAATTTTCAAAACAATATTGTTTTCATTTGAAAAATATACTCTTCACACTCGTTCTAGGATACTACTGATCATATCATTCTAATTGGATATTACTAATCCAATATCTGATGAATTCTTCCGTGTGGTTCTAATGTGTCTTGTTCTCGAGCTCTGTAAACCAAAGCTCTGATACCAAACTGTAAGAACCTGTAACTTCCCCGTAAAGGAAAGAGCGGATACTTTGAGAACAGGACACAAAAGAGAACGCAGACGGAAGAACATTTCATTGTTATTACAACAATTCCATCAGATACAAGAATATACAGAGTATAAATGAATAAAATACATTCGAATAATATCAGAGATTACAATAAATTACATAGCAGCGGAAAAATATACAAAACACAACTGAAAGTGATACACGGATACAAAGCTTTCCGAGCATCGTTCCAGCTGTAAATCAGGACCCTGTGAATATAAATCTGCAAAACCAAAACTACTAGTTGCCCGTGTGGAAAATAGGGGCACCCAGAGTTTAGGTTAAAACAATAAACTCCAGGTCAGTCATGTGACTGGTGTGAGAACTAAAACAGTTATTAATCTTTATTTTAAAGTTCGGTAAATCAAGGGACCACGCCATATAACACGGAACAGGTTTCCTCCCAAGAATACCAGTGCATAAAACAAACAGCGCAATGCTAAATAAAGAAAAATGAAGCTATTATAAGACCCAGGTCCCATCACACAATGCAACGCAAGCCGGAGGATAGGGTTTTTACCTTATAATAGCCAAAGCATGCTTGATACGTTAAAAACACATTATTTGATACTATTATAAGTGTATAGTGTCAAAACAATTTCAATCATAAATATCAATCATAGGCGGCATGAATGACCCATACCACTATGTCGCCATACTAGGTTCTACAAATAAAACCGCATTATCACGTATTGGAAATTGGATTCCATCATGAGTCGAGGCAAGGGGCAAGCTCCTCTCCGATTCGAGACACTCTAGCAAATGTCTCATGACAACACTATGATCCTTGGATCTTCAGGGCCGGTCCTCTCTTACTTTTGAGGATTGGCAATTCCTGAACACACGTTTCCCGATCCGTACAGACCTATGTCCGAGGCGCCTCGTATCCAACAACCACACAGGTGAAAAGTATATAAATGTCAGGGCTGGTAGGTCACTGACACCACCTTAGCTAGAAAGAAACATTGTGCTCTCCCTGCAGTCACTATCGCGTTTTTGACTCATACCGAGGTGTGAGGCTCGCGAATTCACGTTATACACAAAGCTGCGCCACACAGGCCGTGCTTTGATCATCAACCACAAGACTTTGCTTTTCAACAGAAGCCCTGATCAATTGCCACTTACGCGTTCAACACTGGCAATTCACTCCATGCGACTGATGTCCATCGATATACAACCTCTGAGCTCGTACGTCTCAGAGAAGGGCGTTAAGCAAGAGAATAAATTCTCCGCCGCCAAACAGATGTATATTTAATAGAGATCAATCAACACAGAATAAAATCCAATGTTAGACACACAATCCATTTACAAGTTCGTTCTGAGTCTAAACGAAACCGGAGGCACTTTCCTCGCATATCCATCCATCTCCAAGTACGTCTGGACGATCACCAACTGTTTCCCTCATCCTGGGTGTACAGCCCAATCAGGATCATCAGTAATCACCCAAACGATGTGAAGACTTCCGGTCTTCGACCACCGTCTTCATCTTTGACATCTCGTCGAATCGGTTATTCAGAATGGGTATAAACCCGACCTTTCTGAATAACCCACGTATATGATAAACAAATGTTACACAAACACAACGAACGCCTCATTCCAATTCAGAATATTCTTTTATTCACAAAATCACATTCTTAGGGAAAGGTTCCCATTAATTTTATCCAAGATAAATTCTTCTAAATTTATTCTTTAATCTTCCTTTGGATATCATTTCAAACTAGTCGGGATTAGCGAGCCACACCGAAGTAATTATTTATTTTATTTCCCAATCCCAACCTATATATCCTATGGAGAAAACTGGTAATACTCCACATCTAACACCACGGTGTTATCGGTAAAATTAATTACCATTTCACGTTCAAATCTAATTAGAGATTTAACTATCGCTTTGGAGCAAAACTGGTGGTACTCCATTCTCGATCACCTTTCAGATTTGATAATTTAAATAATCAATTCACTTTCAATCTAATTAAAGATTCATTAAAACTCCACTTAGTTTTAATCTTTTCAAAAATCAATATCCTGTCTTTAACTGGGTTAAAGAACCAATGTCATCTAAAACACGGTTCACGACAAACACAAATCACATTTGATATTAAATACAAGGCTCTGAATAGAAAATATATCGGCTTATATTCGATACCAAATTCTGAAACCAACAAATATTGTATTAGAAATAACGATATAAAATATATCTTTCAAATTCCCACAACAATATTTGTATAATCACGGAATCCAGCATCGAAATATTCCGAAGATAATTTCGATTCAACTCCAGTCCAATTCACGTATTGGGAATATTGATTATTTTTTTAAAATCACTTTCAAATTCAATTTATTTACTTCAAAAATAAATTGATTTTAATTCTAGTTCAAAACTAGTTCATTTCGGCAAAAATCTATTTTTATCTTTTCAAATGTGGAATTCTTCAGCCCAATTTTTCCCAATCATTTCTTATGATTCTACACAAATTATAGATATTTTTAATAATTTTATCAAGGCACGTACAGTCGATTTCCATCAACGGCCATCGAACTGCACTTACAACGACCTTTTCCCAATTTGATTTGGACATAATTCCAAATCCAACCGTTAGATTTCAAATTTCTAATATTCATTAGAAAGCTCTTTTCGATACGAACCCAACGATTCCGTTTTTAGGAGAATCCGACGGTCGGATCTCCCGCAACGTCAATTCGAAGTCAATGGTCGAAATTCACGAACTGCCGCGGCGCGTTCTATTCAGGCCATTATATATATATATATAATATATATATATATATATATATATATATATATATATATATATATTGTCGATTTCCTTTTTAAAACGTATTTTATAAATCGTTTTAAATTCGTTTTCATAACCATTTCAACTCTATATTCAATTTCAAATCAAAATTGAATATTTCATATCATTACTATATAAATGATAATATTTTCAAAACGTTATATTTCGAAATCACTACCTTTTCTATATTCATATAATCGATATAACTATCGTTCACGTCAAAATGGCGCGACGCTAATCAACACGGTTTATATATTTCAATAAACTCGTTATTCTATTCAACAAATGAATATATATATATATATTCCATTCAACACATGAATCTATATTTCTTTCAACACACGAGTATTTTTATATTCAACACATGAATTTTCTTTTATAATATTCATTATTTTCCCGATTGGAATGAGGCCCAATCAATCACCATATAATGTTAATTATATGGATTCCATACACCACATGTATATAATAGCAATGATAAACAATCAACCATCACCCAAGGTGCACCACACAACTGCATAAGCATCAAATATAAATAATTAACGCTTACACAGCCTGTCGACCAATCGATCGACATACAATTAAATAATTGGGATTAGTGTACGCCAAATTTCATCCCAACACCCGTGTGGGGTTTCAAATCAACAAACACTGAATATTATTTGTGTAGTTGGGCGATGTGTAAAATTTATCATCCCAGTCAATATTAGTCAAATCAGTGTATATAAACAAATCGGCCGATTTGTTTATAAATATTTATTTATTCACATTCACGTTAAAATTTATATTTTCAACGATAATTAGTTTATTTCAACTATCTACATTTTATTATCGATTTCACATCAACATCACAAATAATTTTCACAACACATCAAACAAGCATACAAGCCGTCCATGGTCTGTGGACGACGGGTGTCGGGTGCTGCTAAGCACCGTCTGCATCCTAGTATATATATATATAACTAGAAAAAGAAATTTAGAGTGAGGAGTCTTCACCGACTAGCTAATCCAACTTCACGACACTTCTAATGTAGGAAATCATCACTGTTCTCGCCTTTTTGTCACGTTCGTTGCCCGTAGCCACTACATATATAAAAATCATATTTTTATATTGTTGCTATGTATATAAAAATTCTATTTTTACACCGCTACTATATAAATAAAATTCTATTTTTACATCGTTACTATATAGATAAAAATTCTATTTTTATCACGCTATTCTATATAGATAAAAATTCTATTTTTATCACGCTATTCTCTATACAAAGATTTCGCCTTTTCAAATATAAAAATTTCGCCTTTTCAAATATAAAGATTTCGCCTTTTCAAATATAAAGATTTCGCCTTTTCAATTATAAAGATTTCGCCTTTTCATTTCATCACTATAAAAATCACATTTTTATTTTGCTACATATATAAAGATGATATTTTTATCATCTATAAAATATAAAATTATATCTTCAACCTTTCTATATTATAACAATTATATTTTTATCCTTCACATCATATAAAAATTATATTTTTAATCTCTTTATAATATAAAAATTCCAGAAAAATATTTCCTAGCTTCGTATTGACGATACGGTCCTAACAAAACTAGTTTCGTCGAATTCTGAGACCGTTGGAAAAATGGTCATTTTCCAGTCGATTAAAATCAACTAAAACTGGTCAAACACGTTTCCCTTAGCCACGCTCACATATTGGTTCGAAAAATTATGAAATTTGGAATCTAACAATAATTTGACATCATGGACCCAACAAAAGTGGTTTCGTCGAAATCCGAGGTCGTTTGCAAAATTTCTATTTTTAAGGGCCTGAATTCCATAGCGACTATTCAGAATTTTCAACTGGACACATCTTTTGATTCCCGCTATGAAATCTCAAATTTTCGGGTTCGTTGGAAAGATACTCTCAATTAGATTCCAATATTTTTGGTTTCACTAAAATCCGGTTTATTTTGCACCCAGTATATTCAATTGAAGTATGAAATCGAATTATCGAAGTACCGCGCCATTTTCAATTCCTTTTATAATTATAAATAATTATTTATATTCTAACGACGACGTATATAATATATATGTTCGAATTCTATTCAAATTAAATTTCTCGTCGATATTATTTAAAATAATTCATTTTAAATGTTCAAAATTCACTAAAATTGCCAAAATAAAATTTTTAAACTGGCTCGCATTTCCGGGTTGTCACAGTTGCCTTGTTTAAATAAAAGAAAAAGGGAAACAAATTTTATATGGTTAAGGTACAAACAAAGGAATGGTTTTGCTAAATAAATCTTCATTACTATTCTTTAACAAATAAAAGAGTGCATTTATAATTTAGTAGCGAAAGTTTCTGGAAACCTTAATCTAGTGGTCCGAAACGCACACAAAATCCTATAAATACAGCCTTGGTTTGACATAATTTAGCCTCCATTTCGCACTCTTTCTCTCAAACATTTTCTTCAAGAAAATAAAAGTATATATGTATACATTAAAAAAAAGAGGCGTTTATACAAACTAGAATGGAATTCTTTTAGAGAACCATGGCTACAATGAAGGAAAAGAATTCAGATGCCTAGATCTACACTGCGCAAAAAGCGAGTAAGCCATGGATCAGATCTAGAATTGAAGAACATACAAGTGAGTGGATTTAAAATACATTTTTGTATAATAATGGATCTATCGTTCGCCATTCCCCACTTACACACATAATAAACCTATTGAAAGTCCTAATCTGATAAAGTTCACCTATGCCTAATAATGTTATCATATGCTTAATTATGATCAGTTATTATGCCTACATTAGGTTTCCTCCTTTTATTCTTCCCTTTTTATTTTTTTAATTAGGCTATCTTCGAGCCTATGTCTATTATGGATTTATGCGATTGAACGATATTGAGAATAAAAGGGAAAAGGTTTATTTGGGTATTATATGTGATTGGGAGGTTTGGGGGCATAACTTATAATGGGGTTTTGGGAATAACTTTGATTGGAATTATGAATGTAACTATGGGTATATGAATCAAATTGGAAATATAAATATAACTATGGGTATATGAATCAAACTGGAATTATGAATGTAAATTGGGATTATAAGTTGAATTAGGAAAAGTTGGGAAATATGTAATAAAATGAGATTTGGCATAAATTGTTGATGACTATGGATTGGGCATAATTGAATATAACTTGTATACATGAGATTTGGCATAAGTTGGTTTGGGCATAATTGAGTATAACTTGTATACATGAGGTTTGGCATAAATTGTTAATAACAATGAATGCAAATTGATTTGGGCCTAATTTGATATAATTTGTATACATGGGATTATAGGCATAATTTGGATTAAAATTATAAACATAATTTAGATTGTAAATTCTGGGTAATTGGAATATATTATAATCTAAGATTTGAAATTAGGACTTGAATCAAGAAAGTGAAAATGAATGCCCAAGGCACGAGGTTAGATTCGGATTGCGGTATAAGCCTGCCCGGAACCGCCAGGCATATTCAGCAACTGCAATTTGGTAATCTAATGTGAGAGGTTCAGGCAGAAACTAGATGCGTAATAAAGCAAAGACACGAGGTTAGATTCGGATTGCGGTATAAGCCTGCCTGGAACCGCCCGGCATATCCAACAACCGCAAAAGTTAATCTAATGTGGGAGGTCCTGCAAGATTACAGTTATAATGAATTAATGAACACTTAACCAAGATGAAACATGTGGGAAGACATAGGAATAATAAAAAGGTTAAATGGGTGACATGGGTAGCATGGATTACATGGGTAGCATGTACAACATAAATAATAAGCACTTAACCAAGATAAGACATGTGGTAAGACATGGGATTAATAAAGGGTTAAGGTGGGTAGCATGGATAATTCATTAAATTGGAATACTTCACCTAATTAAATATGTAGTGGTGTTACGAACCAATTCAATTGAGTAGGGGTTATGTAAACTTGTTAAAGAAATGGGAAGGATAAAGTTAATCTTAATCAATGCCAAAATGGGGAATGATAATAACCTGTTATGAATGAACTTGAATAAGAAAAGAAAAGATAATAGGTAGGTTTGTCCTAGGGACAAGTGGGAATTATAACTTAAGAAATAAGGTAAGTTATAATGAACAATAGGGGAAGATGAAATAACTTATGTAATAAAGTTGTACTTAATCGAAGATTAATTAACAATGATAAGAATAAATCCATAAATGAGGATAGCATAAGTTATATGAAGGGAAAGAGAAACTTATTAGTAAACCTTAGTTAAGAGAACTAATTTAATAAGTAAATTATGATAAATTGTAATGACGGTGTACAACGAGATTATAATTAAATGATAAAGAAGAAGGCAACCTAACTTATTAGTAAACCTTAGTTAAGAGAACTAATTTAATAAGTAAATTATGATAAATTGTAATGACGGTGTACAACGAGATTATAATTAAATGATAAAGAAGAAGGCAACCTTATGGAGATAAGCAAGTTGTATTTAATCATAAATGTTGAATGACATGTTAATAGAAAACATGTAAATTAAGATGTACTTAATTATAAATTAAGTAGAACATGTTATTGCAACCATGAGATGGGACAAAGAATAGTGTAAAGAGAATGAATTATGAATATTGAATTACAATATAGAGAATAACATGTTGTGGGCTTATTAATGAACTTAAATGAATTAAGTTATGAATGAGGTTAATAAGGAAGAGAACCTTCGTAACTTGAATAAGAAGTCAAGGGAAAATGGGAACAACCAAGTTAGCAGGAAATCTGTCATGGTGGAGCAAGCGCGTAATTGATGATTAGACATAGGATGTAATGACACAGTAAACTGAGGCGCTAGGGACGGTCCATATATTAGAGGATGAATAAGCAAACAGGGTAGATCATCGTGGTTCGTAAGGCACGAGAGGAGCGCACGTACATTTGATTAGCTTGTTAGCTCCAACGGACTGGAAGGGGAAGCACGCGAATTGTTAAGACGTTAAATGTGCTCCTGATAGTCCTCTGTGGTGGTTTAGCTTCGGGCTAGGATTACATAGGTTGGGTCTGCGCGTAACTATCAGGTTGGTGGGCCTTGACTGCACAAGTAGGGGGCAGTCAGAATGCTGTGACGTGGTGACATTAAGGATAGCTCGACGGCTGCCTCACTATGGAGGCGGAGAGTCAGGACCAACAAAGATAGTATAGGTCATCGAGAACCTGTCTTCGGCAGCCAGCGAGATGCAGAAAGACTAGTGCTAAACCCAAGAGGCCATCGATCTTTCACTATCGAGGCGGTGGTTGAGGGTAAACGCCACATGGATGTTTAGGTTGTTTGCTTAGGGGCTTGTCGCTTAGCTCTTGTAGTCTTTACTAGTTAGGGGAGGGGCTGAGTGACACGACCCGAACTTCCCCGTGAAGGAAAGCACGGATAGCGTTGAGGACAAGACAAAATAGAACGCAGACGGAAGAACATTTCATTGTTATTACAACAATTCCATCAGAATGCAAAAATATACAGAGTATAAATGAATGAATTACATTCAACAAATATCAGAGATTTAAATTACATTTAAATACATCGCAGCGGAAAATAATACAAAAGCACAACTAGAAGTAATGCACGGATACAGAGCTTTCCGAGCATCGTTCTAGCTGTAAATCAGGATCCTGTGAATATAATCTGCAAAACCAAAACTACTAGCTGCCCGTGTGAAAAATAGGGGCACCCAGAGTTTAGGTTAAAACAATAAACTCCAGGTCAGTCATGTGACTGGTGTGAGAACTAAAACAGTTGTTTAAAACTTTACTTTAAAAGATAGTAATTCAAGGGACCACGTTGTATAGCACGGAACGGGTTTCCTCCCAAGAATACTAGTGCATATAACAAAACAACGCAATGCTCTTTGGAAAAATGAAGCTACTATAAGACCCAGGTCCCATCCCACAATGCAACGCAAGCCGGGGGATAGGGTTTTCACTTATAATAGCCAAACATGCTTGGTACGTTTAAAACAAATCATTTGATACTATAATAAGTGTATAGTGTCAAAACAATTTCAATCATAAATACCAATCATAGACGGCATGGGTACCATATATCATGTCGCCATACTAGTTCTACAATTAAAACCGCAATATCACGTATTGGAAATTGGATTTCCGTCATGAGTCGAGGAAAGGGGCAAGCTCCTCTCCAATTCGAGACACTCTAGCAAATGCCTCAGGACCCCCCTATGATCCTTGGATCTTCAGGGCCGGTCCTCTCTTACTTTTGAGGATTGGCAATTCTTGAACACACGTTTCCCGGTCCTTACAGACCTATATCCGAGGCGCCTCATATCCAACAACCACACATGTGAAAAGTATATAAATGTCAGGGCTGGTAGGTCACTGACACCACCTTAGCTAGAAAGAAACGTCGTGCTCTCCCTGCAGTCACTATCCCGTTTTTGACTCATACCGAGGTGTGTGGCTCGCGAATTCACGTTATACACAAAGCTAGGCCACACAGGCCGTGCTTTGATCATCAACCACAAGACTTTGCTTTTCAACAGAAGCCCTGATCAATTGCCACTTACGCGTGCCACACTGGCAATTCACTCCATGCGACTGATGTCCATCGATATACAACCTCTGAGCTCGTACGTCTCAGAGAAGGGCGTTAAGCAAGAGAATAAATTCTCTGCCGCCAAATATATGTATATTTAATAGAGATCAATCAACACAGAATAAAATCCAATGTCAGACACACAATCCATTTACAAGTTTGTTCTGGGTCTGAACGAAACCGGAGGCACTTTCCTCGCATATCCATCCATCTCCAGGTACGTCTGGACGATCACCAACTGTTTCCCTCATCCTGGGTGTACAGCTCAATCGAGATCATCAGTAATCAACCAAATGATGGGAAGACTTCCAGTCTTCAACCACCGTCTTCATCTTCGACATCTCGTCGAATCGGTTATTCAGAACGGGTATAAACCCGACCTTTCTGAATATCCCACGTATATAGTAAACAAATGTTACACAAACACACTAATGCCTCGTTCCAATTCAGAATATTCTTTTATTCACAAAATCACATTCTTAGGGAAAGGTTCCCCTTAATTTTATCCAAGATAAATTCTTTTAAATTGATTCTTTAATCTTCCTTTGGATATCATTTCAAACTAGTCGGGATTAGCGAACCACACCGAAGTAATTATTTGTTTTATTTCCCAATCCCAACCTATTCATCCCCTGGAGAAAAACTGGTAATACTCCATACCTAACACCACGGTGTTATCGGTAAAATTAATTACCATTTCACGTTCAAATCTAATTAAAGATTTAACTATCGCTTTGGAGCAAAACTGGTGGTACTCCATTCTCGATCACCTTTCACATTTGATAATTTAAATTATCAATTCACATTTCAATCTAATTAAAGATTCATTAAAACTTCACTTAGTTTTAATCTTTTCAAAAATCAATATCCTGCCTTTATCTGGGTTAAAGAACCAATGTCATCTAAAACACGATTCACGATAAACCCAAATCACATTTGATATTAAATACATGGCTCTGAATAGAAAATATACCAGCTTATTTTCAATATCAAATTCTGAAACCAACATATATCGTACTGGAAATAACGATATAAAATATATCTTTCAAATTCCCATAACAATATCTGTATAGTCATGAAATCCAACATCGAAATATTCCGAAGATAATTTCGATTCAACTCCAGTCCAATTCACGTATTAGGAATATTGATTATTTTTAAAGTCACTTTCAAATTCAATTTATTTATTTCAAAAATAAATTGAATTTAATTCTAGTTCAAAACTAGTTCATTTCGATAAAAATCTATTTTTATCTTTTCAAATGTGGAATTCTTCAGCCCAATTTTTTTCCAAATCATTTCTTATGATTTTACACAAATTATTAGTATTTTTAATAATTTTATCAAGGCCCGTACAGTCGATTTCCATCAACGGCCATCGAATTGCACTTACAACGACCTTTTCTGAAATTGATTTGGACATAATTCCAAATCCAACCGTTAGATTTCAAATTTCTAATATTCATTGGAAAGCTCTTTTCGATACGAACCCAACGGTTCCGATTTTAGGAGAATCCGACGGTCGGATCTCCTGCAACGTCAATTCGAAGTCAATGGTCGAAATTCACGAACTACCGCGGCGCGGCGCGTTCTATTCAGGCCATTATATATATATATATATATATATATATTATATATATATATTTCGTCGATTTCCTTTTTAAAACGTATTTTATAAATCGTTTTAACTTCGTTTTCAAAACCATTTCAACACTATATTCAATTTCTAATCAAAATCGAATATTTCGTATCATTACTATATAAATGATAATATTTTCAAAACGTTATATTTTGAAATCACTACCTTTTCTATATTCATTATAAAAACGAATATAATCGATATAAATATCGTTCACGTTAAAATAGCGCAACACTAATCAACACGGCTTTACATATTTCAATAAATTTGTTATTCTATTCAACAAATGAATATTTATCCCATTCAACACATGAATCTATATTTCTTTCAACACACGACCTATCTCAACACATGAGTACTGTCAACACATCACTATTTTTGTTATGTAAAATATTTTATAAAATTATGGTATCTATCGTTTGATTTTAATTAGACTCCACCGTGAAATAGATTCTAATTGTAAATATGATAAAGATGTAATTTTTATTATTTAAAATATTTTACTCAACACATAAATAGTTTCAACACATGAACATCGTCAACACATGACTATTTTTATATTCAACACATGAATTTCCTTTTTTTTTATTCATTATTTTCCCGATTGGAATGAGGCCCAACCAATTACCATATAATGTTAATTATATGGATTCCATACAACACATGTATATAATAGCAATGATAAACAATCAACCATCATCCAAAGTGCACCACACAACTGCATAAGCATCAAATATAAACAATCGACGCTTACACAATCTGTCGACCAATCGATCGACATACAATTAAATAATTGGGATTAGTGTACGCCAAAATTTCATCCCAACACCCGTGTGGGGTTTCAAATCAACAAACACAGATTTTTATTTGTGCAGTTGGGCGATGTGTAAAATTTATCATCCCAATCAATATCAGTCAAATCAGTGTATATAAACAAATCGGCCGATTTGTTTATAAATATTTATTTATTCACTTTCATGTTAAAAATTTTATTTTTAACGATAAAATATTTTTAACTATATAAATATTTTATTTCCTTTCAACACAAGAATATTTTATTATTCAATCATTCACAACACAATCAATTTTCACAACACATCAATCAAACAAACAAGCCGTCCATGGTCTGTGGACGACGGGTGTCGGGTGCTGCTAAGCACCGTCTGCATCCTAGTATATATATATATAACTAGAAAAAGGAAATTTAGAGTGAGAAGTTCTCACCAGCTAGCTAATCCAAACGTCTCGACTCTTCCTATCTAGAAATCTTCGTCGTTCTCGCCCTTTTTGTCACTTTCGTTGCCCGTAGCCACAACATATATAAAAATCGAATTTTTTACTTTGCTATGTATATAAAAATCATATTTTTATAATTACTCCTTATGGATAAAAATTCTATTTTTACACCGCCACTATATAGATAAAAATTCTATTTTTACATCAGTACTATATAGATAAAAATTCTATTTTTACATCGCTACTATATAGATAAAAATAATATTTTTACATCGCTACTATATAGATAAAAATTCTATTTTTACGTCGCTACTATATAGATAAAAGTTATATTTTTATCATGCTATTCTCTATATAAAGATTTTGCCTTTTCTAATATAAAGATTTCGCCTTTTCATTTATAAATATTTCGCCTTTTCAAATATAAAGATTTCGCCTTTTCAAATATAAAGATTTCGCCTTTTTAAATATAAAGATTTCGCCTTTTCAAATATAAAGATTTCGCCTTTTCAAATATAAAGATTTCGCCTTTTCAAATATAAAGATTTCGCCTTTTTAAATATAAATATTTCGCCTTTTCAAATATAAAGATTTCGCCTTTTCAAATTAAAAGATTTCGCCTTTTCAAATATAAAGATTTCGCCTTTTCAAATATAAAGATTTCGCCTTTTCAAATATAAATATTTCGCACTTTTAAATATAAAGATTTCGCCCTTTCAAATATAAAGATTTCGCCTTTTTAAATATAAATATTTCGCCTTTTTAAATATAAAGATTTCGCCCTTTTAAATATAAATATTTTTGATTCACTACATATATAAAGATCCAGTTTTTAACACTTCTATAATGTAAAAATCATATTTTTATCCTTCTACAATATAAAAGATTATATTATTATTATCTATATAATATGAAAATTATATTTTCAACCCTTACATATGATAAAAATTATATTTTTAACTTCCTTATCATATAAAAATCATATCGTTACATTGCTACTACCATAAAGATCACATCTTTAACATTTCCACTATATAAAAATTACATCTTTAATCTTTCTATAGTATAAAAATTATATCTTTAACTTTCCTATAGTGTAAAAATTATATTTCAGTGCTATATATATAATTTCAGAATTATCAAACATTAACATATATATTATTTCAAAATTTTAACAATGTTTATATTTATTTTAAAACCGATTTAAAGTAAATTAAAACAAACAGTAAAAACTTACAGCGTGTAAGCAAAAGAGGTGGCGGCGCTTCGTCTTCCCTGACCGGCGATGGTCGGAGTTCATCAGTGCGAGGCGGAGATGGCCAAGGGGGAAAGAGCACTCGCAGGTGGTCGGCTCGGGGTTTGGGGCTGAAGGGGTGCGGTCGAATTAGGGTTCGGGGTTTGGGGCTGAGGGGGTGTGGTCGGTTGCGTTCCAGGCGAAGGAGGGAGTTGGGGGTCGCGTTAGTCGAGGAGAAGAGGAGGAGAAGGAGGAGAGGGAGGCGGCGGTGGGTGTCTGGGTGGCGCTAGGGTCTCTGCGCTAAGGTGGTTGGGGAGGAGGAGAAGAGGGGACGGCGGCGAGGTACGGGGAGAGAAATCAAGGAAGAGAGGAGAAGAAGGGGACGGGGTGGTTGACGGTGGCGGCGCGCCGCCTGGGGGGGGGGGGGGCGCGATGGAAGCGGCGGCGGTTCACCCCCCCCCCCCCCCCCCCCCCGTCGCCCCTTTTCCTTTTTTTTATTTTTTTCTCTGATATGAATTCCAACGGGGGGGCCTGAAAGGGATTAAGGGGAAGAGAGGAGGTTTATATTTTTTTTATCAATTTAATTTCCATAAAGCTGACTTTTTCATACGACCTCTAAACGAGGCCCACCGCCTGTCATCCATAACGTTTTACCACCATTCTGAACACAATGGGATATGTATCGTAGGCTGATTCGATCGTTTCGACCAGTTTTCGTCAAAATCAACATATAACTCTATATATTGAATTTGAACGCGCGTTTCAATTTACTGGGGCCACATACTAATCCTAAAAATTCCCGAAAAATATTTTCTAGCTTCGTATTGACAATACGGTCCTAACAGAACTAGTTTCGTCGAATTCCGAGAACGTTGGAAAAATGGTCATTTTCCAGTCGATTAAAATCAACTAAAACTGGTCAAACGCGTTTTCCTTTGCCACGCTCACATACTGAATCGAAAAATTATGAAATTTGGAATCTAGCAATAAGTTGACATCACGGATCCAACAAAAGTGGTTTCGTCGAAATCCGAGGTCATTTGCAAAATTTCCATTTTTCAGGGCCTGAATTCCATAGCCACTATTCAGAATTTTCAACTGGACATATCTTTTGATTCCCGCTATGAAATTTCAATTTTTCGGATTCGTTGGAAAGATATTATCAAATAGATCCTATTGTTTTTTGTTTCACTAAAATCCGGATTGTTTTGCACCCGGTACATTCAATTGAAGTTTGAAATCGAATTATCGAACTACGACGCCATTTTCAATTCTATTTATAATTATATATAATTATTTATATTCTAACGACGACGTATATAATATATACGTTTGAATTCTATTCAAAATAAATTTTCCGTCGATATTATTTAAAATAATTCATTTTAAATGTTCAAAATTCGCTAAAATTGCCAAAATAAAAAAATTTAAACTGGCTCGCATTTCCGGGTTGTTATAATCTCCCCCACTTAAAACTTTTCGTCCCCGAAAAGGAACGAAGTCGAAAGTGGTTTGATCAATCAACTCTACGTTCGATCTGGCTTCCATTCTCCAACTTTTCAGTTTCTGAGAATTTTCAAATTCTTCAAAAATTTGGCTAACACCCTAAATTTTCGAAAAATTTCGCCATAACCTCCCCTGCACCGGGAGCAGCGGGAAAATCCCGAAATTGCCATACAGGCCTTCTGATCTCAAAAAGAAAAAGAAAAAACCAAGCGGCTAGCCAATCGGCTCATAAAATCATCATCACCCAAACAAAACAGTAATTTATGATAAACATGAACCTATTTGTCGGGCAAACAAATTTTATTCTTCTGCTCTAGCCTCCTTGTTATGACCTGATCAATGTAAGTACATGTATATGCAAGCAAATGCAACCAATTTTCAATACAATTAAATATTCGATACTATTAGGCTAAATGGTTCAAAATTATCAAACAAATAAACAAACAACACAAACATCAATCAATTAGTGGATTAGAGTTTCAAATTCATAATTTTGATATATATACAGAAAATCATGTTTTTGATGCCAATTCACAACAATGTATTCTAGCTATATTAGTTTTGGTTCTCACACCAGTCTAATGGAAATATATAGAAATCACACCTTCGAAACACGAATATGAATACTGATGATGATGCACCATCATCAGAATCACCCCCGGATGTCTAGAATGTGATTCTATATCTACCCAGTATATTAAAACTTCGATTATACGTTCATGACGCGTATACGCGAAATCTTTATATATTGGATTGTCCAAATTCAATATAAATAAATATTCAAATACGTATAAAACGATTTAAATTTTCAAAACAAAATTTGTTTTCATTTGAAAAATATACTCTTCACACTCGTTCTAGGATACTACTGATCCTATCTCTAACGAGTCATTCTAATTGGATATTACTAATCCAATATCTGATGAATTCTTTCGTATGGTTCTAATGTGTCTTATTCTCGAGCTCTGTAAACCAAAGCTCTGATACCAAACTGTCACGACCTAAACTTCCCCGTGAAGGAAAGCACGGATAGCGTTGAGGACAAGACAAAATAGAACGCAGACGGAAGAACATTTCATTGTTATTACAACAATTCCATCAGAATGCAAAAATATACAGAGTATAAATGAATGAATTACATTCAACAAATATCAGAGATTTAAATTACATTTAAATACATCGCAGCGGAAAATAATACAAAAGCACAACTAGAAGTAATGCACGGATACAGAGCTTTCCGAGCATCGTTCCAGCTGTAAATCAGGATCCTGTGAATATAATCTGCAAAACCAAAACTACTAGCAGCCCGTGTGAAAAATAGGGGCACCCAGAGTTTAGGTTAAAACAATAAACTCCAGATAAGTCATGTGACTGGTGTGAGAACTAAAACAGTTATTTAAAACTTTACTTTAAAAGATAGTAAATCAAAGGGACCACGCCGTATAGCACAGAACGGGTTTCCTCCCAAGAATACTAGTGCATATAACAAAACAACGCAATGCTCTTTGGAAAAATGAAGCTAATATAAGACCCAGGTCCCATCACACAATGCAACGCAAGCCGGAGGATAGGGTTTTCCCTTATAATAGCCAAACATGCTTGGTACGTTTAAAACAAATCATTTGATACTATAATAAGTGTATAGTGTCAAAACAATTTCAATCATAAATATCAATCATAGACGGCATGGGTACCATATATCATGTTGCCATACTAGTTCTACAATTAAAACCGCAATATCATGTAATGGAAATTGGATTTCCGTCATGAGTCGAGGCAAGGGGCAAGCTCCTCTCCGATTCGAGACACTCTAGCAAATGCCTCAGGACCCCACTATGATCCTTGGATCTTCAGGGCCGGTCCTCTCTTACTTTTGAGGATTGGCAATTCCTGAACACACGTTTCCCGGTCCTTACAGACCTATATCCGAGGCGCCTCGTATCCAACAACCACACAAGTGAAAAGTATATAAATGTCAGGGCTGGTAGGTCACTGACACCACCTTAGCTAGAAAGAAACGTCGTGCTCTCCCTGCAGTCACTATCCCATTTTTGACTCATACCGAGGTGTGAGGCTCGCGAATTCACATTATACACAAAGCTACGCCACACAGGCCGTGCTTTGATCATCAACCACAAGACTTTGCTTTTCAACAGAAGCCCTGATCAATTGCCACTTACGCGTGCCACACTGGCAATTCACTCCATGCGACTGATGTCCATCGATATACAACCTCTGAGCTCTTACATCTCAGAGAAGGGCGTCAAGCAAGAGAATAATTCTCTGCCGCCAAACATATGTATATTTAATAGAGATCAATCAACACAGAATAAAATCCAATGTCAGACACACAATCCATTTACAAGTTCGTTCTGGGTCTGAACGAAACCGGAGGCACTTTCCTCGCATATCCATCCATCTCCAGGTACGTCTGGACGATCACCAACTGTTTCCCTCATCCTGGGTGTACAGCCCAATCGAGATCATCAGTAATCGCCCAAACGATGTGAAGACTTCCGGTCTTCAACCACCGTCTTCATCTTCGAAATCTCGTCGAATCGGTTATTCAGAATGGGTATAAACCCGGCCTTTCTGAATATCCCACGTATATAGTAAACAAATGTTACACAAACACACTAACGCCTCGCTCCAATTCAGAATATTCTTTTATTCACAAAATCACATTCTTAGGGAAAGGTTCCCATTAATTTTATCCAAGATAAATTCTTTTAAATTTATTCTTTAATCTTCCTTTGGATATCATTTCAAACTAGTCGGGATTAGCGAACCACACCAAAGTAATTATTTGTTTTATTTCCCAATCCCAACCTATTCATCCCCTGGAGCAAAACTGGTAATACTCCATACCTAACGCCACGGTGTTATCGGTAAAATTTATTACCATTTCACGTTCAAATCTAATTAAAGATTTAACTATCGCTTTGGAGCAAAACTGGTGGTACTCCATTCTCGATCACCTTTCAGATTTGATAATTTAAATTATCAATTCACATTTCAATCTAATTAAAGATTCATTAAAACTTCACTTAGTTTTAATCTTTTCAAAAATCAATATCCTGCCTTTAACTGGGTTAAAGAACCAATGTCATCTAAAACACGATTCACGATAAACCCAAATCACATTTGATATTAAATACACGGCTCTGAATAGAAAATATACCGGCTTATTTTCAATATCAAATTCGGAAACCAACACATATCGTACTGGAAATAACGATATAAAATATATCTTTCAAATTCCCATAACAATATCTGTATAGTCACGAAATCCAACATCGAAATATTCCAAAGATAATTTCGATTCAACTCTAGTCCAATTCACGTATTGGGAATATTGATTATTTTTAAAGTCACTTTCAAATTCAATTTATTTATTTCAAAAATAAATTGATTTTAATTCTAGTTCAAAACTAGTTCATTTCGATAAAAATCTATTTTTATCTTTTCAAATGTGGAATTCTTTAGCCCAATTTTTTCCCAAATCATTTCTTATGATTTTACACAAATTATTAATATTTTTAATATTTTTATCAAGGCCCGTACAGTCGATTTCCATCAACGGCCTTCGAATTGCACTTACAGCGACCTTTTCTGAAATTGATTTGGACATATTTCCAAATCCAACCGTTAGATTTCAAATTTCTAATATTCATTGGAAAGCTCTTTTCGATACGAACCCAACGGTTCCGGTTTTAGGAGAATCCGACGGTCGGATCTCCCGCAACGTCAATTCGAAGTCAATGGTCGAAATTCACGAACTACCACGGCGCGGCGCGTTCTATTCAGGCCATTATATATATAATATATATATATTATATATTTCGTCGATTTCCTTTTTAAAACGTATTTTATAAATCGTTTTAACTTCGTTTTCAAAACCATTTCAACACTATATTGAATTTCTAATCAAAATTGAACATTTCATATCATTACTATATAGATGATAATATTTTCAAAACATAATATTTTGAAATCACTACCTTTTCTATATTCATTATAAAAATGAATATAATCGATATAAATATCGTTCACGTCAAAATAGCGCAACTCTAATCAACACGGCTTTACATATTTCAATAAATTCGTTATTCTATTCAACAAATGAATATTTATCCCATTCAACACATGAATCTATATTTCTTTCAACACACGACCTATCTCAACACATGAGTACTGTCAACACATCACTATTTTTGTTATGTAAAATATTTTATAAAATTATGGTATTTATCGTTTGATTTTAATTAGACTCCACCGTGAAGTAGATTCTAATTGTAAATATGATAAAGATGTAATTTTTATTATTTAAAATATTTTACTCAACACATAAATAGTTTCAACACATGAACATCGTCAACACATGACTATTTTTATATTCAACACATTAATTTCCTTTTTTTATTCATTATTTTCCCGATTGGAATGAGGCCCAACCAATTACCATATAACGTTAATTATATGGATTCCATACAACACATGTATATAATAGCAATGATAAACAATCAACCATCATCCAAAGTGCACCACACAACTGCATAAGCATCAAATATAAACAATCGACGCTTACACAGTCTGTCGACCAATCGATCGACATACAATTAAATAATTGGGATTAGTGTATGCCAAAATTTCATCCCAACACCCGTGTGGGGTTTCAAATCAACAAACACAGATTTTTATTTGTGTAGTTGGGCGATGTGTAAAATTTATCATCCCAATCAATATCAGTCAAATCAGTGTATATAAACAAATCGGCTGATTTATTTATAAATATTTATTTATTCACTTTCACGTTAAAAATTTTATTTTTAACGATAAAATATTTTTAACTATATAAATATTTTATTTCCTTTCAACACAAGAATATTTTATTATTCAATCATTCCACAACACAATCAATTTTCACAACACATCAATTAAACAAACAAGCCGTCCATGGTCTGTAGACGACGGGTGTCGGGTGCTGCTAAGCACCGTCTGCATCCTAGTATATATATATAACTAGAAAAAGGAAATTTAGAGTGAGAAGTTCTCACCAGCTAGCTAATCCAAACGTCTCGACTCTTCCTATGTAGAAATCTTCGTCGTTCTCGCCCTTTTTGTCACTTTCGTTGCCCGTAGCCACTACATATATAAAAATCGAATTTTTACTTTGCTATGTATATAAAAATCATATTTTTATAATTACTCCTTATGGATAAAAATTCTATTTTTACACCGCCACTAAATAGATAAAAATTCTATTTTTACATCGCTACTATATGGATAAAAATTCTATTTTTACATCGCTGCTATATAGATAAAAATTATATTTTTACATCGCTACTATATAGATAAAAATTCTATTTTTACGTCGCCGCTATATAGATAAAAATTGTATTTTTATCATGCTATTCTCTATATAAAGATTTCGCCTTTTCTAATATAAAGATTTCGCCTTTTCATTTATAAATATTTCGCCTTTTCAAATATAAAGATTTCGCCTTTTCTAATATAAAGATTTCGCCTTTTTAAATATAAAGATTTCGCCTTTTCAAATATAAAGATTTCGCCTTTTCAAATATAAAGATTTCGCCTTTTCAAATATAAAGATATCGCCTTTTCAAATATAAAGATTTCGCCTTTTTAAATATAAATATTTCGCCCTTTTAAATATAAAGATTTTGCCCTTTCGAATATAAAGATTTCGCCTTTTTAAATATAAATATTTCGCCTTTTTAAATAAAAAGATCTCGCCCTTTTAAATATAAATATTTTTGATTCGCTACATATATAAAGATCCAATTTTTAACACTTCTATAATGTAAAAATCATATTTTTATCCTTCTACAATATAAAAGATTTTATTTTTATTATCTATATAATATGAAAATTATATTTTCAACCCTTACATACGATAAAAATTATATTTTTAACTTCCTTATCATATAAAAATCATATCTTTACATTGCTACTACCATAAAGATCACATCTTTAACATTTCCACTATATAAAAATTACATCTTTAATCTTTCTATAGTATAAAAATTATATCTTTAACTTTCCTATAGTGTAAAAATTATATTTCAGTGCTATATATATATATAATTTCAGAATTATCAAACATTAACATATATATTATTTCAAAATTTTAACAATATTTATATTTATTTTAAAACCGATTTAAAGTAAATTAAAACAAACAGTAAAAACTTACAGCGTGTAAGCAAAAGAGGTGGCGGCGCTTCGTCTTCGCTGACCGGCGATGGTCGAAGTTCATCAGCGCGAGGCGGAGATGGCCAGGGGGGAAAGAGCACTCGCAGGTGGTCGGCTCGGGGTTTGGGGCTGAGGGGGTGCGGTCGAATTAGGGTTTGGGGCGGAGGGGGTGCGGTCGGTTGCGTTCCAGGCGGAGGAGGGAGCTGGGGGTCACGTCAGTCGAGGAGAAGAGGAGGAGAAGGAGGAGAGGGAGGCGGCGGTGGTGCGGTGGTTGTCTGGGCGGCGCTAGGGTCTCTGCGCGGAGGTGGTTGGGGAGGAGGAGAAGAGGGGGACGGCGGCGAGGTACGGGGAGAGAAATCAAGGAAGAGAGGAGAAGAAGGGGAGGGGGTGGTTGACGGTGGCGGCGCGCCGCCTGGGGGTGCCGCGATGGAAGCGGCGGCGGCGGTGGTTCACCCCCCCATCGCCCCTTTTCCTCTTTTTTTTTCTCTGATATGTATTCCAACGGGGGGTGGGGGGCCTGAAAGGGATTAAGGGGAAGAGAGGAGGTTTATATTTTTTTATCAATTTAATTTCCATAAAGTTGACTTTTTCATACGACCTCTAAACGAGGCCCACCGCCTGTCGTCCATAACGTTTTACCCCCATTCCGAACACAATGGGATATGTATTGTAGGCTGATTCGATCGTTTCGATCAGTTTTCGTCAAAATCAACATATAACTCTATATATTGAATTTGAACGCGCGTTTCAATTTACTGGGGCCACATACTAATCCTAAAAATTCTCGAAAAATATTTTCTAGCTTCGTATTGACGATACGGTCCTAACAAAACTAGTTTCGTCGAATTCCGAGACCGTTGGAAAAATGGTCATTTTCCAGTCGATTAAAATCAACTAAAACTGGTCAAACGCGTTTTCCTTTGCCACGCTCACATACTGAATCGAAAAATTATGAAATTTGGAATTTAGCAATAACTTGATATCACGGATCCAACAAAAGTGGTTTCGTCAAAATCCGAGGTCGTTTGCAAAATTTCCATTTTTCAGGGCCTGAATTCCATAGCGACTATTCAGAATTTTCAACTGGACATATCTTTTGATTCCCGCTATGAAATTTCAATTTTTTGGATTCGTTGGAAAGATATTATCAAATAGATCCTATTGTTTTTGGTTTCACTAAAATCCGGATTGTTTTGCACCCGGTACATTCAATTGAAGTTTGAAATCGAATTATCGAACTACCGCGCCATTTTCAATTCTATTTATAATTATATATAATTATTTATATTCTAACGACGACGTATATAATACATTCGAATTCTATTCAAAATAAATTTTCCGTCGATATTATTTAAAATAATTCATTTTAAATGTTCAAAATTCGCTAAAATTTCCAAAATAAAAATTTTAAACTGGCTCGCATTTTCGGGTTGTTACACTGAGGTAGGGCCATAGCCACCATAGAAAATCAGACCATAGGGATATTTTTGTGAGAGGCTCTTAAAGGCGGGCCTGCGCAAATATAAGGAAAGCTCCTGATCGAGTTCTGTGTGTAGCCATGCCACGGAACTCGAGCACGCACACATGATAGGTGTGCGGGTTAGGCATCGAATACATTTGGCAATACGTACGTGGGAAAGTCTAGGTACATACATTCTGCTCTGGGTGGTGTATCGTAGACTAGAGGGCATTATTCGATGATGGCAGTCATTACGCCTACATAATATAGTTATAGTGGTTCCATGCAGACGTAGTGTCGTTATATACAGAGATCAGTACGTCACTCGGACGTAGGATGAGGGACTGCGTATATTCCTGTGATGATGCGGTAAGGACCGTGCGAGCGGGGTACCATGGGGTGTACCTTAATTTGGGGGTAGCTACATATACATTATACTAGGTTAATATACTAGGGAGTAGATGGGTACAACGAGTGTGTGTAAGCGTGGAGTGCTGTTGACACCAATAACCTAATGAATAAGAAAATATCACTGAACGGTATACGTAGGATTATCCAAACTATGTACTTTAAATTCATTCACACAGAACTTATGTTCTGACCCCCTCCTCATAACATAGTTGCAGGTTAGGCTTGAGACAGAGATGTTATAGCTTGGATATTGGCTAGGCAGTATTATTATTAAGGTAAAGCTGCGTTTTGATTATGTTATATTTTGTTCCTTCCGCTGTGAGATGTTTTCCGAACTCTGACATGTTTTATGTCTCTGTCTTTTTCTACAGGATACCAAAGCAACCCTAACACTGGTTTTGATGGACTGGGTTTTTGGAAAAAAAAAATCGGTCTGTCGAAATCCGGGTTGTCACATCTGTTATCAGAGCTTAGGTTTAGGATTCCTATATAGATAGAGAGTGAACGTATTTGTATTTTCGAAAAATATAAATATATTATATATAAATCTAGATCCATTAAGGAGCCCACGAAATAAAAAGAGTATAATATGGAAGGAGTTTGGATATTAGTTTTGTACGCTAAAAGAATGAATATGGACATTTGAGACCCTTAGGTAAGTTGGGTGGAAAGTGTACAAAATGGTTGGTACAAAAGGAGGATGTATCCCATATGTTAGTAACTGAAATGTTAGTATTTCAGATTAGTGGGTTTGGTAGTGAAACCTTATAAATTAAAGCAAGGTTAAAAAGTGGAAAATGGATTAGAAATATATATAGTTGAGAGAATTAACTTCGTGGGAGTGTCTAGGAAAGCCTAATTATGTTGGAGACCCACTTTGAGTCTAACCCATTTGTTAACTTTTAAGAACTTGAAATTGTAAAAGTTTTGGCAAAAGAGTTTTGTAACGACCCAGATTTTTGAACAATTTATTTTAAATATTTAGTATGGTTTTAAATATTGAATATATAATATAAATGAATTTTTATTGGATTTATCGATTTAATTATCGATATATGACTTAATATCGAATATATTTAATTATCATAGTAACAATAGAATTACCAGTATAACACTGAATCAAAACAGTTCAGTCGACTGATATAAATTCTATTTGAATTAGAACGACAATAAAAATTTATTTTCGATAAATTTAATTGTTTGAAATCGAATTATATTTTTAATCAAGTTCAATTTAAACTGTCAATTTAAATTGTTATTTCCTCCATACAGTCGAATTAAAATTCAGAACTTGTTCCGTCGAGTTCAGAGTTGCGAATGACGTTGGGGAAGTTGATCGTTACAATTAAATGGCAGTTCGGGGATTTCGAGTGAGAGACCGCGAGATATTTTAGTTATTTAATTGGAATTAAATCAAATCAAATTAAAAGAGTCGTCCTAGGATTTTTATCAGCCAACCTATCTCAATTAATAACGCAGACCTATTTTTGCATCGAGCAGGAAAATTTGTTTCCGTTCTTCATAGCAAAGCAAGACAACAGTTTTAATGGCCTCGTACCCTTTTGTTCCCTTGTTCGCAGTTATAAATAAACCCAAAGCCTTCGTATACTTTCCATTCTCAAAACCAAACAATTCCGTCCCTTAGTTCTTTCCCTTCTTGACTCAAGACGATCCTCCTAACGAGAAGAAAAAAGAAGAGAAAGGGAAATCGAGATCCGTAATCACGATACCTTCCTTAAGCCGGCGCCCGAGAGGTCGCGTGGGAGGGAACGACGACGGACTTGAAGATGGATTTGGGTATGGGTTTCTACGGAGTTGCGGAGGAGTTTGGAGATGGATGTTGAGGACCTGCGATGTCAGTAGGGGCCGATAGGTAGGGTGTGATTCCAGTTTTAAGTTCGGGTGGGTGATGTTAGAGGATGCGCTCACGAAATTGGGGGGGGGGGGGGTGACAGCAGACTGATGGGTGCGCAACATCATCTTGGCAGCACTAGGGGTTGGAGCAGCAACCTAAGGTTGCGATTAGGGGAAGTTAAGGCAACCAGAAGATGCTTGATGGAATGCCGTAAAGGAGTGAAAGGGGGTTTAAAGCTCGACCCGGAGCTGTGCGTTGCTGCAGCAAAAACAATAAGGCGATGACCTTACATGGAAAGAGAAGTATTAGAGAGAAAAAGATATTAAGGTAATTTTATTTTAAAAATTTCAAATTCAGAATTTACAAGGGAATTTATTTATATAATTGGTAATTTTATTTAAAGTAAACGAGTTTATATAATCAGTTATATAAAGAAATTAAGTGGTATAAAATCTATAGGCTAATAGTTGAGCATGCATCTATATGTTAAATTGGGTTAAATTAATTAATTAAGATATAAAATATATTTTCAATAAAAATATGATGTTTGGTTAATATATACATACCTGTCTATATATAGCTCGTATAATTCGCCCATATGTAAACACAGTATTTAATTTATACAAGATTGTAAAATCATAAAAATAGAATTTATATTACAGATCTAAATATGGAATTCATTTGGAGTCGATCAGCGTTGATTGGGATTAAATTGGATGTTCAGCAAGGGAAAATATACGGTGAGTAAATCTCACTCACCTTTAGAATTATTTTTATTTCGTTAAAAATAATTGTTGTTGCTTGTTTGGATTTTTCTGCTTGTTTATATATATTAGTTATTTAGGCTATATATATATATATATATTGGGTTGATTGGTTGGTTGGATTCCCGCAGTCTCATTAGCGGATGCCCGCAGTTTCATAGCGGATGATTACCCTATACGCCCCACGCTATGATTAGTGGATGACCTTCTATACCGCGATATTCTGCCACGAAGCAGAATGGGTATTATTTATGTGCTAACATCTGTGGATGCAGGAAAACAGGTTGGAGGAATCCAACTGGATTCCTCAAAAATATATTATCTGTTTGTTTATTTGTTTGCATATATATTGTTATATATGATGTGTTAGAAAAATAAATAATTCGTTGCTTTGTGTGTTTAAATATCACTGGGCTTAAGTAATGATATTTAAAAATATCGTGAAAGGATATTGGAGATTTAAAAAGGAAAGATTCTATCTTTAAATAGAATTTGAATTTTTAATGGAAATAAAAATATAAACTTGTTTTGAAAATAAAACAAGTAGTTCTTTATAAACGAAGTTTATAAATAGTTCTTTTATAACGAAGTTATAAATGAAGTGAAAAGAATTATCATATGATAATTCAGAAATAGAAATACAAGTGCGAAATTGGAGTTTGAAATGAAATTTCAAAATAGGACGTGAAAGGAATTTTTTTTTAAATATATAACTCGAATGAAATTTGAGTATAACACTTGAATAGTAGAATTAGAAAAGAAGGTTAAATATTTGAATTTTAAATAAAAGGGAAAAAGGAGATTTAATATTAGAAATTCAAATAGAAATTCAAACAGAATTTGAATAGACGAAATTAGAAGGAAACATAGAATTGGAATATAGAGAAGTTGAAATAGCATTTCCAAATAGAATTTGAAATAGATTTCCAAATAGAATTTTCAAAAGAGAATTTGAAATAGACTTTGAAATAAAATTTCAAAAATAGTATTGAAATGAAATTTGAATTCAAATATAATTGAAAGAGTATTCGACTATAGAAATTCAAAGGGAATTCAAATATAGAACTTGAATTCAAAGTAATGTAAATATGGGATTCGAATTCAAGGGAATTGAAATAGGATTTGAATTCAAAGGAATTCAAATGAGATTGGGATAAAGGAAATTCAAAAAAAAAAAAATGGAATTTCAAATAAAAGAAGTGTAATTTGAAATATTGAGAATTTCAAAGAAGAGTAAATGGAATTTGAAGCATTTAGAATTTCAAATAAGAATTTAACTGGAGTTTGAATAATTGAATTTCAAATAGAATTTAAATATGGGATTTGAATATAGCAATTCAAGTAGAATTTGAATAAATGAAATTGAATATACAGAACCCAATTGAAGTCGGAATTCTTCGAAACAAGAAACGTCAGGACCGATTTGATAATAGCTTTCTAATGAAAGGGAAAAATATGAATTTCGTCGTATAAATTTTGAGTTATGTCAAAATCAAATTTTCAGAAAAGCAGCGCCAAAACCATTATAAAACCATAACGGTTTATCTAATGTTATAAAAGGATTTATAAGCAAATAAAATCCGAAGTTTCTATTTAGAAAATTTCAGAGTTGAGTTGTAAAATATATGCGAATTCAAGTTGTGTAAATGAATATGATTTTTGAAACAGAAACCAGATTTTGATTTAGTGAATAGCATTAACTAATTTTGAATAGAAAATAGTTGAGGAGGTTTCGAATGGATATCGGGGTTGGATAGGTAAATTCGATTTGAAAACTTATATTCGAAATCAAAAAGAGAACTAGAATTAAAATTGAAATTCAATTTAGTTATGAACGAGTTAAATATTTTATTTGAACATGTTATGTTCAAACAAAGAAGTGAAATAGGCAAAATGACTAATTAAAGAATAATTAAGCGAAACCGAATTCAAACAATTCAAATTTGAATTCAAACGAATGGATTGAGTTGAATTGAATTGAAAACAGGTGAACATGTGTAAGCAGGTTTGAGATGAAGTATATGAAGATTTTTATTTATGTGCTCGACAAAAAGGTACATGTTTAAATTCATATATGGGTTTTATGCGCCGTATCGGCAAGCCGCTTGGCTTTTCCTTTTTCTTTTTGATTGAGGAAGATACCGGGAAGCTATTTGAAATTTCCCGATGCTCCCGATACAGGGGAGGTTATGGCGAAATTTTCCGGAAATTTAAGGAGTTAGAATATTTTTAAGATATTTTGATAATTAGAAATCATTATATCGACATATTAAATTCGATAGTAAAGTGAATATAAAAATCGAACGTTGAAAAAGGGATAGAGATAAGTAATTGAAATTGTTTTCAATTGCAAATAGAGACATTTTCTAATATATAGAAAATAAAGGAAGTTATTATTTGGAAACGTTTTCCAAATGGCATAAGGGCCAAGATGATTATTGAAATATTTGGTTAACAAATATTGATTGAGAAAATAGAGAAGTGGTTTAATTAATGAATATTAATTAAAGAGCCCAGTGATTTGGTTTGATATGTTTGGATGAACACTTGTTTTTATTCGATAGTTAAATCACAGACTATCGAAGTTTTTGACCATCGTTGTCAATATGGAGAGACCGGTTGGATTATTATCCAAAGAACCACTCCGTATCGGCATAAGCGTTGTGAGCCAAGTATGTTGAATATATTGAAGACGGAGTGAAGTGCAAGGGCTTTTCTATTTATAGAAATAGTGCCTTCGGTGTCGTTCAATCCCAGAACGAACGTAAATGGACGAATGTTTGACAGAGTATTTCCAATGATCAAATGGGTTGGTCTGTATGAATGTATATGGTTGCAACGGATTTATCCCTTAGCATAATATCCAGAATATTTGTGCAAACTCAACTAGTGATTAACGGATCTGACGATGTGGCATTTAAAGTGATTGTGCTATCAAGGAATGGTAAGTAATCGTAGCCTCAGGCCTCAACAACCGGGAAAGGACAAAAATCGGGCAGGCAGCATGGCTATGTGGGTCGCACCCATTAGGGTGTATAATCACCTATCTAGAGAAATTCCTTTTGTTTCTAAATCTATCGATTCTGCCCATTCGGGAAACGGTGGTTTGAGTCCAACCGTTGGTGATATACATTCGATGCACTCAAGCGAAATGAGTGGTCGGTCATGTGTGGGCCGGGTTGCAAGATGTTCTTGTTGAACCCAGTGTATTCCTCTCTAGAGATACACAGTCGGAAGGTGGTTCCATACCTTGTCATGTTGGAAATCCAATCTCCAATAAGCGCCATGCGGTTTTTTTGATTTTATACTATATATGTGGAGCGTGAGATGCAAGCGTTCTGCTATTTGATTATTTACTTGATGTAGACATTATTATAATATCACTGGATTTGATATCAAAGTGTTTTGGATTATAGTAAGGTAAAAACCGTCCGTGTTTATGGGTGGGCTGGTCTTACTATTATCTTTTCTTTTGAAAGGATTTTTAAAGTTAAACAATTGGTTGGAGTTTACTCACACCAGTCCCATGACTGACCCAGAGTTTATTTTGTTTTGATTTTCCTAAACTCTTGGGTGCCCAAATTTGTACGGGCAGTCAAGTGTTTCAGGCTTTTACAGATACACTTGGAGGAGCTTGAAGCTGGAGGCTTCTATGTTAGTTATTTAGAGTTACTTCCGCTGAATCAAATGTTATGTGTACTCTGATGATGGTATGTGTATATGTACAAAACAGATTTGTATTTCAAAGCTTATGTTATAGAATATATTTTATTCGTTCCGCTGTGAGTTGTGATCTTCATTTTTCTCCTATTCTAATATTTCTTTTTTTCTATTTCTCATCCTCTAACTTCTTTCTAAAAATGAGTCGTATTTCTGTATTATCTGGGTTGGACGTATGGTGGATTTAGTCAACTCAGATAGCACGGATTTGCGGGTCGTTTCAGTTGGTATCAGAGCTTAGGTTGAGCGAATACCTAGGCTTGATAGGGTTGTGCTCATTAGAGATAGGGTCAGTAGTACTCTAGAATGAGTTGAGTGTATATACGAGAGAGCGTATTTGTAATTTGATATAAAAGTTGTTTTATATTGTGTTGACTAGTCTGTGAGTGGTTTATGAATTCTGGTCGAATCGTGGGACGCCACGAAGTCGATAGGGATTTCTAAACACTTGAACAGAGAAATTCGACACAGTATTGTTTTAAGTGGGTAAATGAAATAATTTTACCCAAAATTTCTATTTTGATATAGAAAGAATAATTTTCTAGGATTCTTATCATATGGATGTGTTGGATGTTGATTTTATAATCAAATGAGATTATAAACTTAGAATGGTTATTTATAACCAAATAAAATTTGTATATGAAAAAAAAAATATATACAAATGAGATAGATAAGAAATAAATTCAAACCAGTATTAAGAATTTAAAATCCTGGGAAGTTGAAAAATATTTTTCAAAGTATATTAAAATAATATAGATTTGTTTTAAAGGATTTGAAAGAAAATCATGGATTTTAAAATGATAAAGCACTGAACTCACTTCAGTCGCTGGGAAAAATTCTGATGATGATTGCAACATCATCAGTGTTCATTTTCGAGTTTCTAAGTGATGGATTGCTACCTTAGAAAATTTTGATGAAAATTTGTTTGAAGGAAAACAAGTAGTTTGAAAATTCAAATGTTTTGAATTTGAAATGAAAATAAATATATGTATATATTAATGGGATTTCAAAAGAAGTTGAAAAGAAAACCCAGGGATTTGAATTCTGAAATTGAAATTTAACTTAAACAAGTTAAATGGGTCGAAGGGAGTGAATTGATTAGAATCAATTTGAATAGGTTATTGGAATATAGATTGGATATAAATGGATTGATCGTAGATCATTCGAATCAAATGAAGGAAGACCAAAAGTTTTGGTGGAATTAAATATGTTGAAATGTAAGGAGGTGAGTTTCAACATAAAGAAGTTGTGAAAAGTAATGAGGTTTGTACCATGTTTCCTACCTTAGCAATTTCGAGGACGAAATTATTTTAAGGGGGGAAGAATGTAACGACCCAGATTTTTGAACAATTTATTTTAAATATTTAGTATGGTTTTAAATATTGAATATATAATATAAATGAATTTTTATTGGATTTATCGATTTAATTATCGATATATGACTTAATATCGAATATATTTAATTATCATAGTAACAATAGAATTACCAGTATAACACTGAATCAAAACAGTTCAGTCGACTGATATAAATTCTATTTGAATTAGAACGACAATAAAAATTTATTTTCGATAAATTTAATTGTTTGAAATCGAATTATATTTTTAATCAAGTTCAATTTAAACTGTCAATTTAAATTGTTATTTCCTCCATACAGTCGAATTAAAATTCAGAACTTGTTCCGTCGAGTTCAGAGTTGCGAATGACGTTGGGGAAGTTGATCGTTACAATTAAATGGCAGTTCGGGGATTTCGAGTGAGAGACCGCGAGATATTTTAGTTATTTAATTGGAATTAAATCAAATCAAATTAAAAGAGTCGTCCTAGGATTTTTATCAGCCAACCTATCTCAATTAATAACGCAGACCTATTTTTGCATCGAGCAGGAAAATTTGTTTCCGTTCTTCATAGCAAAGCAAGACAACAGTTTTAATGGCCTCGTACCCTTTTGTTCCCTTGTTCGCAGTTATAAATAAACCCAAAGCCTTCGTATACTTTCCATTCTCAAAACCAAACAATTCCGTCCCTTAGTTCTTTCCCTTCTTGACTCAAGACGATCCTCCTAACGAGAAGAAAAAAGAAGAGAAAGGGAAATCGAGATCCGTAATCACGATACCTTCCTTAAGCCGGCGCCCGAGAGGTCGCGTGGGAGGGAACGACGACGGACTTGAAGATGGATTTGGGTATGGGTTTCTACGGAGTTGCGGAGGAGTTTGGAGATGGATGTTGAGGACCTGCGATGTCAGTAGGGGCCGATAGGTAGGGTGCGATTCCAGTTTTAAGTTCTGGTGGGTGATGTTAGAGGATGCGCTCACGAAATTGGGGGGGGGGGTGACAGCAGACTGATGGGTGCGCAACATCATCTTGGCAGCACTAGGGGTTGGAGCAGCAACCTAAGGTTGCGATTAGGGGAAGTTAAGGCAACCAGAAGATGCTTGATGGAATGCCGTAAAGGAGTGAAAGGGGGTTTAAAGCTCGACCCGGAGCTGTGCGTTGCTGCAGCAAAAACAATAAGGCGATGACCTTACATGGAAAGAGAAGTATTAGAGAGAAAAAGATATTAAGGTAATTTTATTTTAAAAATTTCAAATTCAGAATTTACAAGGGAATTTATTTATATAATTGGTAATTTTATTTAAAGTAAACGAGTTTATATAATCAGTTATATAAAGAAATTAAGTGGTATAAAATCTATAGGCTAATAGTTGAGCATGCATCTATATGTTAAATTGGGTTAAATTAATTAATTAAGATATAAAATATATTTTCAATAAAAATATGATGTTTGGTTAATATATACATACCTGTCTATATATAGCTCGTATAATTCGCCCATATGTAAACACAGTATTTAATTTATACAAGATTGTAAAATCATAAAAATAGAATTTATATTACAGATCTAAATATGGAATTCATTTGGAGTCGATCAGCGTTGATTGGGATTAAATTGGATGTTCAGCAAGGGAAAATATACGGTGAGTAAATCTCACTCACCTTTAGAATTATTTTTATTTCGTTAAAAATAATTGTTGTTGCTTGTTTGGATTTTTCTGCTTGTTTATATATATTAGTTATTTAGGCTATATATATATATATATTGGGTTGATTGGTTGGTTGGATTCCCGCAGTCTCATTAGCGGATGCCCGCAGTTTCATAGCGGATGATTACCCTATACGCCCCACGCTATGATTAGTGGATGACCTTCTATACCGCGATATTCTGCCACGAAGCAGAATGGGTATTATTTATGTGCTAACATCTGTGGATGCAGGAAAACAGGTTGGAGGAATCCAACTGGATTCCTCAAAAATATATTATCTGTTTGTTTATTTGTTTGCATATATATTGTTATATATGATGTGTTAGAAAAATAAATAATTCGTTGCTTTGTGTGTTTAAATATCACTGGGCTTAAGTAATGATATTTAAAAATATCGTGAAAGGATATTGGAGATTTAAAAAGGAAAGATTCTATCTTTAAATAGAATTTGAATTTTTAATGGAAATAAAAATATAAACTTGTTTTGAAAATAAAACAAGTAGTTCTTTATAAACGAAGTTTATAAATAGTTCTTTTATAACGAAGTTATAAATGAAGTGAAAAGAATTATCATATGATAATTCAGAAATAGAAATACAAGTGCGAAATTGGAGTTTGAAATGAAATTTCAAAATAGGACGTGAAAGGAAATTTTTTTTAAATATATAACTCGAATGAAATTTGAGTATAACACTTGAATAGTAGAATTAGAAAAGAAGGTTAAATATTTGAATTTTAAATAAAAGGGAAAAAGGAGATTTAATATTAGAAATTCAAATAGAAATTCAAACAGAATTTGAATAGACGAAATTAGAAGGAAACATAGAATTGGAATATAGAGAAGTTGAAATAGCATTTCCAAATAGAATTTGAAATAGATTTCCAAATAGAATTTTCAAAAGAGAATTTGAAATAGACTTTGAAATAAAATTTCAAAAATAGTATTGAAATGAAATTTGAATTCAAATATAATTGAAAGAGTATTCGACTATAGAAATTCAAAGGGAATTCAAATATAGAACTTGAATTCAAAGTAATGTAAATATGGGATTCGAATTCAAGGGAATTGAAATAGGATTTGAATTCAAAGGAATTCAAATGAGATTGGGATAAAGGAAATTCAAAAAAAAAAAAATGGAATTTCAAATAAAAGAAGTGTAATTTGAAATATTGAGAATTTCAAAGAAGAGTAAATGGAATTTGAAGCATTTAGAATTTCAAATAAGAATTTAACTGGAGTTTGAATAATTGAATTTCAAATAGAATTTAAATATTGGATTTGAATATAGCAATTCAAGTAGAATTTGAATAAATGAAATTGAATATACAGAACCCAATTGAAGTCGGAATTCTTCGAAACAAGAAACGTCAGGACCGATTTGATAATAGCTTTCTAATGAAAGGGAAAAATATGAATTTCGTCGTATAAATTTTGAGTTATGTCAAAATCAAATTTTCAGAAAAGCAGCGCCAAAACCATTATAAAACCATAACGGTTTATCTAATGTTATAAAAGGATTTATAAGCAAATAAAATCCGAAGTTTCTATTTAGAAAATTTCAGAGTTGAGTTGTAAAATATATGCGAATTCAAGTTGTGTAAATGAATACGATTTTTGAAACAGAAACCAGATTTTGATTTAGTGAATAGCATTAACTAATTTTGAATAGAAAATAGTTGAGGAGGTTTCGAATGGATATCGGGGTTGGATAGGTAAATTCGATTTGAAAACTTATATTCGAAATCAAAAAGAGAACTAGAATTAAAATTGAAATTCAATTTAGTTATGAACGAGTTAAATATTTTATTTGAACATGTTATGTTCAAACAAAGAAGTGAAATAGGCAAAATGACTAATTAAAGAATAATTAAGCGAAACCGAATTCAAACAATTCAAATTTGAATTCAAACGAATGGATTGAGTTGAATTGAATTGAAAACAGGTGAACATGTGTAAGCAGGTTTGAGATGAAGTATATGAAGATTTTTATTTATGTGCTCGACAAAAAGGTACATGTTTAAATTCATATATGGGTTTTATGCGCCGTATCGGCAAGCCGCTTGGCTTTTCCTTTTTCTTTTTGATTGAGGAAGATACCGGGAAGCTATTTGAAATTTCCCGATGCTCCCGATACAGGGGAGGTTATGGCGAAATTTTCCGGAAATTTAAGGAGTTAGAATATTTTTAAGATATTTTGATAATTAGAAATCATTATATCGACATATTAAATTCGATAGTAAAGTGAATATAAAAATGGAACGTTGAAAAAGGGATAGAGATAAGTAATTGAAATTGTTTTCAATTGCAAATAGAGACATTTTCTAATATATAGAAAATAAAGGAAGTTATTATTTGGAAACGTTTTCCAAATGGCGTAAGGGCCAAGATGATTATTGAAATATTTGGTTAACAAATATTGATTGAGAAAATAGAGAAGTGGTTTAATTAATGAATATTAATTAAAGAGCCCAGTGATTTGGTTTGATATGTTTGGATGAACACTTGTTTTTATTCGATAGTTAAATCACAGACTATCGAAGTTTTTGACCATCGTTGTCAATATGGAGAGACCGGTTGGATTATTATCCAAAGAACCACTCCGTATCGGCATAAGCGTTGCGAACCAAGTATGCTGAATATATTGAAGACGGAGTGAAGTGCAAGGGCTTTTCTATTTATAGAAATAGTGCCTTCGGTGTCGTTCAATCCCAGAACGAACGTAAATGGACGAATGTTTGACAGAGTATTTCCAATGATCAAATGGGTTGGTCTGTATGAATGTATATGGTTGCAACGGATTTATCCCTTAGCATAATATCCAGAATATTTGTGCAAACTCAACTAGTGATTAACGGATCTGACGATGTGGCATTTAAAGTGATTGTGCTATCAAGGAATGGTAAGTAATCGTAGCCTCAGGCCTCAACAACCGGGAAAGGACAAAAATCGGGCAGGCAGCATGGCTATGTGGGTCGCACCCATTAGGGTGTATAATCACCTATCTAGAGAAATTCCTTTTGTTTCTAAATCTATCGATTCTGCCCATTCGGGAAACGGTGGTTTGAGTCCAACCGTTGGTGATATACATTCGATACACTCAAGCGAAATGAGTGGTCGGTCATGTGTGGGCCGGGTTGCAAGATGTTCTTGTTGAACCCAGTGTATTCCTCTCTAGAGATACACAGTCGGAAGTTGGTTCCATACCTTGTCATGTTGGAAATCCAATCTCCAATAAGCGCCATGCGGTTTTTTTGATTTTATACTATATATGTGGAGCGTGAGATGCAAGCGTTCTGCTATTTGATTATTTACTTGATGTAGACATTATTATAATATCACTGGATTTGATATCAAAGTGTTTTGGATTATAGTAAGGTAAAAACCGTCCGTGTTTATGGGTGGGCTGGTCTTACTATTATCTTTTCTTTTGAAAGGATTTTTAAAGTTAAACAATTGGTTGGAGTTTACTCACACCAGTCCCATGACTGACCCAGAGTTTATTTTGTTTTGATTTTCCTAAACTCTTGGGTGCCCAAATTTGTACGGGTAGTCAAGTGTTTCAGGCTTTTACAGATACACTTGGAGGAGCTTGAAGCTGGAGGCTTCTATGTTAGTTATTTAGAGTTACTTCCGCTGAATCAAATGTTATGTGTACTCTGATGATGGTATGTGTATATGTACAAAACAGATTTGTATTTCAAAGCTTATGTTATAGAATATATTTTATTCGTTCCGCTGTGAGTTGTGATCTTCATTTTTCTCCTATTCTAATATTTCTTTTTTTCTATTTCTCATCCTCTAACTTCTTTCTAAAAATGAGTCGTATTTCTGTATTATCTGGGTTGGACGTATGGTGGATTTAGTCAACTCAGATAGCACGGATTTGCGGGTCGTTTCAAGTTTATGGTGTTTTCAAGTTTTAATCTTAAAAGTATTTTTGATGTTTAAAAAAAATGTGGGCTAGTATACACAACAAGGACTAATAGTGACTACTAGATAGTGGACGGGCAAGTAAGTGTTGAGAGTTTGTGGTTGGACTTTTTCTTTAGTGAAATAGTCTTATGATTCTTGGCCTTTGGTAGTAGCTGTGTAGGACGTTGAAAGATGGAAAGGCTTAATGGAAAGATAAGCTAAGAAAGAAAATAGCCTAACTAAGAAGAAAACAACAAATTAAAACAACAAATGTAACAGGAAAAGAAAATGAAAGTCTTAAGAAAAATTGATAAAAATGAAAATTTTCCAAGATAAGATGAAAAAGAAAAGAAAGTTTTCTTATGTAGTTGTGCTTGGATGGGAAAGTAGGAAGTTTTTATATAATAGTTATATAAAAATCCAAGTGTAGTTAAAAAAGGTACATAAAAGAAAAACGGAAGATGTGAATTTTTCCGTTTTATACATTTTTGTAACATAAGAAATCGAATTTGGAAAATTAGATTTTTCTAAATTTCGAATTTAATAATGGTTGGTAGGGTTTTGGATGCAACAATTAGATGAACTATGCTCTTATTCTGTAAGAGTGTGGGAAAATTTGGGTGAAAAATGTTTTGATTTTTCAAAAATATTGCATTCATATAGAACTGCAAGTATATTTAGGATGTGAGCATCATGTTTTGAAAGAGTTTTTAAAAGTTTGCATACATATAGGTGGTACCAAATTAAGCATACATGCATTACTATGATGTATTTCACTTTGCACATGTGCACAATGTTTGCAAAAATTGGATGCACGCATGATGGGTGGATATTATGCGAGGGATTATCTATTTTACCCCTATCGAATTTCGAGGACGAAATTCTTTAAGGGTGGGAGAATGTAACACCCCGCATTTTTAATGTAATTAAATATATTTATATGCATGGATGTATAAATAATGGTGATACCCAGTTTAGATTAATACATACGTTGAAGAGAAGAAAATTTTGTACGATAACAATGTATGTAACAGAAAAAGATAATAAAATAAAGATACTTAATTTCAATATCAGGAATTAAGTAAAACGGATGTCATCATTGCGTTCGCCTCAAAATTCTAGTTCAGATGGACACCAAGTTTGCGTAAAACGAATAACGTATAAAGAAGTTGTAAGCCGCAGAAGTTTATATACGCGTAGGATAAAATAAAAATGTGTGTGTATATATATATGCATTGACATAATTAAGGAAAAAAAAAGTAATGTACAATAACGAATGCTTGTTTAAAGAGGAGAATGGAAATAAATTCATATGCGCATTCATTATAGAAATTATTATGCACTCAAAAGGTTGAATGTATTTGAAAAGAAAGCATTAAGTACTCTTTTTGGAACCAACATAGGTTGAAATAAATGTGGCATGTTTTTTTATAGAATGAACATTGCTCGATTTAAATGTTTGGAGACCAGATGCATGCACATGTGATTTTTTATAGCAAATATGTAAATAAAAAAATGCATATTTATGACATTAACAAATTGGGTAGAGGTTGACTAAATGTTAAGTATTTGGTATATATATATATATATATATATATATATATATTGAAAATTGGTTCACTTTATTAGCAACTGAAAGAAAACATACAAGGAAGAGGTTAGCATACTAACCTATACACAAAATAAAAGGACTGAAATTACAAGTAAACTTAAACCTAAACAAACTTAAGTTGACCCATGATAGAGTCACCATCACGCTTGCGTGCAAAACGCACTTCATACGAATCCAAAGCTTCTTTAGATCATTATCCAATCATCTTCTCTACAAGATATCATCCTATTTAACATCGATTAACTTCTCATTATAAGTCAGCTGCATTTTTTTTCAAATCATACACAGATCAATCAGCATTTTTATCCAAACCATCTACTAAGAAGAAAACTGCAGACATAACCTCCATCAGACCCAGTGATTAAGACAGCACCTGGTTCACAAACATTCGATTTCAAACCCTAAATCCGGTTGATGATCCACAACACTGTGAATCAATCTTAGAGCCTAAATCATCATTAGCATAAACCAGAGTGTCATTTTCTTATTGTAGATAGCTGAATGGAGATGGCTGCCAATGCAAACCGAACCTTAAAACCGATATCACTAAAAACGAATACAAATTCCCATCTCCCCACGCTTATACCAATATTGAAGGAAGAACATATTTGTAGGTGGAACTGATGAATACTAAGTATCTCCAACAACATATGAAACTGATGAAACTCCCCTTCATTATATCCAAAACCTATCTACCCAGAAATTCACCTCATTGAAGCTTTAGATGTAATTGTATTCAACTTTCTGAAATAATAATAGATTTACAACCAACGTAAATAACATCTGCTCATATAATTTCACCAAAATCGACTATGGATGATAACAGAACAAAAATATGGAACCAAAAAAAATCAATGATCCCCAATATCTTAATATCAATAAGCCTATATTCATCTGCTAATCAACTCGTAGAAAGACTATCATGAACAAGCTTAGTAGATTATCATGAAGAAGACAAACTTCTATAACTCAATAAACCAGATATATTGGAAAACTTGAATAAAAACTTCAAGCAGGGTTTATTCTGTCTACGTCTAAACAAAATGAAAGAAAAACCGAAATAACCAGAAACCAAGTACCCAAGACCACAAACGCAGAAACTTACCCAATACATACCAAAATCAAACTAGCTCAACCATGGAAAATCGGTTGGAGAACTTGGAACTGAAGCAAATCAGTTGTGCCGGCAATGTCGAAACCCAAATTAACAGTGTCTTGATAATCCATAACCAAACTGATAAGATCCGTAACTACTGGAAAAGTGAATATCGCTCGAGGTTGAATAGATCTGGGACTTTGAAGAGATTAGAATTAGAAGGTGGGGTGAAAATTTGGCTTATCAACGATTAGGGAATCCTTGAAGTTTGGCAGAATCGCAAAGCGATTGGAAAATTAGGGTTTAAAGGTAAGTAAAAATTTCAGATCTGAAATATTAGTGGAAAACGGAAGTAAAACAAAAGTATTATCAACGAGAAGATCGTTGAAAGTTGCTGATGGAAACCGATTGAAAGGTATCAAAAGAAGGAAGGAAGAGATATATGTGAGGAACACTCATGCACGGCGAAATCTGGTGAAAATTCACCAGTCGCCATTAACGAGGCCCTATATAGCGTCAGCTAATTTTATGAAAAATTATTTGGTATATATATATAAGAGGAAACACTAATTTGAGATTAGGGGAATCTATTTTAATGGTAAAAATAAAATTGGTAAATTAACGACATTAATGTTACATTTAGGGATAATATAACAGTTACATTAAATATGGAAAAAGAGAGTACATGTAGTAAATGCAATTAGGCGTTTCAAATATGACATGAATAGAAAAACAATGAATAAATAGCCATCAATAATGGCTATGAGAAGGAAAAAATAAAAAGATATTAAATTCTCTTTAGTGAAATAGTTAACACATACTATATTTTCCTACGATTAAAAAAATAAAGGCATAGTTGGATACCATATTTGATAAGAACATGCGTGTAAGTAAACGTATGGTATTTATTTACATAAATAAATAATAGTTATGTTAAAGAGGTAGAGAAAAATAAATTGTTGCCTTGTTTAAATAAAAGAAAAAGGGAAACAAATTTTATACAGTTAAGGTATAAACAAAGGAATGGTTTCGCTAAATAAATCTTCATTAATGTTCTTTAACAAACAAAAGAGGGCATTTATAATTTAGTAGCGAAAGTTTATGGAAACCTTAATCTAGTGGTCCGAAGCGCACACAAAATCCTATAAATACAGCCTTGGTTTAACATAATTTAGCCTCCATTTCGCTCCCTCTCTCTCTCAAATATTTTCTTTAAGAAAATAGAAGTATATATGTAGACATTAAAAAAAAAGAGGCGTTTATACAAACTAGAAAGTAATACTTTTAGAGAACCATGACTACAATGAAGGAAAAGAATTCAGATGCCTAGATTTACGCTGCGCAAAAAGGGAGTAAGCCATGGATCAGATCTAGAAGTGAAGAACATACAAGTGAGTGGATTTAAAATACATTTTCGTATAATAATGGATCTATCGTTGCCATTCTCCACTTACACACATAATAAACCTATTGAAAGATCTAATCTAATAAAGTTCACCTATGCCTAATAGTGTTATCATATGCTTAATTATGATCAGTTATTTTATGCCTACGTTGGGTTTCCTCCTTTTATTCTTCCCTTTTTATTTTTATAAATAGGCTATCTTCGAGCCTATGTCTATTGTGGATTTATGCGATTGAACGATATTGAGAATAAAAGGGAAAGGTTGATTTGGATATTATATGTGATTGAAGGTTTGGGGGCATAACTTATAATGGGGTTTTGGGAATAACTTTGATTGGAATTATGAATGTAACCATGGGTATATGAATCAAATTGGAATTATAAATATAACTATGGGTATATGAATCAAATTGGAATTATGAATGTAAATTGGGATTATAAGTTGAATTGGAAAAAGTTGGAAAATATGTAATAAAGTGAGATTTAGCATAAATTGTTGATGACTATGGATTGGGCATAACTGAAATAACTTGTATAAATGAGATTTGGCATAAGTTGGTTTGGGCATAATTGAGTATAAGCTGTATACACGAGGTTTGGCATAAATTGTTAATAACAATGAACGCAAATTGATTTGGGCATAATTTGATATAACTCGTATACGTGGGATTATAGGCATAATTTGGGTTAAAATTATAAACATAATTTAGATTGTAAATTCTGGGTAATTGGAATATATTATAATCTAAGATTTGAAATTGGGACTTGAATCAAGGAAGTGTAAATGAACGCCTAAGACACGAGGTTAGATTCGGATTGCTGTATAAGCCAGCCCGAAACCGCCAGGCATATCCAGCAACTGCAATTTGGTAATCTAATGTGAGAGGTCAAAGGCAGAAACTAGATGCGTAACAATGCAAAGACACGAGGTTAGATTCGGATTGCAGTATAAGCCTGGCCGGGACCGCCAGGCATATCCAGCAACCGCAAACGGTAATCTAATGTGGGAGGTCCTGCAAGATTACGGTTATAATGAATTAATGAACAGTTAACCAAGATGAGACATGTGGGAAGACATGGGAATAATAAAAGGGTTAAGTGGGTGACATGGGTAGCATGGATTACATGGGTAGCATGTACAACATAAATAATAAGTACTTAACCAAGATAAGACATGAGGTAAGACATGGTAATAATAAAGGGTTAAGTGGATAACATAGGTAGCATAGATAATTCATTAAATTGGAATACTAAACCTAATTATATCTGTAGTGGTGTTACGAACCAATTCAATTGAGTAGGTGTTAAGTAAACTTGTTAAAGAAATGGGAAGGATAAAGTTAATCTTAATCAATGCCAAAATGGGGAATGATAATAACCTATTATGAATGAACTTGAATAAGAAAAGGAAAGATAATAGGTAGGCTTTCCTAGGGACAACTGGGAATTATAACTTAAGAAATAAGGTAAGTTATAATGAACGATAGGGGAAGATGAAATAGCTTATGTAATAAAATTGTACTTAATCGTAGATTAATTAGCAAGGATAAGAATAAATCTATAAATGAGGTTAACTTAAGTTATATGAAGGAAAAGAGAAACTTATTAGTAAACCTTAGTTAAGAGAACTAAGTTAATAAGTAAACTCTGATAAATTGTAATGACGGTGTACGACGAGATTATGATTAAATGAGAAAGAAGAAGGCAAACTTATGGAGATAAGTAACTTGTATTTAATCGTAAATGTTGAATGACATGTTAATAGAAAACATGTAAATTAAGATGTACTTAATTATAAATTAAGTAGAACATGTTATTGCAACCATGAGATGGGACGAAGAATAGTGTAAAGAGAATGAATTATGAATATTGAATTACAATATAGAGAATAACATGTTGTGGGTTTATTAATGAACTTAAATGAATTAAGTTATGAATGAGGTTAATAAGCAAGAGAATCTTCGTAACTTGAATAAGAAGTTAAGGGAAAATGGGAACAACCAAGTTAACGGGAAATCTGTCGAGGTGGAGCAAGAGCGTAATTGATGATTAGACATAAGATCTAATGACATAGTAAACTGAGGCGCTTGGGACGGCCTGTATGTTAGAGGATGAATAACCAAACGGTGTTGATCATCATGGTGTCGTAAGGCACGAGGGGAGTGCACGTACATTTGATTAGTTTGTTAGCTCCAACGGAATGAAAGGGGAAGCATGCGGCTTCCTGAGACATTAAAGGTGCTCCTGATAGTCCTCTGTGGTAGTTTAGCTTCGGGCTAGGATTATAGAGGTTGGGTCTGCGCGTAACTATCATGTGGGTGGCCCTTTAATGCACAAGTAGGGGACAATCAGAATGCTATGATGTGGTGAAATTAAGGGTAGCTCGGCGGCTGCCTCACTTCAGAGGCAGAGGGTCAGGACCAACAAAGATAGTATAGGTTGTCGAGAACCTGTCATCGGTAGCCAGCGAGATGGGAAAGACTAGAGCTAAACCCAAGAGGCCATCGATCTTTCACTATCGAGGTGGTGATCGAGGGTAGACGCCACATGGATGTTTAGATTGTTTGCTTAGGGGCTTGTCGGTTAGCTCTTGTAGTCTTTACTAGTTAAGGGAGGGACCGAGGTTGGGCCATAGCTACCATAGGAAAATAGAACCTAGGGATATTTGTGTTAGAGGCTCTTAAAGGTGGGCCTACACAAATATGAGGAAAGCACCCGACCGAGTTCTGTGTGTAGCCCTGCCACGGAACTCAGACACACACACATGATAGGTGAGTGGGTTAGGCATCGAATACGTTTGGCGATACGTACGTGGGAAAGTCTAGGTACACACATGTCTGCTCTGCATGGTGTATCGTAGACTAAAGGGCATTATTCGATGATGGCAGTCATTACGCCTACGTAATATAGTTGTAGTGGTTCCATGTAGACGTAGCGTCGTTATATACAGAGATCGGTACGTCACTCAGACATAGGATAAGGGACTGCGTATATTTTTGCGGTGATATGGTGAGGACCGTGCGAGTGGGGTACCATGGGGTGTACCTTAATTTGGAGGTAGCTACATATACATTATATTAGGTTAATCTACTAGGGAATAGATGGGTACGACGAGTGTGTGTAAGCATGGAGCGCTGTTGACACCAATAACCTAATAAATAATAAAATATAACTGAAGGGTATATGTAGGATTATCCAAAGTGTGTACTTTAAATTCATTCACATTGAATTATGTTCGAACCCCCTCCTCATAACACAGTTGCAGGTTAGGCTTGAGACAGAGATGTTATAGCTTGGATACTGGCTAGGCAATATTATTATTATGGTAAAGCTACATTTTGATTATATTATATTTTGTTCCTTCCGATGTGAGATGTTTTCCGAACTCTGACATGTTTTATGTCTCTGTCTTTTTCTGCAGGATACCAGAGCAACCCAACACGGGTTTCGATTGATTGGATTTTTGAAAAAAAACCGGTCTGTCGGAATCCGGGTTTTCACAATCGAGGTGCCGATCCGACGCTATTGGTGTTTGTCCTTGTTGTTGGTTCGAGTCTTAAGTGGTGGTACCGACTGATGTGCTCAGGGTGCTGATCTAGTGTTCGAGTCTTTGTGTGTGCAAGCCAGTTATGATGGTCAACCAAACATATCATGCAGAAAGTAAACCTAGCAAGGACACATAAAATTGAACATCATCTTTACTAATAAATTTGGCGGTAACAACCTTTACAATGCCTTGAATTTCAAGAGAACAAAACATTGTTGGAAATCAGAAAAACCGTACGCTAAGCTATTTGAAGTAGCAGAGCATATGTTCACTGTTCCATGCCCTTGGAGGCTCGGCTCCGTCTATGGTTGCAATCTTGAAAGTCCAATCTCTGAGCTCCCGTTGTATGACATACAGACCTGTCCAATGAGGACTGAAACCAGTTGAGGTGGGAAAGATCCGTTTTGGGACAAGTCTCGATATTGAGATCCTTGTGGCGGACTTTAGAGTTGAAATATTGGGCTATTCATTGACGTTGAGCAATAGCTCTGAGTTTAGCATTGTTCCTTTTCCCCTCGACAAAATCGAGCGATTCCAAAAGTAAGTCTTGATTGGTTTTCGAATCATAGTAGGAACCCGATGAGATTGTAGCTTTAGCTCAATGGGGGTGACGACTTCGGATCCATAGGCAAGGGTGAATGGAGTGTGGCCGGTCGTGGACTTATAAGTGGTTCTGTAGGCCCGTAGGGCCAGAGGGAGTTTGTCTTCCCATAAGGCTCTGGCCTTTTCCAGACGCTTCTTGATGATGAATTTGATCACTTTGTTGACAGTCTTGACTTCCCCATTGGCCTGAGGGTGAGCCACCGCCAAGAATCTCTTTTCGGTGTTTTGCCACTGAAAGATAGTCGTGAATTCTACGCTTTGAAACCGGGTTCCATTATCTGAGATGATAGCCTGGGGGACTCCATAGCGGGTAATGATATTGCGAACGATGAAGTTGTTTACTTTCTTGGTGGTTATCGTAGTGAGAGCTTCGGCTTCCGCCCATTTGGTGAAGTAATCAACCGCAACGATGGCATAACGTGCTCCGCCTCTAACCATTGGAAGAGTACCAATGATTTCTATTCCCCACATGGAAAACGGCCACGTCAACTCGGTATGCGGGTCTCTTGGGATTTTTGAGAAACGCTGGCATTCGTGACACTTGCGGCATTGTTCGCGACATCTTGATCGAGTGTGGGACAGAAGTAGTCGTGCATGATGATTTATCTTGCCAGGGTTTGCACCCCAGTGTGGTTGTCGCACTCGCCTTCGTGCAAGTCTGTTAGTGCGCGGTCGGCGTTGTTGCGGGTTACGCACCGTAGTAGTGGGACAGAGAAACCTCTGTGGTAGAGCAGTCCATCCAGAATGATGTAGCGAGATGATTGGCGAGCGAGTGCTCGTATTTCTTTTAACTCCCCGGGAGGTTTCCATATTGTAAATAGTTCTTAATGGTGTCATCCAAGACTTAGGCTCGATTTTGGTCTCTGTTGCAATTACCACATCAGTCTGCATCTAATCAATGCTCGGAGATTCAAGTACTTCGACCGGGGCAAGTGTCGTGAGTTGCGCATCCCCAGAGCTTGACAGTTTGGCTACTGAGTCAGCTTTTTCATTCTGCTCTCGGAGGATATGCGTTACGTGTAGTGGTCGAACTTGGTGAGTAGCTCGCAAACCAGAGCAAGGTAGGGAGCAAGCCATGCTCCTTTGGCCTGGTACTCTCACTGTACCTGATATACGATGATTTGTGAGTCAGAGAAAACCTGGATGGCCTTGATGTTAAGTTCGACCGCGATTCTAAGTTCAGCGATCAAAGCCTCGTATTCTACGTCGTTGTTGGTTGCAGGGAAGTTGAGCCTTAAAGCGTAACATATTGGGTGCTCCTCTGGAGTGATGAACACGACTTCGGCAACAGAGCACTTATTGTTAGAGGACCCATCCACGAACAATTTCCATTGAATGTCTAGAGTTTCAGTATATTCCGGAGGAGGCTTCTCAGGGATGGTGAACTCCACTATGAAATCGGAAACCAGGTTTGTCTGAGGATGGCTCGGTGAGGGATGAATTTTATCACAAACTGACTCAGCTTTATATTCCACTTTAGTAGTAGTCTGGATGCCTCAGGTCGTTGCAGGACCTGTCATAGTGGCTGGTCGGTGTAGACTTTAATGGGGTAAGACTGAAAGTATGGTCGCAACTTCCATGATGAGATCAACAAGTAGTATGCTAGTTTCTCTAGTTTTGGGTAGTTCTTTTCTGCCCCCGTTGATCTCTTGCTAATGTAGTAAACGGGCCTCCGGGCATGAACTTCAATGCGTACGAGCGCCGAGCTAATTGCATGCATATAAACAACCAAATAAAAATATAAGTCCTCATGGTCCACATGTTTGGACAAGATAGGTGGTCGCCCTATGTGATTTGGAAGGTCCTTGAATGCAACGACGCATTCTCAGGTCCACGCAAAGTTGTGCTTCCCCTTTCGGAGTAAGTCGAAAAAGGGAATGCATTTGTCGGTGGCATAAGAGATGAGTCGACTTAAAGCGGCAACCTTCCTGTTTAAACTTCGAACATCCTTGATGCCTTGAGGGGCTTGAATGTACCAGATAGCTTTGATCATATCTGGATTGGCTTTGTTGCCTTACGAATTGATGATGAAACCCAAAAAAATTCTCAATGCCAGGCCAAAGGAGCATTTCTGTGACACCCCACGTCCGCTAATGTCATTCACTAAGGGAATGCATTAAGTTTCGTGAAGCGTTATAGGTAAACAAACACAGAATAATTACAAGACAGATATAAATAAGAAAATAGCAGAAATTTTAAATTTTTATTTCAACCATAAAACATAATACCATGGTCCACAATTTCATAAGTCACAAAAACCATTATAATAAATTATGTTATGTCTTGCACCATCAGAGTACATAAGTAAATAAAAAGCATAATTCCCCAATTAAAAGAGTTAAGCCATAGTAGAGATAATAACTTGAGACATACTACAGAAGTAGCTCCTAGCAAGATGATATCTAAGTCCTGACTAAGGCTGAGTGTTTCCTCTCTGAGAACCGGGGGGGGGGAACGGAAGAAAGAAGGAGACACAAAAGGGTCAGACATAAAGTCTGGCGAGTCTAGATACTTTTAGCCAGTAAATAAATAAAAGTAACATGATAGGCATATAAAGTGGATAAGCGAGAGATCACTACATAAATGGCAGGTGTGACAAGGTAAGCAAGATAAGGTGTATGTGCCTCACTAATGATTACTCTGCACTATTACTAGTATAACTAAAATGAGATGATCCCTTCCACTATAAGTTGGTAGACTTAGGGAATACGTCCGAATGTACCCTAACCACTACCCTAATCGATCGGCTCACTACCCCGTAGATATCCTGTGCTGGCCCCACATAGGACGTATCAATCCCTAAAGTGGCAACCCTTTATTTCCAAGATGTGCACAGCCATATCTACCAGTGTCACGGTCGTCTTATCTCCTTCTGCCCGGCTCATGCACACACATGGCCCAGTCGGTTTGCGCCGCCCACAACGTCTGTTCCGTTTAGATCTCTTATATTCAATCAGTAAGCGTGCCCCTTCTCCGCCTAGTATGGAGTTCTTTATTTGACACCTACTCCGAGTTACTGACTTGAAATGGGTCCCACACAATATGATACAACTCTCCCCTTTGTCTTGTATCCCCACTAGGTTTTCCACTGACTATGTATACCCTTAGGTGTCTTTAATTACATAGCCCTATGTCAGTTATGCTTACCTTAAAGGGTGTCTTTAATTACATAACTTTATTATATTTTTCCACCGGTTACGTATACCACTAGGTGTCTTTAATTACATAACCTTATTGGGTTAAGTTCGTGGGCACATATGTAAATATTGCCTACCCCCTCTAATTTACTTAGCCCACCTACTACCCATTCAATTTTACTTAACCCTAACTTAAGTTCATAATCGTACAATCTTTATGAATTAAATTAGGTTAAGTAGTCTAATTCTTTACCATGTCCATTTATGGTTTTATAATGGGATAGACCTCCACATTAGGCCTACAATATGTGGATGCTGTAACACCCCGTGTATTCTATAACAGTGAGATTCACAAATTAAAGTATAATTAATTTCAAATCAAAGAATTAAGGGAAACGGGTTACGCCATTGCATTCGCCTCGAAATTCTGCTTAAGATAGAGTCCGAGTTTACGCAAAACGGATAATGTGTGAAGAAGATATCTTTAATTTAAATATCGCAGCAAAACATGAAAAAAAAGAATGGGAAACGAATAATGTTTAGCATTGTTCTAGGGTTTGTAAGCAAAAGACTTAGTAGCTCATTTGGTTGGAACACATGACTTGCATACAAGAGGTACAGAGTTCGATCCCCGCCAGCGCCCTATTTTTGTTTTAGGGGAATGGCTTAAAATAGCCTAGTGTGAACGCAGTTCAAAAAGTGGTTTAGTGTGAAAATGGGTAATTGGGAAGATAAAAAAATAAAAATGAATATATATATATATATATACATATACGCATATATATATATATATATGACGTGTACGCATCATGTAGCGTACGTTGCGCATTTTTGGTTGTCAAGGATGGTTTTTTTTTTTGGCCTTCTCCAATTTTTAATTATGACAAATTAAAGGTAAGAAAATATTTATTCATATATAAATAAATATTTATATATGGGTAATTAATACGGTAAAGGGGAAAATGTATCTATTAAATACGTATTTACGTTTGAATTGGTGAACATTTAATACGCTGAGTCATTTCTGACTCATCGCTGAGTCAATGCTGAGTCATTTCTGACTCATGGCTGAGTCAATAGGATAACTCTATCCTGACTGAACGGCTATTGTTGAATCAAGCTCCATCGACGGTCTAAAACAACTCACAAACATTATAAAAAGGACCTAAGACCTAGCCTAAATCATACTATTTCATTTTAGCCTCAGGCCGCCGCCATTAAACCTAGAGCTCTGAATTAAAAATATAAAGAATAAAATTATAGAAGATGAAGGACGATTCTTGAAGGCTACAACTAGAAGCTACAACAACTACGATGCTTTAGACAACGAATTCGAGACTAATTGATTTGGGATTTTTAATTGCTTCATATTGTAAGTTCTATGTTACTTTTTAGGCAAAAACGCTAAAACAATATGGACATGCGATGAATTGAAACCGAATTTATGAACTATTGCTAATCCATTGTTTATATTATTTATCGTTGAATTATAATTTGGGGATATTGCTATGGCAATGTTGCAAGTTAAACTTGTCATGATTTTGATGTTGTTATGAATCACTTGGGCTTAATTGTTTAGCAAGTTGGACTAATACATGTCCATGAAATCGCTATGTTTATTGAAATATTTATGTTGATTAAACCATGCCTATGATGCTAATTAGATCATGGCTATGAATATTGATGGAATTATGCCTGTGGTGTTATTATACCCATCATGATTTATGAAAAATAGGGTATTGCTAGGCTATGATGAAAAGTTGAAATTGTTATAATGTTAGATATGTTAAAAACGCTAAGTTGGAATCATTATGTCTATCATGTTAATTATGTTAAAAACGCTAAATTGGAATCATTATGTCTATCATGTTAATTATGTTAAAAACGCTAAATTGGGATCATTATGTCTATCATGTTAGTTGAGAACCATTATGTTAATAATGCTAAGTTGGAACCATTATGTTTATAATATTAGATGAGAATCATTATGATAAATTGGAATTATTATGTCTATGAGAATCATTATGTTAAAAATGCTAAATTGGAATCCACTATGCCCATTAGGATTACTATGCCTTTAATGTTTCATGTTTATAATAAAAAATTTATGATGCCGCAATGATTATTATGCCTATGATGCAAAGTTGAAAACATCATGTTAAATTAAGTTGGAATCATCACTATGCCAAGTTATCACCATACTAGTATTGCAACTATGTGATATGTTATAGCCTGTTTATTATGCAAGTAATGTTATAACTGTCACATATGCCTATCACATGTTTGGTATTATTCCCCTTTATCTCTTGAACTGTTTATACTTGTGAACGAAGTACGTTTATATACGTTGGGGATACGATTGGGTAGAATAGGCAAAACTTGAATTAATTATAAGCATAAACCATGAAATTTGGCATAAGTAGAACATGAAATATGGCACGAAAAACTTGACTTGAACATGCCATAACTTGACTTTAAACATGCCTTAGTTGGGCACGAAGTTGACATATGAACATGATATCAAAATTCTGATAAGAACATGGGCATGACTTTAGAAAACAAGAAAGTGGCCAACTCGAGGTTGGGTTGAGTTTGTAGTGTAAATCTGCCCGGAACCGCCCAGCAAATCCAGTTGCTACAAACAATAGGATCCAATGTGAGTAGTTGGTCACATCGCGCTTGAAACCCGAGGTTGGGTTGAGTTCGTAGTGTAAACCTGCCCGGAACCGCCCGGCAAATCCCGTGGCTACGAACAACAGGATCCAATGTGAGTGGTTCGGTGCATTAACGAATCAATTAATGCCAAGTAGGGTTAAGTCATGAACATGAAAAGACAACTTAACCAACTTGAAGGGCTAAGTCATGAACATGAAAAGACAACTTAACCAACTTGAAGGGCTAAGTCATGAACTTGAAAACGACGACACTTAGCCAACTTGACATGACACGTAGGCGGGTTAAGTCGCGAACTGAAATGACATGCTTAACCATCTTGACATGACTAGACTAGAAAAGGATTGAGTCACGAATTACATGACTTAATCTGTTAGGCGGGTTGGGTCACGAATTACATGACCTAATCTATTAGACGAAACCCTAGACACGACCCCTTTCAGCAGTAACCCTCTAGATGTATCAAGGTACCCTGGGGCTAGGCCGGGTGGGGGCACGATTACTGGGCTGATTGTAAGAGGTGAACGACGGCAGTGGGGTACGCCAGTGTAGGTTCGGCGGACTACGATCGTGCACGTATCCGGGGCAGACACTGGGTATCCGTAGATTTATCTGTGCATCTTGAATCGTGTCAGGGGTTGACACCTTAGGGCTGATACACCCGAAGGTGGACCCAGCACAGGTGACTACATTCGTGATTAGCCGTATGACACGGACACTTGACGAGCTAGAACTTGTAGGGAGCCGATCGACTAGATAATCGCTCCGTAGGACCCCGTACTTGGGTCAGACCCCGTTTCAGGGTCATTTCATGATATTGGGCCGTGGGATTTATTTCGTGATTAACTTGTGACACGGGCTTAGTATACTAGTGAAGTCGATGCAACAGATCTCGAACATGTGATGCTTTACTTGACTTGTCTTGACTTATCCTGATCACCTTAGTCTATCTTGTTCACCTTGACACTATTCTTAAGTCTAGTTCCAGTTCATACATGACAGGTTGTTTTAACCGTTTTTACACTGAAAGTCACTAGAACTTACTCAGTCTTTATGACTGACCCTTTTCCTTTCGCCTCTTTTTCTTTCGTTCCCCCCCCCCCCCAGGTTCTCAGGGAGGAATAACTAGCTCTTAGCTTGGATATCACTTGCTTTGGCTCAGCATGTACGGTTTGCTATGGCTGTTTCTTTTGACTGCACTTGGGGAATAAGCTGTTTTACTGTTTTTAAATTACTGCTTCTTTGGCTATTATTACAAGACAGTTGTAATGAGGTTACTTGAAATGTTTGTAAAAGACATGGTTTAATTTGGAATGAAATGAAGTTCTGTTTTGCTCAGAAATTCTTCCGCTGTTTACTTAATTATTTATTTATGTTCTGTCTTGTGATAATTCTGTGATGTTATCTTGATAATACCTCTCCAAAACTAGGGCATTCCCTTTGTGAGTGACCCTAGCGGAGGTGGGGTGTTACACTTGGTATCAGAGCAGAAGGTTACCAAGACTGGGCAAAAGTTTTGAAAACCTTTTGAATTTTTTTTTCAAAACCATTTACAAAGAAGCATTTTCCAAGAAAAAGTTTTTAAAGGCTATTCCCCAAAAGCCATTAGCACTATCCTTTGTTTCCTTGTTTGAATCTCTTTCCCTTTCTTTTCTCCATCTGTAGTCACTGTAGCTTTACCTGCGGGTAATCTTCTTTCTAGCTTCGTAGAGGGTTTTCCCGTATGATGGAGATAGTTTTCGTGAGGCTTGTTAACATGTTATATAGGATAGGTATGAGTGATAAGGATAAAGATAAGGCGGATGAGTCTCCCGGAGTGATTGAGCCAAGCATCCTTGAAGGCGTAAAGTGGAAACATTGAGGCGAGTTCTGATTCGTGTCTTAGGAACGGAGATCTAGGAGCTAAGGAATCAAGAAGTCAAGCTAGTTAAAATACAGTGGGGTGAAGCCCTAGAAGACGCAACTTGGGAAATTTAAGAAAAGCTAAGCGCGCTATACCCATTTCTTTTTAGGGTACATTCTAGATCTATTTTTCCTATAGGTTTACATACATTTCTCTTGCTATCCATGTTTGTTTTGTTATCTCTTTGATCCTATCTTGAGAACCATAGGTAGAATCTTTTTGGATGTAAACATGTAATTGAAACATGTTATGATTGCGAAATGGTTGCAAATGGTCGCAAGTGGTTGCTCGTGGATGCATGAATACACATTAGGCACTAGATCGGCTCAGGCACATTTACATATTGCATATGCATGAGTGTTTATTTTGGAAACTTGGTTGTGCTATCATTTGGTTGTTGCATATGATTGAATGTTTGAGCACTCATGTAGAAATTGTGAATTATAGTAGGAAAAATTTGCATACATATTGGATTCATTTCACTAAACATATTTTGCATTTAGAAGATCAGTCAGGCCTGATCATTAGCATTAGCTAAGGAACATATACACACACTTCGCATATGATCATAAAGCATTAGAAGTCTTTTAAGGATAATGGATGCTCGTGTTTGATGGATGAGTAGATGGATGTTTGGATGTTAGGATATACATTCCTCCTAACTTGAAGATTTCGGGGACGAAATCCTTTTAAGTGGGGGAGAATGTAACACCCCGTGTATTCTATAACAGTGAGATTCACAAATTAAAGTATAATTAATTTCAAATCAAAGAATTAAGGGAAACGGGTTACGCCATTGCATTCGCCTCGAAATTCTGCTTAAGATAGAGTCCGAGTTTACGCAAAACGGATAATGTGTGAAGAAGATATCTTTAATTTAAATATCGCAGCAAAACATGAAAAAAAAAAAGAATGGGAAACGAATAATGTTTAGCATTGTTCTAGGGTTTGTAAGCAAAAGACTTAGTAGCTCATTTGGTTGGAACACATGATTTGCATACAAGAGGTACAGAGTTCGATCCCCTCCAGCGCCCTATTTTTGTTTTAGGGGAATGGCTTAAAATAGCCTAGTGTGAACGTAGTTCAAAAAGCGGTTTAGTGTGAAAATGGGTAATTGGGAAGATAAAAAAATAAAAATGAATATATATATAATATATATATACATATACGCATATATATATATATATGACGTGTACGCATCATGTAGCGTATGTTGCGCATTTTTGGTTGTCAAGGATGGTTTTTTTTTTTTTGGCCTTCTCCAATTTTTAATTATGACAAATTAAAGGTAAGAAAATATTTATTCATATATAAATAAATATTTATATATGGGTAATTAATACGGTAAAGGGGAAAATGTATCTATTAAATACGTATTTACGTTTGAATTGGTGAACATTTAATACGCTGAGTCATTTCTGACTCATCGCTGAGTCAATGCTGAGTCATTTCTGACTCATGGCTGAGTCAATAGGATAACTCTATCCTGACTGAACGGCTATTGTTGAATCAAGATCCATCGACGGTCTAAAAAAACTCACAAACATTATAAAAAGGACCTAAGACCTAGCCTAAATCATACTATTTCATTTTAGCCTCAGGCCGCCGCCATTAAACCTAGAGCTCTGAATTAAAAATATAAAGAATAAAATTATAGAAGATGGAGGACGATTCTTGAAGGCTACAACTAGAAGCTACAACAACTACGACGCTTTAGACAACGAATTCGAGACTAATTGATTTGGGATTTTTAATTGCTTCATATTGTAAGTTCTATGTTACTTTTTAGGCAAAAACGCTAAAACAATATGGACATGCGATGAATTGAAACCGAATTTATGAACTATTGCTAATCCATTGTTTATATTATTTATCGTTGAATTATAATTTGGGGATATTGCTATGGCAACGTTGCAAGTTAAACTTGTCATGATTTTGATGTTGTTATGAATCACTTGGGCTTAATTGTTTGGCAAGTTGGACTAATACATGTCCATGAAATCGCTATGTTTATTGAAATATTTATGTTGATTAAACCATGCCTATGATGCTAATTAGATCATGGCTATGAATATTGATGGAATTATGCCTGTGGTGTTATTATACCCATCATGATTTATGAAAAATAGGGTATTGCTAGGCTATGATGAAAAGTTGAAATTGTTATAATGTTAGATATGTTAAAAACGCTAAGTTGGAATCATTATGTCTATCATGTTAATTATGTTAAAAACGCTAAATTGGAATCATTATGTCTATCATGTTAATTATGTTAAAAACGCTAAATTGGGATCATTATGTCTATCATGTTAGTTGAGAACCATTATGTTAATAATGCTAAGTTGGAACCATTATGTTTATAATATTAGATGAGAATCATTATGATAAATTGGAATTATTATGTCTATGAGAATCATTATGTTAAAAATGCTAAATTGGAATCCACTATGCCCATTAGGATTACTATGCCTTTAATGTTTCATGTTTATAATAAAAATTTTATGATGCCGCAATGATTATTATGCCTATGATGCAAAGTTGAAAACATCATGTTAAATTAAGTTGGAATCATCACTATGCCAAGTTATCACCATACTAGTATTGCAACTATGTGATATGTTATAGCCTGTTTATTATGCAAGTAATGTTATAACTGTCACATATGCCTATCACATGTTTGGTATTATTCCCCTTTATCTCTTGAACTGTTTATACTTGTGAACGAAGTACGTTTATATACGTTGGGGATACGATTGGGTAGAATAGGCAAAACTTGAATTAATTATAAGCATAAACCATGAAATTTGGCATAAGTAGAACATGAAATATGGCACGAAAAACTTGACTTGAACATGCCATAACTTGACTTTAAACATGCCTTAGTTGGGCACGAAGTTGACATATGAACATGATATCAAAATTCTGATAAGAACATGGGCATGACTTTAGAAAACAAGAAAGTGGCCAACTCGAGGTTGGGTTGAGTTTGTAGTGTAAATCTGCCCGGAACCGCCCGGCAAATCCAGTTGCTACAAACAATAGGATCCAATGTGAGTAGTTGGTCACATCGCGCTTGAAACCCGAGGTTGGGTTGAGTTCGTAGTGTAAACCTGCCCGGAACCGCCCGGCAAATCCAGTGTCTACGAACAACAGGATCCAATGTGAGTGGTTCGGTGCATTAACGAATCAATTAATGCCAAGTAGTGTTAAGTCATGAACATGAAAAGACAACTTAACCAACTTGAAGGGCTAAGTCATGAACTTGAAAACGACGACACTTAGCCAACTTGACATGACACGTAGGCGGGTTAAGTCGCGAACTGAAATGACATGCTTAACCATCTTGACATGACTAGACTAGAAAAGGATTGAGTCACGAATTACATGACTTAATCTGTTAGGCGGGTTGGGTCACGAATTACATGACCTAATCTATTAGACGAAACCCTAGACACGACCCCTTTCAGCAGTAACCCTCTAGATGTATCAAGGTACCCTGGGGCTAGGCCGGGTGGGGGCACGATTACTGGGCTGATTGTAAGAGGTGAACGGCGGCAGTGGGGTACGCCAATGTAGGTTCGGCGGACTACGATCGTGCACGTATCCGGGGCAGACACTGGGTATCCGTAGATTTATCTGTGCATCTTGAATCGTGTCAGGGGTTGACACCTTAGGGCTGATACACCCGAAGGTGGACCCAGCACAGGTGACTACATTCGTGATTAGCCGTATGACACAGACACTTGACGAGCTAGAACTTGTAGGGAGCCGATCGACTAGATAATCGCTCCGTAGGACCCCGTACTTGGGTCAGACCCCGTTTCAGGGTCATTTCATGATATTGGGCCATGGGATTTATTTCATGATTAACTTGTGACACGGGCTTAGTATACTAGTGAAGTCGATGCAACGGATCTCGAACATGTGATGCTTTACTTGACTTGTCTTGACTTATCCTGATCACCTTAGTCTATCTTGTTCACCTTGACACTATTCTTAAGTCTAGTTCCAGTTCATACATGACAGGTTGTTTTAACCGTTTTTAAACTGAAAGTCACTAGAACTTACTCAGTCTTTATGACTGACCCTTTTCCTTTCGCCTCTTTTTCTTTCGTCCCCCCCCCCCCCCCCAGGTTCTCAGGGAGGAATAACTAGCTCTTAGCTTGGATATCACTTGCTTTGGCTCAGCATGTACGGTTTGCTATGGCTGCTTCTTTTGACTGCACTTGGGGAATAAGCTGTTTTACTGTTTTTAAATTACTGCTTCTTTGGCTATTATTACAAGACAGTTGTAATGAGGTTACTTGAAATGTTTGTAAAAGACATGGTTTAATTTGGAATGAAATGAAGTTCTGTTTTGCTCAGAAATTCTTCCGCTGTTTACATAATTATTTATTTATGTTCTGTCTTGTGATAATTCTGTGATGTTATCTCGATAATACCTCTCCAAAACTAGGGCGTTCCCTTTGTGAGTGACCCTAGCGGAGGTGGGGTGTTACAGATGCTGGATATGCCAGTCGGGTCCGGGCAGACTTATTCCACAATTGGGTCTAACCTCGTTTCATAGCCCGATCCGTATTTATGTACTTAGACCTCCCACATTAGGTTCAACATTAGTAGCTGCTGGATATGCCGGTCGGGTCCGGGCAGACTTCCCCCGCTAATGCAACTTAACCTCGTGTCATAGTACAATTAAAATTCCTAATTTGTAATTACTAAACAATTCATTTTTATTCAAATCTACCTATGTCATTATAGGTAATTATTTCTATGTTTCCCCATTTGAATTAAATGTCCAATTTATATAAATATTACATAAAATATGCCAATTATAAATCCCTTTTCCCCGTTTCCTAACTAACGTATTCACATGTATATTGGTGGCATCTAGGCTATAAAGCAGCCTAGCCATAACAATGAAAAGGAAATATGACAAAGGTGATAGTTTGAACATATCTTGGAATAAATTAGCATGATAACAAGGTGAATGGATATGTAATTAAAATCATCACAAGGTGGACATAAAACTGATAGCTTGTGGCAATTACTACGATGTCAAAGAAAGCAATATGAGATCTAAATTAACCCTTTAGGTGTCCAACTATTTAGATCTAGCATAATTAGGGTGACATAGTAACATGTTAAGATCTAAAGGTGGATTAACATGTCAAGTCTACAACATATCTAAATTGATCATAATATGACAGTTGAATGGTGATTTACATGAAGAACTAGATCTAACCAATGTTACATTTTTCTAATTTAATAGATGTACATTCACCACGATATAGTTACAAGTCAAGATCCACATAGGCAATATAATAGAACAACCATAATTGTATTAGATCTTAGGGAAATAGATCTATCATGACATAGTATATGATTTAACACTTGCATAGAATCATACTTTACAACATATCCAAGTCATAGTCTTTCACAATTTACTTTAATTTATTTAAACCTAAAAACAACTAGAAACTCACAGCGTTAGGTTTAGAGAATTGTGAAAGAACGGATCTAGAATTTCTGAATTTGATTTGGAAAATATGTTGTTGTAGAAAACGGTTCAGTTCGCACTCCAGCAGCATATGGCCTCCATGATTTCCAATGAATAAAATAGGAGAATAGGACACACATATATATAGCTGTCAGACCCCCTGAAACCGAGTGCCACGTCAGCTCTAGGGGTGTTAACACCCCTATGGGTGGGTCGACCCCTAGGTCAACCCCCCTATAGCGGGTTCAACACCCTAGAGTGGGAATTTTGCCGATCTGAGGAATTTTCGAATTTGAATCGTTCTGGATAAAATTATGACTCATCTCTGGCTCATGCGTATATATATAATTTTTCTACACGTATACAAACTTAAAACCCTCATAACTTCCTCGTACGGTGTCCGTTTTACGCAAACCAATGTCTATCTTGACCAGAATTTCGAGACGGGCGCAATGATGTAGTCTGTTTCCTCTAATTCAGAATATTAAATTAATTATTATTTAATTTGTTCTTTTTAATGTCGTTACAAATTCAGGATGTTACATTCTCCCTACTCAAAGGATTTCGTCCTGAAATCTCTAAATTGAGAAGATTGCATATCCTACCATCCATCATCCATCTACTCATCCACTAACCACTGGCATCCATTGCCCTTAAAGATTTCTAATGCTTATATGAATATATGCGAAGGTGTGTGTATATTTCCCAATACTAATGCGAGGATTGGGCGGTCAACTAATTCAGTTGACCTCCTTAATGCAATGTATGTTTGTGCCATGAATCCAACATGTATGCAAATTAACCTATTGTATCCTATAAGTTCTACATGTGTCACACCCATCCGTCCAAATGCAACATCCATATGCTAGTTCATCCATTTCCATCCATAATCCATATGCAGTATGAAAGTAATTGAGCCGATCTTAGTGCCTAATGTGTGTGTATATGCATCCACAGGAAACCACTAGCAAACACTTGCATCCACTTGCATCCATCAAACATAACATGTTTCAAACACATGTTTACATCCGTAGGATTCTTATCTAAAGGTCGAAAATACTATGCATTAGATATACTCTATTGACAGAAACAAGCACTGATAGAACTTAGGAAAAAGGGGGTTAAGAACATACCTTTGAAAAGAAAAGGGTACAAAGCACGAATCTTGTCTTCGATCTCCCAAGTCGCATCTTCCGGGTTATCTCCTCATGGACATTTCCCTAACCATATCTAGTCCAAGTAATAATCTTTCTGTAGATTCCCACCAACAAGTTGGTGATCTACAGGGTCGCCCGTACAGTGCCTCGAAGGGTGCCAGGCTGATTCTAGCTTGATAACTGTTATTATAGGCAAAGTCTACTAAACAAAGATGTTCTTCCCAAGTCCCTCCGAAGTACAGGATACACAGCCTCAAAAGATCCTCAAGAATCCTGTTCACCCTCTCTGTCTGTCCATTGGTCTAAGGATGATAAGCGGTGCTCAAACATAACTTTGTACCTAATGCTTCTTGCAAACTCCTCCAAAATTCACTGGTAAAGATGGGGTCACGATCGCCTACGACGCTGGAAGGTATTCCATGAAGACGAACTATCTCACGAACATAAATTGCTGATGACCATGATGTCGTCCTCTTACTCTTAATGGGAATAAAGTGAGCGCTCTTAGTGAGTCTATCCACTATCACCCAAATATTGTGTTACCATTCTTCTATCTAGGCAAACCATCTATGAAATCCATAGAAATGCTCTCCCATTTCCACTGCGGAACCTCCAACGGATGAAGTAATCCACCGGGCTTCTTTTGCTCAGCTTTGACTTGCTGGCAAACTAAACATTGAGAAACAAATTCAGCCACATCTTTCTTCATTCCAGCCCAGAAGAAAACCCTCTTCATGTACCTATACATCTTATCACTGCATTGATGAATGGTCATCTTAGAATGGTGGGATTCTTCTAGGACTACCTTTATCAAGCTTCCAGTTTGAGGAACACAAAGCCTTCCATTTGGCCGCAACCACCCCTTTTCATCTATGGCATACCTACTGAGATGACTAGAAGTCTCCCCTCTTTTGAGCTTATCCATGATGTTTAGAATCTGAGGGTCACCTTATTGCGCAGCTCCTATCTGATCCATAACAGTCGGTCGTATCTCTAAGGATGCAAACAAATCAGGCAAAACCTCGATGGAGGGTCTAAAATCAAAAGCTGATATGAACTCCAAGTTCTTTCTCTCCACAAACCGAGGACTCAGGGCCACCCTCTACCTACATAGTGTGTCTGCCACCACATTACCCTTGCTAGTGGTATAAGCAATCTCAAAATCATATGAAGCTAAGAACTCCATCCATCGTTGTTGCCTTAAGTTGAGATCCTTCTATGAGAACAGATACTTGAGAGATTTATGATCGGTGTATAACTTGAACTTTTCTCCTAGTAAATAATGACGCCACATCTTTAATGCAAACACAATGGAAGCTAGCTTTAGATCATGGATGGAGTAGTTCTTTTCATGAACTCTCGGCTGCCTACACCCATAACACACTACTTTCCCTTCTTGCATTAGGACCGCACCAAGCCCTGTACCGCATGCATCAGTGTAAACGGTAAACACTTTATTTCCGTCAGGTAAGGTCAAGACTGGTGTTGTTGTCAGAGCCCTCTTTAGTCGTTGGAAAGCAACGTCACAGTCTATATCCCATGAGAATGCCAAGTTTTTCTTCGTCATCCTGGTGAGTGGGGCTGATATCTTTGCGAAGTCCTTATTGAACTTCCTATAGTAACCTGCTAACCCAAGAAAGCTTCTAACCTCGGTTGCATTTTTAGGAATCTGCCAATCTTGCACTGCAACCACCTTCGCGAGATCTACAGCTATCCCTTCTTTAGAGACCACATGCCCCAAGAATCTCACCTCCTTTCTCCAAAAATGGAATTTGGAGAACTTTGCCTTTAGCTGATGGTTACGGAGAGTTTTCAAAACTTCTCCCAAATGGTGGGCATGCTCTTCTTCATTCTTGGAGAAGATCAAAATATCATCAACTAAGACTACGTCGAATTTGTTTAGGATCTCTCGAAATACCCTACTCACAAAATCAACAAAATAGGCGGGTGCATTTTGTCAACCCAAAAGGTATAACTAGCCATTCAAAGAAACCGCCCGGAGTTCTGAAAGTAGTCTTATCTATGTTGTTCTCAGCCACCCTCAACCGATGGAACCCCGTAGCTAAGTCCAACCGAGAAAATACCGTGGCACCAACAAGCTGATCAAATAAATCATCAATCCTCGGAAGTGGGTGCCTATTCTTCTTGGTGAGCTTATTCAATTCTCTATAGTCAACGCACAAATAAAGTGAACCATCTGCTTTAGTTGCGAATACTACTGGAGCACCCCATTCCAATATGCTTCGTCTAATAAACCCTTTCTCAAGTAGCTCCCCTACTTGCTTACTCAGCTCCCTCCTTTCCCTTGGAGCCGTGTGGCACACTGGTAATGCAACTGGCTTTGCATTGTCCACCAGATATATGCGGAAGTCAATCTCACATCTTGGAGGTAAACCCCGCACCTCATCAAAAACATTGGAATAATCTCGAACCATTGGAACATATTGCAAATCATATATGGATGCATCTAGAGACTCTAGGAAGCTAAGCAAAGCAGACCCTTGGGGATCACAAGGAACATCGAGGGTCTTCCCATGACAAGTTAGGAGTCTAACAACCCTCCTCTCACTATCCAGAATCGCCCCATACGTGGTAAGCCAATCCATTCCTAGAATCAACCCATAGTCCATAAACCCAAGCACATACGCATCACATTCAAAATAGACGCCTAACACAGATATTTTCAAACCCCGACAAATCATCGATAAATGAGCCGAACCACCAATGGGATTTGAAGCAACTATGGGATCTACAACCATACTAGTAATTAAGTGCAGAGATTCAACTACAGAACTAGATATAAACGAGTGTGAAGCACCAGAATAAAAAAGTGTTCTAACTGAATGGTTTGAAAGAGAAACTAAACTTTCTACAGAAATTTTTCTACCTCTTTCATGAGCATTAATCGCGAGAGCATGCACCTGCCCTACAGAAGTCCCTGCTCTTTGACCTTGTCTCTGCGATCCCTGTTCCTTCGGGCACTCTTTAGAGAAGTGTCTAACCTCTCCGCAATTAAAGCAATTGGCCTTCCTTCTCTTACAATCTTTGATCAAGTGACCCTCCTTTCCACAATTGTGACATTTTCTCTTATCCCTGCCTTTGTCATATTTCCCTCCTTTTTTCTGCTACTGCTGTTGTTATTGTTGTTGCTGCTGCCCCTTCTTAGGCCACACCTTCCTATTCTGCGATGTCCCCTCAGTCTTTGCTTCCTTCTTCTCTCCTTTGTCCTCATCATGCATTAGGGTCATATCAACAAGATTTTCAAAATTGGCCCCTATTGGAATATGGGACATGGCTAAACCATGCAGAGGCTCATTCAGCCCTTTAGCAAACCGCAAAGCCCTTTTGTGCGGTGTATCCAACAACTCTAACCCAAACCTTGCCAACTGGTTGAACTTGTTCACATACTCCGTCACCGTCAAATTTCCTTGTTTGAGTGTTAAGAACCTCTCCATTTGTATGCTTCTCTCAGCTTGGGAAAGAAATTTCATTTTGAACCTCTGCCTAAAATCTTCCCAAGTTTCCACCGGACGTCCCGCTTGGGTGACTTCCCACCAAAATGAGGCTTCGTCATTTAACAGCCAAGCAGCTAACTGAATCTTTCTTCGGTCCTCCACTTCAAAGATTACGAATAAGTCCTCTGTCTCCTTAAGCCAATTCCGAGCTTATACGAATGTCTCGTTCCCATGGAATGGTTTCCCTCCCATAGCACAGAAGTCCTTACAGATCTTTGTGAAGTTATCAGGCCTTTGAGGGGGAGGAGGAGGAATGACTGGTGCAGTTGGGGGATGAACATCTCCTGGACCTTCGGTAGGCATCGTGGCCTCCAAATACCTATGGAACCATCCGGGTATTGTGACGCCCTCTGGAATATTAGGGATGTTTTGTTCCCCAGGCATGCTGAAAAAGGGAAAAGGAAGAAATTTAGATAAAGGACCGAAGGATACTACATATGGCTTTTTGGGGAATGTTTTTCAAAAAAAAAATTCTTTAGAAAATGCTTTCATTTAAAACCTTTTTGAAAATAACTTCCAAAAACTTTTATCTAATATGGTTACCTTCGGCTCTGATACCAAGTGTGACACACCACGTCCGTTAAAGTCACTCACTAAGGGAATGCATTAAGTTTCGTGAAGTATTATAGGTAAATAGGCACAGAATAATTACAAGACAGATATAAATAAGATAGCAACGAAAATTTTAAATTTTTATTTCAACCATAAAACATAATACCGTGGTCCACAATTTCATAAGTCAACAAAACCATTACAATAAAATAACTTCTGTCTTGCACCATCAGAGTACATAAGTAAATAAAAAGCATAATTCCCCAATTAAAAGAGTTAAGCCATAGTTAAGACAAGAACTTGAGCCATACTTCAGAAGTAGCTCCTAGCAATATGATATCTGAGTCTTGACTAAGCCTGAGTGTTACCTCCATGAGAACCTGGGGTGGGGCGGGGAACGAAAGAAAGAAGGAGAAACAAAAGGGTCAGATATAAAGTCTGGCTAGTCTAGTTACTTTTAGCCAATAAATAAATAAAAGTAATATGATAGGCAAATAAAGGATATGCGAGAGATCACTACATAAATGGAAGGTGTGACAAGATAAGCAAGATAAGGTGTATGTGACTCACTATTGATTACTCTGCACTATTACTAGTATAACTAAAATGAGATGATCTCTTCCACTATAAGTTGGTAGACTTAGGGAATACATCCGAGTGTACCCTAACCACTACCCTAATTGATCGGCTCCCTACCCCGTAGATATCCTCTGCTGGCCCCGCAGTAGGAGGTATCAATCCATAAAGTGGCAACCCTTTATTTCCAAGATGTGCACAACTATATCTACCGGTGTCATAGTTGTCTTATCCCCTTCTGACCGGCTCATGCACGCACATGGCTCAGTCGGTTTGCGTCGCTCACACCGTCTGTTCCGTTTGGATCTCTTATGTCCAATCAGTAAGCGTGCCCCTTCTTCGCCTAGTACAGATTTTTTTATTTGATACCTACTTTAGGTTATTGACTTGAAATGGATCCCACACAATATGATACAAGCTCTACCCTTTGTCTTGTATCCCCACTAGGTTTTCCACTGACTATGTATACCCTTAGGTGTCTTTATTTACATAGCCCTATGTCAGTTATGCACTTATGCTTACCCTAAAGGGTGTCTTTAATTACATAACTTTATTATATTTTTCCACCGGTTATGTATACCACTAGGTGTCTTTAATTACATAACCTTATTGGGTTAAGTTTGTGGGCCTATATGTAAATATTGCCCACCCCCTCCAATTTACTTAACCCACCCACTACCCATTCAATTTTACTTAATCCTAACTTAAGTTCATAATCGTACAATATTTATGGATTAAATTAGGTTAAGTAGTCCAATTCTTTACCATGTCCATTTATGGTTTTATAATGGGCTAGACCTCCCACAGTAGGCCTATAACATGTGGATGTTGGATATGCCGGTCGGGTCTAGGCAGACTTATTCCACAGTTGGGTCTAACCTCGTGTCATAGCCTGATTCGTATTTACGTACTTAGACCTCCCACATTAGGTTCAACATTAGTGGCTGCTGGATATGCCGGTCGGGTGCGGGCAGACTTCCACCACTAATGCAACCTAACCTCGTGTCATAAGTACAATTACAATTCCTATTTTGTAATTACTAAACATTCCATTTTTATTCAAATCTACCTATGTCATTATAGGTAATTATTTCTATGTTTCCCCATTTGAATTAAATGTCCAATTTATATAAATATTACATAAATTATGCCAATTATAAATCTCTTTTTCCCATTTCCTAACTAACTTATTCACACGTATATTGGCGGCATCTAGGCTATAAAACAACCTAGCCATAACAATGAAAAGGGAATATGAAAAAGGTGATAGTTTGAACATATCTTGGAATAAATTAGCATGATAACAAGGTGAATGGATATATAATTAACATCATCACAAGGTGGACATAGAACCGATAACTTGTGGCAATTACTATGATGTCAAAGAAAGCACTATGAGATCTAAATTAACCCTTTAGGTGTCCAACTATTTAGATCTAGCATAATTAGGGTGACATAGTAATATGTTAAGATCTAAAGGTGGATTCACATGTCAAGTCTATAACATATCTAAATTAATCATAATATGATTGGTAAAGGGTGATTTACATGAAGAACTTGATCTAACCAATGTTACAATTGTCCAATTTAATAGATGTACATTCACCACAATATAGTTACAAGTCAAGATCCATATAGGCAACATAATAGAACAACCACAATTGTATTAGATCTTTGTGAAATAGATCTGTCATGACATAGTATATGATTTAACACTTGCATAGAATCGTACTTTACAACATATCCAAGTCATAGTCTTTCACAATTTACTTTAATTTATCTAAACATAAAAACAACTAGAAACTCACAGCGTTAGGTTTAGAGAATTGTGAAAGAACGGAACTAGAATTTCTGAATTTGATTTGCAAAGTATATTATTGTAGAAAACAGTTCAGTTCGCACTCCAACATCATATGGCCTCCATGATTTCCAATGAAGAAAATAGGAGAATAGGGCCCATATATATAGTTGTTAGACCCCCTGAAACTGAGTGCCACGTCAGCCCTAGGGGTGTCGACATCCCTATGGGTGGGTCGACCCCTAGGTCGACACCCCTTAAGGGGGGTCGACCCCTAAGTCGACAACCCTCTAGGGGGGTCGATCCTCTAGAGCGGGAATTTTGCTGCTTTGAGGAATTTTCGAATTTGAATCGTTCTGGATAAAATTCTGACTCATCTCTGACTCATGCGTATATATATAATTTTTCTGCACGTGATTTAAAACCCTCATAACTTCCTTATACTGTGTCTGTTTTACATAAACCAAATGTCTATCTTGATCAGAATTCTGATATGGACGCAATGGGTGCAATTTGTTTTCTCTAATTCTGAATATTAAATTAATTATTATTTAATTTATTCTCTTTAATGTCGTTACAAATTCGGGGTGTTACAATTTCAAGGGATTGAGTTCCATGTTATGCTGGCGGAGGACATCGAACATTTCGGAGAGGCCACGGACGTGGTCGTTCGATATTTTTTTATTTTACAAGTATATTGTCCACGTATACCTCCATGGATTTTTTGATTTGATCCTTATAAATGAGGTAGACCGGTCATTGGTAAGTGGCTCCCGCATTCTTAAGTCCAAAAGGCATGACGCGATAGCTGTAGAGCCTGAGATCGGTTATAAAAGAGGTGTGATCCTGATCGGGAAGATACATCAGGATTTGAATGTAGCCTGAATAGGCATCCATGAAGGCTAAGAGTTTCTATCCGGTGGTCGATTTAACAAGTCGGTCGATCTTCGGTAGCAGGAAACGATCCTTGGGACATGCCTTATTCAAGTCAGAGAAATCGACACACGTTCGCCACTTTTTGTTTGCTTGCTTGACCAAGAATGGATTGGAAAACCATTCGGGGTAGTCGGCTTCACGAATGAAATTGTTATTGAGTAGCCTCTCTACCTCTTCCTTGAGTGCGTTCGATCTTTCGGTTCCCAAGAATCGGTGTTTCTGTTTGATCGTAGGCTATAATGGGTCGAGAGCTACTTTGTGGCAAGCGATCGCGAGGTCGATGCCACCCATGTCAGAGTGGGTCCAAGCGAATACGTCTAAGTTGGCCCTAAAAAATTCCACAAGATCTTCTTTTATCACGGGGTAGAGTTTCGATCCAATTTCATGACCTTTGGCGGGTCGTCGAGGCTGATCGGAACATCCACGGTAGGTTTGACTGGGGTAGCCCTTTCGGAACCGGGCTCTTCTTCTTCCCTTAGATCGAGATTGTCGAAAATATGGAAGTGGTGCCTGAGCCAGGGCTTAGACGCCTTTGATACTATGCGAAGATGGTCTTGGTGCAAGAAGGCCGAGGCACAGTCTTGCCTTTGTCCTTATTGCACACGTTCTTCCATTCTATTGCGTAACAATCTCGACCTGTTGCTTGGTCACCTTTTACTGTACCGATCCCATTTTCTTTCGGGAACTTCATTCAGATAGATCAAGGTGACATGGAAACCTGGAATTCTGCAACCAAAAAGGACATTGTATAGAGAGATGATGTCGTTAACCACGAAGGTGAGAATTCAGACACGGCTCCAACCCCATCTCCAAGTTTTATGGGTAGGTCAACCATGCCTACAGGGTGGTTGGAAGATCCGTTAAACTGTGGAACGTGACATGGTAGATTTTCAAGTCCTTGGTTTCCAACTTCATTTGATTGTAGGCTGCTTTGAAGATGATATTGACCGAGCTTCCTGAGTCGTTCAATATCCTTTAGACGGAAGTAGGTCTGATCTGAGCTGCGATCACGAGAGGGTCTGTGGTTGGGATCTCGATTCCCATATTGGGATCTCAATTCCCATAGACTCTCTTTCTTGGAAGACGATGGTGTCCTGCATTGGTTTTTGAAGTTTGGCGGGGAAGGACTCGTCCAGAGTGGAGCAAGCTTTGTGGTTGGTGTGCTTTATAGAGCTTATGTACTCTTCCATTTTTCGGAAGCTTTTGTGCGAGGGGTAAGGCCCGCCATAGATAGTGTTAATCACAATGCCCCTTCTTTGGTTGGATGGGCCTGGGACCGTATTAGCAGGTGTTGGAGGTGTGGTTGTTGGAGGACTCGTCATTGTTTCTAGAGGAACAAGTTCTTAAACGTATTGTTCTAGGTGCTTTTCAGAATGAGCTTTTCAAAGGCGTCCATGAGTTGGCGACAATCATTAGTATTGTGTCCATACATGTCATGGTATCGGTAGAATCTGCCAGAGTTCATCTTACGGTCAGTGGATTCCCTAGTGTTTGGTTTTTTATACTGGAGCGTATTACATGTTTCCAAGTAGATCAACTCTAAGTCTTGATTCAGTGTAGTGCAGGTCCCATAAATTTGGTAGCGACCGGTCTTCTTGAGATCTATTAGAACCTGGTTGTTCTTGCGGCTGCCATGTCTGCCGCTGTTCGGCTTTGGTTTGTAGGGGACTTCTCCTTTATCTTTTTCGAAGGGTTCTCCAATCTGTGTTCCTATGGTATTATCTTCGACAGTGCTAGTCTGTGCGTTATTAGAATGGTTGGTTCGAGAGGCTCGATTGCGCCTTACTTCTTCTTGGCACAAGAATTGTCCGGTTTTTTCGTAAAAAGCGTCAAGCCTCTTTGGCTGTTTTCTGTCGATCCAGGCTCCAAATTCAAAAGTGATAAGGGCACCCTTCGTAAGTTGGAAAAGTACGGTATGAGGCTCCAGATCGTCGACCTTAGCCAGAGAGGTGTTGAATCGTGAGTGGTAACTCTTGAGTGATTCTGCAGGCCCTTGGTAAAGGCTGGAAAGGGTGAGGGCATTCTTCGGAGTCGGAACACGCATTTTGAATTTTTTAACTAATTTCGTGGCCAATTGGCCAAAGTTGTTGACAGAATGGAGTGGAAGGCGAGAGAACCAAAGTAGAACTGTGCCAGACATGAAGAAACATTTGCATTTGACCGTGACGGTGGCCCAACTAGAATCCATTTGCCATACATAACGGTTTAGGAAAGCATATGGGTCGGTCGTGCCACCATAAAGCGCACATGTGGCATGTTGAAGCATCAGGGACACTCGTCATCGTGCATGATCCTAGTGAAGGGATTACGCCTCAAGTGGGTTTCCCACGAGTCATTAGCGTTCTTGCGTAGATCTCTCATGATTCTTCGGACTATGCGGGTAGATATGTTGGATGGGGGTCTTCCGGGGGAATCCATTGGTTTTGTAGAACTTTGGGAGTTTGGTTTCGTGGGCGTCTCCTTTGATGGACATCCGGGTCATCCTCTTCCATATCATCAACATCGATGGTTTGGTTTTGGTATGGATGGCGAGGCTGAGCAGGTTGGTGTGCATCCTGATCCGGAGGTGCTTATGCCTGATGGGCTGCTGGAAGAGTAAGCCCCTGGTCCTGAGAGACGACAATTGGGTTATGTTGAGGAGGGGGTTCGGTTACTAGGACCCGATTTGTCATTGATAATCAACTGGGAGTGCTCCCGGTGCTGTGCTCCCTCGTGTAAGTGACGGTAGTTCAATCGCCATTTCCATTTCCGTTGCCATTGCCATTAGTATGAGCGTTGGAGCGGATGGCAACGTTGTTGATGAGGCTGAACCTTCTTCTTTGATGTGGAGTCCTTGATTCAGAAGAAGAGGTTTCCGAGATAGTATGTCGTGGTCAGGCGTTGTTCTGAGCGAGCTGACGTCGAGCGACGATGCATTAACTTTCTTGGAGTTAGCGGATAAGGTCGATGTTATTATTCAATGCCAGATTGAGCTCAAGAGTTGTACTTTCGTACCTCTTATTAAGCGTATGGATTTGTTCTTAGGTTGCGGGAGCTTCGGGGTCCATAAGAGGAAGGGTGTCGGTTTCAGCCGAGATATCCTCCGGTTGAGGTTGCTGAGATGTTCCATCTTCGACTGCAGCAGATGGTGATGTGCGACAAAGAAGTGAATCCGAGTATTCTCGGTTAAAGCACCAGAATGTTGACGGCAAAATATGTCATAAACACCCAAGATTCTTAATTACTTAAGAATTATAGTTCTGCGTGGAAATATAAGTGCGGAAAGCAGTAAATAACACAAGAGAATTATAATGGTTCGGTCCCATGAGGGGGCATACGTCCACTTTGGAAAAGTTGCTGATATTTTATTGACAATAAAGTGATACAAGTTTATGACTATCTCATGTCATCCTCGTACATACATTTCTAAGTATTTTGAGTTCATAATTGTCATATATGGATTTTGGGAAAAAGTCACTTTTTCCCTTCTTCTTCCTCAAAGCATGCATGCTATTAAAGAGGTCACTTGGAGCTCTCAAGATATGTCAAATCAACCAATTTCCAGCCCCTTTGAAGTGTGAGCTTGGGGGTATTTATAGTGGAGTGGTTAGGTGGGAGTAGATAGAAGTAAGAGACCACAATAGTAAATCTCGGATCCCAGAATGCAGGTCCGTAGAAACTCGGATCCCTCCTCTCGTGCCTAGGAAAACTCGTACCCCATTCTAGGTGTACAAAATTCGTACCCTGTGGGGTATACTGAAGTGTGTTTGGGCAATGGCAGTTTCGGGCTCGAGATTATGGGAAGACAAAGGGGTTTGACCCGTGGGATTCGAGGATAGAGGGGGTATGAGAGTGCGATTGTGGCCTAGTTTGGAGGGGTTGTAAGGTTCTTGTTTGCATGACCTTTTCCCGGCTTGCTTCCTTAGCTTTTTGGCGTCACTTCGGACTGTAGCATCATGCGATGTGTTGAGTCGAGCGTGTCTTGTGTACTTTTGGGAACCAGACCAAAAAGACGGTTAACACTTTAAATAAAACGAAAGTGGATTACATGTTAGTTTATACATGTAGTTTGGTCATTTAATAATAAGATCAAGACATACAAATATGAAATAAAAAGGTTGGCTGAAATGGTTTTACTTGGTAGAGGTACATATGTTTGTGGCGCCTAATTGCTATTTATACAGATAACTTTTCTGAAGTTATAAATTGGTGCATTCATCTTTTTTGCTGAACAATACGGAAATACAAAAGCTCCCATCTTTCATGGTCATTAATTGTTAGTTTTTATTTCTTTCTATTTTCATGCAGACGTGGATGCAAGTATCAATCTCCTTTTCAGATACACTCCGACAAATGAATGCAGTTTCAGTGTACTGAAAGAACTTGATTTTGCAAGCCAAATGGAAATAGCAAGTAATATTTGTTTTGGTGCATTATTAACCCTTAGTGAGCATTTAGTGTTAGTTTTTCATTATGTAATACATAATACATTAAAAACAAAGTAAAGCTGAAAGCAAGTTAAAAAATGGAAATATAGCAAATGAATGTTTGCAATAAAGCTAATATTACTATATCATACTTTGTTCATATCTTTGTGTTTTTCTTACCTGAGTAAAAAGGAGTATGATCACTAAAATTTAGACATTACTTTGTTGCAATACTAATACCATATAGTAAGAATCAAGAAACTATAAAGTGGATTTTTATGTAACTTAAAATAAAAAGATTTTAACATGAAATGACGAATTTAACAACAAATTGAAAGTTGACTCAATGCTGAATAGTGTGAGTGCTCATAATATTAACACTTCATAGTGATAGGGATCAAACCTTTTAGATTCTCAACAAGTTAAATATATGTTTGTATGCTCCATACAAAAATAAAATCAAATCAAATATAGGTGGAAGTTGTATCTAAGCCTGCAATGGTTTTTAAAACAGAATATTTTTGATATTTATATAATAAAACATAAATCGGGCTTTTAAACTTTATTCAACTTCAAAAAGCAAACCAAAATGAATATAAGTTGGAGTTATAAAAATTGTTTCCTAGAAAGATGATCACTGTAGAACTTTTTTCTTTTAGTTTACTGCTTCATTTGTTTGCTTAACATTGTTATTATCTATAATGATTTTTTCACACAATACCCTGACAAATGCAATCATCCTCTTGGTTTGAGTATGTAGTTAATTACCTAAGTTTCTGACATACATTAAATTTAGTATCCTGGGCTTAATGAAGAAAATATGGGATATGCCCCTTTCACACAATTGGATTTGGAACTGACTTGGTTACTCCAATGACCGCAGAATATGTATTTTTTTGTTAGGAAAATAGTGTGAAGGGAAAAATGGAAAAAAATTTGTTTCATAAGAACAAGAGACTAAAATTTTGTCCAAGTGTTAATTTTTCATTATGTAATACATAATACATTAAAAACAAAGTAAAGCTGAAAGCAAGTTAAAAAAAATGGAAATATATCAAGTGAATGTTTGCAATAAAGGAAATATTACTATATCATACTTTGTTCATATCTTCATGTTTTTCTTACCTGAGTAAAAAGGAGTATGATCACTAAATTTGGACATTACTTTGTTGCAATACTAATATCATATAGTAAGAATCAAGAAACTATAAAATGGACTTTTATGTAACTTGAAATAAAAAGATTTTAACATGAAATGATGAATTTAACAACAAATTGAAAGTCGACTCAACGCCAAATAGTGTGTGTGCTCATAATATTAACACTTCATAGTGATAGGGATCAAATATTTTAGACTCTCAACAAGTTAAATATATGTTTATAAGCTCCATACAAAAATAAAATAAAATCAAATATAGGTGGAAGTTGTATCTAAGCCTGCAATGGTTTTAAAAATAGGATATTTTCGATATTTATATAATCAAACATAAATCTGGCTTTTAAAATTTATTCAACTTCAAAAAGTAAACCAAAATGAATATAAGTAGGAGTTATAAAAATTATTTCCTAGAAAGATGATCATAGTAGAACTTTTTTCTTTTATTTTACTGTTTCATTTGTTTTCTTAACATTGTTATTATCTATAATGATTTTTCCACACAATACCCAAACAAATGCAATCATCCACTTGTTTTGAGTATGTAGATAATTACCTAAGTTTCTGACATACATTAAATTTAGTATCCTGGGCTTAATGAAGAAAATATAGGATATGCCCCTTTCTCACAATTGGATTTGGAACTGACTCGATTACTCAAATGACCGCAGAATATGTATTTTTTTGTCAGGAAAATAGTGTGAAGTGAAAAATGAACAAAAAATTGTTTCATAAGAACAAGAGGCTAAAATTTTGTCTATAAGGACAAATTTAGTGTAAAGTATGAAATCATAGTGGCCCCCTGAATTCCTCCCTTTACACTAAAATTTGTCCTTGTGGACAAAATTTTAGTCTGTTGTCCTTATGGAACAATTTTTTGTTCATTTTGTCCTTGAGGCTAAAAGCCCCTTTTTGTATCGGTTTTATTTATTAGAAATAGTAGCATAGGTAATATATACCCTCTGTCACTACTACACAAATTCCTAATGCTGTCAGATGAGCATCCCATTACATGGGTTTACCAATCCAAATAATGTATAGAAATATGAAACCAAGCAAAGGTTTTGACAAATCATTTCCTTTATATTAAATGGTGATTAAACACCAGGATATAAACATACTCAGTTTCCAAAAATCAATTAGAAGATAATATAGGTATATTAGTTAATATAATATTGGTTTATTTAAGACTTTAATGTATACATTCTAAATATTTCATGCATAGCACATCCATAATTATTCCCATGACACACACACAATTTTTTGAAAATTGTAAATAGGGCCATAAACGGATGCATTCGGATATGGATAGTGATGTATCCAAATCCGTATCCGAAAATGAAAATCTGTACCCGTATCCGATATTCGGGGATATCTGCTTAAGAATATCAGCATCTGTATCCGTTGATATTTTCGGATATCAAAAAATATTTGTATCCACCTTAGCGAATACGGATACCTGAGAGTATTCAAAATATCTGTATCCAAAACTTAAAAATGTACATTAGTGGTTATTCGAAAATGTCCGAAAAAAATATCCAAAAGTATATGTATTTGAAACTTAAAAATGTACATTGGATGCGATTATCTGAAAATATCCAAAAATGAAACAATAAAAGTTTACAAATACATCACTCACATAAATTTGGTTAATATTTTTTTTGAAAGATGAATACAACTAATTAAAAATTACAATCAAGACATCGATCAAATAAATTCAAACAACAAATATTATAAGAGATAAAGTGTTCAAAATATGAAAATCACAACCTTAAGACTAAAATAAAACAAAACATAAATCATAAAATCATACATATAATTATGTCTTAATTATAACCATACCACAACATAAATTGAGTACATGATTTAAAATGTTGCATAATACCAAACACAACATTCATTTATAATCAATTAGTTGAGATTAGCTTAACTATTTTAAAGAAATTTGCATGTTAATTTAAGCTTAGGTGTAAATTAAACATTATGTATAATATATAGACACACACATACACTCATACACATCATAAAACCAGACAGATAGTTTTCGGATACAGATACCACTATAACCATTTCCGTATCCGGAAGGATTTTCGGATAACCGTATTCGCTTCTTGAATAACAGATATATTCCGTATTTTCGGATATGAATGCGGACGGATATAGGATTTTTTGGTACCCATTGGCAGCCCTATTTGTAAATAAAATAGTCTTCAAATTATTTTAAAGTACATTTTTTCAAAGGTGGAAACTTCTCTTTCCTAATAACATGATAATTCAAGACTAAGATACATATTTTTAATAACATTATATAGAGCAGAAACTTTTCATGGGAAATCATTGATTTTTTATATATGGATGGAAAGATGTACGATCAATTTACAAATTATTTTTCCTACAATAGACGATAATCAATATAGATAATACAGATAAAAAACACGGAAGAGAAAATATATGTGAATATAAATCACCTATTAATTTACTACAAGCACACAAATTTTATGCATTTAACATATAATTAAACAACTATATGAATATTCAACAAAATAATAAGCAGAGAAGTTGTAGAAGGCAAGCGAGTGGTTGTCATTTCAAATTCAACATAAATAAGGGATTAGTTAACTTTGATAGAAAAACTTATAGAGTATCTAACTTGGAAGAATGGAGCAATAAGAACTCTAAATAATTTTGTCAAAGCCACCGAAAAAAGAGAACCAAAAATTGCCTCTGATGTCATAACAAATATGAATAAATTAAGCAGAAAGTAGTTGGCACTAGCGAGGATCATCATAGGAGAGGTTGACGCCGATGTATTGGCACAAATTAGGGACATGGACGGGGATTGGACAACGTGTATGGAAATAATTTAAAGTACGAGATGGTTCAATATAAATTTTGAATAGAGCCCTCTGAGTAATAGAAAATGAACTTACCAATTATAATACAGTATAGATTTATAAATATATTACCCCTATAATAAAAATCTCTACTCTGTAACAATAAAAAACCAGACACACCAAAAGACTACAATCCAATAATGTAATGTGCCATATTTTTTGCAGTCAGACATTTAAAATATTTTATTATTTTAAATATTATATTTGGAAAATCAATGGATTTTAATATTTAATTCGTTATTAAAACGAAGTTTGAACGTAAATTTATATATATTATAAATCGAGATCGTAACGGCATGGTAGTTCGTAAATTGAGATTTTGAACTTTAATTGAATATACAGAACCCATTTTAAGTCGGATTTCTATAAAACAAGAAACATTGGAATCTTGTTGATTACAATTTTCATGTGAAAGAGAAAAATCTTGATTTCGTGTTATAGATTGCTAGTTATGTCCAAATCAAATTTTAAAATAGTCGCTATGAAATTTGTTAATAAAAAATAACGTTTATTTAATTATTTTACTAAGAATTTCAACGTAATTTAGGTATCGTTAACTCGAAATGTCAATATTGTGTCGTAAAATCCATACTGTTTATATTTGAAGTTGTATAAAATATTTTATTGGATATTTATGATAATAATAATATATTATTATTTTATTTGATTATTTTGGAATTTAATTAGTATTTCATCGATAATTTAAAGGCCTTAGAAATAGCCAATTTTCAAACGATCACCGTTTTCGACGAAACGAAATTTTATTGGAATACGTATAGCTAGTTATTACTAGATTTTCAGTTTGGAACCAAACAGAGTTGTTTTGTCAGCGGAAAAAATTTAAATATGAACTGATAGATAATTTGAAATTAAAATAACGTTGTTGTATAAACAAAGCCCGTTTTCAATCAAATTAATTTCATTGGATTCGAAATGGTTAGGCGTAGTAGTTCATCCATTTCTGTTGCGTTTTGAGATTGGTTATGGCGGTGCATATATTTGACCTTAGAAAAATAAAAAAATAGATTAAAATTAAATAACCAAATAAAAACGAGAGTACTGAATTCAAATAAAACATAAAAATATTTAAACCTTGCCTTCTAAACCAAGGAATGAACGTGACCTTAATAGGAGTATAGGACAGCCTATCCTAAGAATTATACACAGAACATATATATTGGATCAGCACATACATAAATTGAAAATCTGCCTACCTATCTCTAGCCAATGTATAAACGCACAGTAAAGGTTGTACTAAAGCACAGTGTAACTTCTTTTCAACTAGACCTGAGAGAAAATAGAACGCACCTGCCTATTAAATCGCTTCATGACACATGCTAAGTCCTACTCTACATCTATACACACGTAGATTTATACTATACCCACCGATGCAAACTTTTAATCAAAATTCAATAAATCCTACATGCTATAAAAAGGTGCAGGATTAATACTTAAGCAAACCAGCTATGTGACAACGTACAACAGCTACACTAAATATTGTACTCTGGCCTTGGAAATAGAAATTAAGCCAACCACGTTTGTACCCGTATGAAGAGACACTGTACCTTAAATAACTTGATGGCCACAGTACTTTTCCCCTATAAATATACATGCGTTGTTCTCTCATGTTTCTTCCTCTAGAAATGGGATAATTAAAAACATCCTTCTACAAATAAATTAAATAAAGGCTAGCTCCATTTCATGGTTTTAAATTCAAACTTCTACGAAGAAGAGTAAGCTACATTATAATCAAAACCAAATCGTTCTTCCATGTTTAAAAACAAACATAAATTTTTACCGTGATGATTAACCCATGGCTGGAGGATGTGGGACAGCGCAGGGTCTAGTGGTGGGATCTGGAGCAGCTGCATGGGCATGCAGAAAGTAGTCGTGTGATACTGCTCGGAACTAACTATGCATGTGGAGGAGGTTGATTAGAGCATGGCGGTGATTAGCTGGGTTTGTTTAAGTTGCTGGTGGAAATCCATGTGGGCAAGTATGCTTCGAGGGGGAGGAGGAGGGAGGCTCGTGTTTATTGGAAGGAGGAGGGTTTGTGGAGTGCGTTGTCGTTCATGTGTTAGTTATGGGAAGGAAGAGCTGCCTGCGAAGTGGTAGGGTGTGCAGGCGAAAGCATGAACGAGAAAAAGGAGGCGCTCGACTCAGCAATGTCCGAACTGGATTTGAATGACAGCGGAGGAGGCGCTGATTGATGTTAATGGGGCAGCGGTGAAATGTTTAGAACAAGTGGTGTTTGATAGCAAGAAGAGGCAGAACAACATTATACAGTAAAATGTAAACCACCGATTAGTATAATAATTAAATTAAAAACATATAGATTAATATGTTATTTCATTTTAGGTGACAACAGTTGCAAGTCCAGCAAATGAAAGGAGGTATTGCGTGAACGAGAAACAATTTTGGGTCCGCCGTAACCCTTGGTTCGAAGCATTAATGTAATTAATTTATATAATAATCAGTTAATTAAAAGTTAATTAGTTTGTAATCAAAACCTATAACCATAATATTTTCAATTTGTACAGTTTGAACGGGACGGCAAGGTGTTGTGTTGAGTACAAGTTGAATGAAGAAAGAACAATAATCGGGTCTACTGTGTAAAGTAAATATAAGTAAATAAAACTAATCTAATTTAGGTTAAGAAACTAATAATTTTAATTTTAATTTTAATTATGCAAACTTATAATGTAGACAACTTTTATTCATCTTATCAGAACCGAACCAAATAAATTGCACCGGAATCATAGTGACGAATATTACATGCTGGAACTGTTTTGAACAGAGACGAAGATAGCTGGAATTTACGGTTAAGTTAAACGACCATTTAGTCTAACACCGAACCGTTCAACAAATGGAATCAAGGTGCGTTAAACTCACATAGTTCTCCCACTTATATTTTATGTAAGTTGGGTTTAATTTTGTTTGCTATGGTTGCTACTATTCGATTTTTTGTTATTTATATATTCATATATTGATTGAATTTCTAAAATTAAATGTTGTTTAAATTTCAGTGAAAAACCAAATCCTCATTTTAACGATTGGTCCCAATTAAGGTAACTTACCTTATTGGACACGTTTATTAAATGAACGTTTTAAAGTTGATGAATTATTTGAATTGATGTGTTAATTGATTGATATTAAATAGTCATTATTTATGGTTATGAAATCACTATTTTATTGGATCGAATGATATTATGTGAACTAACCCATTTGGATGCAGAGAAGTACAGGTTGAAGGGATCCAACAGGATTCCTCAAATATATTTAATGATATTTATTTTCATATTATCATTATATGAACTGTTCTGATTGGATGATTGATTTGATTGTTGACCGTTGATCTGAAATTCAACATCTGTTTTGTTTAAACCAGTGGGTAATATTGATTGAGTAATTAACAGTATATGGCCTATAAATAAATGGTTTTTCAAATATTGATGTACCATCAGATAGATTGACAGAAGTGAAGTTATCAAATTTATTTTATAACTGGTGATAGATTTATTAAATTTATTATTTTTAATAAAAGTCTAGAAAAAGGAAATAAATATTCATTATTTATTATTTAAATTTATAAGCCAATACTAAATGATTTTATAGAGTAAATGCTTATGTTAATCAGATTTATAAGCAAATGAACTGAAATTAACCCAACGGTTAAGAATTGAATAATTATTTTTGTTAAGAAACAATTAAATGGAATTATTTAAATTAATTATTAATTAATTTAATGGAAGGACCAATTGAAATGGATTAACGAATTAATAAAATATTGAATTGACTAAATCAACTATTTTAACTGAGAATAATTGTTAAATTAATTTGTGTGAATTAATTTAATAAAATGATTTAATGAATAATTGTTTTGATTTTAGTACGATTTTAAAAAAGGAAATTTACCATTTATTTTAGTTAATAAAGAAGTTAACTATTTATACGATAGTTAATGATGAAGTAAATTATTATTTTAATTAATAATAACTTAGAAAATTACTTTTTAATTGAAATTCATTTAAATAGTGATTGAAGTTGAAATGTGTGGCGACCCGAACTTCCCCGTAAAGGAAAGAACGAATTGCTTTGAGAACAAGACGAATCAGAACACAAACAGAAGAACATTTCATTGCTTATTACAACAATTTACATCAGAGTACAATAATATTCCAGAGTATGAATAAATAAAATACATTTGATAAATATCAGAGATCACAATACATTACATGGCAGCGGAAAAATAATACAATACACAACTGAAGGTGATATACGGATACAGAGCTTTCCGGATATCGTTTCAGCTATAAACCAATATCTTGTGAATACAAATCTGCAAAACCAGAATTACTAGCTACCCGTGTGGAAAACAGGGGCACCCAGAGTTTAGGTTAAAACAATAAACTCCAGGTCAGTCATGTGACTGGTATGAGAACTAAAACAGTTATTTAAAAATTTACTTTAAAAGAGAGTAATTCAAGGGACCACGCCGTATAACACAGAACGGGTTTCCTCCCAAGAATACTAGTGCATAGAATAAACAATGTTATGCTTTTTGAAAAAATGAAGCTATTATAAGACCCAGGTCCCATCACACAATGCAACGCAAGCCGGAGGATAGGGTTTTCCCTTATAATAGCCAAATAATGCTTGATACTTTAAAACAAATCATTTGATACTATTATAAGTGTATAGTGTCAAAACAACTTCAAATATAAATGTATCAATCTTAGGCAGGATGGGTACCATCTATTATGTCGCCAATACTAGGCTCTACAAATAAAACCGAAATATCACATATTGGAAATTGGATTTCTATCATGAGTCGAGGCAAGGGGCAAGCTCCTCACCGGCTTCGAGACACTTTAACAAATGCCCCAGGACTACACACTCTAGGTAGCCCTTGGAATCGGCTGGGCCGGTCCTCCATTACGTTTGAGGATTAGTTATTCCAAACACATGTTTCCCGATCCTATCAGACCTATCCATCGGCTCCGAAGAGACCGATATATCCAAGGCGCATCGCATTCCAACATCCACAAGGGTACAATAATCAAGATGTTAGGGCTAGTAAAACGCTGACACCACCCATAACTAGAAAGAAACGCCATGTTCTCTTAGCGGTCCTTAACGCGTTTTTAAATCATACCGAGGTGTGAGGCTCACGAATCAACGCTATACACAAAGCTATGCTATATTAAAGCCGTGCTTTGATCATCAACCACAAGACTCTGCTTCTCAACAAAAGCCTTGATCACTACATCTCAGCATGCTACACAGGCAATTCATGCCATGCGACTGATATCTATCGATATATAACCTCTGAGCTTGTACGTCTCAGAGAAGGGCGTTAAGCAAGAGAATAAATTCTCCGCCGCCAAACAGATATATATTGAATAGAAATCAATCAGCACAGAATAAAATCCAATGCCAGACACGCAATCCATTTATAAGTTCGTTCTGGGTCTGAACGAAACCGAAGGCACCTTATTCCTCTCCCGTATGTCCAATACAGAAGAGAGGTCCTTGCATATCCGTCGATCTCCAAGTATGTCTGGACGATCACCACTTATTATCTCGTCTTGGGTGTACAGCCCAATCAAGACATCAGTAATCATCCAAACGATGTGAAGACCTCTGGTCTTCAACCACCATCTTCATCGTCGACATATCGTCGAATCAGTTATTAAGAATGGGTTAAACCCGGCCTTTCCGAATAACTCGCGTATATATTAAACAAGTGCTATAAAAACACAATATACGCCTCATTCCAATTCTGAATATTCTTTTATTCAAATATTCACATCATTAGTTATTTGTTCCCATTAATTTTATCAAAGGTAAATTCTTTTAAATTTATTCTTTAATCTTCCTTTGGATATCATTTCAAACCATTCCATTCCATTAGCCTCTAACCGTAAATTAGCAAGTGAACAATTCCCTAAGTATTAACCCCGAAGGCCGAAACCAACATCAGACCAATACCCAGGAAACCATTCAACTTAACTAATCTCCAGTTAGTTTCTGATTTTCTTAACTTTATTAGGTCCAAGAATAGTATTATTAAAGATACCATTCACGACAACCCAAAACCTCATTCCATCGTTAACCGGGTTAAAGAACAAATGTTATTTAAGACACAGTTCATGATAAACCCAAAGATCAATTTCAATTCAATTCCAATTAAATATTAAATAATTGATATACATCATTAAATCTAAATAAAAAGATTTAATCTTTTCTCAACTGGGTTTAAGAACAATGTTAATGAAGACACCATCCACGACAAACCCAAAATCACATCAGTCTCTAATTGTAAGTTAGTAAGAGGACAATTCCTTGAGTATTAACCCCGAGGGCCGAAACCAACATCAGATCAAGACCCAGGAAACCATTCAAATTAACTAATCTCCAGTCAGTTTCTAATTTTTTTTAACTCCATTGGGTTTAAAAACAGTATTATTAAAGATACCATCCCATATGTAACGATACGGATTTCGCCCGGACCCAATCGATCGCTAAACCGACCAAGACCGTTCGAATCCCGCATACGCTAACTTTGGACATACAACACATCAGAACAAATAACAGAAGACTTTTATAAACATCATAATAATGTTACATCAGAGTACAAAATATTAGAGTATATCGAAAAATAATAATACATCGGAAGATTAATTTACAATAAATGTAATACAATGCACAGCAGAAGACTATAAATATCTGGACACAGCTTAAAGCTTCAATCCAGTATCCTGCTCAATATATCTGCAAAACAAAACTACTCGATTGCCCGTGTGGAAAATAAGGGCACCCGAGTTTGCAAGGGAAAATCAAACTACAGGTCAGTCATGGGACTGGTGTGAGAAACTCTAAACAGTTATAAACTTATGATAAGGCAAATCATAGGACCACGCCGCTAATGTGGAACGGGTTCACCCCCATGAATGCCAGTACATAAAAAACAATCAATATAGATATATGGATATACTATGCATCAATCAACATGCAATATCCCAGTCTACTCGTTTAGATTAATCAACACACTTAGTATTTCCAAATCCAATTCAATTTCAGAAATTATTCCTTTGGACTTTATTTCCCCATTTCCAATTCAAATCATTTGAAATACATATCTAGCTTTTATATCGAAGTAGATTTCACTTTGGGATCTCAAATCAAACCATTTGGAAATATGAATTCCAAATCATAACAATGCATACAAACAAGTATGCAACCAAATATCGGGCTCCCCCCAGACAAGGCAAAGGGCACGCACCTAAGTAACTCGATATATATATATATATATATATATATATATATATATATATATATATATATATATATATATATATATATATATGCACCTCCCACTATGGAGCAGGCTACACCGACGATGGACCTCCCACGCATGAAAGCATACACCGCCCATCTCACCGATACTTTTTGTCGTCCGGGTTACAAGAATCTTTAGCCATACACTAAATCCTTTTTTTATATCCCGAAGTGGGGAAAATCATTTCACAACATAACAAACACAAGTACTTTCAAAATATAGTACTTCACATTAGCAATTCACACATATGATCAGTCACTATTAATCATATAACCTTTAAGCTCGTACGTCTCAAAGAAGGGTGTTAAGCAAGAGAATAAATTCTCCGCCACCAAACAGATACATCATTAATAGCAACTAATCGAATGTATGATGAACTGCAATGCAAAACCATAATACATTTCCAAATCATTTCGAAATCATCGAGTTTTAGCCCTCGAAATCCTTTCTGTTTTATAAAACATTCCCTATCCAAAATCGGGAATACATTTCTTTTCACTTAAGAAAAATATCATTTCAAAATCATTCATTAAACTTGAAATGAACTCAACAATTTTGCTAACACCTCCTAGTCAAATCCTGAAGTGTTTCACAAGGCATTAGCATACCAATATTTCTACCCAACCCAATGCTAAATGTAAAAGCTTATTCTGCTCATAAACTGGTCAGGCACCATTCACACAGTCAATCAATCAATAAGAATCAATATCTATAATCAATTAGCCCAATCCATATCAACAACCAAGTATATTTGGTTTAACCTCGTTTTGGTAATTTATTTATTACCATATATTCATTCACAATCTAATTAAAGATTTACTCAAACTCTTATTGGTTTCTATCTCTAAAATAATTTCTTATTAATTGTTCAACTTTCTAAAAATTAATCCTGCTTTAATGGGGTTAAAGAACCAATTTCATTTAAACACAGTTCATGACAAATCCAAAATCCAATTCAATATTAAGTACAAGGCTCTGAATAGAAATTATATCGGCTTATATTCAATATCAAATTCTGAGATCAACAAATATTGTATTGGAATAACGATATATATATCTCCCAAATTCCTCCACAATGTCCGTATAATCACGGAATCCAATATCGAAATATTCCGAAGATAATTTCGATTCAAATCCCTTCCAATTCATATATTGGAAATTCTGGTTATTTTTAAAACCATTTCAAATCCAACTTATTTATTTAAAAATATTGGATTATAACTGTAGTTCATAACTAGCTCATTTCGATAAAAATATATTTTTATCTTTTCAAATATGGGATTTTTCATCCCAATTCTTTCCAAATCATTTATTATGATTTTATGCTAATTATTGATATTTTTAATAATTTTATCAAGGCCCGTACGGTCGATTTCCATAAACGGCCATCAAACTGCACTTACAACGACCTTTCCAAATTTGATTTGGACATAATTCCAAATCCAACTGTTAGATTTTAAATCTCTAATATTCGTTGGAAAGCTCTTTTCGATACGAACCCAACAGTTCTGGTTTTAGGAGAATCCGGCGGTTGGATCTCCCGTAATGTCCATTTGAAGTCAATGGTCAAAATTCACGAACTGCCGCGGCGCGGCGCGTTCTATTCAGGCCATTATATATATAATATATATATTATACATATTATATATATTTCGTCGATTTCCATTTAAAACGTATTTTATAAATAGTTTTAAATTCGTTTTCAAAATGATTTTAATTTCAAATCAAAATTGAATATTCCATTACATGACAATTTTATACAGTGTATATACATGTTAAAAATTATATTTTTAACAATCCAATATTTATTTTAATGCACAACCATTTTTCACATCGCTATTATATAATTTTCACATCACTATATATAAAACTTTTACATCGCTATATATATAATTTTCGCATCGCTATATATATAATTTTCGCATCGCTATATATACTCTATTCACATCTCATATATATATAATTTTCCACTTCATATTTATATATTTTCACATTTCATATATATATATATATATATATATATATTACATTTCATATATATATTATTCATTTCATACATATATCATTTTCTTTTCATATATATGTTATTCATTTCATATATATATATATATATTCACATTTGCAGTTCATATACATTTACCATTCGCATTTCATATACATATATTCACATTCATAGTTCATATACATTTACCATCTGCATTTCATATATGTATATATATATATATATATATATATATATATTCACATTCACATCATATATATATATATATATTTCAATTTCACATCACAACCACAACGCAATACAATCAAACAAGTCGTCCATGGTCTGTAAATGACGGGGAGCAGTTCATATATGCAGTTACAAAATAATTTAAATAACTGTACAAGAAAAATTAAAGTGAGAGAATTCTCACATTAGGATCCACTCCGTCAGTTTAATTCTGAATTTCTGAACTGTTTGTATTTGAATTTGTCAGAAATTCTAATCTACTCCAATTTTTGTTCTGGTCTGTTCCATTGCGATGTATTCTTCGACGCGATCCCAATGCAAGTGAAATCGTTGGAATCGAACCTCGTACAAAAGAGATATTGCGTTACAAAGATTCAATTACATAATTATATATTTAATTAAAAATCAGATTCCCCAATTACCCTTCCCTCTTCATCGTCTTCTATCTGAAAAACCCGTATCCAACTCTCAATCAAACAACCGCCTGCGCCCCGCTTCCTGTGCCACCGGACCCACATCCTCACCCACTCCGTCGAACGCCTTGGCGAAAGCCCCCCATCGCCTGTGGTGGCGCAACATTCGGTGGGCCATCCACCTTGAAAACTGGATCCAAACGTCCCTAATTTGAGCTCGAAATTCGAGCTATCCTCTACACTATCTCCAATCTCGACCGTTCAACTTGTAGAGCACATGGAGTACTTCGATTTTCTCTTAATTAGTTTTGAATATCAATGAAACAATTTGGAGATTTGGAGGATTCTTTTTTAGAGCTCCTAGTTCATCCATTTCGGTGAATGGCGGCGCAGAAACGAAAATAGGGATGGCTAGGGTTTTGAGATAATGGGGGGTTATTTATATTATATAATATATAATTATTTAATTCTATATATTACTACTTTATGAAATTTTAGCATTCGAACACCAACTCAAAGCCAACTACTGTCGTCCCTAGCTAAATACCCCTATTCCGAACACAATGGAATATGTTTCATAAGCCCATTCGACTGTTTTAGTCAGTTTTTTTTCAAATTAAAATATAAAACATTCAATATTTGATTTGAACGTACATTTCAATTTGCCGGGGCCACACACTGATCCCAAAAATTCCAGAAAAATAAATCTGGCTATGTCTGGACGATATGGTCCCAACAAAACTGATTTCGTCTAATTTGGAGACCGTTTGAAAAATGGCCATTTTCTGGTCGATCCAAATTGACTGAAATTAACCAAACACATTTTCCTTTGCCACGCCACATATTAACTCCAAAAATTACGGAATTTGGAATATAATAATAATTCGACATCCTGAATCCAACAAAAGTGGTTTCATCGAAAACGGAGGTCGTTTGCAAAATGTCTATTTTATAGGGCTATATAAACTCCATAGCGACCTTTCTGAAAATTCATTTGGCTATAACTTTTGATCCCCTCTATGAAATTTCGATTTTTCAGATTTGTTAGAAAGATATTCTTAAACAGATTTAATTTTTTTTGTTTCACTAAAATCCGTTTTATTTTGCATCCTGTACAGTCAGTCAAAGTTCGAATTCAAATTTTCAAACTACCGGGCCATTTCAGGCCATGTTTTATAATTAAAATAAATATATTTATTTTCCAACATCGATTCAAATAGACTTTTTGTCATTATTATTTAAAATTTATTTTAAATACTCTAAATTCATCAAAATAGCCAAATTAAATTTTTTAAATTGGTTCTGATTTTCCGGGGTGTTACAATCTCCCCCACTTAAAATCTTTTCGTCTCCGAAAAGGAACGAAGCTGAAAGTTGTTTAACTAACCAACTCAACTTTCATTCTGGCTTCCATTCTTCCACTTTTCAGTTTCTAAGAATTTTCTAATTCTTCAAAAATTTGGCTAACACCCTAAATTTTCGAAAAATTTCGCCATAACCTCCTTTGTACGGGGAGGGGTTTGGAAATTTATTGGGCCGTATTAGGTACCCAATAAATCCTAAAAAGCATACACATATTTATAGTGATATATTCCGGTGTCCACAGGGGAATGTGTATAGATCATAACTCCAACGAATAAATTCTCGTCACCCTATAAATGGTTTTTGTGTCTTAATGACCAGAGAGACGTGTTTATTGTCATCTCCAGACCCGTGTGGTTTTTTTATTAATCTGGCAATTTACCGTTACATTTTATATAGTCCATATCAGTCCTCGGTTCAACATGTAATATAGTCATCGCCATACAAGCCTCTCGCTCGTATGGTAAATCTTCAACCTCGTCACATAATCTCCAAATGCTTATGTGGTATATGATGAAGTATGTTGTCTTCAAGAGGTATGCCATGTAGTGTAGTTCAAAATTAATTGTTACTATCCTATAGCGACGTTTTATTATTACACACAGAACAACCAACACTCCGCATCCAATGGCATTCACAGGAGTTGATATAATAATAAAATTGCGCGTCCAACTCATTAAGGTTTACCTATTTTTCGGGCATGCAAATAAATTCTTTACTCAACAACAAATCCATTTACCTATTCAAACATACATAATGTACATGCATATATTTCTATCTAATTTCAAATCAGTTCAATATTTGATTCGATTTGGCCAATTCACCTTACATTCTCTTATTGGTGTTATCATTCAATATTTTTATTAATCAAATTAATAATCAAACAACACAAACAACAATCAATTAGTTGGTTAGCTTTTCAATCATATAACTTTTATATGCTCAAAATCATATTTTTAAAACCAGATTACATATATAATCACAAATACGATATTTACAAGCATATGACTCTCAACTCATTCTGAGGCATTTCAAACTCCATCTCTAACGAGTCACTCATTCGAGAATGCTACTGATTCTATCTATATGAGGATTCTTTCATAGGATATTACTAATCCTACCACTGATGAGTCTTTTATCCTGTTCTAACGAGTTGCACCCCAAAGATTTGAGTTAACCAAAGCTCTGATACCATATGTAACGATACGGATTTCGCCCGGACCCAATCGTTCGCTAAACCGACCAAGACCGTTCGAATCCCGCATATGCTAACTTTGGGTATACAACACATCAAAACAAATAACATAAGACTTTTATAAACATCATAATAATGTTACATTAGAGTACAGAATATTAGAGTATATCGAAAAATAATAATACAGCGGAAGATTAATTTACAATAAATGTAATAAAATGCACAGCGGAAGACTATAAATATATGGATACAGCTTAAAGCTTCAATCCAGAATTCTGCTCAATATATTTGCAAAATAAAACTACTCGACTGCCCGTATGGAAAATAGGGGCACCCGAGTTTGCAAGGGAAAAAGAACTACAGGTCAGTCATGGGACTGGTGTGAGAAACTCTAAACAATTATAAACTTATGATAAGGCAAATCATAGGACCACACCGCTAATGCAGAACGGGTTCACCCCCATGAATGCCAGTGTATAAACAACAATCAATATAGATATATGGATCTACTATGCATCAATCAACATGCAATATCCCAATCTACCCGTTTAGATTAATCATCACACTTAGATTTTCCAAATCCAATTCAATTTACAGAAATTATTCCTTTGGACTTAATTTCCCCATTTCCATTTCAAATTATTTGAAATACATATCTAGCTTTTATATCAAAGTAGATTTCACTTCGGGATCTCAAATCAAATCATTTGGAAATATGAATTCCAAATCATAACAATGCATACAAACAAGTATGCAACCAAATATCGGGCTCCCTCTAGACAAGACAAAGGGCATACACCTAAGCAACTCGGTATACATATGTGCACCTCCCACTATGGATCAGGCTACACTGACGATGCACCTCCCACGCATGGAAGCATACACCGCCCATCTCACCCATACTTTTTGTCGTCCGGGTTACCAGAATCTTTAGCCATACACTAAATGCTTTTTTTATATCCTGAAGTGGGGAAAAACATTTCACAACATAATAAACACAAGTACTTTCAAAATATAGTAATTCAAATCAGCAATTCACACAATGATCAGTCACTATTAATCACATAACCTTTGAGCTCGTAGGTCTCAAAGAAGGGTGTTAAGCAAGAGAATAAATTCTCCGCCACCAAATAGATACATCATTAATAGCAACTAATCGAATATGTGATGAACTACAATGGAAAACCATAATACATTTCCAAATCATTTCGAAATCATTGGGTTTTAGCCCTTGAAATCCTTTCTGTTTTATAAAACATTTTTTTATAAAACATTCCCTGTCCAAAATCGGGAATACATTTATTTTCACTTAAGAAAAATATCATTTCAAAATCATTCATTAAATTTGAAATGAACTCAACAATTTCGCTAACACGTCCTAGTCAAATCGTGAAGTGTTTCATAAGGCGTTAGCATACCAGTATTTCTGCCCAACCCAATGCTAAATGTAAAAGCATATTCTGCTCATAAACTAGTCGAGCACCATTCACACAGTCAATCAATCAATAAGAATCAATATTTACAGTCAATTAGGCCAATCCATATCAACAACCAAGTATATTTGGTTTAACCTCGTTTTGGTTACTTATTTATTACCATATATTCATTCACTATCTAATTAAAGATTTATTCAAACTCCAATTGGTTTCTATCTCTAAAATCATTTCTTATTGATTGTTCGACTTTCTGGAAATTAATCCTGCTTTAATGGGGTTAAAGAACCAATGTCATTTAAACACAGTTCACGACAAACCCAAAATCCAATTCAATATTAAATACAAGGCTCTGAATAGAAATTATATCGGCTTATATTCAATATCAAATTCTGAAATTAACAAATATCGTATTGGAATAACGATATATATATATACATATATATATATATATATATATATATTCCAAATTCCTCCACAATGTCTGTATAATCACGGAATCCAATATCAAAATATTCCGAAGATAATTTTGATTCAAATCCCTTCCAATTCATATATTGGAAATTCTGGTTATTTTTAAAACCATTTTAATTCCAACTTATTTATTTTACAATATTGGATTATATTTCTAGTTCATAACTAGTTCATTTCGATAAAAATATATTTTTATCTTTTCAAATATGGGATTTTTCATCCCAATTCTTTCCAAATCATTTATTATGATTTTACACTAATTATTGATATTTTTAATAATTCTATCCAGGCCCGTACAGTCGATTTTTAATTCTTTCGTAAGCCCATTCGACTGTTTCAGTCAGTTTTTCTTCAAATTAAAATATAAAACATTCAATATTTAATTTGAACGTACTTCAATTTGCCGGGGCCACACACTGATCCCAAAAATTCCGAAAAAATAAATCTGGCTATGTATGGATGATACGGTCCCAACAAAACTGATTTCGTCTAATTTGGTGACCATTTGAAAAATGGCCATTTTCTGGTCGATCCAAATTGATTGAAATGAACCAAACACATTTTCCTTTGCCACGCTCACATATTAACTCCAAAAATCATGGAATTTGGAATCTAAATATAATTCGACATCCCGAAACCAACAAAAGTGGTTTCGTCGAAAACGGTGGTCATTTGCAAAATGTATATTTTCCCAGGCTGTATAAACTCCATAGCGACCTTTCTGAAAATTCATTTGGCCATAACTTTTGATCCCCGCTATGAAATTTCGATTTTTCAGATTCGTTAGAAAGATATTCTTAAATAGATTTAAATATTTTTGGTTTCACTAAAATCCATTTTATTTTGCATCCTGTACAGTCAGTCAAAGTTCAAATTCAAAATATCAAACTACCACGCCATTTCAGGCCTTGTTTTATAACTAAAATAAATATATTTATTTTCCAACGTCGATTCAAATAGACTTTTGGTCGTTATTATTTAAAATAATTTATTTTAAATACTCTAAATTAATCAAAATAACCAAATTAAATTTTTTTAAATTGGTTCTGATTTTTCGGGTTGTTACAAAATGAATCTAATCGAAATGTGAGAGGAGTTTATGAACAAGGTTTTTATTAAAACCGATTTTTTATAACAAAGTTATAAAAAGGATTTTAAGCGAATATGATAGCTAAAATCAAATATTTACTTAATATTTGGAGTTAGAGAAAGGAAATCGGGAAATTGGGAAATAGTATGAAATAACGAAGTGAGATTTAATCCAAGGATCGAAAATGTGATATTCCGAAGTTCGAAATGTTAAGCGGAGTTGGAATTTTTCCGATGTTCGGAATGTTATGTTCCAAAGTCGAAATATTAACTGAAAGCGAGAGTATAAGCTAAATAAAAGATTTCGGAAATGGCAGCGAAAATAAGTGTCGTAAATGATTTACAATGATTTTGTAAAGGGAAGTTAAGAGTTTAGAAATAAAATCTATATTGTTTGTTATAGATGGTAAATGAATTGTTTTGATAAAAAGGATTCGGACTAGATGTCAGTTATAAGAGTTGTAAAAGATATTACTATAAGATTTATGAAGTTATTTATAAAAGATTCTAAAGATATTTATATTAGATTTGATAAAGAGAGTTTTATATGATTTACAAACAAATATAGTACAGCAAACAAGTTTTAAAGAAATTTATAAAGGATTATATTTATAATGGAATCGACGCTCGAATATAAAATGCTAAAAAATAATTAAAGATTTATAGAGAAGTATAATTATAGTTTACTTAATAATTAATGAAGTAAACATTGTTGATATTTAAATAAGGTTTTCAAAGGAAATCGTGTGGTTAATAAACTTCTATCGATTTTGAAGATATGTTGTTGGTCAAGGTCTGAGAGGTAAATAAACACCCCAACTTGAACGACTTCACGATTATCCAAGAATGGTATTATTTATAAATGAGAGAAACATAAGTTATGATTTCCGTAAAGAACATTGAAAAACTATATTCGAAAGGTTTATAAGTGAATGAAATAATTTTTAAGAATATTCTTATTTATAATAAGAAGTAAGGATAAACTCCAAGTATTGGAGAATTTTAAGAATATAATTAACAGGCGTATAATTAAAAAGACCAAGTAATGTCGAGTACTGAACCAGTAAACTCATTTTATTCACATGATTATTTATTTGATAGTTAAATAATCGACTATCAAATCTGGCTAATACGATTGTTGTACGGAAAGACCGGGATCGAATTTATATTCGAAAACCATTCCGAACTAGTAAATACGTGTAGATGTTGTTTGAAGATGGAGCACTGAAAACCATGGATCTTCATAAGCGGAAGAACTACTTGTTGAATTTCTCTGGTTAGATCCCAGAGATATTTTGGTAGTGGTTCTGATGTGGTTGGAATCTTCGGATTGCAAGGACTACTCGCTACCGATTCTTGGGGTGATACCTATATAGGATGTGGTAGGAGGGTACCATCGGTTCATCCTATTCCTGGATGACTTGTATGGATGAATGTCTGACAGAGTGTTTCTTAAGAATCACGTACATTGATTTTTACAAACGTACTTCTGTTAGCTGCAGAGTATTTTTTGGATGTCAATTTGTGATTTGATGGATTTGATGATGTGGCATTCAAACTGGATGGAGATGTGTTGTTCTGAAATATAAGCTTAACCTCCAGCCTAATCAACCGGGAAATAGCATAAAATCGGGTAGGTCGCATGGCTATTTTGGTCGCACCCATCAAAAGGGTATATCAATACCTGATCTGGTAAAATCAAATGCCTTCGGTTGTCCCTTTTATTTTATATGTATGGTATCGTTTCGGTTGGCTGGCCCCCAACCGTGGTAATGATATATTCGGTACTCTCAAGCGAAGTGAGGGGCCGGTCATGTTTAGTCTGGGTTGCAAGATGTTCTTGTTGAACCCCAATGTATTCATCTCCAGAGGTATATTGTTGGGAAGGTGGTCCCATACCTTACCAGGAAATCCATTCTCCAATAAGAGCCCGCAGTTTGGATTGCATACTATATATGTAGAGCGTGAGATGCAGGCGTTCTGCTAGATTGACATTTATTTGTATTTAGATAATATTATAATATCAGAAAAGATATTGATTCCAAAAATGTTTTGGGTTATTGTAAGGTAAAAACCGTTTGTATTTATGTGCAGATTTGGCCTTATGATTGTCTTTTTCTTTCAAAAAGATTCTGACTTTATAATCAACTTGTGTGATACCTATAAACTTAGTGTGTTTTTCTCACTCTGGTTCACTAGACTGACCCGTCGTTTGTAATGCTCGGGTTAGACCGGGTCGTACAGGTTCAGGTTATCAGACACTATGAAGAGACGAGCTGGAGGAGTCCAAACGTATGATATTATTATTCCGTTGTGTGTTATATATGAGGGTAGATTATTATAACTGTCCAGATGTGTTGATGTACTCTGATGATTGTAAGTTTTTACTTAAAGCTCTCTATAAAGATTTATTTCTATATTATATTTTGCTCCACTACGATGTGAGACACTGTGTTGTGTTGAATTTCCTTCTAACGTTCTTATATTTCTTTCTTTCTTATCACACCCTCTAATTTCTTTCTAATAACGTTCAAGTATTTTCGGTGCTTAAAGGTTCGACATGGTGTTTTTGTGTCACTTTTCGGGGTTGAAAATCTGTGGGTCGTTACAGTGGTATCAAAGCAACGATTTATTAATATCCTTGTCTCTGTGGTGTAACTCGATAGAGATAGGATTAGTAATATCCATGATTGAGTTGAGTGTTTATATGAGAGCGCGTATTTGTGAATTTTATATACAAATGTTTTGTATTGTGTTATTTTATCGGTCCAAGTGTTGAAAAGCATAGAACTGGCAATGGATACAATATTGTTTTGTAAAGAGGGTAAATGAAATAATTTTGCCCAAAATGTATTTGTGTATAGAAAAGAAATAGTTTTATGAAATTATTGAGATATTGTGTGTTAATTGAATTGAATGGGTTTCAAATTGAATTAAAATTTTGAATTGGAACTTAACCCGGTTAAGTGAAATCAAATTAATAATGATATTGAAATTAATTTAAATAAATTCGGAATTTAGAATCTGAATAAATAATAATTAATTAGAAATCAATCGAATATTAATAGATTGATGTTCAATTATGTTAAATTAATGTAATTATTACTATTGAATGAAAATTCAATTGATTTGATTGTGCATTGGTTGATTAATTAATTATTGATTATGTGTTAGATTGTTGGAATATATTAATCAATGGTTTAATGAACTGGAAACCAAGAGAAAAAATATTCCAATATTAAAACTAGAATTAAACTGCATATGAATTGAAATTTATGATTCAACCCTGTATTTGAAAATGAATTGATACTACCTGTTGATTTTTGAAATTGGTGTAGTTACTTGTTGATAAATGAAGTATTATTTAAGAATTTCATGTATTTGTTACTCATGTGTTAAATTGAGTTAAGTACAGATGCTGGAAGGCTAAGAATTAAGTTTGGTTGCGTAGATTGCAAATAAATTGAGCAAATATGCTCAATAGCGCTATAAAAGGTACGCCAACGCGAAAATATAAAATTTGGGTTTTGAATTTTGTTTTTCGACCATGTGGGTCGATGTATATATATTATTTGTTCCTGCGATATCGCAGAAGACACTCCGTACAGGGGAGACTATGCCGAATTTTTCCGCGAATTTAAGGTGTTCGAATTTTTTTAATATTTTGAATTTTTTTATTTATAATAATAAATTGGTTTTCGATTTATAATAAATTAGATTTTAAAATTAATGGGATTTGCAGCGTTTTTCTCACTTTAGTAATTTCGAGGACGAAATTCTTTTAAGGGGGGAAGAATGTAATGTCCAGTATTTTTTATAGTCAGATATTTAAAATATTTTATTATTTTAAATATTATATTTGGAATATCAATGGATTTTAATATTTAATTCGCTATTAAAACGAAGTTTGAACGTTAAATTTATATATGATATAAATCGAGCTCATAATGGCATGGTAGTTCGTAAATTGAGATTTTGAACTTCAACTGAATATAAAGAACCTGTTTTAAGTCAGATTTTTATGAAACAAGAAACGCTGGAATCTTGTTGATTACAATTTTCATGTGAAAGAGAAAAATCAAGATTTCGTGTTATAGATTACTAGTTATGTCCAAATCAAATTTTAAAATAGTCGCTATGGAATTCGTTAATAAACGATAACGTTTATTAAATTATTTTACTAAGAATTTCAACATAATTTAGGTATTGTTAACTCGAAATGTCAATATTGAGTCGTAAAATCCATACTGTTTATATTTGAAGTTGTATAAAATATTTTATTGGGATATTTATGATAATAATAATTTATTATTATTTTATTTGATTATTTTTGAATTTAATTAACACTTCATCGATAATTTAAAGGCCTTAGAAATAGCCAATTTTCAAACGATCACCGTTTTCGATGAAACGGAATTTTATTGGAATACGTATAGCTAGTTATTGCTAGATTTTCAGTTTGAAACCAAACAGAGTTGTTTTGTCAGCGGACGAAATTTTAATTTGAACTGATGGATAATTTGAAATTAAAATAATGCCGCTGTATAAACAAAGCCCGTTTTCAATCAAATTAATTTCATTGGATTCAAAACGGTTAGGCGTACCAGTTCGTCCATTTCCATTTCTTTTTGAGATCGGTTATGGCGGTGTGTATATTTGACATTAGCAAAAGAAAAAAACTAGATTAAAATAAAATAACCAAAAAAGAACCAATGTACCAAATTCAAATAAAATATAAAAATATTTAAACCTTGCCTTCTAAACCAAGGAATGAGCATAACCTTAATGGGAGCATAGGATAACTTATCCTAAGAATTATACACAGAACATATATATTGGATCGCCAAATACATAAATTGAAAAATCTGCCTACCTATCTCTAGCCAATGTATAAACGCACAGCCAAGATTGTACTAAACCACAATGTAACTTCTTTTCAACCAGACCTGAGAGAAAATAGAACGCACTCGCCTATTAAGTTGCTTCACGACACATGCTAAGCCCTAATCTACATCTATACACACGTAGATCTATACTGTACCCACCAGTGCAAACTTTTAATCAAAATTCAATAAATCCTACATGCTACAAAAAGGCGCAGGCTTAATACTTAAGCAAACAAGCTATGTGACAACGTACAACAGCTACCCTAAATATTATACTCTGACCTTGGAAGTAGAAATTAAGTCAACCACGTTTGTACCCGTATGAAGAGACACTGTACCTTAAATAACTTGATGGCCACGGTACTTTTCCCCTATAAATATACATGCGCTTTTCTCTCCTATTTCTTCTTCCAGAAATGGGATAATTAAAAACATCCTTCTACAAATAAATTAAATAAAGGCCAGCTCCATTTCATGGTTTTAAATTCAAACTGCTACGAAGAAGAGTAAGCTACATTATAATTAAAACCAAACCGCTCTTCCATGTTTAGAAACAAGCATAAACTCTTACCGTGATGATTAACCCATGGGTGGAGGACGTGGGACAGCGCAGGGTCTGTTGGCGGGATCTGGAGAAGCTGCGTGGGTATGCGGGAAGTAGTTATGTGATACTGCTTGGAACGTAACTGTGCACGTGGAGGAGGTTGACTAGAGCATGGTGTGATGAGCTGGGTTTGTTTAAGTTGCGGGTGGAAATCCATGGGGCAAGTATGCTTCAGGGGGGGGCTCGTGTTTATGGGAAGGAGGGTTTGCGGAGTGGGCTATCGTTCATGTGTTAGTTGCGGGCAGGAAGAGTTGCCTGCGAAGTGGTGGGGTGTGCATGCAAAAGGATGAACAAGTAAAAGGAGGCGCTCGACTCAGCAATATCCGATCTGGATTTAATGACGGTGGAGGAGGCGCTGATTGGTGTTAATGGGGCAGCGGTGAAATGTTTAGAATAGGTGGAGTTTGATAGCAGGAAGAGGTAGAACAACATTATACATTAAAATGTAAACCACGGATTAGTATAATAATTAAATTAAAAACATATAGATTAATATGTTTTTTCATTTCAGGTGACAACTGTTGCAAGTCCAGCAAATAAAAGGAGATATTGCGTGAACGAGAAACAATTTTGGGTCCGCCGTAACCCTTGGTTCGAAGCATTAATGTAATTAATTTACATAATAATTAGTTAATTAAAAGTTAATTAGTTTCTAAGCAAAACCTATAACCGTAATATTTTTAGTTTGTGCAGTTTGAACAGGCTGTGTTGAGTACAAGTTGAACGAAGAAAAAACAATAATTGAGTCTACTGTGTAAAAAAAAAAGTAAATAAAACTAATCTCATTTAGGTTAAGAAACTAATTATTTTAATTTTAGTTATGCAAACTTATAATGTAGACAACTTTTATTCGTCTTGTTAGAACCGAACCAAATAAATTGCACCAGAATCATAGTGACGAACCTTACATGCCGGAACTGTTTTGAACAGGGACGGAGATAGCTAGAATGTACGATTAAGTTAAATGACCATTTAATTTAATGGTAACCGAACCGTTCAATGAATGTAATCAAGGTGAGTTAAACTCACTCAGTTCTCCCACTTATATTTTGCATAAATTTGGTTTTTATTTTATGTGCTATGGTTGCTATTATTTGATTTTTTGTTATTTATATATTCATATATTGGTTGAATTTCTAAAATTAAACATTATTTAAATTTCAGTGAAATTACCAAATCCTTATTTTAATTATTGGTCCCAATTAAGGTAACTTACCTTATTGGACACGTTTATTAAATGAATGTGTTAAAGTTGATTAATTGTTTGAATTGATGTGTTAATTGATTGATATTAAATAGTTGTTATTTACGGTTATGAAATCATTATTTTATTGAATCGAATGATATTATGTGAACTAACCCATTTGGATGCAGAGAAGTACAGGTTAGAGGGATCCAACGGGATTCCTCAAATATATTTAATGATATTTATTTTCATATTATCATTATATGAACTGTTCTGATTGGATGATTGATTTGATTGTTGACCGTTGATCTGAAATTCAACATCTGTTTTGTTTAAACCAATGGGTAATATTGATTGAGTAATTGAAAGTATATGGCCTATAAATCAACCGTTTTCCAAATATTGATGTACCATCAGATAGATTGACAGAAGTGAAGTTATAAAATTTATTTTATAACTGGAGACAGATTTATTTAAATTTATTATTTTTATTAAAAATTTAGAAAAAGTAAATAAATATTCATTATTTATTATTTAAATTTATAAGCCAGTATTAAATGATTTTATAGAGTAAATGCTTATGTTAATCAGATTTATAAGCAAATGAACTGAAATTAACCTAACAGTTAAGAATTGAATAATTATTTTTGTTAAGAAATAATTAAATGGAATTATTTAAATTAATTATTAGTTAATTTAAAGGAAGGACTAATTGAAATGGATTAATGAATTAATCATGTATTGAATTGACTAAATCAACTGTTTTAACTGAGAATAATTATTAAATTAATTTGTTTGAATAAATTTAATAAACTGGTTTAATGAATAATTGTTTTAATTTTAATAAGATTTTTAAAAAGGAAATTTACCATTTATTTTAGTTAATAAAGAAGTTAACTATTTATACGATAGTTAATGATGAAGTAAATTATTATTTTAATTAATAATAACTTAGAAGATTACTTTTTAATTGAAATTCATTTAAACAGTGATTGAAGTTGAAATGAATCTAATTGAAATGTGAAAGGAGTTTATGAACAAGGTTTTTATTAAAACCGAGTTTTTATAACAAAGTTGTAAAAAGGATTTTAAGCGAATATGATAGCTTAAATCAAATATTTACTTAATATTTGGAGTTAGAAAAAGGAAATCGAGAAATTGGGAAATGGTATGAAATAAAGAAGTGAGATTTAATCCAAGGATCAAAAATGTGATATTCCAAAGTTCGGAATGTTAAGCGGAGTTGTAATTTTTCCGATGTTTGGAATGTTATGTTCCAAAGTTGGAATATTAACTTAAAGCGAGAGTATAAGCTAAATAAAAGATTTTGGAAATGGGAGCGAAAATAAGTGTTGTAAATGATTCACAACGATTTTGTAACATATGAAGAGACGAGCTGGAGGATTCCAGACGTATGATATTATTATTCCGTTGTGTGTTGTATATGAGAGACAAATTATTATAATTATCCAGATGTGTTGATGTACTCTGATGATTATAAGTTTTTTTTAAAGCTCTCTATAAAGATTTATTTCTATATTATATTTTGTTCCGCTGCGATGTGAGACTCTGTGTTGTGTTGGTTCTCCTTCTTCTGTTCTTATATTTCTTTCTTTTTTATCGCACCCTCTAATTTCTTTCTAATAACGTTCTAGTATTTTCGGTGCTTGAAGGTTCGACATGGTGTTTTTGTGTCGCTTTTCGGGTTGAAAATTCGTGGGTCATTACAAATAATTTAACATATGATCTAAATTTGACATCAAATTAATGTCATAGCACACCTTATAACTATGCCAAACCATGCGGGTTTGTAAAATTAATATAAAAAATGAATCGGTACCATTACCGAATAGGGGATTTTCTATAAGGTCTTTCATTATGTACAAAACTAAAACAAAAGCTGAGTTAAACTAATAAATATAATAAACTATCTTATTGAACTGGAAAATATGTTATATTATTTGTTTCTAGTTCTCAATATTAAAAGCGATATGTTACTAACATGGTAAAATGAAAAATAAAGTTCAAATGTAACACGTCTGCCAAGTTGTACCAGAAATAATCTAATCTAGTTAAATATTATTAAGCAACCAAACTTTCACTACAACTAACATACCCAATTACAATGTCCATTTTACAACGGGTACTGGCTGCCCGTTGTAATAGAATGATATTACAACGGTCACTTTCTGAACCATTATAATAGATGCCTGTACAAAACCATTTTACAACGGGCATAGACAACCCGTTGTAATGGAAAGCTATTACAATGGTCGTTTCTGGACAATTGTAATAGATATCTTTTACAATGCTCTTTTTACAATGGGTTAAAACTGTACGTTGTATTATAGAGCTATTACAACAGACATTTCATGCCCGTTGTAACATATGTCAATTTTATAACATTCACAAAAAGTCCATTGTAATAGATGTCTATTGTAATTATTACTATATTAACTATAATATTATATTACCAATTATTAATCATTAATAATATTATATTACCAATTAGTAATCATTAATAATATAATATTATTTATTAATATTTAATAATTAATCATTAATAATAATTATTAACAATAATATTAAATTATTTATATCATCATCGTAAAAGTAATAATATCTACAATGTTTACCTATATACCTGCAAAAAAAAGTTTTAAATAATGTTTTCTTTATATTATTGTATACATATATTAGATTTCATTCAATGATGTTATATTACTTATATTATTGCCTTTAACTCTAATATTACATTAATAATTACTAATCATTAATAATACTATATTATTAATTAATATTTAATAATTAGTCATTCATAATATTATATTAATCATTTATAACTTGTAATAATTAATGATTGTTATTAAATAATCATTAATTACTAGTTATTATATATAATTAGTATTCCAATAGGCTTAACTTTACTTTTCAGTTATTAGTAAGTAAAATTGAGTAATTAATATCAAATATATAATAATTTATAATCAATAATAAATATTAATAATTACTTTTTTTAAATATTAATAATTTATGATTAATAAAATTACTATTGAAGGACACTTTAATCTATATAAACACAACACAAATCAATCCATAATCATTTAAACTAGAGTTTGTTTAAATAAAAGATGCAAAAAAAATTAAAATTTTTAATTCATAAAACCATGGTTTAAATAATAATAGAAAATGATGATAATCAGTGGGCTGGCCCAATATATTTTAGTCTTCCTTTAAGTTTCCGACCTGTTCCTTTTCCCTTTTATGCTCGATCTCCTTTTCGAATTATGCTTGCTCGACTTTTCGATATTCAACACACCCATTTGTCGATGATGTGACTGGTTTTTTAAAGTGTTCTAAAACCCGTTTGTTTCTCTGACTCATTGGTTGATTTTATCTTGGATAAGATTGCTTTTGTCAATCATGAGAAATATGTGTTATTTTGATTTGGCTTCGGCTTGACATTGTTGAACAGTTCAACACATTTTCGAAATTGATATTCAAATGCTTATTCAAACAGAATTATTTTTGAATTTTTTGGTCAAATACTTCTCTGATTTTTGCTTGTTGATTTTGAACTGATACTTTACCACGAACAAATGAACTGGTACTACATATGTTTCTCTAACCAAATAATACTATGTTAATAATTAATTATATTAATATAAATTATATTATATTACAAGTTATAGTTTTTTATTTTGTGTTTGATAATTAATAATTAAAACTAATATTTATACTTCATATTTCAAAAAAAATTGAAAATTTCTAAAACGTAAAAGCACGTTTGACGCATTAACCAAAACATAGAAGTTTTACATACTATTTTGCTAGACTTTTGACGTATTTGAAAAATATAAATATTATGTTTCAAATCTCAATACTTATGTATAAGTTGGTTCGATGTTTAAAATAATCTAAATATGTTAAACACATTTTTTTTGGTTCCAATACGATACTATTCCCTCCAACGATCAAAGTTTTGGCTCTACATCCCAAATTTTCATTTTGGGCGTACGAAATTCAACTATTCTCAGATGCCTCTTATCCCCAAATCTCATTTACCCGCTTATTATTTTGCCTAAACCCTAAAATGAAATTCTGTTCTTTCAACGAAAAAATTAAAATCGAGTGCACTTGGCTCATCAACAATCGATGACATGAGGGAAACTCCGCTCGTGGAGGTGGCGTCAAGGCTAAGGCTAGCAAGGATGGAGGCGTAGATCTTCGTGGACTTTAACGTGAATACTCGGAAGCACTGCTGTGAAGTTTTGGACATTAACGGATTTCAAGCTAAATCGAAGTAGAGGAGACGAATGAACATTGCAGATTATTCAGGTTTTTTCAATTATAAACTGTCAGTCTCTAATCCCTACGGTGTTTACTACTGTATGTCCTGTATATCGATTAATTAATAATTTGTTGACAGAAATGGGATGCAATTACATGCGGTTGAATGCACTCTAGTTATTTTTCTCGTCTTCTTCCCTTTGTAATCATGTTGCTTTCATGTTTGGAATCAATTTTTGATTAAGATATGTGCAATATGCGATGCAATATTAGAGAAAGTGGTCATTTTGGTGTTTTTTTGGGTCTAATGCTTATTTGATTTTTTATTTTCTTTTTCCTGATGGAATATTGATACATTATGCAGTGGCAAACCGACTGCTATGGAGTATATCAGCTGGAATTTTCGCGGGGGCTACACTTATGTGGTTTCTATTTGAGGTGATCGACTATAATCTTCTACACTTATTGAATTTTCGCTGGAGTGTATCAGCTGGAATATTGATATCCTTATAGTTTCATAATTAATTAGCTAAACCATTATACTTACTTGAATAAGATCAGATTTTTAATATTGTTATATTTTGATTCCAGGAAATGAACAAAAGATTGAAATTGCCTCTGGGAATTGTTTTCAAAAATGAAAGCTATCATGGATCTTTGATTCATAACGAAATAAACAAGGAGAGACATGCTGGTATTATGTTTAAAATCAGTATTTTTATTATTTTAGGTTGGACAGTTTTTTATTATGAAAAAGATAAATGAGTGTTCTAATTGTATAGGTTTAATTGATGATAGTATAGATGGTGAGGCTAAGTAGCAGAATCTATCAACTTCTGCTTATTCCAAGGTGATTCTTTTGTTTTGATATTTTCAATTTTTCGAAGTTAATTTGTTTGCTCTGTTTTGAACACAATGTCAGATTATGTTTTTATCTTAAAAGAAACTCTTATGTAAACAACTTTTTTATAGCAGTAACAAGGGATCATCTTTTGTTCAGATGCATGGTTATTTTATGTTTAGTGGTTTTGATTCTCAACATAATATGTCAATCAAACTACGGTCCGGCATACTGATTTCTTGTAATGTATAGAAGCAACACTTTTGGGATGATTGTTTTGCTTCATTTTGGATTGTGGATGTCCGATACTGGTCCATATTACTATAACATCTCGTAAATTAGACCATTAAAATTATGTAATTTAATTTAGTTATTGAATTTAAAATGGTTTTAAATAAAATTTATGATATTATTAATGAAATTCATTAATTTCTGCTAAAAGATTGATTGAAAATAATGTGTACATTCTAGGTGAAATAAATTTGAGTACATATATGTATATCTTTGGCTACTATCTTTGGTTCTTTCCTGTTTGTTCAAAATGTAATGTTTAGGAATTCAGAACATGGATTACATGTCCAATTAAACCTTAATTAATTAATTTAATATGTAATGTGACTAACACATTCATTTCTTTCCTTCATTATATTAATTTACTTCACTTTATTCTATTAATTGCTTTCCGTTCATTCTATTTTCATGCATCTTACGTCATGTACTTATTCTCATTCCTTAAAGTTATTTCCATTTCCTTATTTTTCTTTTTCTTTTCCTTCTATTTCACATTTTTTTTTTCAAAAAAAAACTATCTCCATATATAGTTGAGATTTTGAGAAATGAATGTAAAAGTTTTTATTGCCTTGAGGGAAACAGAACAGAAAATGATACAATGTTTTCGTTATACTGTACAAGATGCAAGCAGACTGTTTAGATAATAAAAAACAGAAAATGGGTCAAGCCCAGGGACGCAGCCCAATAACCAGATAGTAATATATTCTGTGTTTACAAACCGCCGTTCTTTATTTCCCTCCTTCAAACCCTAGTAGGGTTAGGGTTTGCCACGAAACAAAAAATTAATGGCTTCCAGACATGGCGATTCACGACGATTCAACAAATCTGAAGTAAAATCGAGAGTCAGTCTTCAATTTGAGCTAATTAGATCACTCTCGAGCAATAATACGAAGTCATTCTAGAATATAGACGAGTCTTTGAGCTCTTCGATTTGGATCAGCTTCAACAACGTTTAGTTCCTCCTTCAGCCGTGTAAAGTTCATTTTTGACAGGGGTTTGTTAAGTATATCCGCTTTTTGATGTGTGGAAGGTATATATCCAACTTTAATTTTTCCGTTAATCACTTGCTCTCTAATAAAGTATAAATCCAACTCTATATGCTTTGTCTTCGAATGCAACACTGGATTTGATGTTAATGAAATGGCACTCACATTATCACACCAGATAGTTGCAATTTTGTTAGATCTGATATTGAGGTCACTAAGTAAAGATTCGATCCACATGACTTCTGCTGCTGTACTTGCAACACATCTAAACTCAGCCTCTGTGCTAGATCTTGACACTGTAGTTTGCTTCTTTGCATTCCAAGACACTGGATTGTTTCCTAAATATATACAGTAACCTGACGTTGACTTTCTATCATCATGATCTGAACCCCAATCAACATCAGCATAAGCATTTATATTGAGATTATTGCTTGTCTTTAAAATGAGACCATGACTAATAATCCCTTTTAGATATCTTAAAATCCTTTTAACAACTCTCCAGTGACTGTCTAATGGCTTTTGCATGTATTGACTGACTTTATTAACAATATAAGCAATATCTAGTCTTGTAATTGTAGCATATTGCAAAGCACCAACAATATTTCTGTATAATTTTGCATTCTGAATGTCTTCACCATGATATTTAGATAGCTGATTGCTAGTAACCATTGGTGTAGGCAAAGAGTTAGCTTTGTGCATATTGGCCCTGAGCAAAATTTCTGAAATGTATTTACTCTGATTAAGATGCATTTCAGAGATATTTGTTCTTTTAACTTCTATGCCCAAAAAATAATCCAGATTCCCTAAATCTTTGATTGAGAACTCTGAGTTGAGAACATTTGTAATATCATTGATTTCAGCAACACAGTTCCCTGTAATAATGAAATCATCAACATAAACAAGTATATAAGTAGTTGTAGTAACAGTAAACTTAGTGAAAATAGAGTTGTCAGATTTGGTAGAATTGTATCCATGCTTGACAAGAGTTGCTTTAAGTTTGTCAAACCAAACTCTGGGAGCCTGTTTAAGCCCATAGATAGCTTTATTAAGCTTGCACACCAAGTTTCTGTCACTATTTTGAGTAAAACCTTGAGACTGTTCCATATATATCTCCTCCTGTAAAACACCATTAAAAAATGCATTATTCACATCCAATTGTTTGATGCTCCAATTTTTATATAATGTAACACCCCGAATTTTAGTTAATACTAAAATTCACTAATTACAGGATAAATAATCTCAGATGTGGGAATTGGGGGTAACGGGCTGCGTCATTGCGTTCGTCTCGAAAAAAATACGCGAAATAGAGTCCGAGTTTGCATAAAACGGGTACCGTATGAAAGAGATATGGACGAGCGAAGTTAGGCAGAAAAACCAAAAACAGGCCAGAATTGCACTGGCGCACTTGTGAAGTGCGCCAGAACAAAGATGCACTGTCGCACTTATGAAGTGCGCCAGTACAAAGATACACTGGCGCACTTGGGAAGTGCGCCCGTGCCGAGCCAAGAAACCTGCACAGTTTCTAGAGAGTTCTGTGGTTGGGTGCACCAGTTTGAGGTTTGGGCTTGGTCTTAGGGCTAGTTTCTGGAAGGTGCCGAAATCTAAGGGTCCTAATCTAATTTAGGGTTAATTTAAGGGCCTAAAACACTCACCTAATCTATAAATACACCCTAAACCTAATCCATACTAAAAATAGTAATGATGGCCTCATGCCGCCAAATTAAATCCTAGAAGGAGCCTCCACTAATTTATGAAGGAAGTTGCAAGCTAATCACTCTCTAATCAATCTCTAATCTTCATATTTAGCAACTAATTCCACTTCCATAAGTTTGCTAATCTTGGTTTTGGTGAGTTTCTATCACTTTAACATCAATTGTTAAAGTAAGTAGATTGGGTGTAATGAGACTTATGGTCTTAATGCGGATTAGTGAGTTTGAATCATTTATAATGATATGCTACTCTATGTTTTCCTATGTTTATGCATATTTAATAAGTGGGTTTATGCATGTTTGATAAGTTGGTTTATGCATGCTTAACAAGTTGGTTTATGCGTGTTTAACAAGTGGGTTTATGCATATTTAATAAGTGGATTTATGCATGTTTAACAAAGTGAGTTATGCAAGTTCATATGCAAGTTATGTATATGCTTAAATGCAAGTTTAACATGATTTGCAAGTTATGCATGCTTATGCAAGTATATGAATGCTTATGCAAGATATGTATATGCTTAAATGCAAGTTTAACATGATATGCAAGTTATGCATGCTTATGCAAGTATGTGAATGCTTATGCAAGTATGTGAATGTTTATGCAAGTATGTGAATGCTTATGCAAGTATGTGAATGCTTATGCAAGTTATGTGTATGCTTAAATGCATGTTTAACATGTTATGCAAGTTATGAGAATGCTTATATGCAAGTTCAACATGTTATGCAAGATATGTGTATGATAATATGCAAGTTTGGGTTAAATGTAGTTGGGTTAATATATGCTCATATATGCAAGTTGACATCCTCTTAACCCATGACAAAGTTATATGCTAAACCCATGATATTTGTGTTGGATCTTCCCCTTTTATTATGTCATGAAATAAGAACGATTTACGTGGGGAACGATGGGGGGGGGGGGTAAATATGTTAATAAAAGTATGATTGGGTATGATTAAGCATACCATAAAAAAATAAATTAACATAAGTGGGAATTTACCTATTGAGTTAGGTCTACCCCATGAGAATTTACCTATTGAGTTAGGTCTACCCATGTTATGAAAAACTGGATATTAATTAGGGATAATTAATATGGGGGTGATTAATTAGGTGTAATTAATCGACTAAGACACGAGGTTGGACTCATTTGTAGTGTAAAACTGCCCGGACCCGACCGGCTTAACCAGTTGCTACAAATGTCAGCCCAATGTGAGAGGTCTTAGCCATAAATTAAATACGTGATTAAAGTAAAGACACGAGGTTAGACTCTGTTATGACGTAAGACTTCCCGGACTCTACCGGCTTAACCAGGCGGTCATAACAGCCAGTCTAATGTGGGAGGTCTTTGTGGGAGATCACGGTCTTAATTAATTAAGAAACACTTAACCATATTAGCATGTAGTGGGACATGAGGGGTTAAGTGGGTGCCTTGGGTGGCATGTGGAAATTTAGTGGTTGCCTTGGGTGGCATGTGGAATCTAGTGGGTTTCCTTGGGTGGCAATAGAAAATACGATTAGAATACTTAACCAAGTGAAACATGTAATTAAACATGATTAAAGGGTTAAGTGGGATTCACTAGATAAGTGACAAGCTTAGGTGGGTAGCTTGTGGGGGCCCATTTCAACCAATACCCCAAACGTATCTTTGTGGGCTTGACCCATGTCGAGTGACGGGACACGCATATTGGGCTTGATTATAAGAGGCCAAAACGGGTTAGCGGTGGCAACGCAAGTCCAACGGGTTTCATATGCGTGTGTGGGCCCGGGCTGGTAGATAAGCCGTTGTTGCATCGTGTAGATATAAAGCCGTGCGCCGTTGATATTATCAGGTGGCCACTTTAGGGGAGTGATACACCCCACTGTGGGACCAGCACGGGTATCTACGGTAGGGAGCCGATCGCTTGGGGAGTAGTGGGGTACACCTAGTGGAGATAGGGGCAGACGACACCTATGTGGTCAGCTAGGGGTACATGAAACTACTAGTTATATCTTTCTTTAAGTCCTTGGGTGGGATCAATCTTTGAGTAGGAATGACTGGTGTGGTGCAGGGTAGTAATTATCCTTGGGTGGGTAGATGCGTCTTTACAGTTATCTTAGTCTATCCTGAGTCTACCAAGCTGCTTAGTGTAGCCATTCATCCCCAGACATTACCGTATGTCAAGTTTATGTCTTCTCTGGTTACTTTAATGATTGTATTGTTAAAGTTATAGGACTCGCTCAGACTTATGTCTGACCCCGTTGTTTTTATCTTTTTTTTCCAACCCTCAGGTCCTACGGTGGATCCTAGCAGTAGTGGAGCTTGATCGGATTGCTGTTCCAGTCTTTAGGAGCTTGGATAGATGTAAAGCTCCAGTTACCCAGTTATCTTTTCTTTTGTCTTGGCTATTGTATGAGAGAGTGGGATTATGTACTTCTTTATTTTGATGGATATTGTACTTGACTTTTATTGTGGTTTTATGATGTAACCAGACATGTTTATTTCCGCTGTTATGAGATGATGTTTTAAATTTCAAGTACTATTTATATATCTGTCTTGTTGTAATTTCTCTGTTCTATATTCACTAAAATACTCCGCAGATGTTATGGCATTCCCTTAGAGAGTGACCATAGCGGGCGTGGGGTGTTACACGTGGTATCAGAGCAAAGGTTACCGGAACAGATAATTTTTTTTAGAAAAACTATTTTTCTAAAAACATTTTTGGAAGAGATATTTTCAAAAACATGTCCTTAAAAAGAAAAGTTTTTGAAAGAAAAGCATAATCCCCAATAGCCATATCTATATCCTTCGAATTCTCCGTTTTGAATCTTTCCTTTTTCGTTTCAGCATGGCCGAGAATCTTAACTTTCCGGAGGGTGTGACGGTACCAGTATGGTATAGGAGATTGATGGAGGCTAGGGCCACCACTGCGGGTCCAGCAAATATTCCTCCACCAACCGTAGCACCCGATCTTCCTCCTCCCCCTCCTCCTCGCACGGATACTTTTGCTAAGACTTACGAGGAATTTAAAGCTATGGGAGGGAAACCTTTTCAAGGATCTGAAACTTTTGTGGAGGCTAGGGATTGGCTTAAGGAGGTGGAAGAGTTGATAGATATCTTTGAGATGGAAGAAGGAAAGAAAGTCAAGTTGGCTGCTTGGTTAATGAAAGGAGAGGCCTCATTCTGGTGGGAGGTCACTAATGGAGAACACCCCGTTGACTCTTGGGCGGATTTTAGGCAAAGATTTGTGGCAAAGTTTCTCTCAAGGGCGGAGGAAAACTTGTATATGGAAAGATTCTTGACTCTAAAGCAAGGAAATCTCTCGGTGAAGGAATATGTCAACAAGTTTAATCAATTGGCAAGGTTTGGCCTAGACATGGTGAATACACCGGAGAAGAAGGCTTTGAGGTTCGTCAAAGGCTTGAATGAACCGATGCATGGGTTGGCTATGACTCATATCCCTATGGGGGCCACCTTTGAAAAGTTAGTTGACATGGCACTCATGCATGAAGAAGAGAAGGGTCCCAATGCTAATAAGGCACCCGAGAAGAAGGGAGATCAAAAGAGACCTCAGCAACAAAACAAAGGCAGGAAAGGTAACGGTGGCAAAGGCAAGAAGAAGAAGTGTTTCAATTGTGGAACACATGGCCACCTAAGCAAGGATTGTCGCAAGAAGAAGAAGACTGTCTGCTTCCACTGTGGCGAAGCAGGGCATCTAGTGAAAGACTGTCCTAAGAAAGGGCAAAGGACAGGGTCTACCTCAGGAGGACAGGTGCAAGCTCTTATGGCACCAGGTCAGGCTAGGGGGCAAGTACAGGCTCTCGCGGTCCCACCAATTCAGGAAAGAGGTAGAACTATCTCCGTTGAAAGTCTGGTTTTTCTATTTGATCATCCTGTCCGTACATTGTTTGATTCAGGCGCATCGCATTCGTTTATCTCATCATCATTGGTTGAGTCACTGCACTTAGACACCAGTCAGGTAGATGATCCCTTGGTTGTTTCAAACCCAATTGGGGGCTCCACTTATTTGTCCATGATATGTTTGGGTTTGAAGATTTCTATTCTTAGCGTTGAGTTTACATGTGATGCTTTTGTGTTGGGCTTCACGGGCTATGGGTTGATTTTGGGCATGGACTGGTTATCCAGTAATGGTGCCGTTCTTGATTGCGAAAGGAGAGTTGTTAGGCTCATGACCCGCTTGGGTAACACTCTCGAGATTTCTTGTAATCCCATGGACTCTATTATGCTAAGTTATCTTGAGTCGCTTGACGCTTCGGTCGAGAGTTTGCAATCTGTTAGAGTGGTCCGGGAATATCCGGATGTGTTTGAGGAGGTGAAGGGCTTACCTCCGAAGCGGGAGATTGACTTCCGAATATATCTGGTGGATAATGCTAAACCTGTATCTTTACCAGTGCGCCACATGGCTCCTCGTGAGAGGAGGGAACTCCATAAGCAAGTAGGGGAGTTGCTTGAGAAGGGGTTCATAAGACGAAGTATATCGGAGTGGGGTGCTCCAGTAGTATTTGCTACGAAGGCGGATGGGTCCCTCAGACTTTGTGTAGACTATAGAGAACTCAACAAGCTCACAAAGAAGAATAGACACCCATTGCCAAGGATTGATGATCTTTTCGATCAGTTGGTTGGCGCTTCAGTTTTTCTCAGTTGGACTTAGCCACGGGGTTTCATCAGTTGAGGGTGGCTGAGGACATCATAGACAAGACTGCCTTTAGAACTCCGGATGGTTTCTATGAGTGGCTGGTGATGCCATTTGGGTTGACGAACGCCCCTGCATACTTTGTTGATTTGATGAGTAGGGTGTTCAGGGAGTTCCTTAATAAGTTCGTGGTGGTCTTTGTGGATGATATCTTAGTATTTTCTAAGAGTGAAGAAGAGCATGCCCTACATCTTGGGGAGGTATTGAAGACTCTTCGAGCACATATGTAACGACCCAGAAAATCTGAACCAATTTAAAATTTTTAAATTGGCTAAAATAATGGATTTTAATTATTTAAAATAAATATTTTAAATAATAGCGATGAAAACTGAGTTCGAATCGACATTTGAAAACGAATATAATTAATTATAATTATATATAGAATTGAAAATGGCGCGGTAGTTCGATAATTCGATTTCAAACTTCAATTGAATATACCGGGTGCAAAACAATCCGGATTTTAGGGAAACCAAAAATATTTAAATATGTTAGTGAATATCTTTCTAACGAATCCGACCAATCGAAATTTGATAGCGGGAATCAAAAGATATGTCCAGTTGAAAATTCTGAATAGTCGCTATGGAATTCAGGCCCTTAAAAATGGACATTTTGCAGATGACCTCGGATTTCGACGAAACCACTTTTGTTGGGTCCGCAGTGTCAAGTTATTGCTAGATTTCAAATTTCATAATTTTTCGAATCAATGTGTGAGCGTGGCAAAAGAAAACGCGTTTGACCAGTTTTCGTTGATTTTAATCGACTGGAAATTGGCCATTTTTCAAACGGTCTCAGAATTCGACGAAACTAGTTTTGTTAGGACCGTATCGTCAATACGAAGCTAGAAAATATTTTTCTGGAATTTTTCTAATTAGTATGTGACCCCGTAATTTGAAATGTGCGTTTAAAATTCAATATAGTGATTTAAATGAAAATTCAAAAGGAAACTGATTGTAACGATCAAATCAGTTTGCGATACATATCCCATTGTGTTCGGAATGGGGGTGAAACGCTATGGGCGACAGGCGGCGGGCCTCGTTTCGAGGTCGTATGTAAAAGTCAACCCTTTTGCAAATTTAAATAATAAAATAATAAAAAAAATAATTTTTTATTTCTCCCCCCCTTTATCTTCATTGCCCCCCCACCGATTAATAAAATCAGAAACGAAATAAAAAAAAAACTAAACAAATCGAGACCCGCCCCCCCCCCCTCGTCTGGACGCCGACGAAGACCCGCGCCCCCCTCGTCTCGACGCCGACGAAGACCCCCCCCCTCGTCTCGACGCCGACGAAGACTTCTCCCCCCTCCATCGATCGAAGCATCGCGACGCCCCCTGGAGCCTCGAAGACGCCGCCATCGACGAACAACGCCACCCTCGAGAGCCCCCGCCTCCGACGAACTGCAGAAAACACCCCCCCTCTGTAAGTTTTTCGTTTTGCTGATTTGTTTTTAAAGAAATAAAACTGTTTTAAAAATATAGAAATAAAACTGATTTGTTTTTAAAGAAATAAAACTGTTTTAAAAATAAAGAAATAAAACTGATTTGTTTTTAAAGAAATAAAACTGATTTGTTTTTAAAGAAATAAAACTGTTTTAAAAATATAGAAATAAAACTGATTTTGTTTTTAAAGTATTAAAAACTGATTTGTTTTAAAGAAATAAACTGATTTTGTTTTTAAAAATGGTTTAAATATTAAATAGGAAAGGTTTAAACTTTAATGGAAAAAGATTTGAACTTTAAATAGGAAAAGTCATATTTTTATATATTGAAAGTCGAAGTAAAAATCATATTTTTATATATTGAATAGCATCGTAAAAATTCGATTTTTACATGTGTAGAGAATATGGGCGAAAGCGACAAAAGGCGAAGATTTCTATAAAGGAAGAGTCGTGCAGTTGGATAGCTATTGGTGAGATTTCTGATTTAAAATATATTATATATGTGTGAAATGAAAGTGAATAGCTATATATAAATATCTATATATCTATATATATATATATATACGCCCCTCGTCCACAAACCATGGACGATATTTATTGGTTGAAATTGTTGTGAAATTTGATTGATAACGAATGATTGTTTGGGATTGTTTGTGATTGATATTGGTTGATTGTGGTTGAAAAATACCCATTGGTGGTTGTGAAATATTTGGTTGAAACCACATAGGATTAGTTTGTGGAAATGAAATAAATATATACATGCCGCCTGCGTGCGAACTACATGCATGAACCCCATTGTCAAAAACCGCGAGGTTTTAAGGTAGAGCGAGGAGCCGTACTAGGGACGGTGCCGGTGTAACTACCCTGCCGTTATGCTGCCGAAATTTTGAATAATATTTGTGTGTTTGAATTATTTTCATATGCTTAAACTATATTTATTCATTGTATAGAAAACATTCATGTGTTGAATTGATATTCATTCGTTGTTTAGAAATTCATGTGTTGAATGGTATTCATATTTTGAAATAAATTGTTCGATAATAAAAATCACATTTTTATCTATATATAAAAACTATTGAAAACATTCATGTGTTGAATTGATATTCATTCGTTGTTTAGAAATTCATGTGTTGAATGGTATTCATATTTTGAAATAAATTGTTCGATAATAAAAATCACATTTTTATCTATATATAAAAACTATTGAAAACATTCATGTGTTGAATTGATATTCATTCATTGTTTAGAAATTCATGTGTTGAATGGTATTCATATTTTGAAATAAATTGTTCGATAATAAAAATCACATTTTTATCTATATATAAAAACTATTGAAAACATTCATGTGTTGAATTGATATTCATTCGTTGTTTAGAAATTCATGTGTTGAATGATATTCATATTTTGAAATAAATTGTTTTATGATAAAAATCCCATTTTTATCACCAACTTGAACTATATAGAAAAATAGTGTTTTGAAAAGAATTGTTTTACAATAAAAATCACATTTTTATTGTATGTAAGAAATCGTTGAAATGGGAAGTGTTAAAAATAGCCACTTGTTCAATATAAACATATATGAGTTGAAATATTCATTAATTAGCTAATGAAATGATTTGCACCTATTTATGTAACATTAGAATGAATGGAGTTTTTTTAAACCAAATAGAAATCAAATATAAAGTCGAATAGAAATTGATAAATGATAAGAACTGTATATATATATGTACATGCAATATTCATTGAACAGGTTATAGCAAAGGGGCTAGAGAAGAGGAATAAAATTTTGTGCCCGACAAATAGGTACACATTTACTGATTTGTTTGGGTGATGATTTTGAGCCTGTTGGCTAGCCGCTTGGCTTTTTCTTTTTCTTTTTGAGACCAGAAGGACCGGGACGCTATTTGCGATTTCCCGATGCTCCCGGTGCAGGGGAGGTTATGGCGAAATTTTTCAAAAATTTAAGGTGTTAGAAAAATATTTGAAGTGAAAACGATATTGAAATTGTTGAATGAACTATATTTATATAAATATATAAATATAAATAAAATTAAAACGAAACGAGGCCGTGCAGTTCGTATTTTGAAATCGTGATTTCAAACGACTAGTGCGGGAAATCCGACCATTGGATTTTCCCGAAATCTCAACCGTCGGGTTCGCCTTTGAAATATCTTTCCAACGGCACCAACCTTGTAAAAATCCAACGGTTGCATTGTCTAGAATGTTTAATTCAAATCTGAAGAAAAACAGCGCCAGAAACGATTATATTTATTTATATATATATATAATTATATTTAATCGAATAACGACGCTGCAGTTCGTATTTTGAAATCGAAATTTCAAACGATTGTACCGGGAGATCCGACCGTCGGATTTTCCCGAAACTGGAACCCTTGGGTTCGTTTTGAAAAGACCTTTCTAATGATGTAAATTTTGTGAAGATCCAACGGTTAGATTTTCAGATATGTGTAAATCAAATCTGAAGAAACACAGCGCCACGGCCGCCTTATGGCCCGAAGCGTCGTTTTGAATAAATTATCTATTTTAAAATAAATAAAAATAGCGATAAATAGTTATAAAATATCATGAGCGATATGGAATGGAAATAAACTGAATTTGCTTGATTTATGTGATATTTGATGGTTGAATGTGTTTGGTGTGGAAATTACATTAAAGAACAAAATTGGTGTTGTCGAATAATTTAACCATTGAATTAAATCGAATTGAAATTCTAAATATACGTGAATTATTTGAAAAGGCCGAGTTAATTCTCATTTCGAATAATTGACCGACGATTGAAATTCGAAGATGAAGACGGTGGTCGAAGACCGGAGATCTTCACCTCGTTTGGACGGTAACCGAGGTCCTGATTGGGAGGCATCCCGAAATATGGATAATGAGTGGTGATCGTCCAGACGTACGTGTTGATCGAAGGGTTTGCGAGGTATTTAGTGCCTCCGGTTTCATTCAGACCCAGAACGGACTTGTAAATGGACTGTGTGTCCGACATTGGATTTTATTCTGTGTTGATTGATCTCTGTTAAATATACATCTGCTTGGCGGCGGAGAATTTATTCTTTTGCTTAACGCCCTTCTCTGAGACGTACGAGCTCAGAGGTCGTATATCGATGGACATCAATCGCATGGCGTGAATTGCCTGTGTGGCATGCTAAGATGCAGTGATCAGGACTTCTGTTGAAAAGCAAAGTCTTGTGGTGATGATCAAAGCACCGCCTGTGTGGCGTAGCTTTGTGTATAACGTGAATTCGCGAGCCTCACACCCCGGTATGAACCTAAAACGGGAGAAGGACCTCAGGGAGGGCATGCGTTTCTTTCTAGCTAGGGTGGTGTCAGTGACCTACCAGCCCTGACATTTATATACTTTTCACCTATGTGGTTGTTGCTGTTGCGAGGCGCCTCGGTTTGATCGGACGATCCGGGTCCGATGGAGTCATTCGTTGGCTCGTTGACGCCCCAAAGGGCGGGGAAACGCAGTGTTCAGGAATTTTAATCCACATCGGTGGACCGGCCCTGACGATCCAAGGGCCCACCTGTGTCTGGGTCCTGGGACACGGGCTAGAGCGTCTCGAATTCGGTAAGGACTATCTTTTGCCTTGGTTCATGACGGAAATCCAATTTCCAAATACGTGATCGTGCGGTTTTGATTGTATATATATATGGCGACATGATATATGGTACCCATGCCGTCTATGATTGATAGTTATGATTTGAAATTGTTTTCAAAACATATAGACACTAGTAATAATATCAAATGCCTTTGTTTTGTTCGTATCAATCATATTTTGGCCATTATAAGGTAAAACTCTATCCTCCGGTTTGCGTTGCATTGTGTGATGGGAACTGAGTCTTATAATGGCTTCATTGTTATAAAAAGCATAGCGATGTTTAAAAGAAAGATTTGTTTTAAAGCACTGGCAATCCAATGGAGTAAACCCGTTCCACGAAAGTGGCGTGGTCCTGTGATTAGCCAACTATATATGTGTTGAGTAGATTTCTCATACCAGTCCCATGACTGACTCGTAGTTTGTTTCACTCTCAAACTCGGGTGCCCCTTTTTCTACACGGGCAGCCTTGTATTCAGGTTTAGCTGGTTCTTTCTGGATAGCTGGGGCTGAAGATGGATTCTATCATTCATTTCTTTTTATACTGTTCAGCTCCTATTGTACATATTTTGTTTATTTCCGCTGTAGACATTTATGTATAGCTGAACTGTATTTGTACTAAGTAAGATCCTGTATACTGTGTAACTCTGATGATTACTTTATCCAGTATATTTTGTTGTTCATTCTGGTGTATTTATTTAATTCTGTTCTGCTATTATATGTTTCTGTGTTATATTCCAAAGATAACCTTGTTTCCGTGAGAATGGGAAATCGGGTCGTCTCATCGTGGTATCAGAGCTTTGGTTAAGCTTAGTTCTGGAATATAACATTTGAACGAACTCGTCAGAAATAGAACCAGTAGTGTTCTAGGACGGGTAACTCTATACAGATAGGATCAGTAATATCCTAGTATGAGTAAAGCAGAATGAAATTACACCTCGATAGACACATTTACGCTTGAAGTATATGTTTCTATGTTTTAAAATATCTTTTATGTGACCTGACACTTGATCTGCTAATTGCAGAAGTACTAGAAAAATGAGTACCAGAAACAGAAGGAATACAGAACCCGATCTAGAGGCTCTATTCAAGAGATATCGAAATCTGGGTGGAGAAAAATTCTCGGGCAATGAATCTATTATTCAAACTCAAGCTTGGATGAGTTCTGTCGAAAAAATCTTTGAGCATATCCAGCTGAGAGATGACCAGAAACGGTTAGTAGCATCTTGGGCGCTCAAAGAGGAAGCTTTAATCTGGTGGGAAACAATCATCAAAGATAATCCAGAAGGTGATATCACCTGGGACAGATTTAAAGTGATTTTCCTAGAAAGGTTTACTCCTCCCGAAGCAACCGAGAGATTGTGTGATGAATTTTCTTATCTAATACAAGGAGACATGACAATTCCCGAATATCATAAGAAATTCAATGAACTTTCTCACTTTGCCCCTCATCTAATTGAAAATCCGAAGAGGAAAAATCTGAGATTTATTCACGGGCTTCAAAGGAAATACCAGAATAAAGTATTGGGGCATGTGAAGCTTCCTTTTTCTGAAATGATTTACATGGCTTATCAGTATGAAGATCTCTATAAGAAAGGAATGTTGCGCGACGAAGAAGAAGTCTGTTGTAGTGACAAAGCAGAGTCTGAAATTGATATTCCTGAAGCCAGTAAGAAGCCCAGTGTCGATAGAAAAAGGGCTAGATCTGAAAAGGAACCGGCAACGACTACCACTTGCTCTAACTGCCATCTGAAAGGGCATGTGTCGATAAACTGCGGGCCCTTAAAGAAACGAGTCAAAAGTGGATTCAAACCCGGTGGGAAGGCTCGAGAAGGTAGGAAATGCCGGAAGTGCCATCAAGCTGGTCATATTGAGAAAAATTGCCCGCTATTCAGAAAGACTGAAAAGGTTCAAGTGAATGAAGTAGCAGAAACTTCCGAGCCCTCAGCTAATCAAGAAAGGCCCGATGTTTTAGAAGGCACGCTTACTGTCAAAAACATTCCAGTCAAAGTACTGTTTGACACAGGCGCGTCAAGAAGCTTCGTTGCCAAAGATGCAGCTAAGAAACTGGATTTGAATTTGAAAAGGCTGAAGGAACCCATGACTGTCCAGAATCCGGTTGGGGGTTCCATTGATCTCAGTTGGGTTTGCGGAGTGCCGGTTTCCTTTTCTCGTTATCGGTTTCCTACCATCGCAACCGTCATGAATTTTAAAGAGTTTGATCTTATCTTGGGATTAGACTGGCTGACCAAATATGAAGCTGAAGTCAAATGCGCCGACAGAATCGTAAAGGCAAAGATTAAATCAGGCGATTATATAACCATTCCCTGTGAAGGTCAGAATGCTAATAGAAAAGACTTCTGGGCAGCTTTGAATGTTTCTCCAGCCCCAATTGAAAATGTTCCTGAAGTCGCAGAGAATATTCCTGACCTCATCAAAGATATTCCTGTCGTCAAAAATTATGCAGATGTGTTTGAAGAAGTCGTTCGCTTACCTCCGCAAAGAGAAATAGATTTCAAGATTGCTTTAGTTCCCAATGCAAGGCCAGTAGTTCACGCTATTCGAAGAATGTCCTTGAAAGAGAAGGAGGAACTAGACAATCAAACACGACAGCTCGTATGGAAAGGTCTGATCAGGCCTAGTTTCTCTGATTGGGGTGCAGCAGTGGTGTTTGTCCCAAAATCTGACGGTACTCTACGGCTATGTGTGGATTATCGTGATTTAAACAAGCAGACCATAAAGAACAAGTATCCATTGCCGCGGATTGATGATTTGTTGGATCGATTAAATGGAGCACAAGTATTTTCACGAATGGACCTAGCTACAGGTTTCCATCAACTTCGAATTGCCGAAGAGTGTGTTCCAATGACAGCGTTCAGAGGCCCCGACTTATTCTACGAGTGGTTAGTAATGTCGTTCGGCTTATGTAACGCTCCAGCTTACTTCGTCGATCTGATGAACAGAGTATTCAGAGGAGTATTGAATAAATTTGTTCTGGTTTTTATTGATGATATTCTAATCTTCTCTAAATCAAAGGCCGAACATGAAAAGCATCTGGAACAGGTTTTAGAAATCCTCAGAAGGAATGTATTGAAAGCCAAGTTTTCCAAATGTATCTTCTGGAGAGATGAAGTGAAATTTCTGGGCCATGTTGTATCGAAAGAAGGAATTGCTGTGGATCCAAGTAAAATCACAGTTATCCAGAATTGGAAACAGCCCAGTACTCCCACTGAAGTCCGCAGTTTTCTCGGATTGGCTAGCTATTACCGGAAGTTCGTTAAAGACTTTTCTAAGATATCTGGCCACTTAACGAAGCTTACAAAGAAGCATTCTAAGTTCAAATGGACTTAAGAGAGTGAGGAGGCTTTCGAAGAGCTAAAGTTAAGATTAACGACTGCTCCAGTGTTAACCATCATTGATGGCAACCAAGATTTAAAAGTCTGGACTGATGCTTCTAGAGAGGGCCTTGGCGCAGTGTTAATGCAAAGAGGCCAAGTAATTGCTTATGCTAGCCGTCAACTGAAACTGCACGAGAAAAACTATGTAACTCATGATCTTGAGTTATTGGCTATCATATTCTCTTTGAAAATCTGGAGACACTATCTTCTGGGCGAGAGATTTGAACTGTTTACAGATCACCAGTCGTTAAAGTATCTGTTCACTCAGAAGGACTTAAATCTGAGACAACAACGTTGGCTGGAGTTTCTTGCAGCATATGACTTTGAAATTATATATACTCCAGGAAAAGCCAATGTCGTGGCCGATGCATTAAGCAGAAAGAATGTAATGATCGCCAGTTTTATTATCACGTCTTCATTACTAGATAAGATATCTGCTCTTCAGGAGGATGATCACTTCATTCAGAAGATCAGAGGGATAATTCAACAAGGCGAGCCCTCGAGTTTTCAAGTAGACAATGAGGGGATTCTAAGGCTCAAAGGTCGAATATGCGTTCCTAACATTCCTGAACTTCGAAAGGAAGTACTGGATGAATGCCACAAGTCAAAACTCAGTATCCATCCGGGAGTAAGCAAAATGTATAATGACATCAAACGCACTTTCTGGTGGAAGTCGATGAAAAGGGACATTTCCTTATATGTTAGCCGGTGCCCTACTTGCCAGCTAGTCAAAAGCGATCAACAGAAATTGGCTGGATTATTACAACCACTGGAAGTTCCTGGTTGGAAGTGGGAGCATATTTCTATGGATTTCATTGATGGTTTGCCCAGAACCAGGAAAGGAAATGACAGTATTTGGGTGATCGTAGATCGTTTCACGAAGACCGCCCATTTTATACCTGTCAGATCAAACAGAACTGCTCAGAGTCTGGCGCAGATATACTTCAGGGAAATAGTTAGACTACATGGAGTGCCACTCAGTATAGTCAGTGATAGGGATACAATATTCACTAGCAAATTCTGGGAAGCATTTCAAGTCGAGCTGGGAACGAAGTTAAACATGAGCACCGCTTATCATCCTCAGACAGACGGTCAGACTGAGAGGGTGAATCGCATTTTAGAAGATCTATTGCGGGCTTGTGTTATAGATTTCAGTGGATCATGGGAAGACAACCTGCATTTGGCTGAATTCTCTTATAACAACAGCTACCAGGCGAGTCTGACAATGTCGCCATTCGAAGCATTGTATGGTAGACCTTGCCGATCTCCTGCTTGTTGGGTCGAGCCTGGGAATAGACTTGTGTTGGGTCCGAATATGATTCGAGAAGCTGCCGACAAAGTCGATTTTATTAAGAAGCGATTACTCGCCGCTCAAAGCCGACAAAAGAGCTATGCCGATAGAAGAAGAAGAGATATATCCTTTGAAGTTGGCGACTATGTATATTTGAAAGTATCGCCGATGAGAGGAGTTATCCGGTTCGGTAAAACTGGAAAGCTAGCGCCCAAATTTATTGGTCCGTTTCCTATTCTGGAACGGATCGGAACTCTCGCTTATAGGGTCAAACTGCCTGACTGGTTGCCTGGAGTTCATGATGTATTTCATATATCTCAACTTCGAAAGCACGTTCATGATCCAGACTTAATCGTGGAAGAAGCAGCTCAACAGGACATCGAAATTACTCCAGAATTAGCTGTGAGGCGTGAGCCGCTGAAGATCATCGGCAAAGAAACCAAAGAGCTGAGGAACAAGAAGGTTCACTTAGTCAAAGTGCAATGGAGTGGAGATCCGAGAGATTGTACTTGGGAAACCGAGGAGAGCATTCAGAAAGCTTATCCCAGATGCCGAGTAGATATCTCTGATTGACTCCGGTGCAAGGTATATTTACCATACTTTACCTCACCATTTAATTCTCTATTCTATTATAATTGTTTGAATGATTTTAGAAGAAAAATAGGAATTAATTTGTATGACTTTGAAAGCTTAAAAACAATTGGATTGGTAGTTGTGTTGGGTGATCGTAGATTTATCAAACCACTTTCGACTTTATTCCTTTTCGGGGACGAAAAGTTTTAAGTGGGGGAGATTGTAACGACCCAGAAAATCTGAACCAATTTAAAAATTTTAAATTGGCTAAAATAATGGATTTTAATTATTTAAAATAAATATTTTAAATAATAGCGATGAAAACTGAGTTCGAATCGACATTTGAAAACGAATATAATTAATTATAATTATATATAGAATTGAAAATGGCGCGGTAGTTCGATAATTCGATTTCAAACTTCAATTGAATATACCAGGTGCAAAACAATCCGGATTTTAGGGAAACCAAAAATATTTAAATATGTTAGTGAATATCTTTCTAACGAATCCGACCAATCGAAATTTGATAGCGGGAATCAAAAGATATGTCCAGTTGAAAATTCTGAATAGTCGCTATGGAATTCAGGCCCTTAAAAATGGACATTTTGCAGATGACCTCGGATTTCGACGAAACCACTTTTGTTGGGTCCGCAGTGTCAAGTTATTGCTAGATTTCAAATTTTATAATTTTTCGAATCAATATGTGTGCGTGGCAAAAGAAAACGCGTTTGACCAGTTTTCGTTGATTTTAATCGACTGGAAATTGGCCAGTTTTCAAACGGTCTCAGAATTCGACGAAACTAGTTTTGTTAGGACCGTATCGTCAATACGAAGCTAGAAAATATTTTTCTGGAATTTTTCTAGTTAGTATGTGACCCCGGTAATTTGAAATGTGCGTTTAAAATTCAATATAGTGATTTAAATGAAAATTCAAAAGGAAACTGATTGTAACGATCAAATCAGCTTGCGATACATATCCCATTGTGTTCGGAATGGGGGTGAAACGCTATGGGCGACAGGCGGTGGGCCTCGTTTCGAGGTCGTATGTAAAAGTCAACCCTTCTGCAAATTTAAATAATAAAATAATAAAATAATAAAAAAATAATTTTTTTATTTCTCCCCCCCCCCCTTTATCTTCATTGCCCCCCCCCCCCCGATTAATAAAATCAGAAACGAAAAAAAAAAAACCTAAACAAATCGAGACCCGCCCCCCCCCCTCGTCTGGACGCCGACGAAGACCCGCGCCCCCCCCTCGTCTCGACGCCGACGAAGACCCCCCCCCCCTCGTCTCGACGCCGACGAAGACTTGTCCCCCCTCCATCGATCGAAGCATCGCGACGCCCCCTGGAGCCTCGAAGACGCCGCCATCGACGAACAACGCCACCCTCGAGAGCCCCCGCCTCCGACGAACTGCAGAAAACACCCCCCCTCTGTAAGTTTTTCGTTTTGCTGATTTGTTTTTAAAGAAATAAAACTGTTTTAAAAATATAGAAATAAAACTGATTTGTTTTTAAAGAAATAAAACTGTTTTAAAAATAAAGAAATAAAACTGATTTGTTTTTAAAGAAATAAAACTGATTTGTTTTTAAAGAAATAAAACTGTTTTAAAAATATAGAAATAAAACTGATTTTGTTTTTAAAGTATTAAAAACTGATTTGTTTTAAAGAAATAAACTGATTTTGTTTTTAAAAATGGTTTAAATATTAAATAGGAAAGGTTTAAACTTTAATGGAAAAAGATTTGAACTTTAAATAGGAAAAGTCATATTTTTATATATTGAAAGTCGAAGTAAAAATCATATTTTTATATATTGAATAGCATCGTAAAAATTCGATTTTTACATGTGTAGAGAATACGGGCGAAAGCGACAAAAGGCGAAGATTTCTATAAAGGAAGAGTCGTGCAGTTGGATAGCTATTGGTGAGATTTCTAATTTAAAATATATTATATATGTGTGAAATGAAAGTGAATAGCTATATATAAATATCTATATATATATATATATATATATATATATATATATATATACACCCCTCGTCCACAAACCATGGACGATATTTATTGGTTGAAATTGTTGTGAAATTTGATTGATAACGAATGATTGTTTGGGATTGTTTGTGATTGATATTGGTTGATTGTGGTTGAAAAATACCCATTGGTGGTTATGAAATATTTGGTTGAAACCACATAGGATTAGTTTGTGGAAATGAAATAAATATATACATGCCGCCTGCGTGCGAACTAGATGCATGAACCCCATTGTCAAAAACCGCGAGGTTTTAAGGTAGAGCGAGGAGCTGTACTAGGGACGGTGCCGGTGTAACTACCCTGCCGTTATGCTGCCGAAATTTTGAATAATATTTGTGTGTTTGAATTATTTTCATATGCTTAAACTATATTTATTCATTGTATAGAAAACATTCATGTGTTGAATTGATATTCATTCGTTGTTTAGAAATTCATGTGTTGAATGGTATTCATATTTTGAAATAAATTGTTCGATAATAAAAATCACATTTTTATCTATATATAAAAACTATTGAAAACATTCATGTGTTAAATTGATATTCATTCGTTGTTTAGAAATTCATGTGTTGAATGGTATTCATATTTTGAAATAAATTGTTCGATAATAAAAATCACATTTTTATCTATATATAAAAACTATTGAAAACATTCATGTGTTGAATTGATATTCATTCGTTGTTTAGAAATTCATGTGTTGAATGATATTCATATTTTGAAATAAATTGTTTTATGATAAAAATCCCATTTTTATCACCAACTTGAACTATATAGAAAAATAGTGTTTTGAAAAGAATTGTTTTACAATAAAAATCACATTTTTATTGTATGTAAGAAATCGTTGAAATGGGAAGTGTTAAAAATAGCCACTTGTTCAAAATAAACATATATGAGTTAAAATATTCATTAATTAGCTAATGAAATGATTTGCACCTATTTATGTAACATTAGAATGAATGGAGTTTTTTTAAACCAAATAGAAATCAAATATGAAGTCGAATAGAAATTGATAAATGATAAGAACTGTATATATATATGTACATGCAATATTCATTGAACAGGTTATAGCAAAGGGGCTAGAGAAGAGGAATAAAATTTTGTGCCCGACAAATAGGTACACATTTACTGATTTGTTTGGGTGATGATTTTGAGCCTGTTGGCTAGCCGCTTGGCTTTTTCTTTTTCTTTTTGAGATTAGAAGGACCGGGACGCTATTTGCGATTTCCCGATGCTCCCGGTGCAGGGGAGGTAATGGCGAAATTTTTCAAAAATTTAAGGTGTTAGAAAAATATTTGAAGTGAAAACGATATTGAAATTGTTGAATGAACTATATTTATATAAATATATAAATATAAATAAAATTAAAACGAAACGAGGCCGTGCAGTTTGTATTTTGAAATCGTGATTTCAAACGACTAGTGCGGGAAATCCGACCATTGGATTTTCCCGAAATCTCAACCGTCGGGTTCGCCTTGGAAATATCTTTCCAACGGCACCAACCTTGTAAAAATCCAACGGTTGGATTGTCTGGAATGTTTAATTCAAATCTGAAGAAAAACAGCGCCAGAAACGATTATATTTATTTATATATATAAATATAATTATATTTAATCGAATAACGACGCTGCAGTTCGTATTTTGAAATCGAAATTTCAAACGATTGTACCGGGAAATCCGACCGTCGGATTTTCCCGAAACTGGAACCGTTGGGTTCGTTTTGAAAAGACCTTTCTAATGATGTAAATTTTGTGAAGATCCAACGGTTAGATTTTCAGATATGTGTAAATCAAATCTGAAGAAAAACAGCGCCACGGCCGCCTTATGGCCCGAAGCATCGTTTTGAATAAATTAGCTATTTTAAAATAAATAAAAATAGCGATAAATAGTTATAAAATATCATGAGCGATATGGAATGGAAATAAACTGAATTTGCTTGATTTATGTGATATTTGATGGTTGAATGTGTTTAGTGTGGAAATTACATTAAAGAACAAAATTGGTGTTGTCGAATAATTTAACCATTGAAATAAATCGAATTGAAATTCTAAATATACGTGAATTATTTGAAAAGGCCGAGTTAATTCTCATTTCGAATAATTGACCGACGATTGAAATTCGAAGATGAAGACGGTGGTCGAAGACCGGAGATCTTCACCTCGTTTGGACGGTAACCGAGGTCCTGATTGGGAGGCATCCCGAAATATGGATAATGAGTGGTGATCGTCCAGACGTACGTGTTGATCGAAGGGTTTGCGAGGTATTTAGTGCCTCCGGTTTCGTTCAGACCCAGAACGGACTTGTAAATGGACTGTGTGTCCGACATTGGATTTTATTCTGTGTTGATTGATCTCTGTTAAATATACATCTGTTTGGCGGCGGAGAATTTATTCTTTTGCTTAACGCCCTTCTCTGAGACGTACGAGCTCAGAGGTCGTATATCGATGGACATCAATCGCATGGCGTGAATTGCCTGTGTGACATGCTAAGATGCAGTGATCAGGACTTCTGTTGAAAAGCAAAGTCTTGTGGTGATGATCAAAGCACCGCCTGTGTGGCGTAGCTTTGTGTATAACGTGAATTCGCGAGCCTCACACCCCGGTATGAACCTAAAACGGGAGAAGGACCTCAGGGAGGGCATGCGTTTCTTTCTAGCTAGGGTGGTGTCAGTGACCTACCGGCCCTGACATTTATATACTTTTCACCTATGTGGTTGTTGCTGTTGCGAGGTGCCTCGGTTTGATCGGACGATCCGGGTCCGATGGAGTCATTCGTTGGCTCGTTGACGCCCCAAAGGGCGGGGAAACGCAGTGTTCAGGAATTTTAATCCACATCGGTGGACCGGCCCTGATGATCCAAGGGCCCACCTGTGTCTGGGTCCTGGGACACGGGCTAGAGCGTCTCGAATTCGGTAAGGACTATCTTTTGCCTTGGTTCATGACGGAAATCCAATTTCCAAATACGTGATCGTGCGGTTTTGATTGTATATATATATGGCGACATGATATATGGTACCCATGCCGTCTATTATTGATAGTTATGATTTGAAATTGTTTTCAAAACATATAGACACTAGCAATAATATCAAATGCCTTTGTTTTGTTCGTATCAATCATATTTTGGCCATTATAAGGTAAAACTCTATCCTCCGGTTTGCGTTGCATTGTGTGATGGGAACTGAGTCTTATAATGGCTTCATTGTTATAAAAAGCATAGCGATGTTTAAAAGAAAGATTTGTTTTAAAGCACTGGCAATCCAATGGAGTAAACCCGTTCCACGAAAGTGGCGTGGTCCTGTGATTAGCCAACTATATATGTGTTGAGTAGATTTCTCATACCAGTCCCATGACTGACTCGTAGTTTGTTTCACTCTCAAACTCGGGTGCCCCTTTTTCTACACGGGCAGCCTTGTATTCAGGTTTAGCTGGTTCTTTCTGGATAGCTGGAGCTGAAGATGGATTCTATCATTCATTTCTTTTTATACTGTTCAGCTCCTATTGTACATATTTTGTTTATTTCCGCTATAGACATTTATGTATAGCTGAACTGTATTTGTACTAAGTAAGATCCTGTATACTGTGTAACTCTGATGATTACTTTATCCAGTATATTTTGTTGTTCATTCTGGTGTATTTATTTAATTCTGTTCTGCTATTATATGTTTCTGTGTTATATTCCAAAGATAACCTTGTTTCCGTGAGAACGGGAAATCGGGTCGTCTCAACATAGCCTTAAGGCTAAATTCTCTAAATGTCACTTCTGGAGGAAGGAGGTGCGGTTCTTGGGGCACGTGGTCTCCAAGGAAGGGATAGCTGTGGATCCCGCGAAGGTAGTATCAATTCAGGATTGGAAGGTTCCGAAGAATGCTACCGAAGTAAGAAGTTTCTTGGGGTTGGCGGGTTATTATAGGAAGTTTATTAAAGACTTCGCAAAGATATCAGCCCCATTAACCCGCATAACAAAGAAGAATCTTGTTTTCACATGGGACGTAGATTGTGATGATGCGTTCCGACGGTTAAAGAGAGCTTTAACCACTGCTCCAGTTTTAGTGTTGCCAGATGGGAGCAAGCCATTTGTTGTTTATACCGATGCTTGTGGGACAGGACTAGGCGCAGTCTTAATGCAAGAGGGAAGGGTGATAGCCTATGGTGGAAGGCAGTTGAGGGCACATGAGAAAAATTACCCTACCCATGATTTAGAGTTGGCCGCTATTGTTTTTGCGCTTAAGATTTGGTGCCATTATCTTCTTGGTGAGAGATTCGAATTGTTCACTGACCACAAATCATTGAAGTACTTGTTTTCTTAGAAGGATTTGAATCTGAGACAGCAAAGGTGGATGGAATTCTTAGCATCCTATGATTTCGAGATAGCGTATACCCTTGGCAAGGGTAACGTGGTGGCGGACGCCTTGAGCAGGAAGAGGTTGTTCTTGAGTCCATTGTTCATGGAACAACGAAGCTTGGAATTTATCTCGATGTTTGATTTCAGACCTTCCATTGACTATGTACCCGGTTTGCTAGCTTCTTTGGAGGTTAGACCTACTCTTTTGGGGCGGATTGGAGAAGCACAGAGGGATGACCCACAGTTGGTTGAGTTGGTAGAGAAGCTCATAAGGGGGGAGTCGTCCAGCCATTTGAGAAGGTACACCCTAGACGATAGGGGGTGCTTGCGTAGAGACGGTAGACTTTGTGTACCGCAAGACGAGGGTTTGAGGAAGGCTATTCTTGATGACGCACACCGTTCTAGGATGACCATTCATCCCGGTGGGGACAAGATGTACCAAGACATGAAGAGGGTTTTCTTCTGGGCCGGTATGAAGAAAGATGTGGCCGAGTATGTCGCTCGATGCTTGGTGTGCCAGCAAGTGAAGGCGGAGCAAAAGAAACCAGGTGGGTTGCTTCACCCATTGGAAGTTCCGCAATGGAAGTGGGATAGTGTCTCGATGGATTTTATTGACGGGTTACCCAGATCGAGAAAGGGTAATACAGGAATTTGGGTGGTGGTAGACAGACTTACTAAGAGCGCCCATTTCATACCTGTGAAAAGCAAGAGGACCGCTCCATGGCTAGCTTCAGTATATCTTCGAGAGATCGTTCGATTACATGGGGTACCCTCTAGCATAGTAAGTGATCGAGATCCTATCTTCACTAGCGAGTTCTGGAGGAGTTTGCAAGAAGCAGTGGGGACTCAATTGTGTCTAAGTACCGCATATCATCCTCAGACAGACGGCCAGACTGAGAGGGTGAACCGTGTTCTAGAAGACCTTTTGAGGCTTTGTATCTTAGATTTTGGAGGTACATGGGAAGAGCATCTTCCATTGGTGGAGTTCGCATATAATAACAGCTTTCAGTCCAGTATTGGTATGGCTCCTTTCGAAGCTCTCTATGGAAGGCCTTGTCGATCACCTACATGTTGGTGGGAATCTACGGATAAGATCTTGCTTGGGCCTGATATGATTAGGGAGACTTCTGAGAAGATTGACTTGATTCGAAGAAGGATGAAAGCAGCGCAGGATAGGCAAAAATCTTATGCGGACAAGAGAAGGACGGATCTTGAGTTTGAAGTTGGGGACATGGTTTTTGTCAAAGTATCTCCGTTAAGAAATGTTGTTCGCTTTGGGTCCGTTGGGAAGTTAGCACCAAGGTTTGTTGGGCCGTTTCCTATTAAGGAAAGGATCGGACGGATGGCATATAGAGTGGAGTTGCCTGATAGACTTAGTGGTGTACATGATGTATTCCATGTGTCCCATTTGAGGAAATGCTTACATGAGACCGCAGAGGTGGTAGAGCCGAGCTTGCTTAAAGATGTAGAGGTAGAGCGTGATGCGACTATTCGACGAGCTCCTACTCGCATCCTGGGGTCAGAGACTAGGAAGTTGAGAAACAGAGAGGTTCAACTAGTCAACGTGCAATGGGGAGAAGATGAGAGCAACGCAACTTGGGAGACGGAAGCGAAGATGCGTTCATTGTACCCATTTCTTTTTGAGGGTATGTCTTTACTTTCTCCTCTATCGTTGTCTAGTACTTATCTTATCTTTAGTATATCCTCTCGTTGGTACTGATTGACCTTTAGATAGGGTAAACCTATGGTTGAAACATGTGTTTGAGACATGTTATGGTTGATGGATGCAAGTGTTTGCTAGTGGTTGCTCGTGGATGCATATACACACACTCTAGGCACTAGATCGGCTCAGTCACTTCATATTGCATATTGCATAAAAATTGTGTGTGTAGGAGGCTATATTTATGGATGTATAATGATTGTGTTATCATATGGACGATGCATTTTGGTGAATGATTGTGCACTCATGTAGATATTGTATGCGTCGATAGGGTTCTCTCGCATACATAATGGATGCATGGCACTATCATGGTTTGCATATGTTCATACATTAGATAGGGAACATATACACACACTTTTTGCATATACTCATACATCATTAGAAATTGTTTAAGGACAATGGATGCCCGTGGTTGATGGTTTGAGTAGATGGTTGCTTGGATGGTAGGATATGCATTCTCCTTAGCTTAGAGATTTCGGGGACGAAATCCTTTAAGGAGGGGAGAATGTAACACCCCGAATTTTAGTTAATACTAAAATTCACTAATTACAGGATAAATAATCTTAGATGTGGGAATTGGGGGTAACGGGCTGCGTCATTGCGTTCGTCTCGAAAAAAATACGTGAAATAGAGTCCGAGTTTGCGTAAAACGGGTACCGTATGAAAGAGATATGGACGAGCGAAGTTAGGCAGAAAAACCAGAAACAGGCCAGAATTGCACTGGCGCACTTGTGAAGTGCGCCAGAACAAAGATGCACTGGCGCACTTATGAAGTGCGCCAGTACAAAGATACACTGGCGCACTTGGGAAGTGCGCCCGTGCCGAGCCAAGAAACCTGCACAGTTTCTAGAGAGTTCTGTGGTTGGGTGCACCAGTTTGAGGTTTGGGCTTGGTCTTAGGGCTAGTTTCTGGAAGGTGCCGAAATCTAAGGGTCCTAATCTAATTTAGGGTTAATCTAAGGGCCTAAAACACTCACCTAATCTATAAATACACCCTAAACCTACCCTAATCCATACTAAAAATAGTAATGATGGCCTCATGCCGCCAAATTAAATCCTAGAAGGAGCCTCCACTAATTTATGAAGGAAGTTGCAAGCTAATCACTCTCTAATCAATCTCTAATCTTCATATTTAGCAACTAATTCCACTTCCATAAGTTTGCTAATCTTGGTTTTGGTGAGTTTCTATCACTTTAACATCAATTGTTAAAGTAAGTAGATTGGGTGTAATGAGACTTATGGTCTTAAATGCGGATTAGTGAGTTTGAATCATTTATAATGATATGCTACTCTATGTTTTCCTATGTTATGCATATTTAATAAGTGGGTTTATGCATGTTTGATAAGTTGGTTTATGCATGCTTAACAAGTTGGTTTATGCGTGTTTAACAAGTGGGTTTATGCATATTTAATAAGTGGATTTATGCATGTTTAACAAAGTGAGTTATGCAAGTTCATATGCAAGTTATGTATATGCTTAAATGCAAGTTTAACATGATTTGCAAGTTATGCATGCTTATGCAAGTATATGAATGCTTATGCAAGATATGTATATGCTTAAATGCAAGTTTAACATGATATGCAAGTTATGCATGCTTATGCAAGTATGTGAATGCTTATGCAAGTATGTAAATGCTTATGGAAGTATGTGAATGCTTATGCAAGTTATGTGTATGCTTAAATGCATGTTTAACATGTTATGCAAGTTATGAGAATGCTTATATGCAAGTTCAACATGTTATGCAAGATATGTGTATGATAATATGCAAGTTTGGGTTAAATGTAGTTGGGTTAATATATGCTCATATATGCAAGTTGACATCCTCTTAACCCATGACAAAGTTATATGCTAAACCCATGATATTTGTGTTGGATCTTCCCCTTTTATTATGTCATGAAATAAGAACGATTTACGTGGGGAACGATGGGGGGGGGGGGGTAAATATGTTAATAAAAGTATGATTGGGTATGATTAAGCATACCATAAAAAAATAAATTAACATAAGTGGGAATTTACCTATTGAGTTAGGTCTACCCCATGGGAATTTACCTATTGAGTTAGGTCTACCCATGTTATGAAAAACTGGATATTAATTAGGGATAATTAATATGGGGGTGATTAATTAGGTGTAATTAATCGACTAAGACACGAGGTTGGACTCATTTGTAGTGTAAAACTGTCCGGACCCGACCGGCTTAACCAGTTGCTACAAATGTCAGCCCAATGTGAGAGGTCTTAGCCATAAATTAAATACGTGATTAAAGTAAAGACACGAGGTTAGACTCTGTTATGACGTAAGACTGCCCGGACTCTACCGGCTTAACCAGGCGGTCATAACAGCCAGTCTAATGTGGGAGGTCTTTGTGGGAGATCACGGTCTTAATTAATTAAGAAACACTTAACCATATTAGCATGTAGTGGGACATGAGGGGTTAAGTGGGTGCCTTGGGTGGCATGTGGAAATTTAGTGGTTGCCTTGGGTGGCATGTGGAATCTAGTGGGTTGCCTTGGGTGGCAATAGAAAATACGATTAGAATACTTAACCAAGTGAAACATGTAATTAAACATGATTAAAGGGTTAAGTGGGATTCACTAGATAAGTGACAAGCTTAGGTGGGTAGCTTGTGGGGGCCCATTTCAACCAATATCCCAAACGTATCTTTGTGGGCTCGACCCATGTCGAGTGACGGGACACGCATATTGGGCTTGATTATAAGAGGCCAAAACGGGTTAGCGGTGGCAACGCAAGTCCAACGGGTTTCATATGCGTGTGTGGGCCCGGGCTGGTAGATAAGCCGTTGTTGCATCGTGTAGATATAAAGCCGTGCGCCGTTGGTATTATCAGGTGGCCACTTTAGGGGAGTGATACACCCCACTGTGGGACCAGCACGGGTATCTACGGTAGGGAGCCGATCGCTTGGGGAGTAGTGGGGTACACCTAGTGGAGATAGGGGCAGACGGCACCTATGTGGTCAGCTAGGGGTACATGAAACTACTAGTTATATCTTTCTTTAAGTCCTTGGGTGGGATCAATCTTTGAGTAGGAATGACTGGTGTGGTGAAGTGTAGTAATTATTCTTGGGTGGGTTGATGCGTCTTTACAGTTATCTTAGTCTATCCTGAGTCTACCAAGCTGCTTAGTGTAGCCATTCATCCCCAGACATTACCGTATGTCAAGTTTATGTCTTCTCTGGTTACTTTAATGATTGTATTGTTAAAGTTATAGGACTCGCTCAGACTTATGTCTGACCCCGTTGTTTTTATCTTTTTTTTTCCAACCCTCAGGTCCTACGGTGGATCCTAGCAGTAGTGGAGCTTGATCGGATTGCTGTTCCAGTCTTTAGGAGCTTGGATAGATGTAAAGCTCCAGTTACCCAGTTATCTTTTCTTTTGTCCTGGCTATTGTATGAGAGAGTGAGATTATGTACTTCTTTATTTTGATGGATATTGTACTTGACTTTTATTGTGGTTTTATGATGTAACCAGACATGTTTATTTCCGCTGTTATGAGATGATGTTTTAAATTTCAAGTACTATTTATATATCTGTCTTGTTGTAATTTTTCTGTTCTATATTCACTAAAATACTCCACCGATGTTATGGCATTCCCTTAGAGAGTGACCATAGCGGGCGTGGGGTGTTACAAAAGAAATAGTTAAAATAATCCTAATTGATGAGGGTTTCACAACAGGTAAAAAAGTTTCTGAAAAATCAAAACCATATTGTTGTGAATACTCTTTTGCAACTAGTCTTGCTTTATATTTTAAAATCGAACCATCAACATTCTTCTTAAGTTTATAAACCCATCTACACCCAATAATATTCTTATTACTGGGTTTTTCAACAAGGGTCCAGGTTTTATTTTTAATCAAAGCATTGTATTCATCATTCATAGCTGTTTTCCATTCATCATACTGAATTGCATCAGTATATGAAATTGGTTCTTCTTGCATACTTACAGCGTTTATGACTTTGGGTTTGAAGATACCACATTTTGCTCTTGTCATCATAGGATGAACATTGACATTACCTCTATCAGTATACCTTTCATTATTATTGCTAGCAGTATCTGTACTTGATTCATGTGAACTGCTTGCACCTCCATTATTTTCAGTTTCACCTGTATTACCTGTTTGATCTTGATACTGCTGATTATTCTCATTGTCTGGCATACCAGGAGACTCTTGACCTGGTCCATCAGTTATGGACACTGTGTGTTGAGGGTTGATATTGCTGTCATTCTTCCTTTGATGATATGGCAGAATTACCTCAATTTCTTCTGGTATGTCAGGTATATACTGCCTTGAATTTAAAACTTTAGTAGTTGTTTTTATATTTGACTGACTGAAAGGATAAACTTCTTCATTAAATCTAACATGTCTAGACACATAAATCCTTCCTCTACCATCTAAACATTTATAACCTTTTTGATTATTACAATACCCCAAAAAAGTACAAGGAGTAGATCTGAAATCTAACTTATGAGTATTGTAAGGTCTCAAATTTGGAAAACATTGACAACCAAAAACTTTTAGAAATTTATAATCTGGTTTAATTTTATTTAACACTTCATAAGGACACTTATAATCAAGAACCTTTGTAGGTAGAAGATTAATTAAATGAACAGCAGTATTAAATGCCTTTGGCCAAAATTTCAAAGGCATAAAGGCCTATGCTAACAAAGTTAAACCTGTTTCAACAATATGTCGATGTTTTCTCTCAATTATTCCATTTTGCTCAGAAGTATATGGGCATGTAGTTCTATGACATATGCCTTTTTTGTCAAAGAAAGATTTCAAAGATAAAAACTCCTTTCCACCATCAGTCTGAAAAATACCAACATGTGTGCCAGTTAAATTTTCAATTCTATTGATAAATTGAGTGACAATGTTGTAAGTATCTGAATTGGTTTTTAACATGTATATCCAGACATACCTAGAATAAGCATCTATAAAGGAGATGTAATATTTATAACCATAATCAGAACTTATAGGTGCTGGTCCCCATAAATAAGTAGCAATTAATTGAAGCGGCTTTGTATAACTAGTTTGAAATTCTGGAAATGCAAGTTTATGACTCTTTCCCATTTGACAAAAGGTACAAAAATATGTAGAAGGAATTTTATTCACTGAAAAATTATTGCTACACATTATATCACTACTACAAAACATATCATTTGCGACGGTTGTTTAAGCTTATTTGCGACTGTTTTATAACCGTCGCATATGCGACCGTCGCAACATGTGCAAACTTATTGCGACGGTTTTAAAACTGTCGCAATATACAGGTTCTTGCGACAGATGTTCTATAATAACAGTCGCTGTAGACTAATTCATTAGTGACAGTTTGTTTTACACCAGTAGCAAGAAATCGATATTTAACTTCAAAACCTTGACCTTGTGCGACAAGTTTTAAAATAACTGTCGCAATAAGTTTAGCATTCGCGGCTGTGTTTTATTTACAACAGTAGCAAATAACTTCTGAATTTAAAAGGTCTAATGCAACTGCATTTCATCTCAGCGATTATGATTGTCAGCTGTCAATACAGTTCAACATTTCCTAGCTTATAAGCAATTCACAAAATATGTGACACAAGAAATACATACACAATTCACGAAATCTTACATCATTTGTAACACTGATAACCATACAATAGAATTAGTTTGCATGAGTCATAACTAATCATATGCTAAGATCCAACCAATACGTGTAAATACTTACATAATACTTATTTAATCAGAAATTAACATTCTTCACATGACTACAAAAGTACAAAATGGATCATCCAGCTTAAAACTAAAATAGCACAATTTGTCTTCGTGGTGGTTGACTTGAATCAGCATCTGCCAAAAAAACCAACATAGCATTATTTTGATTGCCATTGAAAAATATATCACTCATGTGAAGGATAGTTCATAGACAGGTGCAGTCGAATGAGAAATGCAAGGGTTAATCCTCAATGATAACATAAATTCCATTGAACATACTGAAATATATACAATCCGATATCAATGAATATTTAATTTATAGTATTTGGATGGTGTCCAGTACATTAAGCATTTTAACAAAATATTACAGTGATGCGTACCATGTAGATGTGATTGAACGCTACCATTGCGGACAAGTTCATACACAAGGCAGGGCCTTCCTTTAAAGCATAAACCAATTAATTTGACTAAGTTACGATGATGTAGTCGGCTAAGCATATTCCCTTCTGTAACAAATTCACACTATCTGTCATGATTCCAGTCCACTATCTTCAGTAATTTAATAGCCACACCGCTTCCATCCAGTGTACCATGATACACGCCCAGGACCACCTTCTCCTATTTTTCTTCCATTGTCAAAATAATTTGTTGCCTTTTCAATCTCCAAGAGCGCAAAAAATTTCACTGAGAGCCGACAGAGTAGCTATCATGGAACGAAATGATGCAATCATTATGCTTGTTTGTCTAAGTTTAATTCCTGAATCACATAATGATATGAAATGATATCACTCCAAATACGACTACATGAAACAATATGTACTACATCACATAATAACATGAAATGATACCTACAGATTTATTTATTTATTTTTCAAAAAAATAACATACCTGATTTTCTTGCAATTGATAAGGGATCCAAAAATGGAATGACACCATTTTCCATGTTTTTTTGGACTGCAATACATAGATGATTATCGCTATGCATAGAAAAACAAGTAAATATGAGGAAAGGACTATAATGGAAATGATTCTAGCATCCATTTTCTTAGTATCACCACATGGCACCTTTCCTGCAATAGGGTACTGTTGGAGTTGAGTTGCAGAAGCAACTACATACGATCAGGTTTGGCATAGTTACTGCTGATTGAAAGAGAGCTAAGAGAGGGAGTTGGCATCTCAAATGCGTTACTTGCCCATTGAACTTCTACACCTGCTGCCTCTTTGAGCTCTCTTACAACAGCAGCCATGGTTGGCCTCTGACCAGAGTCCGTAACTATGCATCTGATGCCTAGATCTAACATTTTATCGACAGAGGCCTTGTCAAACTTCATCTTCAAATTTGGATCCACAAGCTCATTTATATCAGACAACTTCTCTTCCACATATTTGATGAGAAGCCTTTCCGAAAAAGATAGAAATGAGAAAATAGGAGTAACATACTATTAATAGGAGAACATAGGAGTAACGTACTGTAATAAACGGATTCGTACAATATTTGATGAGAAGCCTTCCCCAAAATTCAGATTACTCGCTCTGGTCCCAAAATGCTCTGGAAGAAAACCTGAAAGTTTGAGAGAAAGACACTAAGCCATATTAAACAAGAACGACAAATGGATGTGCAGACATAATTTGTGGTATAACATACAGAGGTTTCTATGTTACCACGTTAATCTTTAAAAATGATTACCGGGTATAGAGTTAAAAAAGGGTAATACTTATCAAAATCGCAAACACCACTTTTACTTGATGCACACCGTACATATTAGACAGCTAACTTCACTTACGTCATAATAAAAAATAAGACACCAAAATCAATTTCCCAAATTTCCAAAATTATGATGCTAATTTGTGATTTTGGAAATTTCCCCAAAAAAATGTGAATCAATGTAATAAACAAAAACTATAAGCATAATCAAAAAAAAAAAGCAATAAAGATTTCCTACAACAACATGCACCAATGAAGCCCAGTGAAGACTTGCTATTAGCATTTATCCTTTTTGATAATATATGGGCAAAATTGAAACGACCCGAACTTCCCCGGTCTCCGAAGAGAAGAGAAAGAACGAATTGTTTTGAGAACACGACAAAATAGAACGCAAACGGAAGAACATTTCATTGTTATTACAACAGTTCCATCAGAATACAAGAATATACAGTAATATTACACAGAAAATATCAGAGATTACAATAAATTACATAGCAGCGGAAATAATACAAAACACAACTAGAAGGAGATATACAGATACAAAGCTTTCCGGATATCGTTCCAGCTGTAAACCAGGATCCTGTGAATATAAATATGCAAAACCAAAACTACTAGCTGCCCGTGTCAAAATAAGGGCACCCAGAGTTTAGGTTAAAACAATAAACTCCAGGTCAGTCATGGGACTAGTGTTAGAACTTAAACAGTTATTAATTTTTTTTTTTAAGTTAGGCAAATCAAGGGACCACGCCGTATAACACGGAACGGGTTTCCACCCAAGAATACCAGTGCATAAAACAAACAGCGCAATGCTAAATAAAGAAAATGAAGCTATTATAAGACCCAGTTCCCATCACACAATGCAACGCAAGCCGGAGGATAGGGTTTTACCTTATAATAGCCAAAGAATGTTTGATACGTTTAAAACAGATTATTTTGATAATACTATAGGTGTATAGTGTATAAAACAACTTCAAATCATAAGTATCAATCATAGACGTCATGGGTACCATATATCATGTCGCCATACCAGTTCTACAATTAAAACCGCAATTGTCACGTATTTGGAAATTGGATTTCCATCTATGAACCGAGGCAAAAGATAGTCCTCAACCGATTCGAGACGCTCTAGTCCACCCCTCAGGAACAGCCGCAACTGCCCCTTGGATCGTCAGGGTCGGTCCACCGATGTGGATTATAATGCCTGAACAATACGTTTCTCCACCCTATGGGGTGTAAATGAGCCAATAAATGACTCCATCGGACCCGGATCGTCCGATTAAACCGAGGCGCCTCGTAACAGCAACAACCACATAAGTCAAACTCGTCAGGGCGTGTAAAACCACTGACGCCACTTCTAACTAGAAAGAAAACGCATGCCCCCCTGAGGTCCTTCTCCCGTTTGTGGTTCATACCGGGTGTGAAACTCGCGAATCAAACGTTACACAAAGCTATGCCACAAAGGTCTTGCTTTGATCATCAACCACAAGACTTTGCTTTTCAACAGAAGCCTTGATCATTTGCCACTTAGGCATGCCACATAGGCAATTCATTTCATGCGATGGATATCCACCAATATATAACCTCTGAGCTCGTACGTCTCAAAGAATGGCATTAAGCAAGAGAATAAATTCTCCGCCGCCAAATAGATATATGTTTAATAGAAATCAATCACACATACTGAAATCCGATGTCAGACACACAGCCCATTTACAAGTCCGTTCTGGGTCTGAACGAAACCGGAGGCACCTAGTACCCCGCATATCCATCGATTTCCAAGTACGTCTGGACGATCACCAACTGTTTCCATCTTCTTGGGTGTACATCCCAATCAAGATCATCACTAATCACCCAAACGACGTGAAGACCTCCGGTCTTCGACCACCGTCTTCATCTTCGACTTATCGTCGTATCAGTTATTCAGAATGGGATAAACCCGGTCTTTCCGAATAACTCGCATATATTATAAACAAGTGTTACACAAACACAACATACGCCTCATTCCAATTCATCAGTCACTAACCGTAAATTAATCAAGAGAATAATCCCCCAAATATTAACCCCGAAGGCCGAAACCAACATCAGATCAATACCCAGGAAATAACTCTGCTTAGCTAACCGACAGTTAGTTTCTAAATTTCACATTCATGGGGAAAGGTTCCCATAAATTTTATCAAAGATAAATTCCTTGAATTTATTATTTAATCTTCTTTTGAATATCAATTCAAACTAGTCGGGATTAGCGAACCTCACCGAAGTAATCATTTGTTTTAATTTTCCAATCCCAACCTATTCATCCTATGAAGTAAAACTGGTAATACTTCATATTTAACACCACGATGTTATCGGTAAATTCAATTACCATTTCACGTTCAAATCTAATTAAAGATTTAACTATCGCCTGGAGCAAAACTGGTGATACTCCATTCTCGATTATTTCAATCTAATTAAAGATTCATTAAAACTCCACTTAGTTTTAATCTGTGACTGGGTGAAAGAATCAGTGTCGTTTAAAACACGGTTCACGATAAACCCAAAATCACATTTCATTCAGTCCCTAACCATGAATTAGCAAGTGAGCAGTTCCCTAAGTATTAACCCCAAAGGCCGAAACCAACATCAGATCAATACCCCAGAAAACATTCAACTCAACTAATCCCCAGTTAGTTTCTGAATTTTCTTAACTCCTTTGGGGTCTAAGAACAGTATTATTGAAGGTACCATTCACGACAACCCAAAATCACCTTTCGTTAATTATCGGGTTAAAGAACAAGTGTTATTTAAAACACTGTTCACGATAAACCCAAAAATCAATATCCATTCAATTCTAATTAAATATTATTTAATTGGTACACTTCATTAAATCTAAATAAAAAGATTTAATCTTTTCTCAACTGGGTTCAAGAACAGTGTTAATGAAGACACCATTCACGACAAACCCAAATCACATTTGATATTAAATACAAGGCTCTGAATAGAAAATATATCGGTTTATATTCAATATCAAATTCTTCGACCAACAAATATCGTATTGGAAATATCGATATATATATCTATATCTTTCAAATTCCCATAACAGTATCTGTATCATCACGAAATCCAATATCGAAATATTCCGAAGACAATTTCGATTCAAATCCGTTCCAGTATAATTATTGGAAATTCTGGTTATTTTCAAAACCATTTCAAATCCAATTTATTTATTTAAAAATAAATAGAATTATAATTCTAGTTCAAAACTAGTACATTTCGATAAAAATCTATTTTTATCTTTTCAAATATGGAGTTTTTCATCCCAGTTCTTCTCAAATCATTTCTTATGATTTTACACACATTATTACTATTTTTAATAATTTTATCAAGGCCCGTACAGTCGATTTCCATCAACGGCCATCGAACTGCACTTATAGCGACCTTTTCCAAATTTGATTTGGACATAATTCCAAATCCAACCGTTAGATTTCTAATTTCTAATATTCCTTAGAAAGCTCTTTTCGATACGAACCCAATAGTTCCGGTTTTAGGAGAATCCGACGGTCGGATCTCCCGCAATATCCATTCGAAGTCAATGGTCGAAATTCGCGAACTACCGCGACGCGGCGTGTTCTATTCAGGCCATTATATTATATATATAATATATACTTCGTCGATTTCCTTTCGAAACGAATTTTATAAATCGTTTTAAATTCATTTTCAAAACGGTTTCAACTTCATATTCAATTTCAAATCAAAATTGAATATTCCAATATAAATTCGTTTTAAATTCATTTCAAATCGATTTCAATTCAAATTGATTTCTAATTCAATTTCAGTTCGTTTTCAATTCAATTCAATTTCAAATTCGAATTCATTTATATTCAATTTCAATTCGAATTCATTTATATTCAATTCGAATTCATTTATATTCAATTTCAATTCGAATTCATTTATATTCAATTTCAATTCGAATTCATTTCTTTTCGAAATATCAGATTTTGAAATCACTTTCGATATTCATTATAGAATGAATAAAATCGATATAAATATCGTTCACGTCAAAATTGCGTCAATCTAATCAACACGGCTTCATATATTTCTATTTTCAAATATTCTATTTCAAATATTCTATTTCAAATATTCTATTTTAAATATTTCTATTTCAAATATTTCTTTTTCAAATATGGAATGAGGCCCAATCAAGGTTGTCACGACGCCAAGTCGAGCCACTACCGTCTAGAAGACTAGTCGACAAGTCGTCTGACTAGTCGTGACTAGTCGACAAGTCTTTTATATACATATGTTTATTAGACTTAAATATATAATATAATTAGATATAATTACAAATTTATAATAAGTTCAAATTCAACAAAGATAACATAATAATATGTTCAAATTTAACTAGTAAAATTGTATATGAGATTCAAATCGTAAATCGGAAAGTTCAAAATTTGAATCGAAACGGGATTTGAATCGTGAATCGTAGATTTTTACTATAATTATATATATTGCATGTATGTAATATATATTGTTTTTTTTATGATAGTGTGCTAACATAATTATTTTCTTCCACTTGTAGGTCACTATTGAAGTTAGAAGATTGTGCACAAGAGTCTATTTCATAAATTTATGTACTTAATGATGTAATAAATAATTGCTCATAATCTTTCTTTTGTATGTTGTGTTTTGTGATTAGTAGATTTGTTTTCTTTTACGAAAATTAATATCATAACACTTGTTAATTAATTGCACCAGCAAAGAAAATAGATTCATATTGAATACTTAATTAAGATAGAAATGGAATGCATAATTGCAGTGGTTATAGCAAACAACAAATGCAAAACCAAGGAAATACTGGAAGTGAATCCAAATGTCAAGGATATTTAATATACGGATAATATAGCCTCAGCTAGCACGGTAAATGTAGTGATTAAATACAGAATAGTTAAAATCATCGAATAAGCGTCTATATAAAAATTACTGTAGCAATCTCAGAAAAATGGACAGCATGTCCCCATATTTCTCAAAATCAATTCACACGGCAGCAGTATTTAAAAAAAAAGGAAATAGTGAAGAGAAGGAAAATGATAAACAAATATAAATTAAGAGTGCTTACCTTTTGCGGTTGACACAGCAGCGCAGGCGATTTTACCTTTTTTTGAAATCACTGGCGAGGAGGAGCCGCGAGCAGGCGTCGCGAGGAGCAGGGAGGCGTCGCGAGGAGTATCGATGGAGGAGCAGCTGTCGATCGAAGAAATTAGGGTTTCTCTCCAGGCAAATTATCGATGTCGAGGTAAACATTGATTAGTAAAACATCGATGTCGAAGAAATTAGGGTTTCTCTCCAGGCAAATTACCATCTAAATCAATAAGTCGATCATCGTCGAAACTCAGATAGCGACATGGCGACTTGTCGACGACTAGTCGTCGACGTGATAACAATGGGCCCAATCAATTACCATATAATGATAATTATATGGATTTTCTATAACACATGTATACAATAACAACGATGAATAATCAACCATCATCCAAAGTGCATTCTATACTGTATAAGCATCAAATATAAATATTCAACGCTTATAACAGTCTGTCAATCAATCGATCGACATACAACTAACTATTGGGATTAGTGTATGTCATATATCATCCCAATACCCGTGTGGGGTTTCAAACAATCAAACACAGATTTTATTTGTGCAGTTGGGCGATGTGTTTATAAACAAATCGTCCGATTTGTTTATTTTTATTTCATTTTACATACACGTTAAAATTCTATTTTTAACTATAAAATATTTTCAACTATATAAATATTTTATTTCACTTCACATCACAACACACAATCAACTACACATCAAAATCAAACAAACAAGCATACAAGCCGTCCATGGTTTGTGGGCGACGGGTGTCGGGTGCTACTAAACACCGTCTGCATCCTAGTATATATTTTTAACTAGAAAACAAATTAAAAAGGTGAGAAGTTCTCATAGATTAGCTAATCCAATCCCACGACTCTTCTTATGTAGAAATCTTTGCTGTTCTTGCCTCTTGTCACTTTCTTTGCCCGTATTCTCTACATATGTAAAAATCGATTTTTTACTTTGCTATTCAATATATAAAAATCGAATTTTTACTTTGCTATTCAATATATAAAAATCGAATTTTTACTTTGCTATTCAATATATAAAAATCGAATTTTTACTTCGTTATTCAATATATAAAAATCGAATTTTTACTTCGCTATTCAATATATAAAAATCGAATCTTTACTTCGCTATTCAATATATAAAAATCGAATTTTTACTTTGCTATTCAATATATAAAAATCTAACTTTTCTATATAAAATCTCTACATATAAAAATCGCCTTTTTATTTTAAGAGATTACATAGAAAAATCTAATCCTTCTTTGTTTAAAAATCCTGACTTTCTTATGTTTAAAAATCCTCGCTTTCTTTTAAAAATTCTAGCTTTCTTTTATAAAAATTCTCGCTTTTTGTTTTATAAACAATTTATATTTTCTATCTTAAAAAAAACACCTTTTTATTTCAGCATTACATATAATAAATAAATAAAAGAAACTGAAATAAAAATCAATTTTATTTACCTTTCTCTTGTCGAGGGGGGGGGGGCAGTTGGATGCCGTTGACTGAAAAAAAGGGGAAAAGGGCTTGGAGAAGGTAGCGCGCGCTGGCGGTTGGCGTCGATGGGGGAGGTTTGACCTGCGGTGGCGCGCTGCGTGGGCCAAGGTGGCTGCATCGATCCTCGCGGTGGAGCGGTTCTCGATGGACTGAGGTGGCTCGATCTCGAGCTCGCGGTGGAAGGAGACGATGGGGAGGTGGAGGAGGTCGGCCAGGGAGGATGAGGCGCCGTCGATCGAAGGGGAGGGGGAGCGGTCATCGCAGGCGACGGGTCGGAGGGGGTAGCGCGTCAGGTTTTAGTTAGTTTTTTTTTTATTTCTTCTGAGCGATTTGGGGGAGAACAAAGGGGGGCGCTATATATATTTTATATTTAATTCATTTTATTTTTCAAAAAGGAACTTTTTATTTTGACCTCGAAACGAGACCCACCGCCTGTCGTCCCTAGCTAATTACCCCCATTCTGAACACAATGGGATATGTATCGTAAGCTGATTGGATCGTTTCGATCAGTTTTCATCAAAATCAAAATATAACTCTATATATTGAATTTGAACGCGCATTTCATTTTATCGGGGCCACATACTAACTCGAAAAATTCCAGAAAAATATTTTCTAGCTTCGTATTGACGATACAGTCCTAACAAAACTAGTTTCGTCGAATTCTGAGACCGTTTGAAAAATAGCCATTTTCCAGTCGATTAAAATCAACTGAAACTGGTCAAACGCGTTTTCCTTTGCCACGCTCACATGTTGATTCGAAAAATAATGAAATTTGAAACCTAGCAATAATTTGACATCATGGATCCAACGAAAGTGGTTTCGTCGAAATTCGAGGTCGTTTGCAAAATGGCTATTTTTAAGGGCCTGAATTCCATAGCGACTATTCAGAATTTTCAACTGGGCATATCTTTTGATTCCCGCTATGAAATTTCGATTTTTCGGATTCGTTGGAAAGATATTCTCTATTAGATTCTATTATTTTTGGTTTCACTAAAATCCGGTTTATTTTGAATCCTGTACATCCATTTAAATTTTAAAATCGAATTATCGAACTACCGCGCCATTTTCAATTCCTTTTATAAATTAAAATAAATATTTATATTCTATCGTTGATTCAAACGAATATATACGTTCGAATTATATTCAAAATAAATTCTCGTCGATATTATTTAAAATAATTCATTTTAAATAATCAAAATTCGCTAAAATTGCCAAAATAAAAAAAATTTAAACTGGCCCAGATTTCCGGGTTATTACAATCTCCCCCACTTAAAAATTTTCGTCCCCGAAAAGGAACGAAGCTGAAAGTTGTTTAACAATTCAACTCAACTTCCATTATTTTGATTACGGCTTAAGTTCTTCAACTTTTCAGTTTCTAAGAACTTTTCAAAAATTCCAAAAATTTGGCTAACACCTTAAATTTTCGAAAAATTTCGCCATAACCTCCCCTGCACCGGGAGCACGGGAAAATCCCGAAATTGCCATACAGGCCTTCTGATCTCAAAAAGAAAAAGAAAAAGCCAAGCGGCTAGCCAATCGGCTCATAAAATCATCATCACCCAAACAAAACAGTAAATTATAGTAAACATGTACCTATTTGTCGGGCAAACAAATTTTATTCTTCTGCTCTAGCCTCTTTGCTATGACCTGTTCAATGTAAGTACATGTATATGCAAGAAAATGCGACTAATTTTCAATACAGTTCAATATTTGACCAATTTGGTTAAAGGTTCAACATTTAATTATTCAAACAATAATCAAACAACACAACCATCAATCAATTAGTTGGTTATCATTTCAAATGCATAGCTTTGATATATAGTCAAAAATCACATTTTTGATGCCAAATCACAACAATAAGCCCTATCTAGTTTCGGTTCTCACACCAGTCAATAGGAAATATATAGAAATCTCACTTTCGTAACTCGAAAATAAATACTGGCGATGGTGCCCCGTTACCAGAATTATCCCCGGGCACTAGAGTGCGATTCTATAACTATCCAGTATATTAAAACTTCGAATACACGTTTGCAAGACGTATAGGCAAAATCTTTATATATCGGATTGTCCAAATCAATTTAAAATAAATAATCAAATACGAATAATTGATTTAAATTTTCAAAACAAAATTGTTTTTCTTTTTATATTTCAAAAATATAATCTTCACACTCGTTCTAGGACGCTACTGATCCCATCTATAACGAGTCATTCTAATTGGATATTACTAATCAAATATCTGATGAATTCTTTCGTATGGTTCTAATGTGTCTTGTTCTTTAGCTCTGTAAACCAAAGCTCTGATACCACGCTGAAACAACCCGAACTTCCTTGGTCTCCGAAGAGAAGAGAAAGAACGAATGGTTTTGAGAACACGACAAAATAGAACGCAAACGGAAGAACATTTCATTGTTATTACAACAATTCCATTAGAATATAAGAATATACAGAGTATAAATGAATATTACACAGAAAATATCAGAGATTACAATAAATTACATAGCAGCGGAAATAATACAAAACACAACTAGAAGGAGATATACAGATACAAAGCTTTCCGGATATCGTTCCAGCTGTAAACCAGGATCCTGTGAATATAAATATGCAAAACCAAAACTACTAGCTGCCCGTGTCAAAATAAGGGCACCTAGAGTTTAGGTTAAAACAATAAACTCCAGGTCAGTCATGGGACTGGTGTGAGAACTTAAACATTTATTAATTTTTTTTAAGTTAGGCAAATTAAGGGACCACGCCGTATAACACGGAACGGGTTTCCACCCAAGAATACCAGTGCATAAAACAAACAGCGCAATGCTAAATAAAGAAAATGAAGCTATTATAAGATCCAGTTCCCATCACACAATGCAACGCAAGCCGAAGGATAGGGTTTTACCTTATAATAGCCAAAGAATGCTTTATACGTTTAAAACAGATTATTTTGATAATACTATAGGTGTATAGTGTATAAAACAACTTCAAATCATAAGTATCAATCATAGACGTCATGGGTACCATATATTATGTCGTCATACTAGTTCTACAATTAAAACCACAAATGTCACGTATTTGGAAATTGGATTTCCATCTATGAACCGAGGCAAAAGATAGTCCTCAACCGATTCGAGACGCTCTAGTCCGCCCCTCAGGAACAGCCGCAACTGCCCCTTGGATCGTCAGGGCCGGTCCACCGATGTGGATTATAATGCCTAAACAATACGTTTCTCCACCATATGGGGTGTAAATGAGCCAATAAATGACTCCATTGGACCCGGATCGTCCGATCAAACCGAGGCACCTCGTAACAGCAACAACCATATAAGTCAAACTCGTCAGGGCGTGTAAAACCACTGACGCCACTTCTAACTAGAAAGAAAACGCATGCCCCCCTGAGGTCCTTCTCCCGTTTGTGGTTCATACCAGGTGTTAAACTCGCGAATCAAACGTTACACAAAGCTATGCCACAAAGGCCTTGCTTTGATCATCAACCACAAGACTTTGCTTTTCAACAGAAGCCTTGATCATTTGCCACTTAGGCATGCCACATAGGCAATTCATTCCATGCGATGGATATCCGCCAATATATAACCCCTGAGCTCGTACGTCTCAGAGAAGGGCGTTAAGCAAGAGAATAAATTCTCCGCCGCCAAATAGATATATATTTAATAGAAATCAATCACACAGATTGAAATCCGATGCCAGACACACAGTCCATTTACAAGTCCGTTCTGGGTCTGAACGAAACCAGAGGCACCTAAGTACCCCACATATCCATCGATCTCCAAGTACGTCTGGACGATCACCAACTGTTTCCATCTTCTTGGGTGTACATCCCAATCAAGATCATCAGTAATCACCCAAACGACGTGAAGACCTCCGGTCTTCGACCACCGTCTTCATCTTCGACTTATCGTCGTATCAGTTATTCAGAATGGGATAAACCCGGTCTTTCCGAATAACTCGCGTATATTATAAACAAGTGTTACACAAACCCAACATACGCCTCATTCCAATTCATCAGTCACTAACCGTAAATTAATCAAGAGAATAATCCCCTAAATATTAATCCCGAAGGCCGAAACCAACATCAGATCAATACCCAGGAAATAACCCTGCTTAGCTAACCGACAGTTAGTTTCTAAATTTCACATTCATGGGGAAAGGTTCCCATAAATTTTATCAAAGATAAATTCCTTGAATTTATTCTTTAATCTTCTTTTGAATATCAATTCAAACTAGTCGGGATTAGCGAACCTCACCGAAGTAATCATTTGTTTTAATTTCCCAATCCCAACCTATTCATCCCATGAAATAAAACTGGTAATACTTCATATCTAACACCACGGTGTTATCGGTAAATTCAATTACCATTTCACGTTCAAATCTAATTAAAGATTTAACTATCGCCTGGAGCAAAACTGGTGATACTCCATTCTCGATTATTTCAATCTAATTAAAGATTCATTAAAACTCCACTTAGTTTTAATCTGTGACTGGGTGAAAGAATCAGTGTCATTTAAAACACGGTTCACGATAAACCCAAAATCACATTTCATTCAGTCCCTAACCGTGAATTAGCAAGTGAGCAGTTCCCTAAGTATTAACCTCGAAGGCCGAAACCAACATCAGATCAATACCCCAGAAACCATTCAACTCAACTAATCCCCAGTTAGTTTCTGAATTTTCTTAACTCCTTTGGGTCTAAGAACAGTATTATTGAAGATACCGTTCACGACAACCTAAATTCACCTTTCGTTAATTATCGGGTTAAAGAACAAGTGTTATTTAAAACACTGTTCACGATAAACCCAAAAATCAATATCCATTCAATTCCAATTAAATATTATTTAATTGGTACACTTCATTAAATCTAAATAAAAAGATTTAATCTTTTCTCAATTGGGTTCAAGAACAGTGTTAATGAAGACACCATTCACGACAAACCCAAATCACATTTAATATTAAATACAAGGCTCTGAATAGAAAATATATCGGTTTATATTCAATATCAAATTCTACGACCAACAAATATCGTATTGGAAATAACGATATATATATCTATATCTTTCAAATTCCATAACAATATCTGTATCATCACGAAATCCAATATCGAAATATTTCGAAGACAATTTCGATTCAAATCCATTCCAATATAATTATTGGAAATTCTGGTTATTTTCAAAACCATTTCAAATCCAATTTATTTATTTAAAAATAAATAGAATTATAATTCTAGTTCAAAACTAGTTCATTTCGATAAAAATCTATTTTTATCTTTTCAAATATGGAGTTTTTCATCCCAATTCTTCTCAAATCATTTCTTATGATTTTACACACATTATTACTATTTTTAGTAATTTTATCAAGGCCCGTACAGTCGATTTCCATCAACGGCCATCGAACTGCACTTATATCGACCTTTTCCAAATTTGATTTGGACATAATTCCAAATCCAACCGTTAGATTTCTAATTTCTAATATTCCTTAGAAAGCTCTTTTCGATACGAACCCAACAGTTCCAGTTTTAGGAGAATCCGACGGTCGGATCTCCCGCAATATCCATTCGAAGTCAATGGTCGAAATTCGCGAACTGCCGCGGCGCGACGCGTTCTATTCAGGCCATTATATTATATATATAATATATACTTCGTCGATTTCCTTTCGAAACGAATTTTATAAATCGTTTTAAATTCATTTTCAAAATGGTTTCAACTTCATATTCAATTTCAAATCAAAATTGAATATTCCAATATAAATTCGTTTTAAATTCATTTCAAATCGATTTCAATTCAAATTGATTTCTAATTCAATTTCAGTTCGTTTTCAATTCAATTTAATTTCAAATTCGAATTCATTTATATTCAATTTCAATTCGAATTCATTTCTTTTCGAAATATCAGATTTTGAAATCACTTTCGATATTCATTATAGAATGAATAAAATCGATATAAATATCGTTCACGTCAAAATGACGTCAATCTAATCAACACGGCTTCATATATTCCTATTTTCAAATATTCTATTTCAAATATTCTATTTCAAATATTTCCATTTCAAATATTTCTATTTCAAATATTTCTATTTCAAATATTTCTTTTTCAAATATGGAATGAGGCCCAATCAATTACCATATAATGATAATTATATGGATTTTCTACAACACATGTATACAATAACGATGAATAATCAACCATCATACAAAGTGCATTCTATACTGTATAAGCATCAAATATAAATATTCAACGCTTATAACAGTCTGTCAATCAATCGATCGACATACAACTAACTATTGGGATTAGTGTATGTCATATATCATCCCAATACCCGTGTGGGGTTTCAAACAATCAAACATAGATTTTATTTGTGCAGTTGGGCGATGTGTAAAATTTATCGTCCCAATCAATATCAGTCAAATATGTGTATATAAACAAATCGTCCGATTTGTTTATTTTTATTTCATTTTACATACACGTTAAAATTCTATTTTTAACTATAAAATATTTTCAATTATATAAATATTTTATTTCACTTCACATCACAACACACAATCAACTACACATCAAAATCAAACAAACAATCATACAAGCCGTCCATGGTCTGTGGGCGACGGGTGTCGGGTGCTACTAAACACCGTCTGCATCCTAGTATATATTTTTAACTAGAAAACAAATTAAAAAGGTGAGAAGTTCTCACAGATTAGCTAATCCAATCCCACGACTCTTCTTATGTAGAAATCTTTACTGTTCTTGCCTTTTGTCACTTTCTTTGCCCGTACTCTCTACATATGTAAAAATCGAATTTTTACTTTGCTATTCAATATATAAAAATCGAATTTTTACTTTGCTATTCAATATATAAAAATCGAATTTTTACTTTGCTATTCAATATATATAAATCGAATTTTTACTTCGCTATTCAATATATAAAAATCGAATTTTTACTTCGCTATTCAATATATAAAAATCGAATTTTTACTTTGCTATTCAATATATAAAAATCTAACTTTTCTATATAAAATCTCTACATATAAAAATCGCCTTTTTATTTTAAGAGATTACATAGAAAAATCTAATCCTTCTTTGTTTAAAAATCCTGACTTTCTTATGTTTAAAAATCCTCGCTTTCTTTTAAAAATTCTAGCTTTCTTTTATAAAAATTCTCGCTTTTTGTTTTATAAACTATTTATACTTTCTATCTTAAAAAAACACCTTTTTATTTCAGCATTACATATAATAAATAAATCAAAGAAACTGAAATAAAAATCAATTTTATTTACCTTTCTCTTGTCGAGGGGGGGCAGTTCGATGCCGTTGACTGAAAAAAAAGGGGAAAAGGGCTTGGAGAGGGTAGCGCGCGCTGGCGGTTGGCGTCGATGGGGGAAGTCTGACCAGCGGTGGCGTGCTGCGTGGGCCAAGGTGGCTGCATCGATCCTCGCGGTGGAGTGGTTCTCGATGGACTGAGGTGGCTCGATCTCGAGCTCGCTGTGGAAGGAGACGATGGGGAGGTGGAGGAGGTCGGCCAGGGAGGATGAGACGCCGTCGATCGAAGGGGAGGGGGAGCGGTCATCGCAGGCGACAGGTTAGGGGGGTAGCGCGTCAGGTTTTAGTTAGGTTTTTTTTATTTCTTCTGAGCGATTTGCGGGAGAACAAAGGGGGGGCTATATATATTTTATATTTAATTCATTTTATTTTTCAAAAAGCAACCTTTTATTTTGACCTCGAAACGAGACCCACCGCCTGTCGTCCCTAGCTAATTACCCTCATTCCGAACACAATGGGATATGTATCGTAAGCTGATTCGATCGTTTCGATCAGTTTTCATCAAAATCAAAATATAACTCTATATATTGAATTTGAACGCGCATTTCATTTTATTGGGGCCACATACTAACTCGAAAAATTCCTGAAAAATATTTTCTAGCTTCGTATTGACGATACAGTCCTATCAAAACTAGTTTCATCGAATTCTGAGACCGCTTGAAAAATGGCTATTTTCAAGTCGATTAAAATCAACTAGAACTGGTCAAACGTGTTTTCCTTTGCCACGCTCACATATTGATTCGAAATATAATGAAATTTGAAACCTAGCAATAATTTGACATCACGGATCCAACGAAAGCGGTTTCGTCGAAATCCGAGGTCGTTTGCAAAATGGCTATTTTTAAAGGCCTGAATTCCATAGCGACTATTCAGAATTTTCAACTGGGCATATCTTTTGATTTCCGCTATGAAATTTCGATTTTTTGGATTCGTTGGAAAGATATTCTCTATTAGATTCTATTATTTTTGGTTTCACTAAAATCCGGTTTATTTTGAATCCTGTACATCCATTTGAATTTTGAAATCGAATTATCGAACTACCGCGCCATTTTGAATTCCTTTTATAAATTAAAATAAATATTTATATTCTATCGTCGATTCAAACGAATATATACGTTCGAATTGTATTCAAAATAAATTCTCGTCGATATTATTTAAAATAATTCATTTTAAATAATCAAAATTCGCTAAAATTGCCAAAATAAATTTTTTTAAACTGGCCCAGATTTCCGGGTTATTACAAAAATTGGAGACCTTACACTAGTCCTTCGGTTGAAATAGATACTAGATCTCAAAACCATGTATTAAAGTTTAAAAATCAGAATTTCATTGGCAAATCTGTACCTTCTTTGGTCATAAATTAGTGAAAATATTTTTTTTCCATCAATAATGGTAAATCAAAATTTATTTTACCAGTCTAATAATTAAACAACAAATGTAAAACAAATCATATAAACTAGTTAAGTTCAACTGAGAAGCATGGTTAGTATTAAAGAGACACCAAACACTAAGGAAAGGAAAATGAAAGGAGAATCAAGTTGAACGAAACAGCCAGATTTTCATTGTTCTGTTTTAATTTCAATGGATATCGAAACCAAATCGAACTGAAATTTAGATTCAACAGAAAAAGTAGAGGAGCCAGACCTCAAGTTACAAAAGAGTCATTAAAAAGGGGATTTCAATTATATGATTGGTCAAAGCAAAGTTGCCAGACCTTTTTTTTCCTTCTTAGATGTTTGCGAAGCAGAAGAGTTCTGCTCTTCATTGTGTCGATATTGCTCTATTTCCATTATTCCTGCATAAAAGAGATTTTAATATTTAGTTTTATGAATGATTATATGATAGGCAACAGCATGTCAAGTTGACAGATATTTTGAGATTTAACTATGAAAGGGGAAAAAATTAACTGTATTGAGTTAAATATATACAATTAGGATGAACCAATATCAACTCAATTAGTCTGAAAACACTGACATAATAATATTTGATTTATAATAGTAATGATCCGTCCTATTTCATTCAACCCTGGAAATATAGTGTAAAATGGTATTTCATTAAAACCTGGAAATATATGTACATAGGGACATACACATACATATGCACATAAATGTGTATGAGGAGGGATCTTATTTCAGTATTCTTATCCCCAATACATATGTTCCGTGACTAAAAATAATGTATGATTCCATGAAATTAATTACATATCACAAATTCGATTTGTTGAATATATATTCGATACACAATCCCAAAGTGAAAATAGATATTCAGTCCAACTTCTCAACGAGAAGGTACTGCAGCATGGAAAAATAAAAAATTATTGATTAAGAAGAGTATTTTGCAGGAAAATTCATGTTAAAACAAATGGCGGAAAGCAGCGACTTCTCAAGGCATGTTATTATCAAAACTGGGAAGAAGAATGTGCTGAAATCAACTGGTTGAATATGAAATATCTGTTGATAGTGACCAGCCGGGTTAAGATGGTTGCAGCCATGAACATAACATGGTTGCATGTAGACAAAACGATGTAGCAGTTTTTCATAGTGACCATGTTAATATGTAGTTTTTTCAAACTGCTACAAATTTCCTAAAAAACAGTTTTTGGAGAATTTACTGCGAAAGGGTAGTAATATAACAAAGTATTATATAATTGCATTACACTGTAAGGAGGCATGCTACTTGTAGCTTTATTTTCAGCAGAAAATGGATTATAATACAGAGATTAAACGAGTAAAAAGTTATTTGCATGTAGCACGTTCTAACTCTGCCCAATATTGAAAAAGGATACTGCTTCTTAAGTCTTTCTTAAAGCTAGCCCAGATCTTCATTAGCAGATAGATTAAATAATCAATGTGACCAATTTTGTACAAACCTGGACAAAGGTAAAATGCTGGATGAATCAACTTGGTTATTATGGCTCATTCCTGCGGAGAAAGAAAAAACAGTTAAACCCGGAATAAAAAATATAAAGGCAATGAAAATAGAATGTACATAAATTTAGCAAATTACAAAGATTAACTTTACCAGAATTGATCACCCAGACTGGAATGGCATCTAAATCCTCGGCCAACTGCAATAGAGTTACGCAAATAAAAACTAGTTGTTAAAAAATCTGTAAGAACCCGTAACTTCCCCGTGAAGGAAAGCACGAATACTTTGAGAACAACACACAAATGAGCGCATACGGAAGAACATTTCATTGTTATTACAACAATTCCATCAGATACAAGAATATACAGAGTAAAAATGAATAAATTACATTCGACAAATATCAGAGATTTAAATTACATTTAAATACATCGCAGCGGAAAATAATACAAAAGCACAACTGAAAGTGATACACGGATACAGAGCTTTCCGAGCATCGTTCCAGCTGTTAATCAGGACCCTGTGAATATAAATCTGCAAAACCAAAACTACTAGCTGCCCGTGCGGAAAATAGGGGCACCCAGAGTTTAGGTTAAAACAATAAACTCCAGGTCAGTCATGGGACTGGTGTGAGAACTAAAACAGTTATTAATATTGGTTTTAAAGTTAGGTAAATCAAGGGACCACGCCGTATAACACGGAACGGGTTTCCTCCCAAGGATACCAGTGCATAGAACAAATAGCGCAATGCTAAATAAAGAAAAATGAAGCTGTTATAAGACCTAGGTCCCATCACACAATGCAACGCAAGCCGGAGGATAGGGTTTTTACCTTATAACAGCCAAAGCATGCTTGATACGTTTAAAACACATTATTTGATACTATTATAGGTGTATAGTGTCAAAACAATTTCAATCATAAGTATCAATCATAGGCGGCATAGCTACCATCTACTATGTCGCCATACTAGGCTCTACAAATAAAACTGAAACACACGTATTGGAAATTGGATTCCATCATGAGCCGAGGCAAGGGGCAAGCTCCTCTCCGCGTTCGAGACACTCTAGCAAATGCCTCAGGACCCCACTATGATCCTTGGAATCGGCTGGGCCGGTCCTCACTTACTTTTGAGGATTAGTTATTCCTGAACACACGTTTCCCGGTCCTTACAGACCTATATCCGAGGTGCCTCGTATCCAACAACCAAACAGGTGAAAAGTATATAAATGTCAGGGCTGGTAGGTCACTGACACCACCCTAGCTAGAAAGAAACGTCGTGCTCTCCCAGCGGTCCATCTCCCGTTTTTGACTCATACCGAGGTGTGAGGCTCGCGAATTCACGCTATACACAAAGCTACGCCACACAGGCCATGCTTTGATCATCAACCACAAGACTTTGCTTTTCAACAGAAGCCCTGATCAATTGCCACTTACGCGTGCCACATTGGCAATTCACTCCATGCGACTGATGTCCATCGATATACAACCTCTGAGCTCGTATGTCTCAGAGAAGGGCGTTAAGCAAGAGAATAAATTCTCTGCCGCCAAACAGATGTATATTTAATAGAGATCAATCAACACAGAATAAAATCCAATGTCAGACACACAATCCATTTACAAGTTCGTCCTGGGTCTGAACGAAACCGGAGGCACTTTCCTCGCATATCCATCCATCTCCAAGTACGTCTGGACAATCACCAACTGTTTCCCTCATCTTGGGTGTACAGCCCAATCAAGATCATCAGTAATCACCCAAACGATGTGAAGACTTCCGGTCTTCAACCACCGTCTTCATTTTCGACATCTCGTCGAATCGGTAATTCAGAATGGGTATAAACCCGGCCTTTCTGAATAACCCACGTATATGATAAACGAATGTTACACAAACACAACAAACGCCCCATTCCAATTCAGAATATTCTTTTATTCACAAAATCACATTCTTAGGGAAAGGTTCCCATTAATTTTATCAAAGATAAATTCTTCTAAATTTATTCTTTAATCTTCCTTTGGATATCATTTCAAACTAGTCGGGATTAACGAACCACACCGAAGTAATTATTCAGTTTATTTCCCAATCCCAACCTATATATCCTATGGAGAAAACTGGTAATACTCCATATCTAACACCACGGTGTTATCGGTAAAATTAATTACATTTCACGTTCAAATCTAATTAAAGATTTAACTATCGCTTTGGAGCAAAACTGGTGGTACTCCATTCTCGATCACCTTTCAGATTTGATAATTTAAATTATCAATTCACATTTTTTATCTAATTAAAGATTCATTAAAACTCCACTTAGTTTTAATCTTCTCAAAAATCAATATCTTGCCTTTAACTGGGTTAAAGAACCAATGTCATCTAAAACACGATTCACGATAAACCCAAATCACATTTGATATTAAATACAAGGCTCTGAATAGAAAATATATCGGCTTATATTCAATATCAAATTCTGAAACCAACATATATCGTATTGGAAATAACGATATTAAATATATCTTTCAAATTCCCATAACAATATCTGTATAGTCACGAAATCCAACATCGAAATATTCCGAAGATAATTTCGATTCAGCTCCAGTCCAATCCACGTTTTGGGAATATTGATTACCTTTAAAATCACTTTCAAATTCAATTTATTTATTTTAAAAATAAATTGATTTCAATTCTAGTTCAAAACTAGTTCATTTCGATAAAAATCTATTTTTACCTTCTAATGTGGAATTTTCCAGCCCAATTCTTTCCAATTCACATATTATAATTTTACACAAATTATAGATATTTTTAATAATTTTATCAAGGCCCGTACAGTCGATTTCCATCAACGACCATCGAACTGCACTTACAGCGACCTTTTCTGAAATTGATTTGGATATAATTCCAAATCTAACCGTTGGATTTCAGATTTCTAATATTCATTGGAAAGCTCTTTTCGATTCGAACCCAATGGTTCCGGTTTTAGGAGAATCCGACGGTTGGATCTCCCGCAATGTCCGTTTGAAATAAATGGTCGAAATTCACGAACTGCCGCGGCGCGGCGTGTTCTATTCAGGCCATTATATTATATATATAATATATATATAATATATATTTCGTCGATTTCTATTTAAAACGAATTTTATAAATCGTTTTAAAATCGTTTCAAAAGCAATTTCAACTTTCTTTTCAATTCAAATCAAAATTGAATTCTTATTTATAAATTCGTTTTAAAATTCATTTCTATTCAATTCAAATTTTAATTCAATTTGAATTCATTTCAATTCACTTTCAATTCAATTTCAATTTGTTTTCAATTCAATTCATTTCGAAATCATTTTCAATTCAATTCATTTCGAAATCGTTTTCAATTCAATTCATTTCGAAATCGTTTTCAATTCAATTCATTTCGAAATCGTTTTCAATTCAATTCATTTCGAAATCGTTTTCAATTCAATTCATTTCGAAATCGTTTTCAATTCAATTCATTTCGAAATCGTTTTCAATTCAGTTCATTTCGAAATCGTTCTCAATTCAATTCGTTTCGAAATCGTTTTCAATTCAATTCGTTTCGAAATCATTTTCAATTCAATTCGTTTCGAAATCGTTTTCAATTCAATTCATTTCGAAATCGTTTTCAATTCAATTCATTTCGAAATCGTTTTCAATTCAATTCATTTCGAAATCGTTTTCAATTCAATTCATTTCAAATTTCAATTTCAAAATATTTAATTTCGAAATCACTTTTCAATATTCATTATACAACGAATAAGATCGATATAAATATCGTTCACGTCAAAATGGCGCAAAACTAATCAACACGGCTTTATATTTTTCACAACTACTTTATTTTATTCAACAAATGAATATTCATCCCATTCAACACATGAATCTATATTTTTTTCAACCCACGACTAATCTCAACCCATGAGTACTGTCAACACATCACTATTTTTGTTATGTAAAATATTTTATAAAACTATGGTATCTATCGTTTGATTTTCAATTAGACTTCTACTGGGAAGTAGTTCTAATTTTAAATATGATAAAGATGTAAATTTTTATTATATAAAATATTTCACTCAACACATGAACATCGTCAACACATGACTATTTTTATATTCAACACATGAATTTTCCTTTATAATATTCATTATTTTCCCGATTGGAATGAGGCCCAATCAATCACCATATAATGATAATTATACGGATTCCATACAACAAATGTATATAATAGCAATAATAAACAATCAACCATCATCCAAAGTGCACCACACTGTATAAGCATCAAATATAGATATCTAACGCTTATAACAGCCTGTCAATCAATCGATCGACATATTTAATCAATCAGGATGAGTGAACTTCAAATTTCATCCCAACACCCGTGTGGGGTTTCAAACAATCAAACACAGATTTTATTTGTGCAGTTGGGCGACGTGTAAAATTTATCGACCCAATCGATATCAGTCAAATCAGTGTATATAAACAAATCGGCCGATTTGTTTATAAATATTCATTTATCCATTTTCACGTTAAAAATTATATTTTTAACGATAAAACATTTTATTTTAACACCTGAATTTCTATTCAGTTCATTTATTCAATAAAATGATATTTTTATTTTTCTAACATATTTTAGAAAATTTCGGCGGCATAACGGCACGATACTAGAAACGGGACGAGGCCTAGCCTTATCCCCGGTCTAGTGAAGGCCCACGCAATTCACACATCAATCAAATCACTTTCGTTATGCAAACCACAAAATTTGGAGTAAGAGTCTAACCTAGCCTTACTCCTTCGCCTTATAACGGCGCACGTCTAATCCTAACCCATTTATCGATTCGATTTTCCACACCACAAACCACATTCAAACCAATATCGCAATCAATCACCAAACAGCCAAACAAACAAGTCCATGGTCTGTGGACGATTGTGTCGGGTGCTACTAAACACCGTCTGCATCCTAGTATATATATATATATAACTAGAAAATAAATTGAAGAGTGAGAAATTCTCACCGAAAGCTATCCAATACCACGACACTCCTATTGTAGAGATCTTCGTCGTTCTCGCCTTTTCTTCTCCTTTGTTGCCCGTAGCCACTACATATAGAAATCACACATTTTTATATTTCGATGTATTTAAAATAAAAATCACATTTTTATTTATTCACTTTCAATTTAAAAATCATATTTTTATAATCACTTCATATATTTAAAAATCGAATTTTTACTATGCTATTCAATATATAAAAATCATATTTCCTTACCGCTAATATATAGATAAAAATTCTATTTTTATAACGCTATTCTCTATATAAAGATTTCGCCTTTTCAAAAATATAGATTTCATCATTATAAAAATCATCACTTTACTTCAACGTATATAAAATAAAAATCAGATTTTTATTTCGCTACATATACAAAGATGATATTTTTATGTTCTCTATCCTATAAAGATTATATTTTTAATACTTTAAAAATATAAAAATCATATTTTTAATACTTTAAAAATATAAAAATCATATTTTTAATATTTCTATATAGTAAAGATCATATTTTTAATACTTTAAAAATATAAAAATCATATTTTGATTATCTTCCTTATATGAAAATTATATTTTTACTTCACTACTCATCTCAAAATATCGTCTTTTATGTTTTAAAGATATAGTCTTTTCATTTTAAAAAAACTAATCTTTTATATTTTAAAAATCAAATCTTTTTTTTAATTTAAAAATCCTAATCTGAAAAATAAATAATAAAGTAATTAAAGTACATAAATAAAAACAAAATTAACATGAAAAAAAAACTTACAGTGTTTTTTTTAAGAGGGAGGGGGTTTCTCGCAGCGGAAGTGTGGTGGGCCCTCCAGCAGGCGTCGGAGGTGGAGCGGAAAAGGGGGGGTTTGCGGCTGTCGATTGAAGAGGAGAGGGGGGAGGAGAAGGGGCGGCGCGGTGGTTGTTCGCAGAGGGAAGGGGGGTCGCGGGGTTCTGGGTTTTTGGGTTCGTCGGGCTTCAGGGGGGGGGGCTGCTGCGGCTAGGAGGCGTCGCGGTTCATCGGGGAGGGGCGGCGGCGGCTTCCCTCCCCCCGTCGCTCTCGTTTTTATTTTTTTTTTATTTTTTTTTGAATCGAACGAATGATAGAAGGGGGGGCAGAACGAGATTAAAGGGGGGAGAGTTTTATTTTTTTTTATTTTTATTTTTTTTTAATTTAAAAAGTTGACTTTTACAAACGGACTCGAAACGAGGCCCACCGCCTGTCGTCCATATCGTTTTACCCCCATTCCGAACACAATGGGATATGTATCGTAGGTTGATTTGATCGTTTGAATCAGTTTCCGTTAAATTTACATTTAAATCGCTATATTGAATTTGAACGTACATTTCAAATCACTGGGGTCACATACTAACTAGAAAAATTTCAGAAAAATATTTTCTAGCTTCGTATTGACGATACGGTCCTAACAAAACTAGTTTCGTCGAATTCTGAGACCGTTGGAAAAATGGCCAATTTCCAGTCGATTAAAATCAACTCAGACTGGTCAAACGCGTTTTCCTTTGCCACGCTCACATATTGATTCGAAAAATTATGAAATTTGGAACCTAGCAATAACTTGACATCACGGACCCAACAAAAGTGGTTTCGTCGAAATCCGAGGTCGTTTGCAAAATGTCCATTTTTAAGGGCCTGAATTCCATAGCGACTATTCAGAATTTTCAACTGGACATATCTTTTTATTCTCACTATGAAAATTTGATCATCCGGATTCGTTGGAAAGATATTATCGAATAGGTTCTATTATTTTTGGTTTCACTAAAATCCGGATTGTTATGCACCCGGTACATATAATTGAAGTTTGAAATCGAATTATCGAACTACCGCGCCATTTTCAATTTTTTTTATAAATATATATAAATATTTATATTCAAACGACGACGTGTATAAATATATACGTCGAATTATATTTAAAATAAATTTTCTCGTCGATATTATTTAAAATAATTCATTTTAAATATTCAAAATTCGTCAAAATTGCCAAAATAAAAATTTTAAACTGGCCCAGATTTTGCGGGTTATTACAATCTCCCCCACTTAAAACTTTTCGTCCCCGAAAAGGAACGAAGTCGAAAGTGGTTTGATTAATTAACTCTACATTCGGTCTGGCTTCTATTCTCCAACTTTTCAGTTTATGAGAATTTCCAAATTCTTCAAAAATTTGGCTAACACCCTAAATTTTCGAAAAAATTTCGCCATAACCTCCCCTGCACCGGGAGCATCGGGGAATTTCAAATAGCTTCCCCGGTCCTTCAGATCTCAAAAAGAAAAAGAAAAAGCCAAGCGGCTAGCCAATAGGCTCATAAAATCATCATCACCCAAACAAAACAGTAAATTATGTAGTAAACATGTACCTATTTGTCGGGCAAACAAATTTTATTCTCTGCTCTAGCCTCCTTGCTATGACCTGTTCAATGTAAGTATATGTATATGCAAGCAAATGCGACCAATTATCAATACAATTCAATATTCGATTCGATTAGGCATAATGGTTCAAAATTAGCAAACAAATAAACAAACAACACAAACATCAATCAATTAGTGAATTAGAGTTTCAAATTCATAATTTTACTACATATAAAGAAAATCATGTTTTGATGCCAATTCACAACAATGTATTCTAACTATATAAGTTTTGGTTCTCACACCAGCCTAATGGAAATATATAGAAGTCACACCTTCGAAATACGAACATAAATACTGATGATGTGGCCACATCATCAGAATTATCCCCGGGTGTCTTGAATGTGATTCTATATCTATCCAGTATATTAAAACTTCGACTATACGTTCATGACGCGTATACGCGAAATCTATATATACTCGATTGCCCATATTCAAAATAAATAAATATTCAAATACGTATAAAACGATTTAAATTTTAAAACAAAATTTTTTTCATTTGAAAAAATATACTCTTTACACTCGTTCTAGGATACTACTGATCCTATCTCTAACGAGTAATTCTAATTGGATGTTGCTAATCCAATATCTGATGAATTCTTTCGTATGGTTCTAATGTGTCTTGTTCTCGAGCTCTGTAAACCAAAGCTCTGATACCAACTGTAAGAACCCGTAACTTCCCCGTGAAGGAAAGCACAAATACTTTGAGAACAACACACAAATGAGCGCATACGGAAGAACATTTCATTGTTATTACAACAATTCCATCAGATACAAGAATATACAGAGTAAAAATGAATAAATTACATTCGACAAATATCAGAGATTTAAATTACATTTAAATACATCGCAGCGGAAAATAATACAAAAGCACAACTGAAAGTGATACACGGATACAGAGCTTTCCGAGCATCGTTCCAGCTGTTAATCAGGACCCTGTGAATATAAATCTGCAAAACCAAAACTACTAGCTGCCCGTGCGGAAAATAGGGGCACCCAGAGTTTAGGTTAAAACAATAAACTCCAGGTCAGTCATGGGACTGGTGTGAGAACTAAAACAGTTATTAATATTGGTTTTAAAGTTAGGTAAATCAAGGGACCACGCCGTATAACACGGAACGGGTTTCCTCCCAAGGATACCAGTGCATAGAACAAATAGCGCAATGCTAAATAAAGAAAAATGAAGCTGTTATAAGACCCAGGTCCCATCACACAATGCAACGCAAGCCGGAGGATAGGGTTTTTACCTTATAACAGCCAAAGCATTCTTGATACGTTTAAAACACATTATTTGATACTATTATAGGTGTATAGTGTCAAAACAATTTCAATCATAAGTATCAATCATAGGCGGCATAGCTACCATCTACTATGTCGCCATACTGGGCTCTACAAATAAAACCGAAACACACGTATTGGAAATTGGATTCCATCATGAGCCGAGGCAAGGGGCAAGCTCCTCTCCGCGTTCGAGACACTCTAGCAAATGCCTCAGGACCCCACTATGATCCTTGGAATCAGCTGGGCCGGTCCTCTCTTACTTTTGAGGATTAGTTATTCCTGAACACACGTTTCCCGGTCCTTACAGACCTATATCCGAGGCGCCTCGTATCCAACAACCACACAGGTGAAAAGTATATAAATGTCAGGGCTGGTAGGTCACTGACACCACCCTAGCTAGAAAGAAACGTCGTGCTCTCCCAGCGGTCCATCTCCCGTTTTTGACTCATACCGAGGTGTGAGGCTCGCGAATTCACGCTATACACAAAGCTACGCCACACAGGCCGTGCTTTGATCATCAACCACAAGACTTTGCTTTTCAACAGAAGCCCTGATCAATTGCCACTTACGCGTGCCACATTGGCAATTCACTCCATGCGACTGATGTCCATCGATATACAACCTCTGAGCTCGTATGTCTCAGAGAAGGGCGTTAAGCAAGAGAATAAATTCTCTGCCGCCAAACAGATGTATATTTAATAGAGATCAATCAACACAGAATAAAATCCAATGTCAGACACACAATCCATTTACAAGTTCGTTCTGGGTCTGAACAAAACCGGAGGCACTTTCCTCGCATATCCATCCATCTCCAAGTACGTCTGGACAATCACCAACTGTTTCCCTCATCTTGGGTGTACAGCCCAATCAAGATCATCAGTAATCACCCAAACGATGTGAAGACTTCCGGTCTTCAACCACCGTCTTCATCTTCGACATCTCGTCGAATCGGTTATTCAGAATGGGTATAAACCCGGCCTTTCTGAATAACCCACGTATATGATAAACGAATGTTACACAAACACAACAAACGCCCCATTCCAATTCAGAATATTCTTTTATTCACAAAATCACATTCTTAGGGAAAGGTTCCCATTAATTTTATCAAAGATAAATTCTTCTAAATTTATTCTTTAATCTTCCTTTGGATATCATTTCAAACTAGTCGGGATTAACGAACCACACCGAAGTAATTATTTAGTTTATTTCCCAATCCCAACCTATATATCCTATGGAGAAAACTGGTAATACTCCATATCTAACACCACGGTGTTATCGGTAAAATTAATTACCATTTCACGTTCAATTCTAATTAAAGATTTAACTATCGCTTTGGAGCAAAACTGGTGGTACTCCATTCTCGATCACCTTTCAGATTTGATAATTTAAATTATCAATTCACATTTTTTATCTAATTAAAGATTCATTAAAACTCCACTTAGTTTTAATCTTCTCAAAAATCAATATCTTGCCTTTAACTGGGTTAAAGAACCAATGTCATCTAAAACACGATTCACGATAAACCCAAATCACATTTGATATTAAATACAAGGCTCTGAATAGAAAATATATCGGCTTATATTCAATATCAAATTCTGAAACCAACATATATCGTATTGGAAATAACGATATTAAATATATCTTTCAAATTCCCATAACAATATCTGTATAGTCACGAAATCCAACATCGAAATATTCCGAAGATAATTTCGATTCAGCTCCAGTCCAATCCACATTTTGGGAATATTGATTACCTTTAAAATCACTTTCAAATTCAATTTATTTATTTTAAAAATAAATTGATTTCAATTCTAGTTCAAAACTAGTTCATTTCGATAAAAATCTATTTTTACCATCTAATGTGGAATTTTCCAGCCCAATTCTTTCCAATTCACATATTATAATTTTACACAAATTATAGATATTTTTAATAATTTTATCAAGGCCCGTACAGTCGATTTCCATCAACGGCCATCGAACTGCACTTACAGCGACCTTTTCTGAAATTGATTTGGATATAATTCCAAATCTAACTGTTGGATTTCAGATTTCTAATATTCATTGGAAAGCTCTTTTCGATACGAACCCAATGGTTCCGGTTTTAGGAGAATCCGACGGTCGGATCTCCCGCAATGTCCGTTTGAAATAAATGGTCGAAATTCACGAACTGCCGCGGCGCGGCGTGTTCTATTCAGGCCATTATATTATATATATAATATATATATAATATATATTTCGTCGATTTCTATTTAAAACGAATTTTATAAATCGTTTTAAAATCGTTTCAAAAGCAATTTCAACTTTCTTTTCAATTCAAATCAAAATTGAATTCTTCTTTATAAATTCGTTTTAAAATTCATTTCTATTCAATTCAAATTTTAATTCAATTTGAATTCATTTCAATTCACTTTCAATTCAATTTGAATTCGTTTTCAATTCAATTCATTTCGAAATCGTTTTCAATTCAATTCATTTCGAAATCGTTTTCAATTCAATTCATTTCGAAATCGTTTTCAATTCAATTCATTTCGAAATCGTTTTCAATTCAATTCATTTCGAAATCGTTTTCAATTCAATTCATTTCGAAATCGTTTTCAATTCAATTCATTTCGAAATCGTTTTCAATTCAATTCGTTTCGAAATCGTTTTCAATTCAATTCATTTCGAAATCGTTTTCAATTCAATTCGTTTCGAAATCGTTTTCAATTCAATTCATTTCGAAATCGTTTTCAATTCAATTCATTTCGAAATCGTTTTCAATTCAATTCATTTCGAAATCGTTTTCAATTCAATTCTTTTCGAAATCATTTTCAATTCAATTCATTTCGAAATCGTTTTCAATTCAATTCATTTCAAATTTCAATTTCAAAATATTTAATTTCGAAATCACTTTTCAATATTCATTATACAACAAATAAGATCGATATAAATATCGTTCACGTCAAAATGGCGCAAAACTAATCAACACGGCTTTATATTTTTCACAACTTCTTTATTTTATTCAACAAATGAATATTCATCCCATTCAACACATGAATCTATATTTTTTTCAACCCACGACTAATCTCAACCCATGAGTACTGTCAACACATCACTATTTTTGTTATGTAAAATATTTTATAAAACTATGGTATCTATCGTTTGATTTTCAATTAGACTTCTACTGGGAAGTAGTTCTAATTTTAAATATGATAAAGATGTAAATTTTTATTATATAAAATATTTCACTCAACACATGAACATCGTCAACACATGACTATTTTTATATTCAACACATGAATTTTCCTTTATAATATTCATTATTTTCCCGATTGGAATGAGGCCCAATCAATCACCATATAATGTTAATTATACGGATTCCATACAACACATGTATATAATAGCAATAATAAACAATCAACCATCATCCAAAGTGCACCACACTGTATAAGCATCAAATATAGATATCTAACGCTTATAACAGCCTGTCAATCAATCGATCGACATATTTAATCAATCAGGATGAGTGAACTTCAAATTTCATCCCAACACCCATGTGGGGTTTCAAACAATCAAACACAGATTTTATTTGTGCAGTTGGGCGACGTGTAAAATTTATCGACCCAATCGATATCAGTCAAATCAGTGTATATAAACAAATCGGCCGATTTGTTTATATATATTCATTTATCCATTTTCACGTTAAAAATTATATTTTTAATGATAAAACATTTTATTTTAACACCTGAATTTCTATTCAGTTCATTTATTCAATAAAATGATATTTTTATTTTTCTAACATATTTTAGAAAATTTCGGCGGCATAACGGCACGATACTAGAAACGGGACGAGGCCTAGCCTTATCCCCGGTCTAGTGAAGGCCCACGCCATTCACACATCAATCAAATCACTTTCGTTATGCAAACCACAAAATTTGGAGTAAGAGTCTAACCTAGCCTTACTCCTTCGCCTTATAACGGCGCACGTCTAATCCTAACCCATTTATCGATTCGATTTTCCACACCACAAACCACATTCAAACCAATATCGCAATCAATCACCAAACAGCCAAACAAACAAGTCCATGGTCTGTGGACGATTGTGTCGGGTGCTACTAAACACCGTCTGCATCCTAGTATATATATATATAACTAGAAAATAAATTGAAGAGTGAGAAATTCTCACCGAAAGCTATCCAATACCACGACACTCCTATTGTAGAGATCTTCGTCGTTCTCACCTTTTCTTCTCCTTTGTTGCCCGTAGCCACTACATATAGAAATCACACATTTTTATATTTCGATGTCTTTAAAATAAAAATCACATTTTTATTTATTCACTTTCAATTTAAAAATCATATTTTTATAATCACTTCATATATTTAAAAATCGAATTTTTACTATGCTATTCTATATATAAAAATCATATTTCCTTACCGCTAATATATAGATAAAAATTCTATTTTTATAATGCTATTCTCTATATAAAGATTTCGCCTTATCAAAAATATAGATTTCATCATTATAAAAATCATCACTTTACTTCAACGTATATAAAATAAAAATCAGATTTTTATTTCGCTACATATACAAAGATGATATTTTTATATTCTCTATCCTATAAAGATTATATTTTTAATACTTTAAAAATATAAAAATCATATTTTTAATACTTTAAAAATATAAAAATCATATTTTTAATATTTCTATATAGTAAAGATCATATTTTTAATACTTTAAAAATATAAAAATCATATTTTGATTATCTTCCTTATATGAAAATTATATTTTTACTTCACTACTCATCTCAAAATATCGTCTTTTATGTTTTAAAGATATAGTCTTTTCATTTTAAAAAAACTAATCTTTTATATTTTAAAAATCAAATCTTTTTTTTTATTTAAAAATCCTAATCTGAAAAATAAATAATAAAGTAATTAAAGTACATAAATAAAAACAAAATTAACATGAAAAAAAAACTTACAGTGTTTTTTTTAAGAGGGAGGGGGTTTCTCGCAGCGGAAGTGTGGTGGGCCCTCCAGCAGGCGTCGGAGGTGGAGCGGAAAAGGGGGGTTTGCGGCTGTCGATTGAAGAGGAGAGGGGGGAGGAGAAGGGGCGGCGCGGTGGTTGTTCGCAGAGGGAAGGGGGGTCACGGGGTTCTGGGTTTTTGGGTTCGTCGGGCTTTAGGGGGGGGGGGCTGCTGCGGCTAGGAGGCGTCGCGATTCATCGGGGAGGGGCGGCGGCGGCTTCCCTCCCCCCGTCGCTCTCGTTTTTATTTTTATTTTATTTTATTTTGAATCGAACGAATGATAGAAGGGGAGGGGGGGCAGAACGAGATTAAAGGGGGGAGAGTTTTATTTATTTTTTTTATTTTTATTTTTTTTTTAATTTAAAAAGTTGACTTTTACAAACGGACTCGAAACGAGGCCCACCGCCTGTCGTCCATATCGTTTTACCCCCATTCTGAACACAATGGGATATGTATCGTAGGTTGATTTGATCGTTTGAATCAGTTTCCGTTAAATTTACATTTAAATCGCTATATTGAATTTTAAACGTACATTTCAAATCACTGGGGTCACATACTAACTAGAAAAATTCCAGAAAAATATTTTCTAGCTTCGTATTGACGATACGGTCCTAAAAAAACTTGTTTCGTCGAATTCTGAGACCGTCTGAAAAATGGCCAATTTCCAGTCGATTAAAATCAACTAAGACTGGTCAAACGCGTTTTCCTTTGCCACGCTCACATATTGATTCGAAAAATTATGAAATTTGGAACCTAGCAATAACTTGACATCACGGACCCAACAAAAGTGGTTTCGTCGAAATCCGAGGTCGTTTGCAAAATGTCCATTTTTAAGGGCCTGAATTCCATAGCGACTATTCAGAATTTTCAACTGGACATATCTTTTTATTCTCACTATGAAACTTTGATTATCCGGATTCGTTGGAAAAATATTATCGAATAGGTTCTATTATTTTTGGTTTCACTAAAATCCGGATTGTTATGCACCCGGTACATCCAATTGATGTTTGAAATCGAATTATCGAACTACCGCGCCATTTTCAATTCTTTTTATAAATATATATAAATATTTATATTCAAACGACGACGTGTATAAATATATACGTCGAATTATATTTAAAATAAATTTTCTCGTCGATATTATTTAAAATAATTCATTTTAAATATTCAAAATTCGTCAAAATTGCCAAAATAAAAATTTTAAACTGGCCCAGATTTTGCGGGTTATTACAAAATGTTTATCTAGTGCATTTCCTTTTAGATTACTTGAAGAAATTCAAAATATCCTAGTCCATCATCAGTCCAGTATCTCCAAATATCATTGAAATGACCAGGCCAATTTTCCCATGACCCAATTTTTTGCAGGCATGTACATCAAAATTTGCAGAATGTTAATAGAACTTCTAGTTGAAAGTGATCAATTTATACTATTTGCAGAATTCTAAATTTGATATAAGCTTTCACCCCTTTTATTAATGGTAAATTTATACTTGGGTATAAATATACAGATTGTTTGCACACTCTTTACAGTGGTACAGTGAGTGCAGTTTCCTATAAGTGTGGCTAGCAATAACAATTTTTAAAATAGTCCTAATCTTATAATAAATTATCTGTAGTTATTTGCGGGCATAAATGCAACTCCAAGTTTAAGGCCACCTTCGCTAAAATATAACAAATAAGTGGAAAAAAGAGCAAACCCCTTCAAATGTTTCTGTTGGTATCATCCTAAAAAAGAGCTGAATTGTAACTTTTACACTGCAAATGTTATATGTTATGGATAATTTATCTTGTGAACTGTTCAATCTAAAATTTTAATTTCAAACCTCAAAAGAACCTCGGCACCTCATTACTATTTGATGCAACATATAACATTTTTACAAAGAAGCTGCAACATATAACCTTGAGTGTTGTGTTTTGCTGGTTGATGACCAGTGTTTCCCTCCTTTCTCATGATGACTAAATTTGAGCTTATGGACAATTTAAACAACTTTTTTATTGTATATGAAGCAATGCTCCAAAATAATACCAATATTTTTCTTCAAAGGACATATGGCAGCAAATTTATGTAGTCCTGACACATGCATTTTTAGGTAATTAACTTAGATGCATGCATTTGATAAGACACCTCATTAAAGCTCCAAATACCATTTTACCTTTACGACTGTTAAATTTTTAAGTGAAATCCCATAACATTAGAGTAACTTGCAAAATAATAACTTAATAAAAAGGGCAGCTCACAATATGAATTGAGTACACAAACAATAGTATTTATGTTAAGTACAAGCTATAAACTCACCTCTTTGCCATTATAATTGCATACGATGGTATTTGTCATGCCCAGTTAGCAGATAATGATTTAATTCTTGACTCCTTGAACTCATTTGCATAAATTATCTCTAAAGAGAGAAGATCAACACAGAAATAAACCAATTAGCTATAATTTTCTAATAAAACTGCAAAGAAAATATACCAGTGGTTATATTACTTGGTTGCTCCTTGGTCTAAAATTTTAAATTACAAAGCCAGCATGCATGACATGTATTTTTTTTTACCTTATATGATGCAAGAGCATAAATTGTCTTCCACTAATATGAACACTATATTGAATGACAATTTTGACAGCATAGTTGTTGTGCCTCTTTAAATAAGAGGCGACCCCATATCAAATGTCCTTTTAGATACCTTTAATTTTATTTCTGCTCCTAATTAAAACTGCCATTTTTATCTTTCAATTGTTCATACTGTTTTAATTTATGTCATTTATGGACATTAAACATGACCAACTTCAATATTGTTGGTCAAAATGAATTCGTTTCTGTTGGTTTCCAAGAAAAATAAATATAATTGAACCAAATAAGTATGGCATGCAATGCTATTTATTCAGTTGGACAATTGATTACTTAAAAGCTTTAATATTTTACAGTAACTACCCATATTTATGCATATAAAACATGGTTGGAAGGTGTAATTTCATATAAAATATTTTACCTAAAGTTTAAATAATCACTAAAGATTTGAACATCTTAATTATTTGTAGTAACTCATAGTTATTTATAATAGTAACTGCCCATAAATACGTATATTAGGCAGGTTAGGAAATTTTATTTCACTGATATACATACGTTATATTTTGCACTTAGAATAATGTATATGACTTGTAAAATAGAGAAAAGCACATGTCTGAGGAACATGCATATTAGGTAAATTAGAGACAATACCATGATAACTTCTAAACTGTGTAGCCAATTGGTGTAATAATCTATAATAAATGATAATAGGATCAATCAAAGGCAATCTTACTCTCCCATCCACCAAGAACCATCCTAATTAACTCAATTGCAACCAATTCCAACTTCAGTACCATCAATAGCAGCCGAAAGTTCCACTGACTTACTGGTCCAAAGTACATATCTAACCCAGATCCTGCTCCAATACACTTTTTTGTGAATAATATTTGCACTTTTTTTTAATCCAAACCTGAAGTAAATATAAAATCCATATTTCAAAGCAAAAGAATAATCAGTCCTTGTTCTTTTAGATGTCAATTTGCAACAAAATAACAAAATATACAATATTATCATATACTATTTCAAAAAACGCATGAGAATATGTAAATGACATCTAATTATCACGTAAGTTTATCATCATCTAATCCTTACCAGAACCATAACCTGTCACAAATACCTAAACTTTTAAAGTCTTTGATATGGCTATAAGTAGTTCCTCTCGTATCAACTATCAACAACAAACCTATTGTAGTCCCCATCTATTTTATCTCTTAACTGCTAACATTTTACATTTTTGCTATTTAACTATGCTGTTTTCAAAAGTGTATCGGCTTAGCTAAGCAATAAGATGGAGAATTTATCATTCTCTAATGCCATAGCTTCGACGAAGTAGCTGCTTTAATTCCCAACTACCTTAGCTTCAACTTGGAGCACATGATAGTTTAGTATGGACTGACTTTCACTTAGTGCATTGTTATGCACTTAGTCTGGCTCGGTGGAACCACCTTAGCCTACCAACTGGGATATGTAAATATATTTACTATTGAAACTATATTAATAGCCAACCACCAAATCAGCCAAAACCACATAATTTTCTTTTGAATGCATGAGGGTGGAATGAAAAGATACTTAAAATTGAAGAGAGAATACAGAGAATCAAAAATATTATTTAAAGATTTATGTGGCCATTAATAAGCAATATAAATGGTCAATTCATATCCTTACCGTTTCTTAGAAAGAGAAGCACTATCGTTTTCAAATACCATTTTATAGTTCTCCATTAAAACTCCTTATATTAATTATCCTGCAGTGTAACTCCTAAAAAAAAAAAAATCTAGTTTCTAGTTAAACTAACATTATAGAAGTAAGACTATTACTCGATAACCTTGAAAAATAATATGAATATTGTCCAAGAATGAATTTAGAGGAAAAAATCAAGTGACTTACTATCAGTAATAAGTCAAATCAAAGATCAAAAAATTAATATTTAGTTTGAATATAACAATATAAGAAATAACTCAGGATATCTCATATGTTCGCAACATGAAATAACGATGTTTAATGATCTATGGAGTGTATCAATATCTTTGAATACTTTAACCAATCAAGTTCATGTTTCATATACTGTATGATATTTTTGGAAAAAGAGGGAATGAACTTATGATTTTGAAAAAGGAACAATTGTATGATTTGTTTATCTACTCTATCACATGATATATAATAATCTATTAAATTGTAGAAGATGTTTTGTCAAACACATGGTGTAGTGTCAAAAGGTGTGCAATGCCGAGATACTGCAATTGTACACCAGGCACCGATAGACAGCAACTGTACACCAGGCAGGGGCATCATACTTGTTGAAGATGTTACAAAGGCTAACCCATTACCCAATACATCGACGACATGTCCAGGGTTGAAATATAGTTTATTGTTTAACTGAAAAATCCAAACAGACATATATCCAAACACACAATGTGCCAGGAATAGGCATAGGAATTGGATCAAAATTGTCTACCTATATCAGTTAATAGCACTAACTGAGTTGTCAGCCAAGCAGTCTCAAAGATAAAATGGAAAATAATGATTCATGCTAGTGTATTGCAGCTTACGAGTAATTAATTTGTTGAAAACAAAACTAATTATATATACTGAACATACAGTCCTTAATCCAAGTTGAAGGTAAACACTCCTTGAAATAATTTTTCCCATGTTAACAAAGTTATCATAAGAAATTGATGATTGATAAAAATATATCAAGGACTCATAGAAACTGAAATTTTTCCAAAGACTTGAGTATTAGATATAACAGTTATGGAACAGTCCATACTATAAAGTAACGACTTTAAAAATTAATTTGTAAGTTTTGCCAAGACATGTGTTCTATCAACCATTACCAAGGACCACAAACATAGAAAAACAGTATGTCACAACAAAACGTGAACCTAACAATCAAAATTATACCTAACATGCTGCAGTAACCCCAACAATGCCAGAAGACAAATAAACAATATAGCCATCTGCAAAATCAAAAACAACCGACTTAAAATGTCACCCACTAGGTTTCCTGACCCTTATGGAGTACATCACTTACCTAGATCTGAAATGCGGTTTTTGAGGAGGTCGAAGACGTCGAGTTGCAGACTCCGGGTCGAAACCAAAGTGATGGATCTGGAGAGGCGCGTTTTGAACGGAAGTGACAGATTTGGAGGTTGAAGGCTGAATTTCGTTCTTCTTAATGGATCGAAAGAGGTGGAGGATTTGGAGGCGTGATTTCGTTCGATCAAAATATGGAGGCAAGATTTTGTTCAGTTTTTTTTTTCTTGTGAAGCATCGATTGAAAAAAATTAGGTTAAGCAGCAGACCCAAATAAAGATGTTTGTATGACTGTCGTTCATTTGGCCGTCGCAAATTGAAACTTTCGTAGCTCCGATCCCACCTTATTTGCCACGGATTTAAATACGGTGGTTGCAAACTATAAATATTTGCTACTGTTTTCAAATAAAACTGTCGCAAATTTGTCTTTTTCATCTTTTTCCCGACAACCTGCTACGGTTTGTATTTAAAATAGTCGCAAATAACCATATGTGCTACTGTTTTAAGCTAAACTGACGCAAATAAGGCGACGCAAATAAGCAGTTCTGTACTAGTGTATGTTTGACAGTTTTTAAACTAGGATGGCCTAGTTTACAATGCCATAAACCGAAATCTTTATATTCACTAGAGTTATCCATTACTATCAACATACATGCCTTTTTGTCTATCACATGTGAACTAGAATTTGTCACATTAAATCTGTATAGTCCTTTATACTCATTACCCTGCAAGATAATTTTCTGTGTTAGTATGTCTTTAAGAATACAAGCATTAGGGTAAAATTCAAAATAAACATTGTTATCTTTTGCAAATTGGGAAACACTCATAAGATTTTTCTTTATAGATGGAACTCTTAGCAAATTTTTAAGAATTAACTGTTTGGTTCCATCAATACTTGCATTTCCAGTATGTGTGATTTGAACAGTTTTGCCATTACCCACAAGTAAGTTTTGCATACCTTTGTATTCCTTGTTACCCAGATTAAGATTGCTTAAATTGTTAGTCACATGATTGGTTGCTCCTGTGTCAGGATACCAGCTATCATCATTAATATCATCAACAGTTGCTGTAGAATCTGCATTCACACTTTCAGTCTGATTCTTATTTTTGTCTTTTTGCACATTCACCATGTTCACGCTTGAACTGCTGCCTGATTGAGATGAATTGTAATTAGAATTGTATCTAAAATAGCACGTGTTAGCACTATGTCCAAATTTGTCACAAATTTGACATCTGATCCTGTTATTATTGTTGCTTCTTCTCGTCCTCTGCCACGATTAGACTGACCGCCTCTTTGATCATTAGATTGATTCCTTGGCACATTTCCTTGACCTTTTCCTCTGCCATAAGCAGTGTAGTTAATTGACAAATCAGAATTGACACTTTTCTTGTGATCAATTCTGCCTTCATGTGCCAATAAGATTGAATAAACATACTGTAAAGACGGTGTAGGATCCATAGACAAGATGATTGCAGAAACAACTTCATAATCATCATCTAATCCACTAACAATAGACAACACATGTTCAGACTTAGGTATCTTTTGACCTGCAGAATTTAGTTGATCACATATATTCTTTACTTTAAGAAGATATTCATTCATAGTAGAATCTCCTTTTCTAATGCAGTGTAATTGTCTTCTGTAATGCATTATTCGAGCAGAAGATTGTGCAGAAAAATTTCTCTCAATAGTGGACCAAACATCTTATGCAGTTTTGGCTCCAATCAACTGTGGCAAGATGGTTGCTCCAATGGATGACATCATCCATGAACAAACTAAACTGTCTTGTCTCTGATATGCCAAAAATTCAGGATTTGGCACAAGCTTTTCCTCATTATCTCGAATGAATTTTGGTGGTAATAATTTTGTTCCAAAAATATAATCTTCAAGTCCATATCCTCCGACTGTTGTTTCTATTTGTAATTTCCACAACAGGTAATTGGATTCATCGAGTTGAATGGAAATCAGTTGACTCTGAGGTTTAATGATAGCTTTCATCAAATCTTGGATAGAATCATGCTGTTCTTGAGTAACTGATGCTCTTGAAGTGGATAAACTTGGTGTGACATTGCCACCACCACCTTCGTTAGACATGATTGAACAATTTTTGGATCAGCAACAGGTAAGAATTCTGAATTAAGATTTTCCTTGAATTGAGAATTCAAAGAATTTTTTTGTGGTTGATCACTGCAACAACCTTGTGAATTTGAATGATGAGTTTTCTTGAACAAAATTCAATAGAAAACTACTGACTGATTTGCCTGGATGGCTCTTTGATCAACTGATGTGTTTTCTTTAAGTTCTTGATCGGAAATCTTGGACAGTTCAGATGAATTTACCACAAACGCTACACTGTAAAAATCTGATGCAGCCAGAAGCGATTCTTGGCAAGGCACAAGTCTTTGCAGTGTGGCCAACAACTCTCAAAGGATGAGATCTATTCTTTGATGAGAGGGTTCCAAATGATGAAACCTTTCTGATGGACAAACAATCTCAGCAATAACACGAACTGAGATTCAGAAGTATTCAGAAATTGAGCTTATGCTGTTAAGCATAAAATATTTGCTCTGATACCAAGTTGAGATTTTGAGAAATGAATGTAAAAGTTTTTATTGCCGTGAGGGAAACAGAACAGAAAATGATACAATGTGTTCGTTATACTGTACAAGATGCAAACAAACTGTTTATATAAGAAAAAACAGAAAATGGGTCAAGCCCAGGGACGCAGCCCAATAACCAGATAGTAATATATTGTGTTTACAAACCGCCGTTCTTTATTTTACATATATATATACATACATATACATATATATATATACATACATATACATATATATATATTGCTTCTCTTGTTATAAAAAAAATGAAAAAAATAAATACTATATAACACGTATACATTTGAATCTTAATTAGTGAAGGATGAACTATTAACACTACAAGAAAAACTACTTTCAGCGGCGTACATTAGCAGCGTTTGTAGGCTAAGTGCATCAAATAATATTTAATACCTTTTGTTTACTGTTTATTTTCATTAAAATGGAAGTCATAACCCTTCCTCTTAAACTTAGCGGGATAATACGCAAATTGTTCTCCATTCATTTTCGTTTCCCTCCGTTTCATGTTTCTCTTTTTTACTTCTCCCGCGTAACCCTTGGTCAATTTCCATTTCCCTCCATACCACGTTTATTCGTTTACATCTCTCACAAAACCATAAAATCATAATACAAAAGCACTCACAATCTGAGATTGGACCAACTACAGTCGATGCTCGAATCTACAACTAGTCTTTACATCGTTTTTTAGATCTGGCGCTGCTCGGAGAGATGGATGTATAGATTGGACTGTTTCAAAGTTAATAGTTTCCAGATCTGATTTGAACAGAGATAGACTTGCCCTGCTTGGAATCAAGCGATTACTGTGTTCGCATCATTGTATAGAGTCGAAATCAGTTCTAACATACGTAATTAGGGTTTGCTGTTGTCTTCAATAGTTGAATACCGATATCCTCAGAAGTTAGTGGAGATTTCTTTGATACCAACCAACAAAAAACAGACCATAAAACATGTCATCTGATCCGCTATTTGCTTGCTGCTAGTGAAGTCTACTTTTAGACTTGTAGTTAGTTTGTCAGCGGTGGTCACGATGAGTCTAATTGATTTCAGATCTGGAATGCGACATTGACAACTGTGAGCTGTTTATGCATATGTATCTTTGTTAAGGTTTAGATTATTTTATCTACGATTCATGCTTGTGTATCTTTGTTTATGCATATATGCACTGCTTCTTGTATATAAAGTGGTGTGAGATGTTTTCACTTGTACATGTTTTATGATAGGTGCACTGGTCTTGTTTTTTACTGCATTCGTTTCTCTTTCAAAGTTATTCTCACTGATACCTAACCATGTGCACTTGTTTTCTTTCTTACTTTGCCACCCTATTTCATTGTCGCTGGTCTTTATTTGTTGCTTACTTGTTCATGTTTTCTCCTCGCTGTATTTTGATCATGAGTAATTAACCTGAGGTCTCGCCCCTTTGTGAGCTTTGACCACCCTGGTTTTGTTTTGTTGCCTTGTAAAACTAACTACCTAAATAACTAATTAACTATATATATATATATATATTTGATCAAGAGCACTCCAAATAGTGCAGCACCGCTTTAGCCATCTTAATTTCCACTACACAATCACATTTCTTTTTCCCTCCACTAACTTTCTCTCTTTTCACTAACTTATTTTAATATAAGCAGATGGCTACAAATGACGTGCATTTAGGGTTATATATATATATATATATATATATATATATATATGATCAAGAGCACTCCAAATAGTGCAACACCGCTTTAGCCATCTTAATTTCCACTACACAATCATATTTCTTTCTCCCTCCACTAACTCTCTCTCTTTTCACTAACTTATTTTAATATAAGCAGATGGCTACAAATGACGTGCATTTAGGGTGCTTCAAAATAGGGGTGCCATGGAGCATGCATATATATATATATACATATATATATATACATATACATACATATATATATATATATATATATATATATAGCATGATGAGTTAAGGTAAGAACTTATGTCCCTATATTAGCATACGCAAGCGGCTTGAATAGTAATGAATGTTAGAGGAATATTTTTCCTTTTTGTTTTCATCTAGTCTAAAAATGCAACATTTTATGTCAGTCATGTGCAAGGGCGGACCCACGAATCAAATTAAGGATATATATATATATATATAAACAAATAGGATACTTAATTACATAAAAGACGATTACAGACGGTTTAAGTTGACCAAAAATATAACAACCCACACAACAAATAACACAAAAAAAAGTAAGCCAACTCAAACCCAAAAGGCTGGACATAACAACATAGAACACGCATTAACAATCTACGCAACAAAGAAACACAACAACACACTAAACACTCGAAAGCACACAGGCAACTCCAGGCTTCAGCGAACCAAGAAACAAGCACGACTGGCAAACTGGCAATAGGAAAGCACCAATGGACCAATATCCCAACCAGCCTTAAAGCAACATAAACATAGCCGCATAGCAAAAAACAACAGGAAACAGAACTACAGAGAAACCCAAAGATCAACAGCACCAAACTATACAATAACTTTGTTGGAAATGAATGAGAAGGTTAGGGAAGAAGAGGCTATGTGGTAGTGGAGAAATACAAGTCCCACATTGTGTGTGATTTGTGAATATATCTTCATATATACTAAAGCCTAATATGCTATTTCAAAACAAAAGAAATGAGCACATGAAGGACTTGAATGAATGGGCTATGTAGGCATTGGGCTTTCATATTAAATATTAATATGTCAAAGATAAGGGGCTTGGGCGCTGACTGTTTAATATGCAGAAAGGCACCCCTCCGCCCCTATATATGGACGGTCTGGCAGAGCCATTAATGATCCAGAAAAATTAATTCGTTCTGTCTTCTTCTTCTTCCCTGCTGCTCTGTTCTTAAATTAGCTTACTTGAGTTCGTCGTTGCTCTGCAAACTGTAAGCGCTACATTGCAGAGATCGGTCCGTTTCATCTTGGGAAACAATTGCTCGTATACCTTCAGCGCCGTAGAGGGGGCAATATTGTTTCAAGGAAACAGATTTAATCTGGACTCGGACATTACTGACAGGTGCTTCTTTCTACTCTTTGTTTTGCTATGGTTTTTTACTGTTGCAAATCTGGTCACGCCTTTTGCCGTTGCTAATTTTGATTCTACTTCGAATTAGTAACACTTCTTGACGTGATAATTGGATAGTGACAATATATTGATTGCTATTAGGTTCGTACTGCATTGTTACGAACAACAAACCTCTGCCATGCAATCAAGAAGGACACCAGAGCAAAATAGAGTAGCTCCAAACACAACACTGACTCCAAACCAAACAAGAGGGTTAATTTTCCTCCTTGAAAAAAAAATCAATCATCTTCAAGTTAATTTTTTGAAAACTGGTTTAACAAAAGCATGATTTGACAAAACTTTATTACATGTCAGCTCGTTTGGGTAGAGCAAATAGAAAACACGATAATTATGAACCAATACTTACGAGCTCGTTCAGGAAGAAAATAGCAATATTAATTAGAACGGTACGCAATATCTTAAGCAATATTAATGCTCTATCTGAACTACCTGAACGAGTAAGCAAATAGAAAACACAATAATTCCTAAAGAACGATACACAATAATGCAAAACACAATAAAAAAAATTAGGGTTTTTCGATCAAAGAATATATTTCCAGTCTAATAATATGAAAGCAAATAGGAAAAATCACATGAATTGATTAAGATACTTAGCTGAATTGGAGAATCTCCCGTAAATTAGAGTTGAGTGACGAAAAATAGAACAGAAGAATGATAAACAACGGTGATTTTAGGTTTCCTTCGTTGTCGGTGCTCAGGTAAAATGGATTTTGATTTTTTTTTACCATGGGCTGCAGCCCAGCCCAGCGCAAGGCTGGATCCGCCCTTGCCCATGTGAGCGCAAGGATGTATTGGTTATATAAATGTATGTTTTGCATTAGTAGGTACACTTTTGTTACTGCACTTTAGTTTGTTTTAACATGGTAGCTGATACGTGTTCAAGTAGTTATATATTACAAATGAAGATTAGTTGTTTGCTTTGTTCTTTATATGCATACGTTTAATTGCTCCTTTGACTTCCATCGCCTGTCTGTTCAATTATCTTTGAATATTACCCTTAGCTATCCACATGAACAGAAGTAGCTGCATATATTTTTAGTACTCATCTTTATATTTTGATGCATATCCTTGGCTGTTATACATTCATTCTTAATATCTTTAGTTATATTAATGATTCCTATCTCTTATTGTGTAAACTCATTTGGGTGTTGCCTTGTCCCTGTTTAGAGACTCAAAAATATTCGGTAGCATTTGGTTGAAAATATATTTTGAGTTTTGAGTTTTCAATTTTGACAACAAAACATATGATAAATTAAGGGATTATGAATGTAGTGTAAAAGTGATGGAGGGGACTACGTAAAGGAGAGAGTGATGATGATTTGATATGTTATCTCTATTTCTTGTGTTAAATCTCAAAATAAGGAAAAACAAATAAAAATTATTTTCTATTTTGTGTGTTTACTTTATTTTTTAAAATGATCGTTTTTGGCATTATACATGTATCGTTCGCATTTTACTATGGGCGAAAACTAAAAGCGTAAACCAAACGCCCTTCATTTTTTCCTTAGTCTTTTTACACTTTTTCAATCAGGCCCAACCTTACGCTTTTTAGCTTATTGATTTTAAACTATGTTGTATGAAATGGCAGTAGAAGAATTTTTGTTTTTACTTCTTACCAGTCTGTTTGACTGTAATTTAGTGTGGTTTGTACTTTGCAGTATATTATCATTAATAAAAAGGCTAGTTGTTGAACGTAAGTCAAATCTTGGAGCAATAATAAAGAATACTTAATCAGCCCTACAAAATGAGCCATGAGATAATTTGAAGCTTGTTCTTTCACTACAATGTGTAGAGTTTATTTGGAACTATTTATTTTTTGGATAATCAAAGAGTAGTCTTAAATCATAATTCAAAGTGGGTTCAAATAGTAAAATTAAAAAGTTTTTGGATAAATGGATTCAAATTATAAGAAAACTCGAAGTTTGAAAAATTAGAAGTTATTTTGAAACTTGAAGTATGTACTCATTTTCTCTTTTGCTAATAATATGATAAACATAATTAAATTAATCCCACCTCATTCCCCTAATAATATATACAAATCAGGCCATAAATACCTTGCTGTTTTATATCTAAACCATTGTCATACTCACTTTGACTTTAGCTTCAATTTATCCACCAAATCAAGCTTTTCATATTGTAAAATAAATTCATGAATTATCACTATTGAAATATATGTGTAAGTTGGATTTAAAACTTGGATAAAAAGCTTGCATCGGCAATTATGTCGTGATCTCTTCATGTCGTGTCGCAGCGTTTACTGAAACGCTACTACAAGAACTAGTAGCGTTTTCTCAATGCTACGAAAGGCCTTTTCTGGTGTAGTGTAAACATGGTAACGTTCTATTATGAAGAGTCAAAGATTACACATCCACGTTTGCTAATAAATTCATATGTTAAAATTTTGAACTTTTCTCTCTTCATTTTGTTTGCAGGGCGTGAAACTTGCATTTTTAATTGCTTTGAATTCCATGTTCATATTTATACATTAAGTTTTGAATTGTCACTTCCATATATATGAAAAACATAATAACAGCAATAATAATAGATGTTGGTTTCATCTCATTCATGTCCTTTTATTTCCTTGATGTTATCTCTCTTCCTTTCATAAGCATCTATTTTAAATGGAAATTATTTCGTACAATATATTCATGCGTTGCTTTATTCCATTGGCGTTTCATTTTCGGGCACTCTTTTATAATTTGATGCAATACATTCATTCCTTTGTTAACAATTTAATGCACGCGAGTTGCCTTCCAAACGTGCTCTCTCTTTCCTTAACTTTTAACTTATCTTCATTAAAAACCTTCTACCCACTCTCTCCTTTATTTCTACATACAACACTCACGCTCTGCATGCTCTCCTTTTGTGATAACCCCAAACCCTGTGCCATGGAAGCAAGAATAATCATTGGAATATAACACATAAACAATAACAGTAGAACATAATCATTGAATTACACTAGATAAAGTACATCAAAGTACACTGGAAATAATACTAATATCATAGTTGCATAGCATAACAGGATCATACTTAGTACATAATACAATTTCAGCTTAGTATAAAATGACTGCAACGGAATTAAACATAATGTACTAAATGAAGTCTGAAAAACATGATAGAAGTGATAGGATCCATCTTCAGCCCTATAGCTATCCAGAATGAGTCTGCTAAAACCTGAATACAAGGCTGCCCGTGTGGAAAAGAGGGCACCCGAGTTTGCAAAGTGAAACAAACTACGAGTCAGTCATAGGACTGGTATGAGAAATCTTACTTAACCTATTTAATAATAAGGCTAATCACAGGACCACGCCGCTAACGCGGAATGAGTTAACTCCATTGGATTGCCAGTGCATAATAAAGTAAATCATTAAACAATGCAATGCTCTTTAGAAAAATGAAGCCATTATAAGACTCAAGTCTCATCACACAATGCAACGCAAACCGGAGGATAGAGTTTTACCTTATAATGGCCAAAATATGCTTGATACGTAGAAATCATTTGATATTATCATTAGTGTCTTTATGTTTTCAAAAACATTTCAATCATAATGTATCAATCATAGATGACATAGCTACCATATACTATGTTGCCGTACTAGTTATACAATCAAAACTGCATGGTGTCGTATTGGAAGTTGGGTTTCCATCATGAACCAAGGCAAGGGATCGTCCTTACCGATTTCGAGACTATCTAGCCCGAGCCTTAGGGTTAGCCGCAACAACACCTTGGATCTTCAGGGTCAGTCCACTCTTGCTTTCGTGGATTAATAATTCCTGAACAATAAGTTTCTCCGCCCTATGGGACGTAAATCAAGATCCACTAGGGACTCAAATCCGGGGCACCTCATTCCATCATTTATATAAGTAAAAATGTCTGGGCTCCATACCATCACACCACTCCTAGCTAGAAAGAAACGTATGTCGTCCCTGAAGTCCTCTCCCATTTCTAGTTTATACCGGGGTGTGAGGCTCGCGAAGTAACGCTATACATGAAGCTATGCTAGGTAAAGTTGTGCTTTGATCATCATCCACAAGACTCTGCTTTTCAACAATAAGCCTTGATCATTTGCATTTTGACATGCCATACTGACAATTCACGCCATGCGACTGATGTCTACGAATATATAACCTTTGGGCTCGTACATCTCAGAGAAGGGTGTTAAGCAAGAGAATAAATTCTCCACCACCAAACAGATATATATTTAATAGAAATCAATCAACACATAATAAAATCTAATGTCAGACATACATCCATTTACAAGTCCGTTCTGGGTCTGAACAAAGTCGGAGACACCTTATTCCTCGTTCCATATGTCCAATAAGGAAGAGAGACTCTCGCATATCCGGACAATCAACAAGTACGTCCGGACAACTGCCACTGTAACCCTTTCAAGGTAGCAACTCCAATCAAAGGCATCAATAGTCGTCCATTCGATGTGAAGATCGTCGGTCTTCAACCACTATCTTCAAATCTTCAACTTTTAATCGTCGATCAATTATTTGAAATGAGAATTAACTCATCCTTTCAAATAATTCGCGAATATATATAATTTAAATCATTTCTTTTCATTCCATATAGTTTATAATGATTTATCGCTATTTTTATTTATATAAAAATAGTCCGTTTTAATTAAGCGACGCTTCGGGTCATTACGCGGCCTTGGCGCTGTTTTTATTAAAATTTGAGTTACACATTTCTCAAAATCTAACCGTTGGATCTTAGAAATTTTTATATTGTTGGAAAGATCTTTCCAAAGCGAACCCAACGGTTCCAGTTTTGGGAAAATCAGACAGTCGGATCTCTCGGTATAATCGTTTGAAATTACGATTCCAAATCGCGAACTGCAGCAGCGTGATTCGTTTTATTTTAATTTATATTTACATACATACATACATATATATATAATTCGTTCGACGATCTTAAATTATTTATTCTTCATACACTTGTTAAAATAGAATATTTTTAATGATTCCTACTTACATTAAAAATGTGATTTTTAATGTTAAAACATTTTTATCAAACAATGCATATTTTAATGCTTCCTATTTACATTAAAAATGTAATTTTAAATGTTACGACATATTTTCAAACAATGAATCTTTTTTATGATCAATCTTTACATTAAAAATGAAAATTTTAATGTTAAAACATTTTTATTACGTAATGAATCCTTTTTAATGATTCATTTACATTAAAAATGTAAATTTTAATGTTAACACAATTTATTAAACAATGAATCTATATTATACTATTAAAGCTGAGTGAGTAATGCTGATCTCTGAGGCCTCCTCCCGTATGTTAATTAAGGTTGCGCCACGTGTACCCAGTCACTCAACCGTCCCTGTATACGCATCGTGATTATTTTCCATTCGCCCTTTCTACTCAGCCCTAATTTTAAATTGGGGCGAAACTCAAATTGAATGTAACAACCCAGAAATTCGAGCCAATTTAATAATTTTAAATTGGTTATTTCAAAGGAATTTGAACAATTGAAATAGAATATTTCAATAAAATAGTGAATTAGATATAGTAGGGCAGTTTGAAAATTTGAATTCAAACTTTGACTGACTGCACCGGGTGCAAAATATAACGGATTTTTGTGAAACTAAAAATATTTAAATCTGTTTATGAATACCTTTCTAACGAATCTGAAAAATCGAAGTTTCATAGCGGGAATCAAAAGTTATGGCCAAATGAATTTTCAGAATGGTCGCTATATGGAATATATAACCCTTGAAAATAGACATTTTGCAAACGACCTCGGAATTCGACGAAACCACTTTTGTTGGATCCGGGATGTCAAACTATTGCTAGGTTTCAAATTTCATAATTTTTGAAGCTAGTATGTGAGCATGGCAAAAGAAAATGTGTTTGGTCAATTTTTGTTACATTGGATTGACTAGAAAAGGGCCATTTTGCAAACGACCTCGGAATTCGACGAAACTAGTTTTGTTGGGACCGTAGCGTCAAAACATAGCTAGATTTATTTTTCTGGAATTTTTCGAATCAGTTTTTGGCCCTGGCAAATTGAAATGTACGTTCAAATTGAATATAAAATGCTTTATACTTTAATTTGAAAAATAACTGACTGTAACAGTCGAATCGGCCTACGAAACATATCCCATTGTGTCCGGGATGGGGGTATTTAGCTAGAGGCGACAGTCGTTGGGTTCGAATTGGTGTCCGTGTGGAGAAACAGTATTTTAAAATCTAATAAAACCATTGGCCAATTAGAATTCTCCATTCATTAAAATAAAAAAATATCACAGAAACCCCCCCTCGACATCGACGACGGAAACACTCCCCTTTCCCTGGCGATTTCCGATCGCCACAGCCCGAATCAGCCCCACGCCCAGTTCAACTTTTCGTTCGCCTCCCCCTCCTCTTTAAATCCATACCTGCCACTCTCCCTATCGTCTTGTATTTCGTGAGAACGACCTCCCCAAAGTCTCGACCTTTCCGCCACCGCCACCATCGCCAGAGGCAATCGAACTGGCCGTGACCACCAGGCGCGAAAGCCCCTCTCCTTCCTCTTCGACGTAGTATAAGCTAATCGACCTCTCGTGCAACGGATTTGCCGGAAATTCGAAACCTAGTTTCGAAGGTTCAAAGGAGGTATACGGCTTTGATTTTCAAAATTGAAAATAACACTTTTATGTGTTGCAAACTTTGAAAAATCATATTTTTATGATGCGTTAACGAAATTCGATGAAACAGGAAACATCGTGACCGCAAGGAGGCTCTCTACATCCTAGAAGAGATTCTGAGCTATCTACGATTTTTAGCATCGCAAAAAGCAAGGTGGGATTTCTAAATTGAAATGTGAATGTAAATGTCATGTATAAATTATATAAGCGAAATATAAATTATACACGTGTTGTATACCTCATGTACATGCGTTGTGTAAGCTATATGAGCGAAGTATGAATTATACATGCATTGGATAAATAATTTGTGTTGAAATACAAGTGAAATATAGAAATAATATATATATATATATACTCCCCTCGTCCACAAACCATGGACGATGTTTATTGTTTGTGAATTGGTGTGAAAATTTTGGTGAATAATGCGAATGGTTGAAAATAATTTGTTGTGGTTGATATTGATTGATTGTCATTGAAAAATACCCATTGGTGATTGAAACAAATTGTAAATAATTGTGGAAATGAAAATAAAGCATGCCGCCTGCGTGCGAACTAGATGCATGAAATCCCCATTGTCAAAAACCGCGAGGTTTTAAGGTAGAGCGAGGAGCAGTACTCGGGACGGTGCCGGTTTTAACTACCCTGCCGTTATGCTGCCGAAATTTTGAATAATATTCATGTGTTAGAATTATTTTCATATGTTGAAATTATTTTCGTGCATTGAAACTAAAGTCATGTGTTGAAACTATATCCATGTGTGGAAATGCTCATGTGTTGAGAAGTAATGTGTCGAAAACAAAATTCATGTGTTGAATGAATAAGGTGTTTAAACAATGAAAATCATATTTTTATAATATATATGAAGTATGTAAAATATTCGCCTTATAAATAAATAGTTTCAACAATAAAAATTTCATCTTTCTTATATGAACAAACTATATAAAATATCCATGTGTGGAAATGCTCATGTGTTGAGAAGTGCATGTGCTAAAAACGTTCATGTGTTGAATAAAAAGATCAAACAATAAAAATTACATTTTTATTGAAATTATGAAGTGTTAAAAACGTTCATGTGTTGAATAAATATTTTAGATGATAAAAATACCATTTTTATCATGTATGTGATTTGCTAAAAATATACGAGTGTTGAAATAAATATTTGTGAAATGAATATTATTTTTAACATGTATAGCAACTAAATAAAATAGTCATGTGTTGAAAAATATTTTTGTTCGTCAAAAATATCATTTTTAAAATGTGAAGAGTTAAAAATAACCACTTGTTCAATTAAATATGCATGAGTTGAAATATTCATTAATTAGCTAATGATATGATTTTTGCTTATGCATGCAACATTAGAATGAATGGTGCCTTTAAACCAAATTGAATCAAATATGAAGTTGAATGGAAAATGATATGTGATAAGAATTGCACATATGTATATGCATATTTATTGAACAAGTCATAGCAAAGAGGCTAGAGAAGAGGAATAAAATCGTGTGCCCGACAAATAGGTACATGTTTACTATTTTGCTTGGGTGATGATTTTATGAGCCTATTGGCTAGCCGCTTGGCTTTTTCTTTTTCTTTTTGAGATGAGACGCCTGTGTGGCTATTTGGGAATTTTCCCAGCCCCTCCCGTACAAAGGAGGTCATGGCGAAATTTTCCAAAATTTAAAGGCGTTAGTGAAATATTTGAAGTGAAAACGATATAGAAATCGTCGAATGAACTATAATTATATATATATATATATAAATATAAATAAAATTAAAACGAATCGTGGCCGTGCAGTTCGTATTTTGAAACCGTGATTTCAAACGACTAGTGCGGGAAATCCGACCATTGGATTTTCCCGAAACCGCAACCGTTGGGTTCGCCTTGGAACTATCTTTCCAACGGCACCAACTTTGTAAAGATCCGACGGTTGGATTCTCTGGAATGTTTAATTCAAATTTGAAGAAAAACAGCGCTAGAATCGATTATATTTATATATATATATATATATATAAATATAATTAAATTAAATCGAATAATGACACTGCAGTTCGTATTTTGAAATCGTAATTTCAAACGACTAGTGAGGGAAATCCGACTGTCAGATTTTCCCAAAACTGAAAACGTTGGGTTCATTTTGAAAAGATCTTTCTAATGAAATGAAGTTTGTGAAGATCCAACGGTTAGATTCTCAGACATGTGTAAAACAAATTTAGTGAAAAACAGCGCCAGTGCCTCGGCACGACCTGAAGCGTCGTTTAATTAAATATGGCCGTTTTTAAATAAATAAAATGGCGATATATCGTTATAAAATATTATAAGCGATATAGAATGGAAATAAACCAATTTTGCTGTGATTGCTTGATATGTGATTGTTGAATGTATTTAACCTGAAAATATACTAAGGAACTGAAATGTGAATGTTGAGTAATTTAACCATGCAAAGAATTGATTTGAAGATCTAAATATACGTGGATTATTTGAAAAGGCCGAATTAATTCTCATTTCAAATAATCGATCGACGGTGAGAAGTCGAAGTGTTGAAGACGGTTCAAGACCGACGATCCTCACATTGAATGGATGGGCACTACTGATGCTCGTGATTGGAGTAGCTACCTTGAAGAAGCTGAAGTAGTAGTCGTCCGGACGTATTGTTGATTGTGCGGATATGCGAGGAATATGGTGCCTCCGGCTTCGTTCAAACCCAGAACGAACTTGTAAATGGACTGTGTGTCTGACATTGGATTTTGTTCTGTGCCGATTGATCTCAATTAAATATATATCTGTTTGGTGGCGGAGAATTTATTCTCCTGCTTAACGCCCTTCTCTGAGACGTACGAGCTCAGAGGTTATATATTGATAGAAATCAGTCGCATGGAGTGGATTGCCTGTGTGGCACGCCTAAGTGGCAAATGATCAAGGCTTCTGTTGCAAAGCAAAGTCTTGTGGTTGATGATCAAAACATGGTCTGTGTGACGTAGCTTTGTGTATAACGTGGATTCGCGAGCCTCACACCACGGTTGAGTCAAGAACGGGAGAAGGACCGCTGGGAGAGCACGACGTTTCTTTCTAGCTATGGTGGTGTCAGTGACCTACCAGCCTTGACATTTATATCTACTTTTCACCTGTGTGGTTGTTGGAATGCGAGGCGCCTCAATTATAGGTCTGTAAGGACCGAGAAACGTGTGTTCAAGAATTTCCAATCCTCAAAAGTAAGAGAGGACCGACCCAGCCAATTCAAAGGACCGCTGTGTGTGATCCTGAGGCATTTGCTAGAGTGTCTCGAACGGAGAGGAGCTTGCCCCTTGCCTCGACTCATGATGGAATCCAATTTCCGATACGAAATTGCGGATGTGATTGTATTACTAGTATGGCAACATAGTAGATGGTAGCTATGCCGCCTAGGATTGATATTTATGATTGAATTTGCTTTTGAAAACATATATACACTAGTAATAATATCAAACACTTTTGTTTTATACGTATGAAGCATTTTTGGCCATTATAAGGTAAAAAACTATCCTCCGGCTTGCGTTGCATTGTGTGATGGGACCTGAGTCTTATAATGGCTTCATTTTTATAAAAAGCATTATGATGATTTAATCATTTACTTTATTTCATGCACTAGCACTCATTGGAGTAAACCCGTTCCGCGAAAGTGGCGTGGTCCTTTGATTTGCCGTATTATTGTTGTTTAATAAGTTAAGTAGATTTCTCATACCAGTCCCATGACTGACTCGTAGTTTGTTTCACCTTACAAACTCGGGTGCCCTCATTTTCACACGGGCAACCTAGTTACAGGTAGCTGACATATTTTGGCTTGGCACCGCAGTAGAGGTGCACTTTTGGGCTAATGGCGAGGCTTGACTACATTGTGATGATTGTGACTTTTCCGCCATTATTGTATATGTATTATGATTCCGCCTCTGGCGATGAAGACTGATGTTTAGTTGTTTATTCTCTATGTATGATTCCGCCATTGGCAATGTAGACTGATTATGTACTGTTATGCACTAAGTTGTATCCTGCACTGTGCTCTCTGATGTGGTGATATATATATGATTCCGCTATCATATTTGTGTAAATTATTCTATTTCTTGTTTATGCTATTATCTGTACTTTGCTAATGATGATTAATGTGTTATATTCCAATGATTATCTTTAACACCATGGCACGGGGTTTTGGGATTGTCACATTGAAATGCGGTGCTCCAGCAAACTCGGCGATTAGTTTCTCTAAATTAAACTACAGCGCCCATATCTGATAGCTGATCATAGTGATTAGGCTTCTTCAATTGCTATTCCCTGCTTCTCTTTTCCCATGCTTTCTTGCCCCTGCCCAGATGGATTCCTATAGAGTGCTGGTTGTTTTGTTTATTGTTGTCTGGTATTTCTTTCAACCTTTGTCTGCCCAAATACCTACATATTTGAGGTAAAATCCCTAATTTTTATTCTGTTGTAGTAACTTCCTTTATTATATGATCTAGGCCATAATGGGTTGCATTTACACAGTAGAATATATTATTGCAACTTCAAAATTACTGTTTCTTTTAGTTTTTCTCCCCCTGTTTTCAATTCTATAATGTCCAGCTGTTTGGAACAATATTGAAATTTTTACTTAAATGAGCAATGACTTATCAAAAATATATCTATATCTTTTGAAATAGAATATGTGTACACATATGATAAGTTTCGAATTTTTCTACTGTAATACACACATAACTTGGATGAATGTAATTGTCAAATTATTTAAGTTACATTCACTATTTTTATTTTAAAATTTAAAATTTATGTCTATCATAAATTAATTTGTTACTTCATTTGGAATAAACATTAGCTCGATTTTTTACTACATTTATTTGTCCAATTTTGTATTCCATGTTTAATATGTATCTTACAGTGTAAATGATGATTTAGAAGTTCAAAATGATCTCAACATTTTTGCAAAGTGATTTTGCTTTTGACTAATTTTTGGTTTTATAAATTTATGTCTTCAAAGAAAACATCATTTTTTTTTCTATAGCACTTATCAGTTTTTAATCTGCATTTGGCACTCTACCGATTACAAATATATTGGAACATCAACTTGGTATTTGATGCATATTATATTGTATGATACGTCATTTATGAATGGTGTTTTCTCCTACGTAAAATGCATAGTAACTTTTATGTCGATTACTTCTATTATTATTATTTTCGTTAAAACTAAAATATGTTATATGATTTAGGTTCGGTACTCAGTTTTGAAAAATAATATACAACTGTAGCACTGTAGTTGTTAAAGTTGTAGCATTTGACAATATGGTATAAAATCTTCTTAAGCACATTGTGTTGGAACAAAATTTAGTAAAGATAAAGGTATCATTCACTATAATGAGGTGTGAATGAATGATTTGATTTTTTTAATTTTATTTTTGGTAGTATGAACTCTTCCCTCTTATTGGCTGTTTTCCTTAAAGCACTGGTGGCTTAAGATTATTTGGGTGTGATTATTGATTGACTTAATCCACAGGTCTACCATTGTATATACCACAAATTTTAGGATGTAAATTCCATTGAATATCAAGTTAAGAAGTTAAAGTCATACTGTCTGTTGTGAGTTTAATTTGGCATCATGAGTTTCAAAGTCAATAAAATAATATGCATCCTTATCTAGGTAAACCACCTGATGATGGCAAGGAATAGTATGGAATGTAGTAAATTTATTGCATTATATGCATACATCATTGATTTAGTAATACGCGCAGTGGGAGAAATATCACTCAGAATGATGAATAAATAAATGTTTGGTATCATCTGAATTTGCAATAAGGCTATGGCCAGCATGTACAAGTGCTACATTGTGCATATTTTTCTGTTACCACATAAATGCGCAACAAAGTTGAATGCTTTACTTTATGTTTATTAATTCACAAAAGGTACAATAGCACTTTAATGAATAGTGTATTTCCAATGTTTGGTTTAATAGCCTATAATGCAAATGCTTATCGTGCTGTTAATGGTCTAATTAAATGGCCAGGTTTGCTTATGAATTCATCTGGGTGGTCAAAATTTATGGTTCATAATTAATCATCGATTGATTTTAGTTGTTTATAACATAGATATTTGGTTAAATTTATTATCATAGGTAAACAAAGATTTTCATTTTGACCAATGTTTAATTACACTAGAGGCTGGAAATACTGTAACACCATGATGGCTTCTTACAAACTCAAGATCTTTTAGACATCACTAATAAGACCAAACTTAGACCAAACTATTTCATTGCCATATGCTGTAACTAACAACGATAAATTTTAATATATGTACCGAGTGAACTTTATAATATTACTCATGGTAACTAATCATATATGTTAGGCTTTAGATTTTGTTTTTACTATAATTATTGTTATATATATATACTTATTTCCCTATTATTGGAAAGTGAAATTGTAGATGTTTTCATTAAAATCATGATTTATTAACCATATGAACTTAACTTTTGACTGCTTATTATTTCTGAAAACAAGTGTAAATTAGATCAGAATCCATGGGTGTAAATCAATTTTCAGATTGGAGCTGCATCAAATTAAACCTCATGCAGATTACTTGATAGTCACGAGATGTCCTCAATCCAAAGGTTGTTCTTCCGTGGAAGCTCGGCCGTTCTCCGTCTTTCTTAGCTACTCATTTCCAATGGTTTGTAGCACTTGCTCATCCCGATTTTGTCAGGTTACACTCACCTGTTTCTTAACATGCAAGTTATTTTATATGTTATGTTTTTAGAGACTACAAATCCATAGGTTTAGCTCAGAGAACTTAGGAGATGAAAGGTCACATATTACTTGGAGTATCCTTTTACAGTGACTACGGACTTGGATAAGATAGAAATAACATAAAAATACGGGAAACAAAGTTATATTTTTCACTCGAGGAGCTGTGACTTGAAGGACACATTTTGTTTATAAAGGTTTGCTTTTGTGGGTTGGTTAAGAATCTAAATCTGAGATGCAATCAACCGATTGCAGAGCCAACTAAAACAAATTGTCTGTATTGTTCCGATGCAGCAAGAGGACGTGGTTTCATCGAATTGGTGGGGGTAGGTAGAGCTGTAGTTGATTTAGCGGCTGATAGAGTTGAAGTTTCCTCGTTGGATTGAAGATGGAGAGATGGTTTATAATATGATTAATGTCATAATAAATGATTGATCATAACCACCAACTTTGCAGATTATTGCATTATTGCACATGGGTCTATCAAAAAATTTACTGTAAGTTTCCTATTAACAATATTAACATTTTGCTCTTCTTGATTATAGTCATAAATTATTGCAGTTTCTTTTTATTAATTTCATAATTGATGGACTTTAGAATGGAAATGTAGGTATGATTGGTAATGCAAGTTTTATTAAATAGCAAAAAAAGAACAAATAATATAAAATAACTTTGCACATAATCAACAAGTCAGGCATCAGATTTTCAATAATAAAAGGGTTCATTTTAAGAAGCTAGATCTTTCGTTGCCTTACTATAAGTTGGTAGGAAAATTATGATCACTTCATACAAGAACAACTTCGACTTAAGCTAAAGAATTTGGCCTAGAATATTAAATTTATTTTATATTGAAATTTATCTAATTTTTACATAAGAAGCGAACATAAAATTGGAAATAACTGCTACATATATGATATCTTTTTTTTTTTTTTTTTGCATAGCCACAATTAGTGCATACTTCTATCAAGGATATCTTTTTTGAAAATAATTTCCATTTTGTTGATTATTGATGCAAATCTTTGTGTGGAGAATAGGAAAGTTGTATGCCTTCACAGTAACAATAAGTTGGATTTAAAATTGAAGATGTGTCAATTTAAGATTGAAGATGTGGTAAATTTCTTTACTTCCTGCTGTTTGTAGTTTATTATACGAACCAATTACTATGCTGGTTGATTGTATTTAATAAAATTAGAAAACAAAATTACTGTTCGCAAAACATATAAATGATTTAAATTAAATTATGATGGCAGAATAATCATGAGCGATCTCAGTTTCTCATCATATTGATGATTGGATCATTTTTTGTTGCATCTTGCATCAGTTCAATAGATAAATGAATGCACCCTTGCTTATGTATTTATGCATCTGATTTTTTTTCCATCCCGTATCATCATTTTAAATTTAAAGGCTACTGCATCTGAGCTATCAGGATGTGAAAAGACTTCCACGTAGAATGATGATACATCATGCGGTTGCCTTTATTTGTGGAGATAATATTTAATAGATGCACAATAACATTAATAAGTGGCATATCATAAGTTGTATGGTATGGGTATGTAAGGGGTGATTAGTTAAAAAGTTAATAGACATTGATGATTTTTTTGGAATTGGAGAAAAACCGGACAATTTTTTTAATAAACATAAGTACATATATGCTTATATTACTGGAGCATTTGTTATACAAATACACTCGGTTGCATAATGGCTAAGAATCTTAATTTTCAAGTGAAGCACATACATATACCTTTATTTGTGATGCTAATATTTAACTGTTGCGTGTGTACATTGAGCAGTGACACACCATGAGCTGTTTTGTGGGGATATGTAAGGAATAATCACTTAAGCAAACAATAGATATTAAAATTTTTTGAATCAACAAACCAAAGAACCCCTAAATTGGACATATAAACTTATAAGCTTATATTACTCAACATTGACTGCACATATGCTTAGTTGTATAAAGGACAAGATTTACATGTTGGAGGTTTTACAACTGTTTTCTACGGTATATGGTATGCAACCAATAATTAGTTAGATGTTCTCTTAGGATAATGATGGTTTTCGATGGTAGATAAATAATATATTTTATTCCTTCGTTGTCAATGTGGTTAAGATAGAAATTTTATAAATCAATGGGTCAAATTATAGTTATAGAATAAATATTACATGGATAAATTTTACATTGATATTTTTAAGGTAATATGAATAATTCGCATTATTCTATATTTTGTTGATTACTAATATTATTTCAACTGAACAAGAATGTATTTAACATAAATATGAATTTGGACACCTTTGACTAACTTTTCCATCTTGAACCATGTATTATTGGAGTTGCTACTGAGAGATATTGCAATGATGTACCAATATAATTATTTCCCTTGAATGAATTAGCATTGTTGATTTAAATTAGTTAAATATATAGTCCTGTATTCAAGAATTAGGTACAGAAATAAGGTAGAAAATTATTTTTCTACCACTATATACGGTCCCAAAATGAATAATTTATGCTCAAAATTTATCAAATGTCGAAATCTGGAATTTCAACAAAGATGCTAGATAAAGATCCCAACCCAAATTTTTCCTTGAGATTAGAATATATTGAAAGTGTCCAAGACTACTCAACAAAACTTTGAGGAGTAAAGCTATCAACCTATAGGGTTATGACTCTTAATCACTTAAAGGGTTGAAACAATTTTACATATTAAAGTTTAATAATGCCTATTTAAATACTGTTATCCATCTTTGTAACGATTTTTTTGGTCAAATAGTTATCCAAGTTGTGTTATCTCACTTCCATATATACGTTTCCAATAGTTATCATAGTTTAGATATTAAACTTCTCAATATTCTGTCTTTAGCTCATTTAGTTGTTATAATACTTAAATATAACTTATATTCTTTTTCTTAGGTTAGAGACGCCCAGTAACCTATTAAAGGAGAGGACCTTCACTTGCTGGAAGATTTGTTGAAGATATGCTTTTGCTGCATATCTTCTTAAATTTTAGTCTGCTTCAAGGTTTCTAAAGTTTTGTATAATGATATAACATATTTCCTCTTCTCTTTAGCTGAGCATTGAAGGTTTTGGTTTCATTAATAAATTGAATTAAGGGTCATGATACTATCCATCACGGATTACTTATTATATATTATGATTGATTTTAAAGAAATACACATTTGGTAATTGACAGTACTGAGAAGAATAAACGTTTGGATGAAAAAAATAGTTTTTTCCTATTGAAATAATTAGTTTATTTTTTTGGATGATAGTAATGAGTAGAATAAACGTCTGAATAAAAGCTTACATAGTTTTTTAATTTTAGTCTTTGGTTGATAAACTATTTTATAATGCAGCAAAAGGCCATTGATTGGCTATGTAAGTGATTCTTGCGCAGCTTTTATTTTATTATGTATACATAATTTTACAGTGAAGATTTTGTTTTAATGTGGTAGACAGTAGTTGGCTCCACATAACTCATTATCTCAATCTAATTTGGAGATTTTTTTCCTTGCTAACCCATATTCTTATGTTTGGGTTCCATGGTTTTTCAGTTCGTAATGGTAAAAATGTTCCATAGATCTTTTCCATTTCATGAATTTTTTTGGTGAAGGTAACAACAAAATAGAGTAGTTTTGATGTGCGAAAAGGATTGTTTTGTGTTAGTATTGTGCTCTATTACCACTACTGCAATGTTTCAGTGTTTGCAAAATGATAGGAACTTTCCGTTTGATGAAACCGTGGTTAAGCATTTCATTTTTCATAGGATTAGTTTAGGTGCTTAGATGGAATAACTTTTTCGCATTTCCTTTGAATTCTAAACTCTTCCTTGAGTTCATACATGATCTATCATTCTTCAACCTTCAGGTTGTTTTGGAACGGCTAATCCATGCTATGCCAAAATTATTTACTGCGTCACAGTGAACTACTGACACCATCATATCTATTTATTAGTCTGCACAAGTTTAAACATGATTCTTTTTTATAATTTGAGAAACAAGGATTAACACCTTTACTACTCATTAGCTTCAGGATCTACTCATTATAGGTACAAGCAATAAAGAACAACCCATGCAATTTATTCTTACGATGGAGGTATGCTCAAAGGGAGGATAAAAGTATTTGTTTCCTTATTGTCAATAAAGTTCCACGTGGTTATACATAGGTTATTCTAAAACTTTAGAACTTAAGACTTTCAAAATGAAAACTATCCGTTAGCTTTTATGCATAGGACTAAAATTGTAAGGGACAAACAATATTCTAATAAATTTGTATGCATCATATGATTCGTACAACGCAGGACCAGATTTGAGCAATTGAACCAACTGATATGACACATCGTTATTTCTTTGGTTTGACATATTTTATGCATCATATATTTTTGCCATTCCCCATTCATAGTAAATCCATTACTTCAGTCTTAGCTATAATCAGTTTCCTAAATATAGATGTATCCTTAACAAGTTATATTCCTCGATAGTTGAGTACGTATTTCTATCAATCATTGGAATTGATATGCATATTAGCAAACAAAATACGATGACAATTATGCACCTTTATGCATTACACAACTTTCTTCCATTATGATGGTTTTTTAACTTTCATCCTATGGGCATCGGCTCATAAATGTCGTATAACACAAGATTTATTAAAATGAAGTTTCTTCTATTTGTATTAATGTTATTCTTTAACTCAAATGTACAGTAAATTTCTCATTATTTCTATTATATTAATAATTTAATATAAATTTTATTTTAATAATTTAACATAAAACTTATGCATTTTATATGATTTCTAATTTAGCTAAACCCGTGTGCGAAGCACGGGTTCACATTAGTCTTTTTCTAATGATTCATTTACATTAAAAATGTAAATTTCAATGTCAAAACATTTTTATTTCATAATGAATCCATTTTAACGATTCATTTACATTAAAAATGTAAACTTTTTGTCAATCTTGTATCTCTTTTTAATGATTCAACTATACATTAAAGATGTAAATTTTAATTTAAAAACATTTATATCCAAAGATGAATATTTTCCATTATTCGTTATTACATTAAAAATGTAATCTTTTTTGTTAAACTATTTTTACCCAACGATGAATATTTTTCATGATTCATTATTACATTAAAGATGTAATCTTTTATGTTAAACTATTTTTATCCAATGATGAATATTTTCATGATTCATTATTACATTAAAAAATGTAATCTTTTATGTTAAACTTTTTTATCCAACGATAATTTTTTTCCATGATTCATTATTACATTAAAAAATGTAATCTTTTATGATAAACTATTTTTATCCAACGATGAATATTTTTCATGATTCATTATTACATTAAAAAATGTAATCTTTTATGTTAAACTATTTTTATCCAAAGATGAATATTTTTCATGATTCATTATTACATTAAAAATGTAATCTTTTATGTTAAACTACTTTTATCCAACAATGAATATTTTTCATGATTCATACTTTCAATAAAAATGATAAATTTTTATTATTTAATTTTTTTTCTAAGCATTGATCATTCTTCATTATTTTTGCTTTCAATAAAAATGTTAATTTTTATTGTTTAAACAATTTTTACTCCATATCTGAATATTTTACAACACATGAATATTTCAGAAAATTTCGGCATTATAACGGCAGGGTAATTAAAACTGGCACCGTCCCTAGTACAACTCCTTTGCTATCCTAAGCCTCGCGGCGATACAAGGATTTCATTTTCCTAATAAAATTTCTTTTCACTATACAATTATTTTTCACAATATCAACCAATTTCGTTTCAACCACAATCAATCATCCACAATCACAATCAATTTCGCACCACGATACAATCAAGTCATCCATGGTCTATGGACGACGGTGTCGGGAGTTACTAAACTCCGTCTACAACCTAATATAGTTTTATTTATTTATTTTGAATTCATTAAATCTCACATTGCTTTTTAATCCTTATAAAATTGTATAAAGCTCCAAAAATTCTCCGGTCTCTTTTAGAATGTCGTGTACGATGCCACTAGTCCAATGTCTCCTTTTTCATCGAATTTCGTTATCGTATGATGAAGATACGACTTTTATAAACAAATTTAAATTCGTAGCACTTTCTAAATGTTGTTAATTGTTTAAATAGTTCACCTTCTTCCTCAGTTTAACATGGACATGGTTTCCCAGTTATGTTCAAAAATAGGGTTCAGGTTTTCGCTCCAACCGTTGCCTGAGAGGAGGATCGGGTTATGCCACGTCGGAGAGGGAGGAGAGGCACACCAGATGGGACCCACCCCCATCAAACTCGATCACCGTGGGGAGGCTGATTCTGGCATGATGCGGTGAAGCTTCTCGCGGGTGATTTGAGCAAAATACTGATCGATTGATGAGTACTTCCGTATGGATCTGAAGTGGGTTTGATCCTCTTTGAAATTGCCTTAAGAAGTGGATGATTTTGTTGTGTGGATCGATCGTTTTTATGGAGGAAATCTGGCGTTTTTATGGCCTTCGAACGATGAAGGAAGGTTGTGGCCACGAGAATGAAATTAGGGTTATAGTGAATTTCCATTGGCTGATATTTATAGTTAAATTATTTTTTATTTCTTAAATTCCAAAATTCTCGTTTTATCCTTTTGACTCCAAATCAAATGCAGCAGGTGTCGCCCCCAGCTAAATACCCCCATTCCGGACACAATGGAATATGTTTCGTAAGCCCATTCGAATGTTTCAGTCAGTTAATCTTCAAATTAAAATACAAAACATTCAATATTAGATTTAAACGTACATTTTAATTTACCGGGGCCACATACTGACTCCAAAAATCCCCGAAAAATACATCTAGCTATGTTTTGACGATACGGTCCTAACAAAATTAATTTCATCGAACTTGAAGACCGTTTGAAAAATGACCATTTTCTAGTCGATCCAATTTGACTGAAATTGACAAAACACGTTCTCTTTTGCCACGCTCACATATTAATTCCAAAAATTATGAAAATTGGAATCTTGCAATAATTTGACATTCTAGATCCAACCGAAGTGGTTTCATCGAAAACGGAGTTCGTTTGCAAAATGGATATTTATAAGAGTTATATATTATATTAAATTCCATATCGACTATTCAGAATATTTAGCTGGCCATAACTTTTTATTCCCGCAATGAAATTTCAATTTTTCACATCCATTAGAAAGATATTTTTAAACAGATTTAAATATTTTTGGTTTTTCTGTACATTCAGTCAAAGTTCAAAATCAAAATTTCAAATTACCACGCCATTTCGAGATCGTTATATAATTAAAATAAATATATACGTTTTAACTTCGATTTAAATAAATTTTTAATCGTTATTATTTGAAATAAATCATTTTAAATATTCCAAATTGATTAAAATAGCCAAAAATAAAAATTTTAAATTAGTTCTGATTTTCCGGGTTGTTACAATCTCCCCCACTTAAAAAACTTTTCATCCCCGAAAAGGAAACAACAGTAAAGTAGGAAACAAAACGGAAATACAAAATATTGCAAATGTACCGTGCACCAGAGCTAATCAGAGATATCTACTCTACACTGGGGATAAGCCTGCTTATGCTATCTTCGGTCTCCCATGTACAGTCTCTAGGATCTCCGCTCCACTACACTTTGACTAAATGAATTCTCTTGTTTCTCAGAACTCTAATTTCTTTGCCAATAATCTTTACCGGCTCTCTCTTCACTACTAAGCTTGGAGTAATTTCCAAATCTTATTGTGATGCTTCCTCCACAATCAAATAGGGATCATGTACATGCTTTCGAAGTTGAGACACGTGAAATACATAATGTACTCCTGGTAACCAATCAGCCAATTGAACCTGTAAGCAAGAGTCCCAATTCTTTCAAGTATAGGAAATGAACCAATAAATCTAGGCGCCAATTTCCCAGTCTTCCCGAAACGAACTACTCCTCTCAATGGGGAAACTCTCAGATATACATAGTCAGCAACTGCAAATTCTAAATCCATTCTTCTTGAATCTGCATAACTCTTCTGTTGGGTCTGAGCTATCTAAAGTCGCATCTAAATCCATTCAACTTTATCTGAAGCTTATCGAATCATGTCAGGACCCAATACTAGTCTATTGACTGGTTCTACCCAATATGCAGGAGATCTACATGGCCTGCCTTATAATGCTTTGAATGGCGACATTTGCAAGCTTTCTTGGTAACTGTTATTATAAGAGAACTCAACCAAATGTAAGAGATCTTCCCATGACCCTCCAAAATCAAGAATACATGCCCGCAACAAGTTTTCTAGTATACGGTTCACTCTCTCAATTTGGCCAGGTGTCTGAGGATAATAAGCGGTGCTCAGATTTAACTTTTTTCCCCATCTCTTCTTAGAATGCTTCTCAGAATTTACTAGCGAATATCAGATCACGGTCACTAACAATACTACTGGGAACTCCATGTAGTCTAACGATTTCTTTGAAATAAATTTGCGCCAGACTTCGAGCTGTTCTATTAGACTTCACATGGATGAAATGGGTAGTCTTCATGAAACGGTCTACGATCACCCACATACTGTCAATACCTTTCCTGGTTCGGGGCAAGCCATCGATGAAATCCATGGAAATTTGATCTCACTTCCAATTTGGTACCTCTAGTGGCTGTAACAATCCGGCAAGTTTCTGTTGATCGCTTTTGACTTGTTGGCAAGTAGAACACCTGCTAACATAAATGGAAATGTCTCTTTTCGTAGATTTCCACCGGAATGTACGCTTGAGATCATGATACATCATACTGACCTCTGGATGAATACTAAGCTTGGATTAGTGACATTCATCCATCACTTCCCTTCTGAGCTCAGGAATATTCGAAACCCAAATTCAGCCTAATAAACTCAGAACTCCTTTATTATCAATTTGGAAACTCGAGGGTTCACCTTCCCGAACTCTTTTACTAATTCTCTGAATAAATTCATCATCCTTTTGAAGAGCAGATATTTTTTCAATCAATGAAGGCATAATAATGAGATTGGCGACAATCACATTTTTCTTGCTAAGCGCATCTGCTACAACATTGGCTTTCCCTGGAGTATACAAAATATCTAGATCATATGCCGCAAGAAATTTTAACCAACGCTGGTGCCTCACATTCAAGTCCTTCTAGGTGAATAGATACTTCAGTGATTTATGATCTGTATATAATTCAAACTTCTCACCCAAAAGATAGTGCCTCCATATTTTTAAAGCAAACACGATGGCTAACAACTCAAGATCATGAGTAGGATATCTCTTCTCATGCGGCTTCAACTGACGGCTAGCATAAGCAACAACTTTGCTTCTTTGCATCAATACTGCATCAACACCTTCAATAGAAATATCTGTATAGATGGTCAAATCTTGATTGCCATCAATAATAGTTAACACTGGAGCAATAGTCAACCTTAATTTTAGCTCTTGGAAAGCTGCCTCACATTCAGGCATCCAGTTAAACCCTGTATGTTTTTTGGTAAGTTTCGTTAATGGACAAGACAGCTTCGAAAAATCCTTAATGAATTTTTGATAATAGTCAGCCAATCCTAGAAAACTTCTGACTTCAGTAGGCGTGCTGGGCTGCTTCCAATCTCGAATGGTTGTGATCTTGCTTAGATCCACTGCAATTCCTTCCTTTGATACTACATGACCGAGGAACTTTACTTCTTCTTTCCAGAATATGCATTTAGAAAATTTTGCTTTTAATACATTCTTTCTCAGAATTTCCAAAACTTCTTCCAAATGTTTTTCATGCTTGGCAGTTGACTTAGAGAAGATTAAGATGTCAATGAAAACCAGCACAAATTTGTTTAAGACATCCTGAAAGACTCTGTTCATCAAATCGAAAAAATAAGCAGGAGCGTTACATAAGCCGAACGACATTACTAACCACTCGTAAAATATGTCTGGACTTCTGAAAGCTGTCAAAGGAACACATTCTTCAGCAATCCGCAGTTGATGGAAACCTGTAGCTAGGTCCATCCTTGAAAACACTTTCGCTCCATTCAAATGGTCCAATAAATCATCTATACGGGGAAATGGATATTTATTCTTGAGCTTCTGCTTGTTTAAATCTTGGTAATCCACACACAATCTGAAAGTACCGTCTGACTTTGGAACAAACACTACTGTTACACCCTAATTCGAAAAGCTAGGCCTGATCAGACCTTTCCATAAAAGCTATTTAGTTTGATACCCAATTCTTCTTTCTCTTTCCATGTCATTCTTCGAATAAGATGCACAACAGGCCTTGCATTCGGAGCTAGATCGATTCTGAAGTCAATTTCTCTTCGCAGAGGTAAGCTATCAACTTCTTTGAATACATCCTCATAATTCTCAACGACAGGAGTATTTTCAATAGCAGTGGGGGTAACTTCTAGAGCAGCCCAAAATTCTTTTTTGTCAGAATCTGAGCCGTGGCATGGTATAACAACATTTCCGAGATTCATTTTAACTTTAACGATTCTTTCGGCACATTTAACCTCGGCTTCATTTCTCGTTAACCGTTCCAGCCCAAGAATAACATCGATCTTAGAAAAATCCATGACGATCAAATTAAAAGGGAACTAGTAACAAGAGTAAGAGATCGACACTCTGCAATATAAACCGAGAACAAGGGAATCACCGACTGGATTATGTACACTAATCGATTCTTTAAGATCCCTCGGTTTTAGATTTATCTTTTTGATTGTATTACTTGAAATGAAACTTCGTGATGCACCTGTATCAAATAATACTGTGATAGGAATATTCTTAATAGAAAGAGTGCCTTCCAAAACATCTGGCCTTTTCTGATTAGCTAAGAGTGTTGGAGATTCTGTCGTGCTATTGACTTGAGCCTCCTTGGTCGCTTTCAAAAGCTGACAATCTTGCTTTACATGACTTGGCTTATGGCAAAGATTGCACTCTCTATTCTCTTGAAACTTCTTATTGGATTTAGATCCATCATTCTTTCGTTTCTTCGAAGATTTGCAATTTATCGACAAATGTCCTTGCCTATTGCAGTTAGAGCATGTGGCAGTCGTTAATGGTTCCTTCTTGGATTTAACCCCTTTCTTATATGCTTTAGGCTTTTTACTGACCTCAGGTTGCGTACTTGCCTCAGGGCTATCAGTTTCAAACTTCCTTTAGCTTCTAGAACTGCCTTCCTCCTCGCCTTCCAAAACACCTTGCTTATCGGTATACTCATAGCGATAAGCCATTTGTATCATCTTAGAAAATGGAATATTTACATGAGTAAGTACTCTACCTTCGTATTTCCTTTGAAGTTAGTTAATAAATCTCAGATTCTTCCTTACAAGATCCTCAATTAGCTTCGGGGCAAAACGAGAAAGTTCATTGAATTTATTATGATATTCCAGGATGGTCATATCTCCTTGTTTCAGGTTGTAAAACTCATCATATATCCGCTCAGTTGCTTCTGGAGGAATAAATTTTTCTGTGAACATTTCTTTAAATCTCTCCCAGGTAATATTACCTTCTGGATTTTCCTCATTAACAGTTTCCCAACCAGATTAAAGCTTCTTCTTTGAGTGCCCAAGATGCTATTAGTCTTTTCTGATCATCTCTCAGCTTTAAGCCTTCAAAAATTCTCTCAGAGAATCACATCCATGCTTGTGTTTCAATAACAGATTCTTCGCTCGAGAACGGTACTCCTTCTTCTTTGAGTGCCCAAGATGCTATTAGTCTTTTCTGATCATCTCTCAGCTTTAAGCCTTCAAAAATCCTCTTAGAGGAACACATCCATGCTTGTATTTCAATAACATATTCTTTGCCTGAGAACGGTACTCCACCCAGATTTTGATGCTTCTTTACTAGAGCTTCTAGATCTGGTTTTGGTTGTGGGAGCACAATTAGCTCATTAGATTGTTGAACCAAAGATTTACTTCTTCTGTTTCTTCCACTCATTTTCTATTGTGCCTGCAAATAGCAGACAAAGAGTCAGGCCAACAGAAAAGATATTGTAAAGCATATAGACATATATTTAAGTATAAATGAATCTATGGGGGTGTATTTTATCCTGCTATACTCATTCTAGGATATTAGTGAACCTATCTATAATGAGTTATTCGTCTTAGAATACTGCTGATTCTATTTCTGATGAGTTTGTTAATATGTTATATTCTGAAGCTAAGGTTGACCAAAGCTCTGATACCAAATGTGATAACCCAAAACCCCTATGCCACGGAAGAAAGGATAATCATTGGAATATAACACATAAACAATAACAGCAGAACAGAATCATAAAATTACACCAGATAAATTACATCAAAGTTACACTAGAAATAATATTAACATCAGAGTTACACAACATAACATGATCATACTTAGTACATAATATAATTTCAGCTTAATATAAAATGTCTGCATTGGAATTAAACATAATATACTAAATGAAGTCTGAACAACATGATAGAAACGATAGGATCCATCTTCATCCCCATAGCTATCCAGAATGAGTATGCTAAAACCTGAATACAAGGCTGCTCGTGTGGAAAAGAGGGCACCCGAGTTTGCAAAGTGAAACAAACCACGAGTCAGTCATGGGACTGGTATGAAAAATCTTACTTAACCTATTTAATAATAAGGCCAATCACTGGACCACGCCGTTAACGTGGAACGGGTTAACTCCATTGGATTGCCAGTGCATAAATAAAGTAAATCATTAAACAACGCAATGCTCTTTAGAAAAATGAAGCCATTATAAGGCTCAAGTCCCATCACACAATGCAACGCAAACCGAAGGATAGAGTTTTACCTTATAATGACCAAAATATGCTTGATATGTAGAAATCATTTGATATTATTATTAGTGTATATATGTTTTCAAAAACTTTCAATCATAATGTATCAACCATATACGACATAACTATCATATACTATGTCACCGTACTAGTTTTATAATCAAAACTGCATGGTATCGTATTGGAAGTTGGGTTTCCATCATGAACCAAGGCAAGGGATCGTCCTTACCGAATTCGAGACTCTCCAGCCCGAGCCTCAGGGTCATCCGCAACTGCACCTTAGATCTTCCGGGCCGGTCCACTCTTGCTTTTGTGGATTAATAATTCCTGAACAATACGTTTCTCTACCCTATGGGGCGTAAATCAAGTTCCGCTAGGACTCAAATCCGAGGCACCTCATTCCATCATCCACATAAGTAAAAATGTATGGGCTCCATACCATGACACCACTCCTAGCTAGAAAGAAACGTATGTCCTCCTTGCAGTCCTCTCCTGTTTCTGTTCATATCGGGGTGTCAGGCTCGCGAAGTAACGCTATAGATAAAGTTATGCTAATTAAAGTTGTTCTTTGATCAACAACCACAGGACTCTGCTTTTCAACAATAAGCCTTGATCATTTGCATCTTGGCATGTTGCACTGACAATTCACGCCATGCGACTGATGTCTACCAATATATAAGCTCTGAGTTCGTACGTCTCAGAGAAGGGTGTTAAGCAAGAGAATAAATTCTCCGCCACCAAACAGATATATTTAATAGAAATCAATCAGCACAGAATAAAATCCAATGTCAGACATACATCCATTTACATGTCCGTTCTGGGTCTGAACGATACCGGAGACACCTTATTCCTCGTTCCATAGTCCAATATGGAAGAGAGGCTCTCGCATATCCGGATAATCAACAAGTATGTCCGGACAACTACCACTGTAACCCTTTCAAGGCACGAAGACAAATTAAATGCACCAGTAGTCGTCCATTCGATGTGAAGATCGCCGTTCTTCGACCACCGTTTTCAAATCGTCAACTTCTAATCATCGATCAATTATTTCAAATGAGAATTAACTCGGCCTTTTCAAATAATTCGTGAATATATATAATTCAAATCATTTCTTTTCATTCCATATAGTATATAATATTTTATAATGATTTATAGCTATTTTTATTTATATAAAAATAGTCCATTTTAATTAAACGACGCTTCGGGTCATTACGCGGCCCTGGCGCTGTTTTTATTAAAATTTGAATTACACATTTCTCAAAATCTAACCGTTGTATCTTAGCAAATTTTATATCGTTGGAAAGATCTTTCCAAAGCGAACCCAACAGTTCTAGTTTTGGGAAAATCCGACAGTCGGATCTCTCGGTATAATCGTTTAAAGTTACGATTGCAAATCGCGAACTACAGCAGCGCGATTTGTTTTATTTTAATTTATATATATATAAAAATATAATTCGTTCGACGATCTTAAATTATTTATTCTTCTTACACATGTTAAAATGTAATATTTTTATTGATTCCTACTTACATTAAAAATGTGATTTTTAATGTAAAAACATTTTTATCAAATAATGCATATTTTAATGATTCCTATTTACATTAAAAATGTAATTTTAAATGTTACGACATATTTTCAAACAATGAATCTTTTTAATGAGTCAATTTTTACATTAAAAATGAAAATTTTTATGTCAAAACATTTTTATTACACAATGAATCCTTTTTAATGATTCATTTACATTAAAAATGTAAACTTTAATGTTAACACAATTTATTAAACAATGAATCTTTTTCTAATGATTCATTTACATTAAAAATGTAAAAAAAATTGAAAGGAAAAGGTAGTGAATCAGCATGTGACGACAAGGAATTTCGCTCGATCCGAATCAGTTGTTAAACCGATCTAGACCGTTCGAAACCCCTGATCATTTGAGAACAGGACAAAACAGAACGCAGACGGAAGAACATTTCATTGCTATTACAACAATTCCATCAGATACAAGAATATACAGAGTATAAATGAATAAATTACATTCGAAAAATATCAGAGATTACAATAAATTACATAGCAGCGGAAAATAATACAAAGCATAACTGAAGGTGATATACGGATACAGAGCTTTCCGGATATCATTCCAGCTGTAAACCAGGATCCTGTGAATATAAATCTGCAAAACCAAAACTACTAGCTTCCCGTGTCGAAAATAGGGGCACCCAGAGTTTAGGTTAAAACAATAAACTCCAGGTCAGTCATGTGACTGGTGTGAGAACTAAAACAGTTATTTAAAACTTTACTTTAAAAGAGAGTAATTCAAGGGACCACGCCGTATAACACGGAACGGGTTTCCTCCCAAGAACACCAGTGCATAAAACAACAGCGCAATGCTAAATAAATAGAAATGAAGCTGTTATAAGACCCAGGTCCTATCACACAATGCAACGCTAGCCGGGGGATAGGGTTTTCCCTTATAACAGCCAAAGCATGCTTGATACGTTTAAAACAAATCATTTGATACTATAATAAGTGTATAGTGTCAAAACAATTTCAATCATAAATATAAATCATAGACGGCATGGGTACCATATATCATGTCGCCATACTAGTTCTACAATTAAAACCGGAATACACGTATTGGAAATTGGATTTTCGTCATGAATCGAGGCAAGGGGCAAGCTCCTCTCCGCGTTCGAGACACTCTAGCAAATGCCTCAGGGTTACGCACTCTGGGCAACCCTGGATCTTCAGGGCCGGTCCTCACTTACGTTAGAGGATTGGCAATTCCTGAACACACGTTTCCCGGTCCTTACAGACCTATAATCGAGGCGCCTCGCATTCCAACAACCACAAAGGTGAAAAGTATATAAATGTCAGGGCTGGTAAGTCACTGACACCACCGAAGCTAGAAAGAAACGTCGTGCTCTCCCTGTAGTCCGTATCCCGTTTTTGACTCATACCGAGGTGTGGGGCTCGCGAATTCACGTTATACACAAAGCTGCCACGTAGGCGTGTTTTGATCATCAACCACAAGACTTTGCTTTTCAACGGAAGCCTTGATCAATGCATCTTAGCGTGCCACACAGGCAATTCATGCCATGCGACTGATGTCCATCGATATACAACCTCTGAGCTCGTACGTCTCAGAGAAGGGCGTTAAGCAAAAGAATAAATTCTCCGCCGCCAAACAGATGTATATTTAATAGAAATCAATCAACACAGAATAAAATCCAATGTCAGACACACAATCCATTTACAAGTCCGTTCTGGGTCTGAACGAAACCGGAGGCACTTTCCTCGCATATTCATCGATCTCCAAGTACGTCTGGACGACCACCAACTATTTCCATCCTCTTGGGTGTACAGCCCAATCAGGATCGTCAGTAATTATCCAAACGATGTGAAGACTTCCGGTCTTCAACCACCGTCTTCATCTTCGACATATCGTCGAATCGGTTATTCAGAATGGGTATAAACCCGGACTTTCCGAACAACCCGCGTATATTAAAAACAAATGTTACACAAACACAACATACGCCTCATTCCAATTCATATTTTCAGGGAAAGGTTCCCATTAATTTTATCCAAGATAAATTCTTTAAAATTTATCCTTTAATCTTCCTTTGGATGGTTTCAAACTAAAATTATGGTTTTCTAAGCTAGTCGAGATTAGCGAACCACAACGAAGTAATTATTTATTTTATTTCCCAATCCCAACCTATTCATCCCATGAAGCAAAACTGGTAATACTCCATATTTAATACTATGGTGTTATCGGTAAAATTAATTACCATTTCACGTTCAAATCTAATTAAAGATTTAACTATCGCTTTGGAGCAAAACTGGCGATACTCCATTCTCGCTCATTTCTAAATTTGATAATTTAGATTATAGGTTCACATTTCAACCTAATTGCAGATTCGTTAAAACTCCTTTTACTGGGTTAAAGAACTAGGTGTTATTTAAAACACAGTTCACGACAAACCCAAATCACATTCTATTTGTTATCGGGTTAAAGGACTAGTGTTATTTAAAACACCGTTCACGATAAACCCATTTCAAATCCAATCAAATATATTAGAAATTCCGATTATTTAAAACCCCTTTTTAAATCTAATTTATTTATTTAAAAAAAATCGGGTTTTAAATTTAGTTCAATCTAGTTCATTTCGATAAAAATCTATTTTTATCTTTTCAAATATGGAGTTTTTCACCCCAATTTTTCCCAAATCATTTCTTATGATTTTACACAATTTATTACTATTTTTAATAATTTTATCAAGGCCCGTACAGCCGATTTCCAACAATGGCCATCGAACTGCACTTACATCGACCTTTTTCGAATTTGATTTGGACCTATCTCCAAATCCAACCGTTAGATTTCAAATTTCTAATATTCGTTAGAAAGCTTGTTTCGATACAAACCCAACGGTTCCGGTTTTAGGAGAATCTGACGGCCGGATCTCCCGTAATATCCGTTTGAAATAAATGGTCAAAATTCACGAACTGCCGCGGCGCGGCGCATTCTATTCAGGCCATTATATTATATATATAATATATATATAATACATATTTCGTCGATTTCTATTTAAAACGAATTTTATAAATAGTTTTTAAATTCGTTTCAAAATTCATTTCAACTTCCATTTCAATTCAAAGCAAAATTGAATTCTTCTTTATAAATTCGTTTTAAAATTCATTTCTATTCAATTCAAATTTCAATTCAATTTGAATTCATTTCAATTCGCATTCAATTCAATTTGAATTTGTTTTCAATTCAATTCGGTTTCAAAGTCGTTTTCTATTCGATTCAATTCAAATTGGTTTTCTATTCAAATCAAATTCAATTCGTTTTCTATTTGATTCAATTCAAATTGGTTTTCTATTCGATTCAATTCAAAATCACTTCATATTCAATTCATTTCGAAATCACTTTATATTCAATATTCATTTCGAAATCACTTTATATTCAATATTCATTTTGAAATCACTTCATATTCAATATTCATTTTGAAATCACTTCATATTCCATATTCATTTCGAAATCACTTCATATTCCATATTCATTTCGAAATCACTTCATATTCCATATTCATTTCGAAATCACTTCATATTCAATATTCATTTCGAAATCACTTCATATTCAATATTCATTTTGAAATCACTTTATATTCAATATTCATTTCAAAATGAGTAAAATCGATATAAATATCGTTCACGTCAAAATGGCGTCAATCTAATCAATCCGGCTTCATATATTTCTATTTTCAAATATTGTATTTCAAATATTTCGTTCAACACATGACTAATCTCAACGAATGAGTACAGTCAACACATGAACCTTTATTTTATATTGATAAAGAAGTAAATTTTATTATTAAAATATTTTGTTCAACACATGACTAATCTCAACGAATGAGTACTGTCAACACATGAACCTTTATGTTATAATATTCTTTATCTTCTAATTTGGAATGAGGCCCAATCAATCACCATATAATATTAATTATATGGATTTTCATACATCACACGCATATAATAGCATTGAAAAATAATCAACCATCAACCAAAGTGCACTACACTGTATAAGCATCAAATATAGATATCTAACGCTTATAACAGCCTGTCAATCAATCGATCGACATATTTAATCAATCAGGATGAGTGAACTTCAAATTTCATCCCAACACCCGTGTGGGGTTTCAAACAATCAAACACAGATTTTATTTGTGCAGTTGGGCGATGTGTAAAATTTATCGACCCAATCAATGTCAGTCAAATCAGTGTACATAAACAAACCGTCCGGTTGTAAATGAGTATTTTATTTTATTCACTTCACGTTAAATTTTTTATTTTTAACGATAAAATATTTTATTTCAATACATGAATTTCCATTCAGTTCATTTACACAATAAAAATGATATTTTTATTTTTCTAACATATTTTAGAAAATTTCGGCGGCATAACGGCACGATACTAGAAACGGGACGAGGCCTAGCCTTATCCCCGGTCTAGTGAAGGCCCACGCCATTCACACATCAATCAAATTCACCAAACAACCAAATTTCAATCAAATAATCTAACTAATTTTTTGCAATCAAACAAACAAGTCCATGGTCTGTGGACGATTGTGTCGGGTGCTACTAAGCACCGTCTGCATCCTAGTATATATATATAATTAGAAAAAGAAATTGAAAGGTGAGAAATTCTCACCAATAGCTATCCAATCATCTTGACTCTTCTTTTAGAGAAATCTTCGTCATTCTCGCCTCTTATCACTTTCGTCGCCCGTAGTCGCTACATATGTAAAAATCGAATTTTTACTTCGCTATTCAATATATAAAAATCGAATTTTTTACTTTGCTATTCAATATATAAAAATCGAATTTTTACTTCGCTAACTTCTTAATAAAAATCGAATTTTTATATTCTCTATCTTAGAAAAATCATATTTTTATTATTTCTATAATATAAAAATCATATTTTTAATTCGCTACATATATAAAGATCACATTTTTATTTTCGCTACTTCGTTATAAAAGAAATATATTTTTCTTCATAAACCGCTATGAAAAAATCTAATTTTTACTTCACTACTTCTATAATGTAAAAATAGAATTTTTATCGCTACTTCTATGATGTAAAAATAGAATTTTTATAACTTCAGCTTCTTACTAAAAATCGCATTCTTATTCTATAGCTCCATGTATAAAAATTATATTTTTATATCGCTCTTTTCATAATAAAAATCACGCCTTTCTTTGATAAAAATCATTCTTTGTATGTTTTAAAAAAAATCATTTCTTTATTTCTAACGCTATGTTCAAAAAAAAAAAAATTATATTTTTATTTCAAAGCCCTATGTATAAAACTCGCATTTTCCTACCGCTACATCATATATAAAACTATATTTTTAAATCGCTACTTTCAATGTAAAAATTATATTTCTATTATGCTACTTTATATGTATGAAATTCCATTTTTATAAATTTAACTTTTTATAACGCTCCTACACATATTATAAAATCATATTTTCCATTTCAAAGCTATAAGTGTAAATAAAAAAAAATTACATTTTTTTATATGCTATCCATACATTAAAAATCGTATTTTTACACTACTAAAAATATAATTTTTACAACATGAAAAATCTAATTTTTCTAACATGAAAAATCTAATTTTTTTCCTATTACCAAAAACCCTAATTGTTTTCTTTTTTTTATCTGTATTTTAATGAAAATGAAAATAAAATAAAATAAAATAAGAAAATAAAATAAAAATAAAAACATACCAGCGAAGGGGGGGGTGATGGCCAGGCTCGGCGGCAGGAGGAGGAGCAGCCAGAGGGGACACGTCGGAGGCGAGGAATGGAGGTGGGCGGCGGATCGAGGTGGCATGACTAGGGTTCGGTTTGGGGTTCGATGGGTGGCGCGATTTTAACGAAGGGAGGAGGGGCCTCGTCAGCGTCAGGTCGAGGTTTGGGGGGGGGGTCTCGGGAGGCGGCGGCAGAGGTGGCATCGGGTGGATGGCGAGAGCGACGGGGGTTAATCGACGAGGGCGTCGGTTTCTTTTTTTTTTTTTTTGATTTCTGAGGAATTAACGTGGGGGGGGGGGGGGGGGGCAGAGAGAAATAGGGGGAGAGGGAGAGAGAGTGTTTTATATTTTTTTTAATTATTTATGAAAAAGTTGACTTTTACATACGACCTCTAAACGAGGTCCACCGCTTGACGTCCATAGCGTTTTACCCCCATTCCGAACACAATGGGATATGTATCGCAAGTTGATTCGGACGTTACGATCAGTTTCCGTGGAATTTACATTTAAATCGCTATATTGAATTTTAAACGTACATTTCAAATTACCGGGGTCACATACTAACTCGAAAAATTCCAGAAAAATATTTTCTAGCTTAGTATTGACGATACGGTCTTAACAAAACTAGTTTCGTCGAATTCTGAGATCGTTGGAAAAATGGCCATTTTCCAGTCGATTAAAATCAACTGAAACTGGTCAAACACGTTTTCCTCTGCCATGCTCACATATTGATTCGAAAAATTATGAAATTTGGAACCTAGCAATAATTTGACATCACGGACGCAACAAAACTGGTTTCATCGAAATCCGAGGTCGTTTGCAAAATTTCCATTTTTAAGGGCCTGAATTCCATAGCGACTATTCAGAATTTTCAATTGGACATATCTTTTGATTCCCGCTATGAAATTTCAATTTTTCGGATTTGTTAGAAAGATATTATCAATTAGATCCTAATGATTTTGGTTTCACTAAATTCCGGATTGTTTTGCACCCGGTACATTCAATTGAAGTTTGAAATCGAATTATCGAACTACCGCGCCGTTTTCAATTCTATTTATAATTATATATAAATATTTATATTCTAACGACGACGTATATAATATATACGTTCGAATTCTATTCAAAATAAATTTCTCGTCAATTTTATTTAAAATAATCTATTTTAAATATTAAAAATTCACTAAAATCGCCAAAATAAAAATTTTAAACTGGCTCATATTTTCGGGTTATTACAATCTCCCCCACTTAAAACTTTTCGTCCCCGAAAAGGAACAAAATCGAAAGTGGTTTGATTAATCAACTCTACGTTCAATCTGGCTTCCATTCTCCAACTTTTCAGTTTCTGAGAATTTTCAAATTTTCAAAAATTTGGCTAACACCCTAAATTTTCGAAAAATTTCGCCATAACCTCCCCTGCACCAGGAGCCATGGGAAAATCCCGAAATTGCCATATAGGCCTTCTGATCTCAAAAAGAAAAAGAAAAAGCCAAGCGGCTAGCCAATAGGCTCATAAAATCATCATCACCCAAACAAAACAGTAAATTATAGTAAACATGTACCTATTTATCGGGCATACAATTTTATTCTCTGCTCTAGCCTCCTTGCTATGACCTGTTCAATGTAAGTATATGTATATGCAAGCAAATGCGACCAATTTTCAATAATATTCAATGTTTGATTCAATTAGGCATAATGGTTCAAAATTATCAAATAGATAAACAAACAACACAAACATCAATCAATTAGTGGATTAGAGTTTCAAATTCACAATTTTGATATATATACAGAAAATCTTGTTTTTGATGCCAATTTACAACAATGTGTTCTAACTATATAAGTTTTGGTTCTCACACCAGTCTAATGGAAGTATATAGAAAATCACACCTTCGAAACACGAACATAAGTTCGGATGATGATCGATCAATCATCAGAACCATCTCCGGGCGTCTAGAATGTGATTCCATATCTATCTAATATATTAAAACTTCGAATATACGTTCATGACGCGTATATGCAAAATCTTTATATATCAGATTGTCCATATTCAAAATAAATAAAAAATCAAATACGTTTAAAATGGTTTAAATTTTCAAAACAAAATTGTTTTCATTTGAAAAATATACTCTTCACACTCGTTCTAGGATACTACTGATCCTATCTCTAACGAGTCATTCTAATTGGATATTGCTAATCCAATATCTGATGAATTCTTTCGTATGGTTCTAATGTGTCTTGTTCTCGAGCTCTGTAAACCAAAGCTCTGATACTAAATGTGACAACAAGGAATTTCGCTCGATCCGAATCAGTCGTTAAACCGATCTAGACCGTTCGAAACCCCTGATCGTTTGAGAACAGGACAAAACAGAACGCAGACGGAAGAACATTTCATTGCTATTACAACAATTCCATCAGATACAAGAATATACAGAGTATAAATGAATAAATTACATTCGAAAAATATCAGAGATTACAATAAATTACATAGCAGCGGAAAATAATACAAAGCACAACTGAAGGTGATATACGGATACAGAGCTTTCCGGATATCATTCCAGCTGTAAACCAGGATCCTGTGAATATAAATCTGCAAAACCAAAACTACTAGCTGCCCATGTCGAAAATAGGGGCACCCAGAGTTTAGGTTAAAACAATAAACTCCAGGTCAGTCATGTGACTGGTGTGAGAACTAAAACAGTTATTTAAAACTTTACTTTAAAAGAGAGTAATTCAAGGGACCACGCCGTATAACACGGAACGGGTTTCCTCCCAAGAACACCAGTGCATAAAACAACAGCGCAATGCTAAATAAATAAAAATGAAGCTGTTATAAGACCCAGGTCCTATCACACAATGCAACGCAAGCCGGGGGATAGGGTTTTCCCTTATAACAGCCAAAGCATGCTTGATACGTTTAAAACAAATCATTTGATACTATAATAAGTGTATAGTGTCAAAACAATTTCAATCATAAATATAAATCATAGACGGCATGGGTAACATATATCATGTCGCCATACTAGTTCTACAATTAAAACCGGAATACACGTATTGGAAATTGGATTTCTGTCATGAGTCGAGGCAAGGGGCAAGCTCCTCTCCGCGTTCGAGACACTCTAGCAAATGCCTCAGGGTTACGCACTCTGGGCAACCCTGGATCTTCAGGGCCGGTCCTCACTTACGTTAGAGGATTGGCAATTACTGAACACACGTTTTCCGGTCCTTACAGACCTATAATCGAGGCGCCTCACATTCCAACAACCACAAAGGTGAAAAGTATATAAATGTCAGGGCTGGTAAGTCACTGACACCACCAAAGCTAGAAAGAAACGTCGTGCTCTCCCTGCAGTCCGTATCCCGTTTTTGACTCATACCGAGGTGTGAGGCTCGCGAATTCACGTTATACACAAAGCTGCCACGTAGGCGTGCTTTGATCATCAACCACAAGACTTTGCTTTTCAATAGAAGCCTTGATCAATGCATCTTAGCGTGCCACACAGGCAATTCATGCCATGCGACTGATGTCCATCGATATACAACCTCTGAGCTCGTACGTCTCAGAGAAGGGCGTTAAGCAAAAGAATAAATTCTCCGCCGCCAAACAGATGTATATTTAATAGAAATCAATCAACACAGAATAAAATTCAATGTCAGACACACAATCCATTTACAAGTCCGTTCTGGGTCTGAACGAAACCGGAGGCACTTTCCTCGCATATCCATCGATCTCCAAGTACGTCTAGACGACCACCAACTATTTCCATCCTCTTGGGTGTACAGCCCAATCAGGATCGTTAGTAATTATCCAAACGATGTGAAGACTTCTGGTCTTCAACTACCGTCTTCATCTTCGACATATCGTCGAATCGATTATTCAGAATGGGTATAAACCCGGACTTTCCGTACAACCCGCGTATATTAAAAACAAATGTTACACAAACACAACATACGCCTCATTCCAATTCATATTTTCAGGGAAAGGTTCCCATTAATTTTATCCAAGATAAATTCTTTAAAATTTATCCTTTAATCTCCCTTTGGATGGTTTCAAACCAAAATTATGGTTTTCTAAGCTAGTCGAGATTAGCGAACCACAACGAAGTAATTATTTATTTTATTTCCCAATCCCAACCTATTCATCCCATGAAGCAAAACTGGTAATACTCCATATTTAATACTATGGTGTTATCGGTAAAATTAATTACCATTTCACGTTCAAATCTAATTAAAGATTTAACTATCGCTTTGGAGCAAAACTGGCGATACTCCATTCTCGCTCATTTCTAAATTTGATAATTTAGATTATAGGTTCACATTTCAACCTAATTGCAGATTCGTTAAAACTCCTTTTACTGGGTTAAAGAACTAGGTGTTATTTAAAACACAGTTCAAGACAAACCCAAATCACATTCTATTTGTTATCGGGTTAAACGACTAGTGTTATTTAAAACACCGTTAACGATAAACCCATTTTAAATCAAATCAAATATATTAGAAATTCCGATTATTTAAAACCCCTTTTTAAATCTAATTTATTTATTTAAAAAAAAAAATCGGGTTTTAAATTTAGTTCAATCTAGTTCATTTCGATAAAAATCTATTTTTATCTTTTCAAATATGGAGTTTTTCACCCCAATTTTTCCCAAATCATTTCTTATGATTTTACACAATTTATTACTATTTTTAATAATTTTATCAAGGCCCGTACAGTCGATTTCCAACAATGGCCATCGAACTGCACTTACAGCGACCTTTTTCGAATTTGATTTGGACGTATCTCCAAATCCAAACGTTAGATTTCAAATTTCTAATTTTCGTTAGAAAGCTTGTTTCGATACTAACCCAACGGTTCCGGTTTTAGGAGAATCCGACGGTCGGATCTCCCGTAATATCCGTTTGAAATAAATGGTTGAAATTCACGAACTGCCGCGGCGCGGCGCGTTCTATTCAGGCCATTATATTATATATATAATATATATAATATATATTTCATCGATTTCTATTTAAAACGAATTTTATAAATAGTTTTTAAATTCGTTTCAAAATTCATTTCAACTTCCATTTCAATTCAAAGCAAAATTGAATTCTTCTTTATAAATTCGTTTTAAAATTCATTTCTATTCAATTCAAATTTCAATTCAATTTGAATTTATTTCAATTTGCATTCAATTCAATTTGAATTCATTTTCAATTCAATTCGGTTTCAAAGTCGTTTTCTATTTGATTCAATTCAAATTGGTTTTCTATTCAAATCAAATTCAATTCGTTTTCTATTTGATTCAATTCAAATTGGTTTTCTATTCGATTCAATTCAAAATCACTTCATATTCAATTCATTTCGAAATCACTTTATATTCAATATTCATTTTGAAATCACTTCATATTCAATATTCATTTTGAAATCACTTCATATTCCGTATTCATTTCGAAATCACTTCATATTCCATATTCATTTCGAAATCACTTCATATTCCATATTCATTTCGAAATCACTTCATATTCAATATTCATTTCGAAATCACTTCATATTCAATATTCATTTTGAAATCACTTTATATTCAATATTCATTTCAAAATGAGTAAAATCGATATAAATATCGTTCACGTCAAAATGGCGTCAATCTAATCAATCCGGCTTCATATATTTCTATTTTCAAATATTGTATTTCAAATATTTCGTTCAACACATGACTAATCTCAACGAATGAGTACAGTCAACACATGAACCTTTATTTTATATTGATAAAGAAGTAAATTTTATTATTAAAATATTTTGTTCAACACATGACTAATCTCAACGAATGAGTACTGTCAACACATGAACCTTTATGTTATAATATTCTTTATCTTCTAAATTGGAATGAGGCCCAATCAATCACCATATAATATTAATTATATGGATTTTCATACATCACACGCATATAATAGCATTGAAAAATAATCAACCATCAACCAAAGTGCACTACACTGTATAAGCATCAAATATAGATATCTAACGCTTATAACAGCCTATCAATCAATCGATCGACATACTTAATCAATCAGGATGAGTGAACTTCAAATTTCATCCCAACACCCGTGTGGGGTTTCAAACAATCAAACACAGATTTTATTTGTGCAGTTGGGCGATGTGTAAAATTTATCGACCCAATCAATGTCAGTCAAATCAGTGTACATAAACAAACCGTCCGGTTTGTAAATGAGTATTTTATTTTATTCACTTCACGTTAAAAATTTTATTTTTAACGATAAAATATTTTATTTCAATACATGAATTTCCATTCAGTTCATTTACACAATAAAAATGATATTTTTATTTTTCTAACATATTTTAGAAAATTTCGGCGGCATAACGGCACGATACTAGAAACGGGACGAGGCCTAGCCTTATCCCCGGTCTAGTGAAGGCCCACGCCATTCACACATTAATCAAATTCACCAAACAACCAAATTTCAATCAAATAATCTAACTAATTTTTGCAATCAAACAAACAAGTCCATGGTCTGTGGACGATTGTGTCGGGTGCTACTAAGCACCGTCTGCATCCTAGTATATATATATATATATATATATATATATAATTAGAAAACGAAATTGAAAGGTGAGAAATTCTCACCAATAGCTATCCAATCATCTTGACTCTTCTTTTAGAGAAATCTTCGTCGTTCTCGCCTCTTATCACTTTCGTCGCCCGTAGTCACTACATATGTAAAAATCGAATTTTTACTTCGCTATTCAATATATAAAAATCGAATTTTTACTTCTCTATTCAATATGTAAAAATCGAATTTTTACTTCGCTATTCAATATATAAAAATCGAATTTTTACTTCGCTAACTTCTTAATAAAAATCGAATTTTTATATTCTCTATCTTAGAAAAATCATATTTTTATTCTTTCTATAATATAAAAATCATATTTTTAATTCGCTACATATATAAAGATCACATTTTTATTTTTGCTACTTCGTTATAAAAGAAATATATTTTTCTTCATAAACCGCTATGAAAAAATCTAATTTTTACTTCACTACTTCTATAATGTAAAAATAGAATTTTTATCGCTACTTCTATAATGTAAAAATAGAATTTTTATAACTTCAGCTTCTTACTAAAAATCGCATTCTTATTCTATAGCTCCATGTATAAAAATTATATTTTTATATCGCTCTTTTCATAATAAAAATCACGCCTTTCTTTGATAAAAATCATTCTTTGTATGTTTTAAAAAAAATCATTTCTTTATTTCTAACGCTATGTTCAAAAAAAAAAAAATATTTTTATTTCAAAGCCCTATGTATAAAACTCGCATTTTCCTACCACTACATCATATATAAAACTATATTTTTAAATCGCTACTTTCAATGTAAAAATTATATTTCTATTATGCTACTTTATATGTATGAAATTCCATTTTTATAATTCTAACTTTTTATAACGCTCCTACACATATTATAAAATCATATTTTCCATTTCAAAGCTATAAGTGTAAATAAAAAAAATTACATTTTTTTTATATGCTATCCATACATTAAAAATCGTATTTTTACACTACTAAAAATATAATTTTTACAACATGAAAAATCTAATTTTTCTAACATGAAAAATCTAATTTTTTTCCTATTACCAAAAACCCTAATTGTTTTCTTTTTTTTATCTGTATTTTAATGAAAATGAAAATAAAATAAAATAAAATAAAAATAAAAACATACCAGCGAAGGGGGGGGGTGATGGCCAGGCTCGGCGGCAGGAGGAGGAGCAGGCAGAGGGGACACGTCGGAGGCGAGGAATGGAGGTGGGCGGCGGATCGAGGTGGCACGGCTACGGTTCGGTTTAGGGTTCGATGGGTGGCGCGATTTTAACGAAGGGAGGAGGGGCCTCGTCAGCGTCAGGTCGAGGTTGGGGGGGGGGGGGCGGTCTCGGGAGGCGGCGCCAGAGGTGGCATCGGGTGGATGGCGAGAGCGACGGGGGTTAATCGACGAGGGCGTCGGTTTTTTTTTTTTTTTTTTTTGATTTCTGAGGAATGAACGTGGGGGGGGGGGGGGGGCAGAGAGAAATAGGGGGAGAGGGAGAGAGAGTGTTATATATATATATATATATATTTTATTATTTATGAAAAAGTTGACTTTTACATACGACCTCTAAACGAGGTCCACCGCTTGACGTCCCTAGCGTTTTACCCCCATTCCGAACACAATGGGATATGTATCGCAAGTTGATTCGGACGTTACGATCAGTTTCCGGGGAATTTACATTTAAATCGCTATATTGAGTTTTAAACGTACATTTCAAATTACCGGGGTCACATACTAACTCGAAAAATTCCAGAAAAATATTTTCTAGCTTCGTATTGACGATACGGTCTTAACAAAACTAGTTTCGTCGAATTCTGAGACCGTTGGAAAAATGGCCATTTTCCAGTCGATTAAAATCAACTGAAACTGGTCAAACACGTTTTCCTCTGCCACGCTCACATATTGATTCGAAAAATTATGAAATTTGGAACCTAGCAATAATTTGACATCACGGACCCAACAAAACTGGTTTCGTCGAAATCCGAGGTCGTTTGCAAAATTTCCATTTTTAAGGGCCTGAATTCCACAACGACTATTCAGAATTTTCAATTGGACATATCTTTTGATTCCCGCTATAAAATTTCGATTTTTCGGATTCGTTAGAAAGATATTATCAATTAGATCCTAATGTTTTTGGTTTCACTAAATTCCGGATTGTTTTGCACTCGGTACATTCAATCGAAGTTTGAAATCGAATTATCGAACTACCGCGCCGTTTTCAATTCTATTTATAATTATATATAAATATTTATATTCTAACGACGACGTATATAATATATACGTTCGAATTCTATTCAAAATAAATTTCTCGTCGATTTTATTTAAAATATTCTATTTTAAATATTAAAAATTCACTAAAATCGCCAAAATAAAAATTTTAAACTGGCTCAGATTTTCGGGTTATTACACAACATGATTCACGCCTTAATATATTACCATAGCATAACAAGTCGTGTATATACAACATACGTACAACCAAAAAACAGGCTATCGCTCCAACACAGCGATCATAATAAATGCATATGGCCTGACAAAAAGAGAGAGCAAATACTACATAACATTACAAAACATAATACTTAAAGCCAAAAGACTAAGCAGCAGCCATCATCCTTAAGCGTCAGGACCGGTGATGTGTCGCACACGCTTGCGCACCCGGTCGGCGATGCTCTCCACATGCCTCTTCCTCTCCATGCCTGCCCAGTCATAAAAAAAGTTAAGGATGGAGTAAATGATACTATTGGGGGCTTTCATCTTGCATTTATATTTTCTGGAGTTGCGCTCATGCTATAAAATCCAAGTATAAGCAAAGTTCAGCAAAGCAAAAAGAAAACTGTTGTGTGAATCATCTAAGGCCGGGTAAATGAAGTGCCAAAAGTTATATTGATCATAAATGAAATCACCCCAATGCAAGTCCAAGTAAAGAGAAACTAAACACATAGTCCAGATGTAAAACGCAAGGTCGCAATTCAAAAAAAGGTGATGGTAGTCTTCTTCGTCATGCTCGCAAAACACACAGCCACCCACTACGTTTACACCTCTCTGTCTAAGCCTGGAGACCGTATTCAAACGACCATGCATCACAATCCACATGTAGATTTTAACTTTATCAGGAATTTTGAAGTGCCACATATGTACGAATCCCAACCTCTTTGTTCCAGCAAAGTTAATCAATTTGTATAAACTGCGAACGCTGAACAACTTTCTCTCCCCCTCAAGCATCCATATAAAATCATCATGCTCATTGGATAAACTCACATTTTCAAGCAAATCAAAGATACAGCGCAACTGGACTAAGCATTACTAGCCACCAATCTAGAGAAAGTTAGCTTCCATTTGAAACCCGGAGCATCAAAATCATACATCTTACCAACTGTGAAATTCTTGCTATAAGTAATTACAAAAAGATCCGAAAACTCCACACACAAAGGGATAGGGGAGAGCCAATTATCAAACCAGAATGAAGTGTTATGACCATTTTCACCACAATTTTAGTATCCAACTTCAACCAGTGAGCATGGACCATAACATTACGCCAAAACGAAGAACACATTGAATAGTCAGAATTCCAATCAAAGTTGCCATTATAGCCAGAACTGATGATCCATTCTTTCCATAAAGCCTTCTTACCAGAAATCATAAACCATAACCACTTACAAAGTAACGCTGAATTCATGGCTTTCAAATTGATGACACCAAGGCCTCCTTGCTCCTTCGATTTACAAACCTGTTCCCATGAAATCAAACAGCTAAGTCTTTTCGTCTCTTTGTTACCAGTCCAGAAAAAATTATGACGAATGGTATCAATCTTCTCCAGCACCCATCCGGGAAAATTATAAAAAGACATCCAGTGTAATGGGATTAAAGACAAAACTGAATTGACAAGTACGAGTCTACCAGCTCTTGACAATGAGTTTCCTTTCCACCTCGCCAGCCTTGTGTCAACCTTCTTTAAAAATGTAATCTTTTATGTTAAACTATTTTTATCCAACGATGAATATTTTTCATGATTTATTATTACATTAAAAATTGTAATCTTTTATGTTAAACTATTTTTATCCAAACGATGAATATTTTTTATGATTCATTATTACAATAAAAATGTAATCTTTTATGTTAAACTATTTTTATCCAACGATGAATATTTTTCATGATTCGTTATTACGTTAAAAATGTAATCTTTTATGTTAAACTATTTTTATCCAACGATGAATATTTTTTATGATTCATACTTTCAATAAAAATGATAAATATTTATTGTTTAATTTTTTTTCGAAACACTGATCATTCTTCATTATTTCTACTTTCAATAAAAATGTTAATTTTTATTGTTTAAACAGTTTTATTCCATATCTGAATATTTTACAACACATGAATATTTCAGAAAATTTCGGCATTATAATGGCAGGGTAATTAAAACTGGCATCATCCCTAGCACGACTCCTCTGCTATCCTAGGACTCGCGGCGTTACAAGGGTTTCATTTTCCTAATACATTTTCTTTTCACTATACAATTCATTTTCACAATATCAACCAATTTCGTTCAACCACAATCAATCATCCACAATCACAATCAATTTCACACCACAATACAATCAAGTCGTCGATGGTCTATGGACGATGGTGTCAGGAGTTACTAAACTCCGTCTGCAACCTAATATAATTTTATTTATTTATTTTGAATTCAGAAAATCTCACATTGCTTTTTAATTCTTCTAAAATTGTAGAAAACTCCAAAAATTATCTGGTTTCTTTTAGAATGTCGTGTATGATGCCACGAGTCCAATGTCTCCTGTTCATCGAATTTCGTTATCGTATGACAAAGACACGACTTTTATAAACAAATTTAAATTCATAACGCTTTTTAAATGTTGTAAATTATTTAAATAGTTCACCTTCTTCCTCAGTTTTACATGGCCGTTATTTTCCAGTTATGTTCAAAAATTTGGTTCAGGTTTTCGCTCCAACCGTTGCCTAAGAGGAGGATCATGTTATGCCACGTCGGAGAGGAAGGAGGGGCGCTCCAGATGGGGCCCACCCCGTCCAACTGGATTGTCGTAGGGAGGCTGATTCCGGCGCGACGCAGTGAAGCTTCTCGCGGGTGATTCAAGTAAAATACTGCTCAATTGATGATCACTTCCATATGGGTATGAAGAGGGTTTGATCCTCTTTGAAATTGCCTTAAGAAGTGGATGATTTTATTGTGTAGATCGATCGTTTTTAATGGAGGAAGTCTGGCATGTTTATGGCCTTCGAACGATGAAGGAAAGCGGCAGCCACAGGAATGAAATTAGGGTTATAGTGAATTTCCATTGGCCTATATTTACAATTAAATTATTTTTAATTTCTTAAATTCCAAAATTCTCGTTTTATCCTTCTGATTCCAAATCAAACCCAATGAATGTTGCCTCTAGCTAAATACCCCCATTCCAGACACAATGGAATATGTTTCGTAAGCCCATTCAGATGTTTCAGTCAGTTAATCTTTAAATTAAAATATAAAACATTCAATATTAGATGTGAACATACATTTTAATATACCAGGGCCACATACTAACTCCAAAAATCCCCGAAAAATAAAGCTAGCTTTGTTTGACGATATGGTCCTAACAAAATAAATTTCATCGAATTTGGAGAACGCTTGAATGGCCATTTTCTGGTCGATCCAATTTGACTAAAATTGACAAAACACGTTTTCTTTTGCCACGCTCACATATTAATTTCAAAAATTATGAAAATTGGAATCTTGCAATAATTTGGCATTCCGGATCCAACCGAAGTGGTTTCGTTGAAAACGGAGGTCATTTGCAAAATGGCTATTTATAAGAGCTATATATTATATTAAATTCTATAGCCACTATTCTTGTGGCGACCAGAACTTCCCCATGAAGGAAAGCCCGGATTGCTTTGAGGACAAGACGAATCAGAACACAAACAGAAGAACATTTCATTGTATATTACAACAATTCCATCAGAATACAAGAATATACCGGAGTACGAATAGATATTATACATCAGAAAATATCAGAGATTAAAATATATTACATAGCAGCGGAAAAATAATACAATACACAACTGAAAGAGATAAACGGATACAAAGCTTTCCGAATATCATTCAAGTTGTAAACCAGGATCCTGCGAATATCAATATGCAAAACCAAACTACTAGCTGCCCGTATGGAAAATAAGGGCACCTAGAGTTTAGGTTAAAACAATAAACTTCAGGTCAGTCATGTGACTAGTGTGAGAACTAAAACAGTTATTTAAAACTTTACATTAAAAGAGAGTAATTCAAGGGACCCTCCCAAGAATACTAGTGCATAGGATAAACAGCGCAATGCTTTTTGGAAAAATGAAGCTATTATAAGACTCAGGTCCCATCACATAATGCAACGCAAGCCAGAGGATAGAGTTTTACCTTATAATAGGCAAACATGCTTGGTACATTTAAAACAAAACATTTTGATACTATTATAGTATAAAGTGTATGAAAACAACTTCAAATATAAATGTATCTATCATAGACGGCATAGTGCTCCATCCCACTATGTCGCCATACTAGGCTCTACAAATAAAACCGAAATGTCACGTATTGAAAATTGGATTTCCGTCATGAGTCGAGGCCAGGGATGGCTCCTCACCGCTTCTAGACACTCTAGCAAATGCTTCAGGATTCCCCGTAGAGAACCGTGGATCGGTTGGGCCGGTCCACACTTACGTTAGTGGATTGGCAATTCCTGAACACACGTTTCCTGGTCCTATCGGACCTATATCCCTTGGCTCTGAAGAGGTCGATATATCCGAGGAAACTCGCAATCCAACAACCACATAGGTAAAATAACAACAATGTCAGGGCTAGTAAAACGCTGACACAACCCATAGCTAGAAAGAAACGTCATGTTTTCATCCAACGGTCCGATCCCATTTTTGACTCATACCGAGGTGTGAGGCTTGCGAATTAACGCTAAACACAAAGCTCTACCATTTAAGGCCGTGCTTTGATCATTAACCACAAGACCCTAATTTTTAATAGAATCCTTGATCATTTGCATCTCAGCATGCCACGCTGGCAATTCACGCCATGCAATTGATGTCTATCGATGTACAACCTCTAATCCCGTACGTCTCAGAGAAGAGTGAAATATGGGAATAAATCCCCCTTCACCAGGCAGATGTATATTTGATAGAGATCAATCAACACAGAATAACATCCAATGTCAGACACACAATCCATTTACAAGTTCGTTCTGGGTCTGAACGAAACCGGAGGCACCTTATTCCTCGTCCCGTATGTCCAACACAGGAGAGAGGCCCTCGCATATCCGTCGATCTACAAGTACGTCTGGACGATCACCACTTATTACCTCGTCTTGGGTGTACAATGCAATTAAGACATCAGTAATCATCCAAATGATGTGAAGACCTCCGGTCTTCAACCACCGTCTTCATCGTCGACATATCGTCAAATCCGTTATTCGGAACGGGTATAAACCCGACCTTTCCGAATAACTCACATATATAATAAACAAGTGTTATAAAACACAGCATATGCCTCATTCCAATTCTGAATATTCTTTTATTCAAATATTCATATACTTTGGGAAAAGTTCCCATTAATTTTATCAAGATAAATTCTTTAAAATTTATTCTTTAATCTTCCTTTGGATTTCAATTCAAACCATATTAAGGTTCATCCAAACGAGTCGGGATTAGTGAACCACACCGAGGTAATCATTTATTTTATTTCCTAATCCCAACCTATTCACCCCATGGAGCAAAACTGGTAATACTCCATATCTGACACCATGGCGTTATCGGTAAATTTAATTACCATTTCCCGCTCAAATCTAATTAAAGAGTCTGGTAGGCTTTGCAGCCATCCCTTCATCCCCCATAGCAGCAGGTAAATGCCACCGTAGCATACACCTGATCCCCCAGTCTCACTTGTTTTACGGCGACCCTCTCGAGCCTCCCGACCGCAGCCTAACCGACCCTCGCATGGGAGATGTAGGGGTAAGAGCCCACTGTTTGCCACCAAACCACATAGTGAGAACCCCCCATCATGTCTGCAACAAGAACTGGTGACACTCCAGTCTCGATCATTTCCCAAATTTGATAATTTAAATTATCAATTCACATTTCAATCTAATTAAAGATGCATTAAAACTCCACTTAGTTTCAATCTTCCAAAAAATCAATGTTAATGATTATTTAACTTTGGAAACACAAACATGTTGCATCGACAATCTACACCGTACTATTGATTTCTGCCGAAATATAACCTCTGAGCTCGTACGTCTCAGAGAAGGGTGTTAAGCAAGAGAATAAATTCTTCGCCACCAAACAGATATATATTTAGCAGGGATCAACCATACCGTTCGAAATACAACGACAGATATGTAATCTTGTCTTTAACTGGGTTAAAGAATTAATGTCATTTAAAACACAGTTCACGATAAACCCAAATCACATTCCATTAATTATGGAATCTTCACGGAAAAATAAATCAATATATAATTGATATCAATTTCTATATCCGGCTAATAATATAAATGGAATAACGGCAAAGCCTTTTAAATTCCATATGTATTAACAGTCTTCCTCCACAGAAGTTCACTTCGATTATTATTAATCGAACTCCATTCAATCCCAATTTAATATATTAAATTGGAAAACGTACTTTTGAAAATTCTCGTTAAATTTTAATAAAAAGATTTATAAATTCCAAATCACATTTCACTGTAAATCGGGTTAAAGAACGAATGTAGTTAAAACACAGTTCATAATAAACCCAATTCACATTATATTCCATTTATCATCGGGTTAAAGAACAAGTGTTATTTAAAACACCGTTCACTACAAACCCAAAAATTAATTCTAATTCAATTCCAATTAAATATTAATTAATTGTTATACTTCATTAAATCCAAATAAAAAGATTTAATCTTTTCTCAACTAGGTTTAAGAACAGTGTTAATGAAGACACCATTCACGAGAAACCCAAATCTCATTTGATATTAAATACAAGACTCTAAATATAAAATATATTGGCTTATATTCAATATCAAATTCTGAAATCAACAAATATCGTATTGGAATAACGATATACATATATATCTTTCGAATTCCTCCACAATATCCATATAATCATGGAATATAATATTGAAATATTCCGAAGATAATTTTGATTCAAATCCATTCCAATTCATATATTGGAAATTTCGGTTATTTTTAAAACCATTTCAAATCCAATTTATTTATTTGTAAATAATGGATTATAATTCTAATTCATAACTAATTCATTTCGATAAAAATATAATTTTATCTTTTAAAATATAGAATTTTTCATCCCAATTCTTTCCAAATCATTTATTATGATTTTACATAAATTATTGATATTTTTGATAATTTTATCAAGGCCCGTACAGTCGATTTCCGTAAACGGTCATCGAACTGCACTTACAACAACCGTTTCCAAATTTGATTTAGACATAATTCCAAATCCACTCATTAGATTCTAATCTCTTGTATTCATTAGAAAGCTCTTTTCGATACGAACCAGCGGTTCTGGTTTGAGGAGAATCTGACAGTCGGATCTCCCGTAATGTCCTTTCGAAGTCAGTGGTCGAAATTCGCGAACTGCCGCGGCGCAGCGCGGCGTGTTCTATTCAGGCCATTATATATATATATATATATATATATATATATTATATCGTTGATTTCCATTTAAATAGTATTTTTAAATCGTTCTAAATTCGTTTTCAACTTCATATTCAATTTCAAATCAAAATTGAATATTCCATATCATCGATATATAAATGATAGTATTTTCAAAACATTATATTTCGATATTCATTATAGAAATGAATAAAATCGATATAAATATCGTTCACGTCAAAATGGCGTTAATCTAATCAACATGGCTTTATATTTTTAAATATTTTCGTGTCCATCCCAAATCGGACATCAAAATTAGATTTTGATCTTTTACTAAATATTATTTTAAAATATTTATTATTTTAAAATATTCGTTATTTTAAAATATTTATTCTTTCTGAACTGGAATCAGACACATTCAATTACCATATAGTTTGTTTTAGATGGATTTCATACAACATACGTATACAACAACAATCAAATACAGTCCACCCTCATGCAGAGTGCATTCTACACTGCATAAGCATTAAATATAAATATTTAATGCTTACAATAGTTTGTCAATCAATCGATCGACATACAACTAATTATTGGGACTATTGTATGTCATATATCATCTCAATACCCTTGTGGGGTTTCAATCAACAAATAATGAATTTTATTTGTGCAGTTGGGCGATGTGTAAAATTTATCGTCTCAATCAATATTCGTCAAATGTGTGTACATAAACAAATCATCCGATTTGTTTATGAATATTTATTTTATTCGTATACACGTTAAAAAATTATATTTTTAACTATAAAATATTTTATTCCATTCCAGATCACAAAATTACTTTTCACAACACAATCAATCAAACAAACAAGTCGTCCATGGTCTGTGGACAACGGATGTCGGGTGTTGCTAAGCACCGTATACATCCTAATATGTATTTTAACTAGAAAATAAAATAAAAGTGAGGAGTCTCACCTCAGGGATCCACTCCTCCATTCTCTATCTCTAAAGGGTTCGGATTTTCCCAAAATTCCAATGCGATCTTTTCCCGCTGTTGATAGTAAAAATCACATTTTTATTTCAATTATAACAATTATATTTTTACTTCGCTTAAATTTATATTTTTACTTCAAAACCATATGTGTAAAAATCACATCTTTAACACGATGTTTACATTATAAAGATAATATTTTTATTTCGATGTTCATACATTAAAAATCATATTTCTATTATCTCTATAATATAAAAATCATATTTTTATTATCTCTATAATATAAAAATCATATTCTTATTATCTCTATAATATAAAAATCATATATTTATTATCTCTAAAATATAAAAATCATATTTCTAATTGCTATAAATATGAAAATCAAATCTTTAGGTGTTTAAAAATCAAATCTTTTTACTCTTTGTATATATATAAAAATCCATTCTTCTCATTATTAAAATCATGCCTTTACTTGCATAAATAAATAAAAACTGAAATATAAACTCACAGTTATCGAGCGGAGAGGGAGTAGAGTCCACGGCCGCTGTCGATGGTCAGAGGAGGTTCGGGAAGCTCAAGGACTGAAGGAATATACTTAAAATTGAAAAAAATCACATTTTTATGGAGGTGGGGGCTTGAGGTGTCACGCGGTGGGGCCAGGCTCAGGCAAGGCGGTGGGGAGTGCGGCGGTCAGACTGTGGCTGGAGGTGGTGGCTACAAGGGGGCTTGGGGTGGGTTTGCTTGAAGGAGTGGAGAGAGAAGGGGAAGGACGAGGGAAGGAGGAGGGGAGGCTCGACGGCCGGAGGAGAGGAGGGGAGACTCGCGGTGGTGGCGCGTCAATGGGAGCGGCGGCGTGAGCGCGGGCTAGGGCTAAAGGGGAGAGCGGGTTTTTATTTTAATTTGAGGAAGAGAGAGAGAAGAGGGAAAAAAGGGAGGGAGCCCATATATATTAATTAAATTTTTTCTTCAAAAAGTTGACTTTTCGCCCAAACCCCAAATCGAACCCAACGACTGTCACCTCTAGCTAATTACCCCCATTTCGAACGCAATGGGATTTGTATCGTAACCCAATTCGGCTGTTACGATCAGTTTCCGCTAAATTTAAAATATAAATCATTATATTTTAAATTCAAACACACATTTTAATTTACCGGGGCCACATACGGACTCCAAAAATTCCAGAAAAATAAATCTGGCTATGTTTTGAAGATACGGTCCTAATAAAACTAATTTCGTCAAATTTGGAGACCGTTTGAAAAATGGCCATTTTCTGGTCGATCTGAATTGACTAAAACTGTCAAAACACGTTTTACTTCGCCACACTCACATATTGTAACGACCCGGAATTTTGGGGCCAATTTAAAATTTTTATTTTAGAAATTTTAATGGATTTTTAATATTTAAAATAATTTATTTTAACTAAGAACGACTAAAAATTTATTTTAAAACGAATAAATTTAATTTAATTATAAAAAGGAGTTAGAAAAACAGCGCTGCAGTTTGAAAATTTGAATTTGAACTTTGACTGACTGTACAGGATTCATTTTAAATCAGAATTGAGCGAAACTAGAAATATTTAAATCTATTTAATCATATCTTTCCAACGAATCTGAAAAATCTAAATTTCACTTGAAAAATCAAAAGTTATGGCCAGTTCAAAATTTAGAAAAGTCGCTGTAGAATATATATATATATTTTAATATAATATATTGGCCTTAAAAATAGCCATTTTTCAAACGACCTCGGTTTTCGACAAAATCACTTTTGTTGGAACCAGAATGTCAAACTATTGCTAGGTTTCAATTTTCATAATTTTTCGAATTAATATGTGAGCGTGGCAAAGGAAAACGTGTTTTGTCCGTTTTAGTTAAATTTAATCGACTAGAAAAAGGCCAATTTTCAAACGGTCTCGGAATTCGACGAAATTAGTCTTGTTAGAACCGTATGGTCAAAACATAACTAGAAATAATTTTCCTGTAATTTTTAGAGTCAGTATGTGGCCCTGGTAATTTAAAATGTACGTTTGAATTTAATAATTAAATGATTTATAATTTAATTTAAAGAAAACCATATCGTAACAGAAAAACTGGGTTACAAAACATATTTCATTGTGTCCGGGACGGGGGCTATTAGCTAGGGGTGACACTCGTTATGTAACAACCCGGAATTTTGGAACAGAAATAAAATATTATTTTTGGTTAATTTAATGGATTTTGGATATTTAAAATAATTTATTTTAAATAATAATGATTAAAAATTTATTTTATTAAAGTTAAAAATTATATTAATTATATTTCGAGCCTGAAATGGCGCGGTAATTTCAGAATTCGATTTTAAACTTTGAGAAATTATATAAAATTAATTATAAATCGAAATTGGACGAAACAAGAAACGCTAGGATCGTATTGACAATATCTTTCTAATGAATTTTAGAAATCAAGATTCTGGTTTATAATTTGTAAGTTATGACAAAATTAAATTTTCAGGAAAACGCTATGGATTTATATATAATATATATGGCCCAAAACGCTAATTTTTACATACGAATGAATTTAGACTTGAAACCACTTCCATTGAGTTCAAAATGATGTTTCTGCATTGAAAAAGTATAAACACTTATATATTTCGAGTTTCGGAAATTATTGATTTAAAAATGTATTTTTAATATTAAATATATACGCCTTAAAAATGGAAATTTTGCAAACGACCTCCGTTTTTGACGAGACCACTTTTGTTGGATCCGAAATATTAAATTATTATTAGATTCCAAAATTCGTAATTTTTGGAGTCAGTATGTGGTCGTTATTAATTTTACAGTGAAAAACGGTCAATTTTCACACTTTAAAAATTCATAATTTATTCATACGGACTCGGAATTTAACGAAACCAGTTTCTTTGAATCCGTAATGTCAAGAAATATTTATGTTTCAATTTTCATAAAAATTAGAATTCGTAGGTGTTAACACGAATTTTTAGAATATGAAAATGGGTGCAAATTGTATAAATAAATACATAAAAGGGTAATTGGGCCTAATAACATTCTTAACCCCATATAAAATATCTTTTCCTCGGCCATTAGCTGAATCATAACCCTAAACCTACCAGCCACCTTCTCCTTCTTCATTTTCATGGCCTCCACTCTAAATAATTCTTTGCAAATAAGCCCCTGAAAACAAAACAATTTATAACTCTCAATCCAAACCAAATCAGACTAAACCCTTTCTGGATTTTGTTCATCTTCATATCCTCTATCTACCACGAAAAATTCAAGACCTATCGTCGCACGGATTCGCCGGAATCTCAATCCAAAGGCAGCAGCCATATTTTCGTTTTTTGGCTATTGCGGGCCCCATGAAGAGAGTTAGGTCGAGCGACTTCAGGAAGAGGTAGAGGGGAACCATACGGTTCTTTTGGCGGTGGTGGCATGGTCTCAGGTAGTCGGAGTTGGCCGAAATGTCAATTTTATTGGAGGGGTGCTGAAAACAGGACAGTCGCAAAGATGAGCAATTTCCCGCCAATCCGTGCATTTTCAGGCGAAGTGGCAAAGAGAGAAGTTGTTCGGGAGGTCGACGCCAAGCTACTGTAAAAATTTGGGGGCATTTAGAGAAACGAGGTTGCCGCAGCACCAAGATGAACGAAAACTGTACTTTTCCGTTCATCTGCAGATCGTGGGCCCCACGTGGCGAATTGGAGGGGGGACCACCAGCCGTGGAAAGAGGGGGAGAAGCCGGAGAGAATGGCGCTGGTTTCATGCAATTCCGACTTACGGTTTGGCTGTGGCGAGCATTTTAAGTTCAGGGTGCTGTTTGAAAAAAAAAGGTTAGGGGCTTAAACGCAAAACATTTATGTTCTATATTCGTAATGCAATATCTTTTACATACGAGATCGAAATTTGACGATTTCAGGTCTGCTGTGATCGTGGCGATGAGAGCTTCGCGTGGACACCAAATTTGTCCAATTTGGAGAAAATTGAAATTTTGGGTAATTTTTACAAATTTAAATATTATTTTAATCGATTTGTTAACTTCGCAAGTGCATAACATTTTGTCACGTTATCGAAATTGCATGAAACTGAATCCGTTGAGATCGTTATGTCAAGAGCTTCAAGCGAACAGTAATTTTGTCCAATTTGGAGCACGTTGAAAATTTGGGTAATTTTCATAATTTAAATTAATTATTTAATTATTACAAACTTCGAAAATTCATTTCTTTTTGATACGAACTCGAAATCGCACGAAACAGGATTTGCAGCGATCATTGCGTCGAGAGCTACGCGTAGACACTAATTTCATCAAGTTTGGAGCATGTTGAATTTTGGGCTAAAATTGGGCCCGAACCGTCATTTAAAGCCGGCAAAGGTGAGAACTCTTTTGCTCACTCAATTTTCGAATAGTTATTTATTTTTATAATTAAATGTAAATAAATTATTGGTGATGGAAGTAATTGTTTGTTGAACGGATTGTGGATTTGGATGTCATGTCATGTTATGTTTGAAATTGAAAATATTCAACAGATTAAACTAATGATTTATTATTTATGATAATTTTAAATGATGTTACACTGCCATTGACAAGTTACTTGACTTGTTGATGTTGATTGGGACGATTATTTTACACCTCGCCCAAGTGCACAAAATTATGTGTTGGCTGAAACCCCACACGGGTCTTGGGTTGATATTTGACTACACATCAACCTTGTGTTTAGTGTAAATTGCACTTTGGCTGTTATGTGAATGGTTGACATTATTATGGAATAAGTGCAATGTTTGAAATCCGTGTAATTAAATTACATGGAAATTGTGTGAGTCTCATTCCAATTTTGAGTTAAAGAATATTATAATCCAGTATTCAATTAAAAGAACCAAAGGATGGTTTCCATGTTTTCAAATGGGAAGGTACGTATTGTCAAAGTTACAATAAAAAGAGTGAATTGGAAAGATAACATTTTTATTAGTAAAAAATTACAATAAAAGATTAGAATTAAAAAGATACCCTTTTTAATTGTCAACATGTTAAATTACGAAGATTTGTTGCAAAACTGAACATTTTGAAAAGATTAATATTATTGTTATCAATTTTGAATTAATGAATATTTTAATTTATACTCAATTAATGGAATTAATTGGCGTTGATTTAAATAGATTATATCTTTATTGTTTAAAAGTTATAATAAAGGAGATTTAATTATAAAGATTACATATTTACTGTCCACTTGTTAAGATAAGAAAGTTTGATTTCGAAATTTGAACGTTTTGGAAAGATTACATTTATTCGTCATTATGTGGCAATAAATAGATTTGATTTCAAAATAAGACATTTTGGGAAGATTATTATTAATTGTTGTAATAATATGGAAAGTTCAGACATTTATAAAGATTTGAAAGGTAAGTTAAGACATTTGAAATCACGTCATTTTAGAAATTTTAGATTCTTTAATGGAAAGGATATTTTCAAAGAGTGCGTTTTAGAAAAGTTAATTATTATTATAAAATTATAATTGTACTTGGGCACGAGGTTAGGTCACATTTGTGGTGGAAGTCTGCCCGGAACCAACCGGCTTATCCAGCAGCCACAAATGTTGGGCCTAATGTGAGAGGTCCAAGTGCGCAAATACGAATTGGGCCATGACACGAGGTTAAGCCCAACTTGTGGGATAAGTCTGCCCGGAACCAACCGGCATATCCAGCATCCACAAGTCGTAGGCTTAATGTGGGAGGTCTGGCCCAGTGTAAAATATAAATGAATAAGATAATGGATTGAGCTATTTAATCTGTTTTAAATAGCAACACCATTTTAACCCGAACGTGTTTATCGATTTATTTTATACATTTTATAATGCATGTTTTAAAGAGCTAATTCTAAAATAAATATTTTGGAAATAATATTATTTTAATATGATAATAGATAGAATATTCAATTTGGATTTAAAATTGAAATAAAAGTTGGAATCGTTTTATAAACGAATTTATAAACATTTTAGAATAAAGTTTGAAAGGAAAATATTACATTTTTCAATGTAATAAAGTTGAAATGAAAATATTACATTTTTCAATGTAATAAAGACTGAATTGAAAATAAAGTTGAAATGAAAGTATTACATTTTTTAATGTAATAAAGTTGAAATGAAAACATTACATTTTCCAATGTAATAAAGATTGAAATGAAAATATTACATTTTTCAATGTAATAAAGGTTGAACTAAAAAGATTTCATTTTTATTTAAGATTGATTACATTAGAAAGAATACTTTTTTTTAGTTAATTTGTTTCAAAAGAATGAAAAAGATTCATTTTAATGTAAATATACGTTTCAATGTAAAAGAATGAGTGATTTGTTTATTTTAATAAATTAATTAAAATAAATAAAAGGATTAAAGTGGTTTTAATAAAACCAATATTTTCCAGTACATATATTGGAATGGATTTGAATGGAAATAATCTTCGGATTATTTCAGTATTGGATTTTGTGATTATACGGATATTATTGTGGGAATTTGGAAGATATTAATATCGTTATTCCCAATTTGATATACGTTAATTTTCAGAATTTGATATTGAACATAAATCGATATAATTTCTATTCAAAGCATGATATTTAATATCAGATTAAAATTTGGGTTTGTCGTGAATAGTGTCTTAGATAACACTGTTCTTAAACCCATTTGGGAAAGAATAAATCTTTTAATTAAGATTTAAATAAGATTTCCAATTATTAAACATAATTGAAATTAAGTGAAACTGACTTTTGGGTTAATTGCGAACAATGTTTTTAAATGACATTAGTTCTTTAAACCCGATTGACAGTGAAATTTAGATTGGTAATTCATAAATATTTTAACTAAGATTTAGTGAAATATTCTAAAGAGAAGTTTCAATTTAACATATTAAATTGAAATACGATTTTGGGTTTATTGTGAACGATGTTTTAGGCAACATTTGTCCTTTAACCCAGTTAAAGGCAAGATTGTTTCTTGAAAGTTAAATAATCATTAAATAATGATTCTTGAAGATTAAAACTAAATATAGTTTTAATAAATCTTTAATTGGATTGAATGAGGATAAAAGTAATTAAATTTACTTAATTCAAGAAATGAATGATAATGGAGTACCACTAGTTTTACTCCAAGCGGTAGTTAAATCTTTAATTAGATTTGATCGATAAAACGGTAATTAAGTTTACCGTAACACATTGGGTGTTAGATATGGAGTACCACCAGTTTACTCCATGGGTTGTGTAGGTTGGGAATAGGATATTAATTAATGATTACTTCGGTAAGGCGTTAATCCCGACTAGTTGAATAAACCTTAATTTGGTTTAAATTAAAATCAAAGAATACTCTTGATTGGAATGAGGCGTTGGTTGTGTTTTAAAGCACATGATTTTAAATTACGCAAATTATTCAGAAATACCGGGTTTAACCCATTCTGAATAATTCATACGACGATTGAAGATCGATGATGAAGACGGTTATTGAAGACCGAGAAATTTCCATATCGAATGGATGATTATTGATATCTTGATTGGACCGTACACCCAAAATGAGGGAAAAATTGGTGATCATTCAGACGTATTTGGAGATCTACCGGATATGGTTTCGTTCAGACCCAGAACGGACTGATAAATGGATTGTGTGTCTGACATTGTATTCCTTTATATTGTATTCGTTGATCTCTATTTAATATATAGCTGTTTGGTGGCGGAGAATTTATTCTCTTGCTCAACACCCTGTTATATATCGATAGATGAATCAATGATATGGTATGGTCTGATAATGTGGCATGCTAAGATGCATATGATCAAGGCTTTTATTGAAAAGCAGAGCCTTGTGGATGAAGACCAAAGTATAGCTTTTATATAGCGCCGCTTTGGATACAACGTGACTTAGCGGGCCTCACACACCACGGTATGATGGTGAACGATTTGTTTGATAATGTTCGGTTTGACCAATATACTTTATACGGATTTGGGGTCGACCGATGGGCTAGGGTGGTCGCTCCACCCTAGAAGCGGGATAGGTCATTTCAGCCGAATCTCATGAGGATAGATCAGATTACTGCTCATCCAAAGTGCGTAGTATATGTATTTCAGTGTTTTCTCTTGCCGAGACGTAAGCCGTGGAGATACATTCGCGATTGATCTTTCGAATCAGTAGCCATCATGATGGAATCCAATTTTCCAATACGATCTTACGGTTTTTAGTTGTATACTTATATGGTGACATAACATATTATGCCGCTTAGATAACATATTATGCCACCTAGATTGATATATTTATATTCAAATTTGATTTCTACACTGTGCACTTATAGTATAAAAGATGAAATTCGCGTATTAAGCATTTTTTACCATTATAAGGTAAACTCTATCCTTCGGCGTTCGTTGCAAGGGACTTGAGTCTTATAATGGTTTCATTGTTCTAAAAAGTATTGCGTTGTTTTTATGCACTGGTATTCTTGGGAGGAAACCCGTTCTGTTATACGGTGTGGTCCCTTGATTTACCTAACTAAAAATTAAAGTTAATAACTGTTTTTGAGTTCTCACACCAGTCCCATGACTGACCTGGAGTTTATTGTTTTAACCTAAACTCTGGGTGCCCATATTTTCCACACGGGCAGCTAGTAGTTTTGGTTTGCAGATATTATATTCACAGGATCCTGGTCTACAGCTGGAGCGATATTCGGAAAGCTCTGTATCCGTGTATTTCTTTCAGTTGTGTTTTGTATTATTTTTCCGCTGCTATTTAAATGTAATTTAAACTCTGATATTATTGTATTTCCAATGTATATTATTATTCATACTCTGGAAAATTCTTGTACTATGATGTAATTGTTGTAACAACAATAAAATGTTCTTCTGTTTTGTGTTCTGATGTGTGTTGTTCTCAAAGCAATCCGGCTTTTCTTTACGGGGAAGTTTGGGTCGTTTCATTTGGTATCAGAGCTTTGGTTTACAGAGCTCGAGAACAAAACACATTAGAACCAAACAAAAGAATTCATCAGAGATTGGATTAGTAATATCCAATAAGAATGACTCGTTAGAGATGGGATCAGTAGTATCCTAGAACGAGTGTGAAGAGTATTAATTTTAAAAATGAAAATAAACTTTGTTTTGAAAAATTTAAACCTTATTATACGTATTTGTATACTATATTATTTTGATTTGGACTATCCGGCATATAGAGATTTTAATATACGTCTGATCAATGTGTATTTGAAGTCTCAGATATACTGGATGGATATAGAATCACACTCTAGTCGCCCGGAGATGATTCTGATGATTGCTAGCATCATCAGTGTTTATGTTCGAGTTTTCGAAAGTGGGATATCTATATATTTCCAATTGACTGGTGTGAGAACCAAAAATTTAGTTAGGGTTTATTGCTGTAAATTGCACTGAAATATATTTTTGACTATATATAAAAGCTATATTTATTTGAAAAGTTAATCACCTAACTGATTGCTGGTTGTGATGTTTGGTAATTAGTTTAACTAATAAAACTATTGGAATGATAATTAATAAGACCAATATATTAAAGAATGATAAACTTAGTTAAATTGGAATTTAATATTGAACTGAATTGAAAATTTATTAAGACTGAAAGTTGAGTTGATTAGTTGAACAACATTTTTCTCAATTCCTTTTCGAGGACGAAAAGATATTAAGTGGGGGAGATTGTAACAACCCGGAATTTTGGAACAGAAATAAAATATTATTTTTGGTTAATTTAATGGATTTTGGATATTTAAAATAATTTATTTTAAATAATAATGATTAAAAATTTATTTTATTAAAGTTAAAAATTATATTAATTATATTTCGAGCCTGAAATGGCGCGGTAATTTCAAAATTCGATTTTAAACTTTGAGAAATTATATAAAATTAATTATAAATCGAAATTGGACGAAACAAGAAACGCTAGGATCGTATTGACAATATCTTTCTAATGAATTTTAGAAATCAAGATTCCAGTTTATAATTTGTAAGTTATGACAAAATTAAATTTTCAGGAAAACGCTATGGATTTATATATAATATATATGGCCCAAAACGCTAATTTTTACATACGAATGAATTTAGACTTGAAACCACTTCCATTGAGTTCAAAATGATGTTTCTGCATTGAAAAAGTATAAACACTTATATATTTCGAGTTTCGGAAATTATTGATTTAAAAATGTATTTTTAATATTAAATATATACGCCTTATAAATGGAAATTTTGCGAACGACCTCCGTTTTTGACGAGACCACTTTTGTTGGATCCAAAATATTAAATTATTACTAGATTCCAAATTTCGTAATTTTTGGAGTCAGTATGTGGTCGTTATTAATTTTACAGTGAAAAACGGTCAATTTTCAGACTTTAAAAATTCATAATTTATTCATACGGACTCGGAATTTAACGAAACCAGTTTCTTTGAATCCGTAATGTCAAGAAATATTTATGTTTCAATTTTCATAAAAATTGGAATTCGTTGGTGTTAACACGAATTTTTAGAATATGAAAATGGGTGCAAATTGTATAAATAAATACATAAAAGGGTAATTGGGCCTAATAACATTCTTAACCCCATATAAAATATCTTTTCCTCAGCCATTAGCTGAATCATAACCCTAAACCTACCAGCCACCTTCTCCTTCTTCATTTTCATGGCCTCCACTCTAAATAATTCTCTGCAAATAAGCCCCTGAAAACAAAACAATTTATAACTCTCAATCCAAACCAAATCAGACCAAACCCTTTCTGGGTTTTGTTCATATTCTAATCCTCTATCTACCAAGAAAAATTCAAGACCTATCGTCGCACGGATTCGTCGGAATCTCAATCCAAAGGCAGCAGCCTTGTTTTCGTTTTTTGGCTATTGCGGGCCCCACGAAGAGAGTTAGGTCGAGCGACTTCAGGCAGAGGTAGAGGGGAACCATACGGTTCTTTTGGCGGTGGTGGCATGGTCTCAGGTGGTCGGAGTTGGCCGGAATGTCAATTTTATTGGAGGGGTGCTGAAAACAGGACAGTCGCAAAGATGAGCAATTTCCCGCCAATCCGTGCATTTTCAGGCGAAGTGACAAAGAGAGAAGTTGTTCGGGAGGTCGAGGCCAAGCTACTGTAAAAATTTCGGGGCATTTAGAGCATCGAGGCGGCCGCAGTACCAAGATGAACGGAAACTGTACTTTTCCGTTCATCTGCAGATCGTGGGCCCCACGTGGCGAATTGGAGGGGGGACCACCAGCCGTGGAAAGAGGGGGAGAAGCCGGAGAGAATGGCGCTGGTTTCGTGCAATTCCGACTTACGGTTTGGCCGCGGCGAGCATTTTAAGTTCAGGGTGCTGTTTGAAAAAAAAATGTTAGCGGCTTAAACGCGAAACAATTATGTTCTATGTTCGTAATGCAATATCTTTTACATACGAGATCGAAATTTGACGATTTCAGGTCTGCTGTGATCGTGGCGATGAGAGCTTCGCGTGGACACCAAATTTGTCCAATTTGGAAAAAATTGAAATTTTGGGTAATTTTTACAAATTTAAATATTATTTTAATCGATTTGTTAACTTCGCAAGTGCATAACATTTTGTCACGTTATCGAAATTGCATGAAACTGAATCCGTTGAGATCGTTATGTCAAGAGCTTCGAGCGAGCAGTAATTTTGTCCAATTTGGAGCACGTTGAAAATTTGGGTAATTTTCATAATTTAAATTAGTGAATATTAGGCTCACGTCCCTATTTTGAAACTTAATTAGGCTCACATCCGGTCATAAACTTATTGTAAATTAGGTCCCTGTTTTCAAAACTTATAAAATAATAATTAAAAAAAATAAAAAATATTCGTAAATTAGTAATAAAATATATTACGCATTATAAAAAAAATTCAGTTCAAAAAAGAACAAAAATAATGTCAGAAAGAAGAAAACAGCAAAAAAACAGAAAAAACTGCAGTTAAATGCATAATATCATGCACCTTTTTGATTTTATTGCATGCATATATGCAATTATTGCAGTTCTTCCAGCGGACAGATTTAACATAATTTTTCAGTTTATTTTTATTTGCATCCAAATGTGCAAATTTCTCAAAAAAATGCACACATGTGTGCAACATTTTTATAGGATAAAAAGTAGGGACCTAATTTATAAAAAAAACAAAGTTCTGAAAATTTTTAAACCCGCCCCCTATTTTATTTTTTCCGCCTTTTTGTATTTTTTTTTTTAAAAATGTGCGTACGTTCATTAAAAAAAAATCTAAAATATGGAAATAATGTCAGGAATCTACGAAAATCGAAAAAAAATAGTTGCATACATTTATGCAATTATTACTGATAATTGCATATATGTATGCAACTTTTCTGTAAGCTGTTTTCAGATTAAAATCTGAAAATAAACTTGCACAAATGTATGCAAGTATTTGAAATTTTTGCGCACATGTATGCATTTATTTGCATGAATAAAAATCAACGAAGATGTATATAGTGAAAAATATGCACGGATGTATGCAGGAAAGTGATATATGTGCATACTATTATGCATTTAACTGGAAATTTCGTTTTTTTTTTTTGTTTTTTTTATTTTTGACGCCTTCTTTGATGGTTTTTTGTTCTGAATTTTTTAGTGTTTACATGTTTTATTTAAATACGAATTTACGTGATTTTTTTATATTTTTTTTATATTTTTTTATGACTTTTCAAAAAATAGGGACCTAATTTACAATAAGTTTATGAGCGGGTTTTTTTTTATATTTTGAAACTTAATAGGGACCTCTAAAAAACGCACCCTTTAAATTAATTATTTAATTATTACAAACTTCGAAAATTCATATCTTTTTGATACGAACTCGAAATCGCACGAAATAGGATTTGCTGCGATCAGTGAGTCAACAGCTACGCGTAGACACTAATTTCATCAAGTTTGGAGCATGTTGAATTTTGGGCTAAAATTGGGCCCGAACCGTCATTTAAAGCCGGCAAAGGTGAGAACTCTTTTGCTCACTCAATTTTCGAATAGTTATTTATTTTTATAATTAAATGTAAATAAATTATTGGTGATGGAAGTAATTGTTTGTTGAACGGATTGTGGATTTGGATGTCATGTCATGTTATGTTTGAAATTGAAAATATTCAACAGATTAAACTAATGATTTATTATTTATGATAATTTTAAATGATGTTACACTGCCATTGACAAGTTACTTGACTTGTTGATGTTGATTGGGACGATTATTTTACACCTCGCCCAAGTGCACAAAATTATGTGTTGGCTGAAACCCCACACGGGTCTTGGGTTGATATTTGACTACACATCACCCTTGTGTTTAGTGTAAATTGCACTTTGGCTGTTATGTGAATGGTTGACATTATTATGGAATAAGTGCAATGTTTGAAATCCGTGTAATTAAATTACATGGAAATTGTGTGAGTCTCATTCCAATTTTGAGTTAAAGAATATTATAATCCAGTATTCAATTAAAAGAACCAAAGGATGGTTTCCATGTTTTCAAATGGGAAGGTACGTATTGTCAAAGTTACAATAAAAAGAGTGAATTGGAAAGATAACATTTTTATTAGTAAAAAATTACAATAAAAGATTAGAATTAAAAAGATACCCTTTTTAATTGTCAACATGTTAAATTAAGAAGATTTGTTGCAAAACTGAACATTTTGAAAAGATTTATATTATTGTTATCAATTTTGAATTAATGAATATTTTAATTTATACAAATTAATGGAATTAATTGGCGTTGATTTAAATAGATTATACCTTTATTGTTTAAAAGTTATAATAAAGGAGATTTAATTATAAAGATTACATATTTACTGTCCACATGTTAAGATAAGAAAGTTTGATTTCGAAATTTGAACGTTTTGGAAATATTACATTTATTCGTCATTATGTGGCAATAAATAGATTTGATTTCAAAATAAGACATTTTGGGAAGATTATTATTATTTGTTGTAATAATATGGAAAGTTCATACATTTATAAAGATTTGAAAGGTAAGTTAAGACATTTGAAATCACGTCATTTTAGAAATTTTAGATTCTTTAATGGAAAGGATATTTTCAAAGAGTGCGTTTTAGAAAAGTTAATTATTATTATAAAATTATAATTGTACTTGGGCACGAGGTTAGGTCACATTTGTGGTGGAAGTCTGCCCGGAACCAACCGGCTTATCCAGCAGCCACAAATGTTGGGCCTAATGTGAGAGGTCCAAGTGCGCAAATACGAATTGGGCCATGACACGAGGTTAAGCCCAACTTGTGGGATAAGTCTGCCCGGAACCAACCGGCATATCCAGCATCCACAAGTCGTAGGCTTAATGTGGGAGGTCTGGCCCAGTGTAAAATATAAATGAATAAGATAATGGATTGAGCTATTTAATCTGTTTTAAATAGCAACACCATTTTAACCCGAACGTGTTTATCGATTTATTTTATACATTTTATAATGCATGTTTTAAAGAGCTAATTCTAAATTAAATATTTTGGAAATAATATTATTTTAATATGATAATAGATAGAATATTCAATTTGGATTTAAAATTGAAATAAAAGTTGGAATCGTTTTATAAACGAATTTATAAACATTTTAGAATAAAGTTTGAAAGGAAAATATTACATTTTTCAATGTAATAAAGTTGAAATGAAAATATTACATTTTTCAATGTAATAAAGACTGAATTGAAAATAAAGTTGAAATGAAAGTATTACATTTTTCAATGTAATAAAGTTGAAATGAAAACATTACATTTTCCAATGTAATAAAGATTGAAATGAAAATATTACATTTTTCAATGTAATAAAGGTTGAACTAAAAAGATTTCATTTTTATTTAAGATTGATTACATTAGAAAGAATACTTTTTTTTAGTTAATTTGTTTCAAAAGAATGAAAAAGATTCATTTTAATGTAAATATACGTTTCAATGTAAAAGAATGAGTGATTTGTTTATTTTAATAAATTAATTAAAATAAATAAAAGGATTAAAGTGGTTTTAATAAAACAAATATTTTTTAGTACATATATTGGAATGGATTTGAATGGAAATAATCTTCGGATTATTTCAGTATTGGATTTTGTGATTATACGGATATTATTGTGGGAATTTGGAAGATATTAATATCGTTATTCCCAATTTGATATACGTTAATTTTCAGAATTTGATATTGAACATAAATCGATATAATTTCTATTCAAAGCATGATATTTAATATCAGATTAAAATTTGGGTTTGTCGTGAATAGTGTCTTAGATAACACTGTTCTTAAACCCATTTGGGAAAGAATAAATCTTTTAATTAATATTTAAATAAGATTTCCAATTATTAAACATAATTGAAATTAAGTGAAACTGACTTTTGGGTTAATTGCGAACAATGTTTTTAAATGACATTAGTTCTTTAAACCCGATTAACAGTGAAATTTAGATTGGTAATTCATAAATATTTTAACTAAGATTTAGTGAAATATTCTAAAGAGAAGTTTCAATTTAACATATTAAATTGAAATACGATTTTGGGTTTATTGTGAACGATGTTTTAGGCAACATTTGTCCTTTAACCCAGTTAAAGGCAAGATTGTTTCTTGAAAGTTAAATAATCATTAAATAATGATTCTTGAAGATTAAAACTAAATATAGTTTTAATAAATCTTTAATTGGATTGAATGAGGATAGAAGTAATTAAATTTACTTAATTCAAGAAATGAACGATAATGGAGTACCACTAGTTTTACTCCAAGCGGTAGTTAAATCTTTAATTAGATTTGATCGATAAAACGGTAATTAAGTTTACCGTAACACATTGGGTGTTAGATATGGAGTACCACCAGTTTACTCCATGGGTTGTGTAGGTTGGGAATAGGATATTAATTAATGATTACTTTGGTAAGGCGTTAATCCCGACTAGTTGAATAAACCTTAATTTGGTTTAAATTAAAATCAAAGAATACTCTTGATTGGAATGAGGCGTTGGTTGTGTTTTAAAGCACATGATTTTAAATTACGCAAATTATTCAGAAAGACCGGGTTTAACCCATTCTGAATAATTCATACAACGATTGAAGATCGATGATGAAGACGGTTATTGAAAACCGAGAAATTTCCATATCGAATGGATGATTATTGATATCTTGATTGGACCGTACACCCAAAATGAGGGAAAAATTTGTGACCATTCAGACGTATTTGGAGATCTACCGGATATGGTTTCGTTCAGACCCAGAACGGACTGATAAATGGATTGTGTGTCTGACATTGTATTCCTTTATATTGTATTCGTTGATCTCTATTTAATATATAGCTGTTTGGTGGCGGAGAATTTATTCTCTTGCTCAACACCCTGTTATATATCGATAGATGAATCAATGATATGGTATGGTCTGATAATGTGGCATGCTAAGATGCATATGATCAAGGCTTTTATTGAAAAGCAGAGCCTTGTGGATGAAGACCAAAGCATAGCTTTTATATAGCGCCGCTTTGGATACAACGTGACTTCGCGGGCCTCACACACCACGGTATGATGGTGAACGATTTGTTTGATAATGTTCGGTTTGACCAATATACTTTATACGGATTTGGGGTCGGCCGATGGGCTAGAGTGGTCGCTCCACCCTAGAAGTGGGATAGGTCATTTCAGCCGAATCTCATGAGGATAGATCAGATTACTGCTCATCCAAAGTGCGTAGTATATGTATTTCGGTGTTTTCTCTTGCCGAGACGTAAGCCGTGGAGATACATTCGCGATTGATCTTTCGAATCAGTAGCCATCATGATGGAATCCAATTTTCCAATACGATCTTACGGTTTTTAGTTGTATACTTATATGGTGACATAACATATTATGTCGCTTACATAACATATTATGCCACCTAGATTGATATATTTATATTCAAATTTGATTTCTACACTGTGCACTTATAGTATAAAAGATGAAATTCGCGTATTAAGCATTTTTGACCATTATAAGGTAAACTCTATCCTTCGGCGTTCGTTGCAAGGGACTTGAGTCTTATAATGGTTTCATTTTTCTAAAAAGCATTGCGTTGTTTTTATGCACTGGTATTCTTGGGAGGAAACCCGTTCCGTTATACGGCGTGGTCCCTTGATTTACCTAACTAAAAATTAAAGTTAATAACTGTTTTTGAGTTCTCACACCAGTCCCATGACTGACCTGGAGTTTATTGTTTTAACCTAAACTCTGGGTGCCCATATTTTCCACACGGGCAGCTAGTAGTTTTGGTTTGCAGATATTATATTCACAGGATCCTGGTCTACAGCTAGAGCGATATTCGGAAGGCTCTGTATCCGTGTATTTCTTTCAGTTGTGTTTTGTATTATTTTTCCGCTGCTATTTAAATGTAATTTAAACTCTGATATTATTGTATTTCCAATGTATATTATTATTCATACTCTGGAAAATTCTTGTACTCTGCTGTAATTGTTGTAACAGCAATAAAATGTTCTTCTGTTTTGTGTTCTGATGTGTGTTGTTCTCAAAGCAATCCGGCTTTTCTTTGCGGGGAAGTTTGGGTCGTTTCACGTTAGGTTTGATTTGGAGTTCGTATTGGTTAACATGAATTTTCGAAATAAAGGGATTAAATAAATTGGAAAATACACAGTATAAATACAGTATGAAATACGCAAGCCTTAACCCTATTCTTCTACAGCCGCCTTCTACCAATCTCGATGGCCACAACGCTCCTAATTTCCCTTGCTAATTCCTTCCAATCCATCAATAGTTAGAACCTCAACCGAAGCACAAATCGAAGAGAATTCTGAAAGCTTCAATATCATACGGTGATGATCGAAGATGGGAGGCGGTGGAGTTCGGAATTTGGGCGAGAAAGCACCGACTTTGGGCGCGGATTTAGAGGGGGCCCCATCGAGTCGGCAGGGTCTTGGGGCGCGAGCAGCCGCCGTGGAGGCGCTGGTGAGGGTGAAGTCTGATCGTGGTCTGGTGCAGGGTGGTGGCCAGAATTTTGAGCCCTAACGGTGAAGCAATTCTGAAGAGTGACGACCCGAAGAATGATGAAGGAGATGTAATGTAATTTAATTACAAAACTAATAATATTATTTATGTAATTCAATTTTGTAAAAACCATAACTCGTTCATTTGAAAATGAAATTCAGAAATTCAAGATGCGTTGGATTCCTCTTGTCGAACACTACACAACAGTACAGAACAGATCTGAAACAGGACAAATCCGAATTTGAGTAAAATTCCAATCTGAACTGAACAGAATCAATTCGAGGTGAGAAATCCTCTCCCTTTTTATTTTATTTTATATAAAAAAAGCATTGAATCATAATGTGCGGTCTATGCTAGAATTTATGTTGTGTAATTTATACTAATGAATTTTATTCTGCATGATTTGATCTATGACTGTGTTGTTATGAAAATCGATAGATTTGGGTTGATGAATGCTATTATGATTTGTTGATTGAACGAATTATTTTGGTTGAGACCAAAATGTCATATTTTGTTGAATAGAAACAAAATTTACATTTTTGTAGAATAGAAATAGATCAAACAAAATTTACATTTTGTTGAATGGAATTAGTTGAAACAAATAGAATCATTTCTGCTGAAATAAAATAACTTAAACAAAATTAACATTTGTTTTTGTTAACAAGGATATGATAAACAAAATTAACATTTGTTAATAAAGGAATGTTAAACAAGATTAACATTTTTATTTCTATTTTTGTTAATTAGATTGGTTAAGCAAAATTAACATTTTTGGTAATTAGAACATGTTAGTGATATAGAAAATGAACCTTTTTACACATTTAAAAGGATTAAACATTTTGTTTACATTTAAAAGAATTAAACAAAAATCACATTTTGTTTACATAAAGGGACTATAACAAAATTTACATTTTGTTTAATTAGACAAGATTCACATTTTATTTACATTAAAAGAATGATAACAAAATTACAGTTTTGGTCATTTTAAAGGAATGAATTGGAAAGGTTCATTTTGCAAATTAAAAAGGATTAGTTAAAAATATACATTTTTGATCATTTAGAAGGTTTAGCTAAAAATATACATTTTTGTTTATTTGACAAAAATAAACATTTTTGTGTATTAAAAAGGAATAAACATTTTTGTGTATTAAAAAGGATTAAACATTTTTGTGTATTAAAAAGGATTAAACATTTTTTGTACTAAAAGGGATTAAACAAAAATGAACGTTTGTGTACATTAAAAAGAAGTAGATCAAAATATATAGTTTTGTTTACATTAAAGGAGTAGTTATAAAAAGATCATATTTTTAGTATTATATTGTTTCAACTAAAAAGAATACATTTTTAATGGCAAGTGGTTTTCAACTAAAAAGATCATATTTTTGGTATTATATATGGCAAGTTTTTTCCCCACTAAATGAGACATGAGATTTTACCAATTTATGTTTAGAAATAAAGATTACATTTTTAGTGTAATTTTAGTTGAGACAAAAAGATTAGATATAAAAGATTAGATTTTTATTGTTAAAACTTGATTTATGAAATAAAAATCACATTTTTGTTAAAACTTGATTTGTGAAATAAAAGTAACATTTTTGTCAAGACATGATTATATTAATGGAAGTAGCATTTTTGTTATGAATTGTCCTGTAAGATGAAATTAACATTTAATTATTTTAAATGTTACACTAGAGAAATTTACATTCTCATTATTAAATGTTACAGTAGAGAAACTAACATTTTGATGGGAAAATGTCACATAGGAATAGAACTACATTTTTGCTAGAAAATGTAAATCAGGATAAAGAGCACATTTCTATTAGAAAATGTAAATTAAAATATAATCATTTTTGTTATATTAAAAGAAATTTAATAGAAATGATATTTTTGTCATATTAAACGTATGAGTTAGAAAGATACATTTTTGTCATTTTAAAGGAGGTGAAGAAAAATATTCATTTTTGTCATTAAAATGAATGAGACCAAAAATATAATTTTTGGTCAATAATTAAGAGTTAAGATTTTTTTGTCATTTGTTAACAATAAAAAGTATTGAAATAAAAGTTAAGATTTTTATTGTCATTTGTACACAATAAAAAGAATTGAAATAGATGTCTGTGATGTTATAATGTTTGATATGTCAAATATATGGTTTGTATATTCAAACTGAATACTACACTTCCATTTACAGGTCACCCGACTTGTTTATGTGGTTGGGTCGATAATTTTTACACATCACCCAAGTACACAAATAAATTATTATTTGTTTATTGGATGAAACCTCACACGGGTGTTGGAATGATTCTTAATCTACACTAGTCCCAATATTTAGTGTAGAATCCACCTTGGCTGTTATTTGGTTGTTTGATAATTGTTCATCATGATTGTTGATTTCATGCAATATATGGATGTTGATTTAGTCACATTCCAATAAAGAATATTCTAGAAAAGGATATATTATAAATTTTCTTAGAAGAGGATATATTTTAGAAAAAGAATATATTTCAGAAAAATATATTTTTATTGAAATGAACTAGTTATTAACTAGAATAAACCACTAAATTATGATTTAATGAAGTTTTCCAAATTGTCAATATTTAATTAAATTAAATAAATTGGATTTTGGGTTTGTCGTGAATGGTGTCTCCAATAACACCTTTCTTAAACCCAGTTGAAAATAATAAATCTTTTAATTTAAGATTATTAAAAGTTTTCAATTATACTTTGTAATTGAAATAAGACGAAACGTGAGTTGGGTTTATTATGAACCATGTTTTTAAGTGACATGTGTTCTTTAACCCGATTGACGGTGAAAATATGGTTTTGAATTTATAAATCTTTTATTAAGATTTAAATGGGTATTTTCCAAAAAGTAAAGTTTTCCAATTTAATATATTAAATTGGAGTCGAATGGAATTTGAATTAATAATAACATAGATAAGCTTCTGTAAAGGAAGATCGATACTACATATGGAATTTAAAAGGCTTTGCCGTTATTCCATTTATATTATTGGTCGGATACAGAAATGTATAACGATTATATATTGATTTGATTTCTATGAAGATTGCATATTTTATGGAAGATGAGTTTGGGTTTACCGTGAACTATGTTTTAAATGATATTAGTTCTTTAACCCAGTTAAAGATAAGATTAATTTCTTAAATTTAAATAATCATTGAATAATGATTTTTGATATTTAAAACCAAATTGGGTTTTAATAAATCTTTTAAAGAAAGATTTAAGAATAAATTTAAAGGATTTATCTTTGATAGAATAATGAGAATATTTTATTAGAAGAATAATTCTGAATTGGAATGAGGCGTTGGATGTGTTTTTATAGTACTTGATTTTAAATTATAAAAATACGTAAATTATTCGGAAAGACCGGGTTTAACCCATTCCGAATAATTACTACGACGATGAAGAGTCGAAGATGAAGACGGTGGTTGAAGACCGACGATTTTCACATCGAATGGATGTGTTGCTATTGAGACCCATGATGGGAGTAGCTACCTTGAAGGGGCTTCAGTGGTAGCCGTTCGGACTATTGTTGATTGTTTCGGATATGCGAGGATCTCTCAGGTGTCTTTGGTTTCGTTCAGACCCAGAACGGACTTGTAAATGGATGCGTGTCTGACATCGGATTTCATTCAATGTGAATTAAATCGATTTCTATTGATGTATGTCTGTTTGGTGGTGGAGAATTTATTCTTTACTTAACACCCTGGTATATATTAATAGTGATTGATCGCATGACGTGAATTGTCAATGTGGCACGCCAAGATGCGAACGATCAAAGCTTTTGTTGAAAAGCAGGCCTTGTGGTTGATGATCAAAGCACGACCTATTTAGGCGTAGCTTTGTGTATAGCGTACCCTCACGAACCTCACACCCCAGTATGAGTCTAAAACGGGAGAAGGGAACGCTGGGAGTGCACACGTTATCTTTCTAGCTAGAGTAATGTCAGGGACCTACCAGCGCTAACATTTTACTTATGTGGATGATGGATTATGAGGTACCTCATGTTTTTATAGGTTGTTAGTGGCCATATAATAGGTCCAAAAGGGCCGGGAAACGTGTGTTCAGGTATAACTAATCCACGACCGTTCGGAGTGGACCGACCCTGCAGCTATCCAAGGGTTGCCCATAGGTGTGATCCTGAGGCATTTGCTAGAGTGTCTCGAATCGGTAAGGAGCTCCTCCCTAGCCTTGACTCTTGATGGAAAACCAAATCTCCAATACGACATTTCGGTTTCGATTGTATAACTAGTATGGCGACATAGTATATGGTAGCTATGCCGTCTAGGATTAATACATTTATATTGAAATGATTTATGAAAACATATACACACTAGTAGTAATCAGTTTTACGTATTTATCATCTTTTGATCATTATAAGGTAAACCCTATCCTCCGGTTTGCGTTGCATTGTGTGATGGGACTTGGGTCTTATAATGATCTCATTTTTTGTAAAAAGCATAGCGTTATTTGAACGATTTACTTTATTTATGCACTGGCAATCCAATGGAGTAAACCCGTTCCGCGTTAGCGACGTGGTCCTGTGATTTGCCTTATTATTAGATAAGTTAAGTAAGATTTCTCATACCAGTCCCATGACTGACCTGTAGTTTGTTTCACTGGCAAACTCGGGTGCCCATATTTTTCACACGGGCAGTCGAGTATCTTTTTGCAGATATATTTACAGGATCCTGGTTCACAGCTGAAGCGGTATTCGGAAAGCTCTGTATCCGTGTATTCGCTTCAGTTGTATATTTGTATTATTTTTCCGCTGCTATTTAAATGTAATTTAAAACTCTGATATTATTGTATTTCTATTTTTGTAATAAGTATTCATACTCTGTTACATTCTTGTACTCTGATGTAATTGTTGTAATCAGCAATAAAATGTTCTTAAGTTTATGTTCTGATGTGTGTTGTTCTCAAAGCAATCCAGGCTTTCCTTTACTAGGAAGTTCGGGTCGTTTCAGTTGGTATCAGATCTTTGGTTTACAGAGCTCGAGAACAAGACACATTAGAACCGAACAAAAGAATTCATCAGAGATTGGATTAGAAATATCCAATGAGAATAACTCGTTAGAGATGGGATCAGTAGTATCCTAGAACGAGTGTGAAGTGTATTATTTTCTTTAAAATAAAAAAAATAAAAACAAATTTAGTTTTGAAAATTTTATCTAAAAATACGTATTTGAATATATTATTATATTTTATGTGGACAATCGAGTATATAAAGGTTTCGAATATACGAGTAATTAATGGATATTCAAATTTTTAATATACTAAATAGATATAGAATCACACTCTAGTCGCCCGGAGATAATTCTGATGATCGGTGCACCATCACCAGTATTTATGTTCGAGTTTCAAAAGTGGGATTTCTATATATATTTCCATTGACTGGTATGAGAAGCAAAACTTAGTTAGGACACATTGCTGTGATTTGCACTAAAAATATGATTTTTGGATTATATATAAAAGTTATATATATTTGAAAAGTTAATCACCTAATTGATTGCTGGTTGTGATGTTTGATTATTAGTTTAACTAATAAAAGTATAGAAATGATAATTAATTTAATTAATAAAATTATTGAAACCAATAGAAAAAAAAATTATTAAGTTAATTAATTAAACAACTTTTTAGCTTCGTTCCTTTTCGAGGACGAAAAGATTTTTAAGTGGGGGCGATTGTAACGACCCGGAATTTTGGGGCCAATTTAAAATTTTTATTTTAGAAATTTTAATATTTAAAATAATTTATTTTAACTAAGAACGACTAAAAATTTATTTTAAAATGAATAAATTTAATTTAATTATAAAAAGGAGTTAAAAACAGCGCTGCAGTTTGAAAATTTGAATTTGAACTTTGACTGACTGTACAGGATTCATTTTAAATCAGAATTGAGCGAAACCAGAAATATTTAAATCTGTTTAATCATATCTTTCCAACGAATCTGAAAAATCTAAATTTCACATTAAAAATCAAAAGTTGTGGCCAATTCAAAATTTAGAAAAGTCGCTGTAGAATTTATATATATTTTAATATAATATATTGGCCTTAAAAATAGCCATTTTTCAAACGACATCGGTTTTCGACAAAACCACTTTTGTTGGAACCGGAATGTCAAACTATTGCTAGGTTTCAATTTTCATAATTTTTTGAATTAATATGTGAGCGTGGCAAAGGAAAACGTGTTTTGTCCATTTCAGTTAAATTTAAGTGAATATTAGGCTCACATCCCTATTTTGAAACTTAATTTGGCTCACATCCGGTCATAAACTTAATATAAATTAGGTCCCTGTTTTCAAAACTTATAAAATAATAATTAAAAAAATAAAAAAATTCGTAAATTAGTAATAAAATATATTATGCATTATACAAAAAATTCAGTTAAAAAAACAACAAAAATAATGTCAGAAAGAAGAAAACAGCAAAAAAACAGAAAAAACTGCAGTTAAATGCATAATATTATGCACGTTTTTTATTTTATTGCATGAATATGTGCAATTATTGCAGTTCTTCCAGCGCATAGATTTAAGTTAATATTTCAGTTCATTTTTATTTGCGTCCAAATGTGCAAATTTCTTAGAAAACATGCACACATGTATGCAACATTTTTATAGGATAACACACTGGCTAAAAGTAGGGACCTAATTTATATAAAAAAAAATTGAAAATTTTAAACCCGCCCCCTATTTTATTACTTCTGCCTTTTTTATATTTTTTTTAAAAATGTGCTTTCGTTCATAAAAAAATATTCTAAAATCTGGAAATAATGTCAGGATTGTACGGAAATCAAAAAAAAAAATAGTTGCATACATTTATGCAATTATTACTGATAATTGCATATATGTATGCAACTTTTCCATAAGCTATGTTCCGATTAAAATCTGAAAATAAACCTGCACAAATGTGTGCAAGTATTTGAAATATTTGCACACATGTATGCACGTATTTGCATGAAGAAAAATCAACAAAGATGAATTTAGTGAAAAATAAGCACGGATGTATGCAGGAAAATGATATATGTGCATACTATTAAGCATTTAACTGGAAATTTCGTTTTTTTGATTTTTGACACCTTTTTTGATGATTTTTGTTCTGAATTTTTTAGTGTTTACATGTTTAATTTAAATACGAATTTACATGATTTTTTTTATATTTTTTTGATGAATTTTCAGAAAATAGGGACCTAATTTACAATAATTTTATGACCAGTTTTTTTCTATTTTGAAACTATAACAGGGACCTGTAAAAAACGCACCCTAAATTTAATCAACTAGAAAAAGGACATTTTTCAAACGGTCTCAGAATTCAATGAAATTAGTCTTGTTACAACCGTATCGTCAAAACATAACTAGAAATAATTTTTCTGTAATTTTTAGAGTCAGTGTGTGGCCCTGGTAATTTAAAATGTACATTTGAATTTAATAATTAAATGATTTATAATTTAATTTAAAGAAAACCATATCGTAACAGCAGAACTGGGTTACAAAATATATTTCATTGTGTCCGGGACGGGGGCTATTAGCTAGGGGTGACACTCGTTAGGTTTGATTTGGAGTTCGTATTGGTTAACATTAATTTTAGAAATAAAGGGATTAAATAAATTGGAAAATACACATTATAAATACAGTATGAAATACGCAAGCCTTAACCCTATTCTTCTACAGCCGCCTTCTACCAATCTCGATGGCCACAACGCTCCTAATTTCCCTCGCTAATTTCTTCCAATCCATCACGAGTTAGAACCTCAACCGAAGCACAAATCGAAGAGAATTCTGAAAGCTTCAATATCATACGGTGATGATCGAAGATGGGAGGCAGTGGAGGTCGGAATTTGGGCAAGAAAGCACCGACTTTGGGCGCGGATTTAGAGGAGGGGGCCCCACCGAGTCGGCTGGGTCTTGGGGCGCGAGCAGCCGCCGTGGAGGCGCTGGTGAGGGTGAAGTCTGATCGTGGTCTAGTGCAGGGTGGTGGCTAGAATTTTGAGCCCTAACGGTGGAGCAATTCTGAAGAGTGACGGCCCGAAGAACGATGAAGGAGATGTAATGTAATTTAATTATAAAACTAAGAACATTATTTATGTAATTCAATTTTGTAAAAACCATAACTCGTTCGTTTGAAAACGAAATTCAGAAATTCAAGATGCGTTGGATTCCTCTTGTCGAACACTACGCAACAGTACAGACCAGATCTGAAACAGGACAAATCAGAATTTGAGAAAAATTCCAATCTGAACTGAACAGAATCAAATCGAGGTGAGAAATCCTCTCCCTTTTTATTTTATTTTATATAATAAAAGTACTGAATCATAATGTGCGGTTTGTGCTAGAATTTATGTTGTGAAATTTATACTGCTGAATTTTATTCTGCATGATTTGATTTATGACTGTGTTGTTATGAAAATCGATAGATTTGGGTTGATGATTGCTGTTATGATTTGTTGATTGAACGAATTATTTTGGTTGAGACCAAAATGTCATATTTTGTTGAATAGAAACAAAATTTACATTTTTGCAGAATAGAAATAGATCAAACAAAATTTACATTTTGTTGAATGGAATTAGTTGAAACAAATGGAATCATTTCTGCTGAAATAAAATAATTTAAACAAAATTAACATTTGTTTTTTTAATAAGGATATGATAAACAAAATTAACATTTGCTAATAAGGGTATGTTAAACAAGATTAACAATTTTATTTCTATTTTTGTTAATTAGACTGGTTAAGCAAAATTAACATTTTTGGTAATTAGAACATGTTAGTGAAATAGAAAATGAACCTTTTTACACATTTAAAAGGATTAAACATTTTGTTTACATTTAAAAGAATTAAACAAAAATCACATTTTGTTTACATAAAAGGGACTATAACAAAATTTACATTTTGTTTATATTTAAAAGAATTAGACAAGATTCACATTTTATTTACATTAAAAGAATGATAACAAAATTTTAGTTTTGGTCATTTTAAAGGAATGAATTGGAAAGGTTCATTTTTGCAAATTAAATAGGATTAGTTAAAAATATACATTTTTATCATTTAGAAGGTTTAGTTAAAAATATACATTTTTGTTTATTAGACAAAAATAAAAAAAAATGTGTATTAAAAAGGAATAAACATTTTTGTGTATTAAAAAGGATTAAACATTTTTGTGTATTAAAAAGGATTAAACATTTTTGTGTACTAAAAGGGATTAAACAAAAATGAACGTTTGTGTACATTAAAAAGAAGTAGACCAAAATATATAGTTTTGTTTACATTAAAGGAGTAGTTATAAAAAGATCATATTTTTAGTATTATATTGTTTCAACTAAAAAGAATACATTTTTAATGGCAAGTTGTTTTCAACTAAAAAGATCATATTTTTGGTATTATATATGGCAAGTTTTTTTTCCACTAAATGAGACATGAGATTTTACCAATTTATGTTTAGAAATAAAGATTACATTTTTAGTGTCATTTTAGTTGAGACAAAAAGATTAGATATAAAAGATTAGATTTTTATTGTTAAAACTTGATTTATGAAATAAAAATCACATTTTTGTTAAAACTTGATTTGTGAAATAAAAGTAACATTTTTGTCAAGACATGATTATAGTAATGGAAGTAGCATTTTTGTTATGAATTGTCCTGTAAGATGAAATTAACATTTTATTATTTTAAATGTTACACTAGAGAAATTTACATTCTCATTATTAAATGTTTCAGTAGAGAAATTAACATTTTGATGGGAAAATGTCACATAGGAATAGAACTACATTTTTGCTAGAAAATGTAAATTAGAATAAAGAGCACACTTCTGTTAGAAAATGTAAATTAAAATAAAATCAATTTTGTCATATTAAAAGAAATTTAATAGAAATGATATTTTTGTCATATTAAAAGGATGAATTAGAAAGATACATTTTTGTCAATTTAAAGGAGGTGAAGTAAAATATTCATTTTTGTCATTAAAATGAATGAGACCAAAAATATACTTTTTGGTCAATAATTAAGAGTTAAGTTTTTATTGTCATTTGTTAACAATAAAAAGTATTGAAATAAAAGTTAAGATTTTTATTGTCATTTGTACACAATAAAAAGAATTGAAATAGATGTCTGTGATGTTATAATGTTTGATATGTCAAATATATGGTTAGTATATTCAAACTGAATACTACACTTCCATTTACAGGTCATCCGACTTGTTTATGTGGTTGGGTCGATAATTTTTACACATCGCCCAAGTACACAAATAGTTTATTATTTGTTTGTTGGATGAAACCCCACACGGGTGTTGGGATGATTCTTAATCTACACTAGTCCCAATATTTAGTGTAGAATCCACTTTGGCTGTTATTTGGATGTTTGATAATTATTCATCATGATTGTTGATTTCATGCAATATATGGATGTTGATTTAGTCACATTCCAATAAAGAATATTCTAGAAAAGGATATATTAGAAATTTTCTTAGAAGAGGATATATTTTAGAAAAGGAATATGTTTTAGAAAAATATATTTTTATTGAAATGAACTAGTTATTAACTAGAATAAACCATTAAATTAAGATTTAATGAAGTTTTCCAAATTGTCAATATTTAATTAAATTGAATAAACTGGATTTTGGGTTTGTTGTGAATGGTGTCTCCAAAAACACCTTTCTTAAACCCAGTTGAAAAGAATAAATCTTTAATTTAAGATTATTAAAAGTTTTCAATTATACTTAGTAATTGAAATAAGACGAAACATGAGTTAGGTTTATTGTGAACCTTGTTTTTAAGTGACATGTGTTCTTTAACCCGACTGACGGTGAAAATATGATTTGGAATTTATAAATCTTTTATTAAGATTTAAATGGGTATTTTCCCAAAAGTAAAGTTTTCCAATTTAATATATTAAATTGGAGTCGAATGGAATTTGAATTAATAATAACCGAGATAAGCTTCTGTAAAAGAAGATCGATACTACATATGGAATTTAAAAGGCTTTGCCGTTATTCCATTAATATTATTGGTCGGATACAGAAATTTATAACGATTATATATTGATTTGATTTCTGTGAAGATTCCATATTTTATGGAAGATGAATTTGGGTTTACCGTGAACTATGTTTTAAATGACATTTGTTCTTTAACCCAGTTAAAGATAAGATTAATTTATTAAATTTAAATCATCATTGAATAATGATTTTTGATATTTAAAACCAAATTCAGTTTTAATAAATCTTTTAAAGAAAGATTTAAGAATAAATTTAAAGGATTTATCTTTGATAGAATAGTGAGAATATTTTATTAGAAGAATAATTCTGAATTGGAATGAGGCGTTGGATGTGTTTTTATAGTACTTGATTTTAAATTATAAAAATACGTAAATTATTCGGAAAGACCGGGTTTAACCCATTCCGAATAATTACTACGATGATGAAGAGTCAAAGATGAAGACGGTGGTTGATGACCGACGATCTTCACATCGAATGGATGTGTTGCTACTGAGACCCATGATGGGAGTAGCTACCTTGAAGGGGCTTCAGTGGTAGCCGTCCGGACTATTGTTGATTGTTTCGGATATGCGAGGACCTCTCAGGTGTCTCCGGTTTCGTTCAGACCCAGAACGGACTTGTAAATGGATGCGTGTCTGACATCGGATTTCGTTCCATGTGAATTAAATCGATTTCTATTGATGTATGTCTGTTTGGTGGTGGAGAATTTATTCTCTACTTAACACCCTGGTATATATTAATAGTGATTGATCGCATGGCGTGAATTGTCAATGTGGCACGCCAAGATGCGAATGATCAAGGCTTTTGTTGAAAAGCAGGCCTTGTAGTTGATGATCAAAGCACGACCTATTTAGGCATAGCTTTGTGTATAGCGTAACCTCACGAGCCTCACACCCCGGTATGAGTCTAAAACGGGAGAAGGGAACGCAGGGAGTGCACACGTTATCTTTCTAGCTAGAGTAATGTCAGGGACCTACCAGGGCTTACATTTTACTTATGAGGATGATGGATTATGAGGTACCTCGTGTTTTTATAGGTTGTTAGTGGCCATATTATAGGTCCAAAAGGACCGAGAAACGTGTGTTCAGGTATAACTAATCCACGACCCTTCGGAGTGGACCGACCCTGCAGCTATCCAAGGGTTGCCCATAGGTGTGATCCTAAGGCATTTGCTAGAGTGTCTCGAATCGGTAAGGAGCTCCTCCCTAGCCTTGACTCTTGATGGAAAACCAAATCTCCAATACGACATTTCGGTTTCGATTGTATAACTAGTATGGCGACATAGTATATGGTAGCTATGCCGTCTAGGATTAATACATTTATATTGAAATGATTTATGAAAACATATACACACTAGTAGTAATCAGTTTTACGTATTTATCATCTTTCGATCATTATAAGGTAAAACCCTATCCTCCGGTTTGCGTTGCATTGTGTGATGGGACTTGGGTCTTATAATGATCTCATTTTTTGTAAAAAGCATAGCTTTATTTGAATGATTTACTTTATTTATGCACTGGCAATCCAATGGAGTAAACCCGTTCCGCATTAGCGGCGTGGTCCTGTGATTTGCCTTATTATTAGATAAGTTAAGTAAGATTCTCATACCAGTCCCATGACTAACCTGTAGTTTGTTTCACTGGCAAACTCGGGTGCCCATATTTTCCACACGGCCAGTCGAGTATCTTTTTGCAGATATATTTATAGGATCCTGGTTCACAGCTGAAGTAGTATTCGGAAAGCTCTGTATCTGTGTATTCCTTTCAGTTGTATATTTGTATTATTTTTCTGCTGCTATTTAAATGTAATTTAAAACTCTGATATTATTGTATTTCTATTTTTGTAATAAGTATTCATACTCTGTTACATTCTTGTACTCTGATGTAATTGTTGTAATCAGCAATAAAATGTTCTTCAGTTTTTGTTCTGATGTGTGTTGTTCTCAAAGCAATCCAGGCTTTCCTTTACTGGGAAGTTCGGGTCGTTTCACATATTAACCCCAAAAATTATGAATTTTGGAATCTAGCAATAAATTGTTATACTGGATCCAACAAAAATGGTTTCATCAAAAAACGGAGGTCGTTTGCAAAATTTCCATTTTTAAGGGCTAAATTTTCCATAGCGACTATTCTGAATTTTCAACTGGGCATAACTTTTTATTCCCGCTATGAAATTTCAATTTTTTGGATTCGTTGGTAAGATATTTTCAATTAGATTCTAATATTTTTTGTTTTGCTAAAATCCGGTTTATTTGAATCCTGTACATTCATTTGAAATTTGAAATCGAATTTTCAAACTACCGCGCCTTTCCAATTTCCTATGATAATTAAAATAAATATTTATATTCTAACGTCGATTCAAATAAACATATACGTTCTAATTTGATTTAAAATAAATTTCTCGTCATTATTATTTAAAATAATTCATTTTAAATATTCGAAATTCATTAAAATTGATAAAATAAAAATTTTAAATTGGTCCTAATTTTCCGGGTTGTTACAATCTCCCTCACTTAAAATATTTTCGTCCTTGAAAAGAAACGGAGCTGAAAGTTGTTTTATTAATCAACTCAAGTTTTAGTTTGGCTTTCATTCTTCAACTTTTCAGTTTCTAAGAATTTTCCAATTTCTCAAAATTCTGGCTAACACCCTAAATTTTCGCCATAACCTCCTTTATACGGGAATACCGGGAAAATCCCCAAACCGCCGCACAGGCTCTCTCATCCCAAAAAGAAAAAGAAAAAGCAAAGTGGCTAGCCAATCAGCTCATAAAATCACCCAAACACAATAAATTAGTAAACATGTACCTATTTGTCGAACATACAATTTTATTCCTCCTCTCTAGCCTCTTTGCTATGACCTGTCCAGTATATATGCATGTACATGTATGCAAATGCGATAAATTTTCAATACAGTTCAGTATTTGATACAATTTGGTTATATGTACCGTTCTTTCACATAATGGTTTTATTATATAACAAATAATAATACAACACAACCATCAATCAATTAGTGAATTAACGTTTCAAATTCATAATTTTGATATATATATATATATATATAGAAAATCATGTTTTTGATGCCAATTCACAACAAGTAACCCTATCTAGTTTTGGTTCTCACACCAGTCAATTGGAAACATATAGATATCCCACTTTCGACACTCGAACATAAACACTGATGATGATACATCAATCATCAGTATCATCTCCGGGCGACTAGAGTGTGATTCTATATCTATCCAGTATATTAAAGCTTCGAATACACGTTTGCAAGGCTTATATGCAAAATCTTTATATATTGGATTGTCCAAATTCAATACAAATAAAATATTCAAATATGTATGAAATGGTTTAAATTTCCAAAATAATATATGTTTTCATTTTAAAAATATACTCTTCACACTCATTCTAGGATATTACTGATCCCATCTCTAACGAGTCATTCCCATTGGATATTGCTAATCCAATCTCTGATGAATTCTTTCGTTTGGTTCTAATGTGTCTTGTTCTCGAGCTTTGTAAACCAAAGCATTGATACCAAATGTAGCGACCCGAACTTCCCCGTGGAGGAAAGCCCTGATTGCTCTGAGGACAAGACGAATCAGAACACAAACAGAAGAACATTTCATTGTATATTACAACAATTCCATCAGAATACAAGAATATACTAAAGTATGAATAAATATTACACATCAGAAAATATCAGAGATTAAAATACATTACATAGAAGTGGAAAAATAATACAAAACACAACTAAAAGAGATAAACGGATACCGAGCTTTCCGAATATCATTCCAGCTGTAAACCAGGATCCTGTGAATATAAATCTGCAAAACCAAAACTACTAGCTGCCCGCGTGGAAAATAAGGGCACCCAGAGTTTAGGTTAAAACAATAAACTCCAGGTCAGTCATGTGACTGGTGTGAGAACTAAAACAGTTATTTAAAACTTTACTTTAAAAGAGAGTAATTCAAGGGACCACGCCGTATAACACGGAACGGGTTTCCTCCCAAGAATACTAATGCATAGGATAAACAACACTGTGTTTTTTTTTTGGAAAAATGAAGCTATTATAAGACTCTGGTCCCATCACACAATGCAACGCAAGCCAGAGAATAGAGTTTTACCTTATAATAGCCAAACATGCTTGGTACGTTTAAAACAAATCATTTTGATACTATTATAGTGTAAAGTGTATGAAAAAAACTTCAAATATAAACGTATTAATCATAGACGGCATAGTGCCCCATCCCACTATGTCGCCATATTAGGCTCTATAAATAAAACCGAAATGTCACGTATTGGAAATTGGATTTCCGTCATGAGTCGAGGCCAGGATGGCTACTCCCACTTCGAGACACTCTAGCAAATGCCTCAGGATTCCCCACAGAGAACCGTGGATCGGTTGGGCCGGTCCACACTTACGTTAATGGATTGGCAATTCCTGAACACACGTTTCCCGGTCCTATCAGACCTATGTCCATCGGCTCCGAAGAGACCGATATATTTGAGGCGCCTCGCAATCCAACAATCATATAGGTAAAATAACAACAATGTCAGGGCTAGTAAAACGCTGACACCACCCACAGCTAGAAAGAAACGTCATGGTCTCCCAACGGTCTGATCCCGTTTTTGACTCATACCGAGATGTGAGGCTCGCGAATTAACGGTAAACATAAAGCTATGCCATTTAAGGCCGTGCTTTGATCATTAACCACAAGACTTTGCTTTTAAACAGAAGTCTTGATCATTTGCATCTCAGCATGCCACACTGACAATTCACGCCATGCAACTGATGTCTATCAATATACAACCTTTGATCCCGTACGTCTCTGAGAAGGGTGAAGTAAGGGAATAAATTCCCCTTCACCAGGAAGATGTTATTTAATTGAGATCAATCAACACAAAATAAAATCCAATGTCAGACACACAATCCATTTATATGTTCGTTCCGGGTTTGAATGAAACCGGAGGCACCTTATTCCTCATCCCGTATGTCCAATACATAAGAGAGGCCCTCGCATTTCCGTCGATCTCCAAGTACATCTAGACGATCACCACCTATTACCTCGTCTTGGGTGTATAGCCCAATCAAGAAATCAGTAATCATCCAAACGATGTGAAGACCTCCAGTCTTCAACCACCATCTTCATCGTCGACATATCGTCGAATCAGTTATTCAAAATGGGTATAAACCCGGTCTTTCCGAATAACTCACGTATATAATAAACAAGTGTTATGAAACACAACATACGCCTCATTCCAATTCTGATTATTATTTTATTCAAATATTCATATACTTCGGGAAAGGTTCCCACTAATTTTATCAAAGATAAATCCTTTAAAATTTATTCTTTAATCTTCCTTAGGATTTCAATTCTAACCATATTAAGGTTTATCCAAACTAGTCAGGATTAGCGAACCACATCTAAATAATCAATTATTTTATTTCCCAACCCCAACCTATTCATCCCATAGAGCAAAACTAGTAATACTCCATATCTAACACTATGGTGTTATCGGTAAATTTAATTACCATTTCCCGCTCAAATCTAATTAAAGAGTCCGGTAGGCTTTGCAACCATCCCTTCATCCCCCATAGCAGTAGGTAAAAGCCACCGTGGCATACACCTGATCCCCCAGTCTCACTTGTTTTACGGCGACCCTCTCGAGCCTCCCGGCCGCAGCCTAACCAACCCTCGCAAGGGATATGTAGGGGGTAAGATCCCACTGTTCGCCACCAAACCACATAGTGAGAACCCCCCATCATGACTGCAACAAAAACTGGTGATACTCCACTCTCGATCATTTCCCAAATATGATAATTTAAATTATCAATTCACATTTCAATCTAATTAAAGATTCATTAAAACTCCACTTAGTTTTAATCTTCCCATAAATCAATGTTAATGATTATTTAATTTTGGAAATACAAACATGTAGCATCGACAATCTACACCGTACTATTGATTTCTACCGATATATAACCTTTGAGCTCGTACGTCTCAGAGAAGGGTGTTAAGCAAGATAATAAATTCTCTGCCACATAACAGATATATATTTAGCAAAGATCAACCATACAGTTTGAAATACAATGACAGACATGTAATCCTGTCTTTAACTGGGTTAAAGATCTATGTCATTTAAAACACAGTTCATGATAAACCCAAATCACATTCCATTAATTATGGAATCTTCATGGAAAAACAAATCAATATATAGTCGATATCAATTTCCATATCCGACTAATAATATAAATGGAATAATGACAAAGCCTTTTAAATTCCATATGTATTAACAGTCTTCCTCCACAGAAGTTCACTTCGATTATTATCAATTGAACTCCATTCAATTCCAATTTAATATATTAAATTGGAAAACGTTACTTTGGAAAATTCCCGTTAAATTTTAATAAAAAGATTTATAAATTCCAAATCACATTTCACTGTAAATCGGGCTAAAGAACAAATGTCGTTAGAACACAGTTCACAATAAATTCAATACATATTCCATTTACTTTCGGGTTAAAGATAAAGTGTTATTTAAAACACCGTTCACTACAAACCCAAAAATCATTTATAATTCAATTCCAATTAAATATTAACTAATTGGTATATTTCATTAAATCCAAATAAAAAGATTTAATCTTTTCTCAACAGGTCTAAGAACAGTGTTAATGAAGACACCATTCACGACAAACCCAAATCCAATATTATATTAAATACAAGGCTCTAAATAGAAAATATATCGGCTTAGTTTCAATATCAGATTTTGAAATCAACAAATATCGTATTGGAATAACGATATATATATATCTTCCAAATTCCTCCACAATATCCGTATAATCACGGAATCCAATATCGAAATATTTCGAAGATAATTTCGATTCAAATCAATTCCAATTCATATATTGGAAATTTCGGTTATTTTTAAAACCATTTCAAATCCAATTTATTTATTTATAAATAATGGATTATAATTCTAGTTCATAATTAGTTCATTTCGATAAAAACATATTTTTATATTTTCAAATATGGAATTTTTCATCCCAATTTTTTCCAAATCATTTATTATGATTTTACACAAATTATCGATATTTTTGATAATTTTTATTAAGGCCTGTACAGTCGATTTCCATAAACGGTCATCGAACTGCACTTACAACGACCTTTTCCAAATTTGATTTGGACATAGTTACAAATCCAACTGTTAGATTTCCAATCTCTTGTATTCTTTAGAAAGCTCTTTTCTATACGAACCCAACGGTTCCGGTTTTAGGAGAATCCGACGGTCGGATCTCCCGTAATGTTCTTTCGTAGTCATTGACCGAAATTCGCGAACTGCCGCGGCGCGTTCTATTCAGGCCATTATATATATAATATATATATTATATATATTTCATCGATTTCCATTTAAAACGTATTTTATAAATCGTTTTAAATTCTTTTCAAAACGATTTCAACTTCATATTCAATTTCAAATCAAAATTGAATATTCCATATCATCGATATATAAATGATAGTATTTTCAAAACTTTATATTTCAAAATCATTTCCTTTTCGATATTCATTATAGAAATAAATAAAACCGATATAAATATTGTTCACGTCAAAATGTCGTTAATCTAATCAACCCGGCTTTATATATTTTCGTGTCCATCCCAAATCGACATCAAAATCAGATTTTGATCTTTTACTGAATATTATTTTAAAATATTCATTATTTTAAAATATTTTTTCTTTTCGAACTGGAATCAGACACAGTAAATTACCATATAATTTGTTTATATGGATTTCATACAACACACGTATACAACCACAATCAAATACAGTCAACCATCATCTAGAGTGCATTCTACACTGCATAAGCATTAAATATAAATATTTAACGATTACAACAGCCTGTCAATCAATCGATCGACATACAGCTAATTATTAGGACTAGTGTATGTCATATATCATCCCAATATCCGTGTGGGGTTTCAATCAACAAATAATGAATTTTATTTGTGCAGTTGGGCGATGTGTAAAATTTATCGTCCCAATCATTATCTGTCAAATGTGTGTACATAAACAAATCGTTCGATTTGTTTATGAATATTTATTTTATTCATATACACGTTAAAAATTATATTTTTAACTATAAAATGTTATATTCCATTCCATATCACATAATCAATTTTCACAACACAATCAATCAAACAAACAAGTCGTCCATGGTCTGTGGACGACGGGTGTCGGGTGCTGCTAAGCATCATTTGCATCCTAGTACATATTTTAACTAGAAAATAAAATAAAAGTGAGGAGTTCTCTCCTTAGGGATCCACTCCTCCATTCTCTATCTCTGAACGGTTTGGATCTACCCAAAATTCCAATGCGATCTTTTCCCGCTGTTCATTGTAAAAATCACATTTTTATTTCAATTCTAAAAATTATATTTTTACTTTGCTAAAAAATATATTTTTACTTCAAAACCATATGTGTAAAAATCACATCTTTAACACGATGTTTACATTATAAAGATAATATTTTTATTTCAATGTTCATACATTAAAAATCATATTTTAATATCTCTATAATATAAAAATCATATTTTTATTATCTCTATAATATAAAAATCATATTCTTATTATCTCTATAATATAAAAATCATAAATTTATTATCTCTAAAATATAAAAATCATATTTTTAATTCGCTATAAATATAAAAATCAAATCTAAAATCAAATCTTTTTACTCTTTGTATATATATAAAAAAATCCATTCTTTTCATTATTAAAAATCATGTCTTTACTTGCATAAATAAATAAAAACTGAAATATAAACTCACAGTTATCGAGCGGAGAGGGAGAAGAGTCCAAGGCCGCTGTCGGTGGTCGGAGGAGGTTCGGGAAGGTCAAGGACTGAAGGAATATACTTAAAACGAAAAAAAATCACATTTTTATGGAGGAGGGGCTTGAGGTGTCGCGCGGTGGGGCCAGGCGCAGGCAAGGCGGAGGGGGTGCGACGGTCGGACTGTGGCTACAAGGGGGTTTGGGGCGGGTTTGCTTGAAGAAGGAGTGGAGAGAGAAGGAGGATAGGGGAAGGAGGAGGGGAGGCTCGACGACCGGAGGAGGGAAGGGGAGACTCGCGGTAGTGGCGCGGCAATGGGAGCGGCGGCGTGAGTTCGGGCTAGGGCTAAAGGGGAGAGCGGGTTTTGATTTTAATTTGAGGAAGAGAGAGAGAAGAGGGAAAAAAGGGAGGGGGCCCATATATATTAATTAATTTTTTTTCTTCAAAAAGTCGACTTTTTGCCCTAACCCCAAATCAAACCCAACAATTGTCGCCCTTTGATAACTACCCCCATTCCGAACGCAATGGGATATGTATCGTAACCCAATTCGGCTGTTACAATCAGTTTCCGTTAAATTTAAAATATAAATTATTATATTTTAAATTCAAACACACATTTTAATTTATCGAGGCCACATACGGACTCCAAAAATTCCAAAAAATAAATCTAGCTATGCTTTGATGATACGGTCCTAACAAAACTAATTTCGTCGAATTTGGAGACCGTTTGAAAATTGGCCATTTTCTGGTCGATCCGAATTGACTAAAACAATCAAAACACATTTTACTTCGCCACGCTCACATATTAGTCCCAAAAATTATGAATTTTGAAATCTAGCAATAACAATAAAAGTGGTTTCGTAAAAAACGGAGGTCGTTTGCAAAATTTCCATTTTTAAAGGCTATATTTTCCATAACGACTATTCTGAATTTTCAAGTGGGCATCACTTTTTATTCCCGCTATGAAATTTCAATTTTTCGGATTAGTTGGTAAGATATTTTCAATTAGATTCTAATATTTTTGGTTCTGCTAAAATCCGATTTATTTGAATCCTGTACATTCGAAATTTGAAATCGAATTTTCAAACTACCGCGCCATTTCCAATTCCTTTGATAATTAAAATAAATATTTATATTCTAACGTCGATTCAAATAAATATATATGTTATAATTCTATTTAAGATAAATTTCTCGTCATTATTATTTAAAATAATTCATTTTAAATATTCGAAATTCATTGAAATTGCCAAAATAAAAATTTTAAATTGGTTCTGATTTTCCGGTTGTTACAATCTCCCCTACTTAAAACCTTTTCGTCCTTGAAAAGGAACGGAGCTGAAAGTTGATTTATTAATCAACTCAACTTTCTGTTTGGCTTTCATTCCTCAACTTTTCAGTTTCTAAGAATTTTCCAATTTCTCAAATATTTAGGTTAAAATTTGGCTAACACCTTAAATTTTCGAAAAATTTCGCCATAACCTCCTTTATACCGGAGTACCGGGAAAATCCCCAAACTGCCGCACAGGCTTTCTCATCTCAAAAAGAAAAAGAAAAAGCCGATCGGCTCATAAAATCATCCAAACCCAATAAATTAGTAAACACATACCTATTTGTCGGACATACAATTTTATTCCTCCTCTCTAGCCTCCTTGCTATGACCTGTCCAGTATATATGCATGTACATGTATGCAAATGCGGTAAATTTTCAATATAGGTCAATATTTGATACAATTTGGTTATATGTACCGTTCTTTCACATAATGGTTTTATTATATAACAAATAATAATACAACACAACCAAAAATCAATTAGTGAATTAACGTTTCAAATTCAAAATTTTGATATATATATATATATATATAGAAAATCATGTTTTTGATGCCAATTCACAACAAGTAACCCTATCTAGTTTTGGTTCTCTCACCAGTCAATTGGGAATATATAGATATCCCACTTTCGACACTCGAACATAAACATTGATGATGATATATCAATTATCAGTATCATCTCCAGGCGACTAGAGTGTGATTCTATATCTATCCCGCATATTAAAACTTCGAATACTCGTTTGCAAGGCTTATATGCAAAATCTTTATATATTAGATTGTCCAAATTCAATACAAATAAAATATTCAAATACGTATGAAATGGTTTAAATATTCAAAACAATATTTGTTTTCATTTTAAAAGTATACTCTTCACACTCGTTCTAGGATATTACTGATCCCATCTGTAACGGGTCATTCCCATTGGATATTGCTAATCCAATCTCTGATGAATTCTTTCGTTTGGTTCTAATGTGTCTTGTTCTCGAGCTCTGTAAACCAAAGCTCTGATACCAAATGTAGCGACCCGAACCTCCCCGTGAAGGAAAGCCCGGATTGCTTTGAGGACAAGACGAATCAGAACACAAACAGAAGAACATTTAATTGTATATTACAACAATTCCATAAGAATACAAGAATATACCAGAGTACGAATAAATATTACACCTCAGAAAATATCAGAGATTAAAATACATTACATAGCAGCGGAAAAATAATACAAAACACAACTGAAAGAGATAAACGGATTCAAAGCTTTCCGAATATCATTCTAGTTGTAAACCAGGATCCTGTGAATATAATCTGCAAAACCAAAACTACTAGCTGCCCGTGTAGAAAATAAGGGCACCCAGAGTTTAGGTCAAAACAATATTCTCCAGGTCAGTCATGTGACTGGTGTGAGAACTAAAACAGTTATTTAAAACTTTACCTTAAAAGAGAGTAATTCAAGGGACCACGACGTATAACACGGAACGGGTTTCCTCCCAATAATACTAGTTCATAGGATAAACAACACTATGTTTTTTTTTGGAAAAATGAAGCTATTATAAGACTCAGGTCCCATCACACAATGCAACGCAAGCCGAAGAATAGAGTTTTACCTTATAATAGCCAAACATGCTTGGTACGTTTAAAACAAATCATTTTGACACAATTATAGTATAAAGTGTATGAAAACAACTTCAAATATAAATGTATCAATCATAGATGGCATAGTGCCCCCTCCCACTATGTCGCCATACTAGGCTCTACAAGTAAAACCGAAATGTCACGTATTGGAAATTGGATTTCCGTCATGAGTCGAGGCCAGGGATGGCTCCTCCCGCTTCGAGACACTCTAGCAAATGCCTCAGGATTCCCCGTAGAGAACCGTGGATCGGTTGGGCCGGTCCACACTTACGTTAGTGGATTGGCAATTCCTGAACACACGTTTCCCGGTCCTATCAGACCTATATCCATCGACTCCGAAGAGACCGATATATCTGAGGCACCTCGCAATCCAATAATCACATAGGTAAAATAACAATGTTAGGGCTAGTAAAACGCTAACACCACCCATAGCTAGAAAGAAACGTCATGTTCTCCCAACGGTCCGATCCCTTTTTGACTCATACCGAGGTGTGAGTCCTGCGAATTAACGCTAAACACAAAGCTATGCCATTTTAGTCTGTGCTTTGATCATTAACCACAAGACTCTACTTTTCAACAGGTGTCTTGATCATTTGCATCTCTGCATGCCACACTGGCAATTCACGCCATGCAACTGATGTCTATCAATATACAACCTTTGATCCCGTACGTCTCGGAGAAGGTTGAAGTAAGGGTATAAATTCCCCTTCACTAGGCAGATGTTATTTAATTGAGATCAATCAACACAAAATAAAATCCAATGTCAGACACACAATCCATTTATAAGTTCATTCTGGGTCTGAACGAAACCGGAGGCACCTTATTCCTCATCCCGTATGTCCAATACATGAGAACGACCCTCGCATATTCATCGATCTCCAAGTACATCCAGACGATCACCACTTATTACCTCATCTTGGGTGTACAGCCCAATCAAGAAATCAGTAATCATCCAAACGATGTGAAGACCTCCGGTCTTCAACCACCGTCTTCATCGTCGATATATCATCGAATCAGTTATTCAAAATGGGTATAAACCCGGCCTTTCCGAATAACTCACGTATATAATAAACAAGTGTTATGAAACACATCATACGCCTCATTCCAATTCTGAATATTCTTTTATTCAAATATTCATATACTTCGGGAAAGGTTCCCATTAATTTTATTAAAGATAAATTCTTTAAAATTTATTCTTTAATCTTCCTTTGGATTTCAATTCTAACCATATTAAGGTTTATCCAAACTAGTCGGGATTAGCGAACCACACCGAAGTAATCATTTATTTTATTTCCCAAACCCAACCTATTCATCCCATGGAGCAAAATTGGTAATACTCCAAATCTAACACTACGGTGTTATCGGTAAATTCAATTACCATTTCCCGCTCAAATCTAATTAAAGAGTCCGGTAGGCTTTGTAACCATCCATTCATCACCCATAGTAGTAGGTAAAAGCCACCGTGGCATACACCTGATCCCCCAGTCTCACTTGTTTTATGGCGACCCTCTCGAGCCTTCCGGCCGCAGCCTAAACAACCCTCGCAAGGGACATGTAGGGGTAAGAGCCCACTGTTCGCCACCAAAGCACATAGTGAGAACCCCCTATCATGACTGCAACAAGAACTGGTGATACTCCACTCTCGATCATTTCCCAAATTTGATAATTTAAATTATCAATTTACATTTCAATCTAATTAATGATTCATTAAAACTCCACTTAGTTTTAGTCTTCCCATAAATTAATGTTAATGATTATTTAACTTTGGAAACACAAACATGTAGCATCGACAATCTACATCGTACAATTGATTTCTGCCGATATATAACCTCTGAGCTCGTACGTCTGAGAGAAGGGTGTTAAGCAAGAGAATAAATTCTCCACCACCAAACAAATATATATTTAGCAGAGATAAACCACACAGTTCGAAATACAATGACAGACATGTAATCCTGTCTTTAATTGGGTTAAAGAACAATGTCATTTAAAACACAGTTCACGATAAACTCAAATCACATTCCATTAATTATGGAATCTTCATGGAAAAACAAATCAATATATAGTCGATATCAATTTCCATATCCGACTAATAATATAAATGGAATAACGGAAAAGCCTTTGAAATTGCATATGTATTAACAGTCTTCCTCCACATATGTTCACTTTGATTATTATCATTCGAACTCCATTCAATTCCAATTTAATATATTAAATTGGAAAACGTTACTTTGGAAAATTCCCGTTAAATCTTAATAAAAAGATTTATAAATTACAAATCACATTTCACTGTAAATCGGGTTAAAGAAAGAATGTCGTTAAAACACAGTTCACAATAAATCCAATTCACATTCCATTTATTTTCGAGTTAAAGAAAAAGTGTTATATAAAACACCGTTCACTACAAACCCAAAAATCAATTCTAATTCAATTCCAATTAAACATTAATTAATTGCTATACTTCATTAAATCTACATAAAAAGATTTAATCTTTTCTCAACAGGTTTAAGAACAGTGTTAATGAAGACACCATTCACGACAAACCCATATCCCATATTATATTAAATACAAGGCTCTAAATAGTAAATATATCGGCTCATATTCAATATCAAATTCTGAAATCAACAAATATCGTATTGGAATAACGATATATATCTTCCTAATTCCTCCACAATATCCATATAATCACGGAATCGAATATCGAAATATTCCGAAGATATATTCGATTCAAATCCATTCAAATTCATGTATTGGAAATTCCGGTTATTTCTAAAACCATTTCAAATCCAATTTATTTATTTATAAATAATGGATTATAATTCTAGTTCATAACTAGTTCATTTCGATAAAAACATATTTTTATCTTTTCAAATGTGGAATTTTTCATCCCAATTTTTTTCAAATCATTTATTATGATTTTACACAAATTATCGATATTTTTGATAATTTTATCAAGGCCCGTACAGTCGATTTCCATAAACGGTCATCGAACTGCACTTACAACGACATTTTCTAAATTTGATTTGGACATAATTCCAAATCCAACCGTTAAATTTCCAATCTCTTGTATTTGTTAGAAAGCTCTTTTCGATACGAACCCAACGGTTCTGGTTTTAGAGAATCTGACGGTCGGATCTCCCGTAATGTCCTTTCGAAGTCAATGACCGAAATTCGCGAACTACCGCGGCGCAGCGCGTTCAATTCAGGCCATTATATATATAATATATATATTTCATCGATTTCCATTTAAAACGTATTTTATAATTCGTTTTCAAAATGATTTCAACTTCATATTCAATTTCAAATCAAAATTTAATATTCCGTATCATCGATATATAAATGATAGTATTTACAAAACATTATATTTCGAAATCATTTCCTTTTCGATATTCATTATAGAAATGAATAAAATGAATAAAATCGATATAAATATCGTTCACGTCAAAATGGCGTTAATCTAATCAACCCGGCTTTATATATTTAAATATTTTCGCGTCCATCCCAAATCGACATCAAAATCAGATTTTTGATCTTTTACTGAATATTATTTTAAAATATTCGTTATTTTAAAATATTTATTCTTTCTGAACTGGAATCAGACACAGTCAATTACCATATAATTTGTTTTATATGGATTTCATACAACACACGTATACAACAACAATCAAATACAGTCAACCATCATCCAGAGTGTATTCTACACTACATAAGCATTAAATATAAATATTTAACGCTTACAACAGCCTGTCAATCAATCGATCGACATACAGCTAATTATTGGGACTAGTGTATGTCATATATCATCCCAATACCCGTGTGGGGTTTCAATCAACAAATATTGAATTTTATTTGTGCAGTTGGGCGATGTGTAAAATTTATCGTCCCAATCAATATCCGTCAAATGTGTGTACATAAACAAATCATTCAATTTGTTTATGAATATTTATTTTATTCATATACACGTTAAAAATTATATTTTTAACTATAAAATATTTTATTCCATTCCACATCACACAATCAATTTTCACAACACAATCAATCAAACAAACAAGTCGTCCATGGTCTGTGGACGACGGGTGTCTGGTGCTGCTAAGCACCGTCTGCATCCTAGTATATATTTTGACTAGAAAATAAAATAAAAGTGAGGAGTTCTCACCTTAGGGATCCACTCATCCATTCTCTATCTCTAAACGATTCGGATATGCCTAAAATTCCAATGCAATCTTTCCCGCTGTTCAAAGTATAAATCACATTTTTATTTCAATTTTAAAAATTATATTTTTACTTCGCTAAAAAATATATTTTTACTTCAAAACCATATGTGTAAAAATCATATTTTTATTATCTCTATAATATAAAAATCATATTTTTATTATCTCTATAATATAAAAATCATATTTATAATTCGCTATAAATATAAAAATCAAATCTTTAGGTGTTTAAAAATCAAATCTTTTTACTCTTTGTATATATATAAAATTCTTTTCATTATTAAAAACCACGTATTTACTTGCATAAATATATAAAAGCTGAAATATAAACTCACAGTTATCGTGCGGAGAGGGAGGAGAGTCCACGGCCGCTATCATTGGTCGGAGGAGGTTCGGGAAGCTCAAGGACCGAAGGAATATACTTAAAATGGAAAAAATCACATTTTTATGGAGGAGGGGGGCCTGAGGTGTCGCGCGGTGGGGCCAGGCGCAGGCAAGGCGGAGGGAGGGTGCGGCGGTCGGACTGTGGCTGGAGGCGGTGACTACAAGGGGGTTTGGATCGGGTTTGCTTGAAGAAGGAGTGGAGAGAGAAGGAGAAGGACAGGGGAAGGAGGAGGGGAGGCTCGATGGCCAGAGGAGGGGAGGGGAGACTCGCGGTAGTGGTGCGGCAATGGGAGCGGCGTCGTGAGCGCGGGCTAGGGCTGAAAGGGAGAGCGGGTTTTGATTTTAAATTGAGGAAGAGAGAGAGAGAGAGAGAAGTGGGAAAAAAGGGAGGGGCCCCATATATATTAATTAATTTTTTTCTTCAAAAAGTTGACTTTTCGCCCTAACCCCAAATCGAACCCAATGACTGTCGCCCCTTGCTAATTACCCTCATTCCGAACGCAATGGGATATGTATTGTAACCCAATCTGGCTGTTACGATCAGTTTCCGCTAAATTTAATATATAAATCATTATATTTTAAATTCAAGCACACATTTTAATTTACCGGGGCCACATACGGACCCCAAAAATTCCAGAAAAATAAATCTGGCTATGTTTTAACGATACGGTCCTAACAAAACTAATTTCGTCGAATTTGAAGACCGTTTGTAAAATGGCCATTTTCTGGTTGTTCTGAATTGACTGAAACTATCAAAACATGTTTTACTTCGCCACGCTCACATATTAATCCCAAAAAATATGAATTTTGGAATCTAGCGATAACTTGACATCCCGGATCCAAATAAAGTGGTTTCGTAAAAAACGGAGGTCATTTGCAAAATTTCCATTCTAAGGGCTATATTTTCCATAGCGACTATTCTGAATTTTCAACTGGGCATAACTTTTTAATCCCGCTATGAAATTTCAATTTTTTGGATTTGTTGGAAAGATATTTTCAATTAGATTCTAATATTTTTGGTTTTGCTAAAATCCGGTTTATTTTGAATCCTGTACATTCTTTTGAAATTTGAAATCGAATTCTCAAACTACCGCTCCATTTCCAATTCCTTTTGTAATTAAAATAAATATTTATATTCTAACATCAATTCAAAAAATATATACGTTCTAATTCTATTTAAAATAAATTTCTCGTTTTTATTATTTAAAATAATTCATTTTAAATTTTCGAAATTCATTGAAATTGCCAAAATAAAAAAAATTAATTGGTTCTGATTTTCCGGGTTGTTACAATCTCCCCCACTTAAAATCTTTTCATCCTCGAAAAGGAACGGAGCTGAATTTTTTTTTGTTATTCAACTCAAGTTTCAGTTTGGCTTTCATTCTTCAACTTTTCTGTTTCTAAAAATTTTCCAATTTCTCAAAAATTTGGCTAACACCCTAAATTTTCAAAAAATTTCGCCATAACCTCCTTTGTACGGAAGCACCGAGAAAATCCCCAAACCGCCACACAGGCCCTCTCATCTCAAAAAGAAAAAGAAAAAGCCAGGCGGCTAGCCAATCGGCTCATAAAATCATCCAAACCCAATAAATTAGTAAGCATATACCTATTTGTCGGGCATACAATTTTATTCCTCCTCTCTAGCCTCCTTGCTATGACCTGTCCAGTATATATGCATGTACATGTATGCAAATGCAATAAATTTTCAATACAGTTCAATATTTAATACAATTTGGTTATATGTACCGTACTTTCACATGATGGTTTTATTAGATAACAAATAATCATACAACAGAACCATCAATCAATTAGTGAATTAATATCTCAAATTCATAATTTTGATATATATAGAAAATCATGTTTTTGATGCCAATTCACAACAAGTAACCCTATCTAGTTTTGGTTCTTACACCAGTCAATTAGAAATATATAGATATCCCACTTTCGACACTCGAACATAAACACTGATGATGATATATCAATCATCAGTATCATCTCCGGGCGACTAGAGTGTGATTCTATATCTATCCAGTATATTAAAACTTCAAATACACGTTTGCAAGGCGTATATGCAAAATCTTTATATATTGGATTGTCCTAATTCAATACAAATAAAATATTCAAATACATATGAAATGGTTTAAATTTTCAAAACAATATTTGTTTTCATTTTAAAAATATACTCTTCACACTCGTTCTAGGATACTACTGATCCCATCTCTAACGAGTCATTCCCATTGGATATTGCTAATCCAATCTCTGATGAATTCTTTTGTTTGGTTCTAATTTGTCTTGTTCTTGAGCTCTGTAAACCAAAGCTCTGAAACCAAATGTAGCAACCCGGACTTCCCCGTGAAGGAAAGCCCGAATTGCATTGAGGACAAGACGAATCAGAACACAAACAGAAGAACATTTCATTATATATTACAACAATTCCATGAGAATACAAGAATATACCAGAGTACGAATAAATATTACACATCAGAAAACATTAAGTATTAAAATACATTACATAGCAGCGGAAAAATGATACAAAACACAACTGAAAGAGATAAACGAATATAAAGCTTTCCGAATATCATTCCAGCTGTAAACCAGGATCTTGGGAATATAAATCTGCAAAACCAAAACTACTAGCTGCCCGTGTGGAAAATAAGGGCACTCAGAGTTTAGATTAAAACAATAAACTCCAAGTCAGTCATGTGACTGGTGTGAGAACTAAAACAGTTATTTAAAACTTTACTTTAAAAGAGAGTAATTCATGGGACCACGCCGTATAACCTGAAACGGGTTTCCTCCCAAGAATACTAGTGCATAGGATAAACAGCGCAATGCTTTTTGGGAAAATGAAGCTATTATAAAACTCATGTCCCATCACACAATGCAACGCAAGCCGGAGAATAGAGTTTTACCTTGTAGTAGCCAAACATGCTTGGTACGTTTAAAACAAATCATTTTGATACTATTATAGTATAAAGTTTATGAAAACAACTTCAAATATAAATGTATCAATCATAGACGACATAGTTGTAACAACCTGGAAAATACGAGCCAATTTAAAATTTTTAAATTGGTCATTTTAAAGGAATTTGAACAATTGAAATATAATATTTCAATAAACTAGTGAATTAGAAATAGTGAGTCAGTTTGAAAATTTGAATTCAAACTTTGACTGACTGTGCATGGTGGAAAATATAACGGATTTTAGCGAAACCAAAAATATTTAAATCTGTTTATCAATACCTTTCTAACGAATCTGAAAAATCGAAGTTTCATAACGGGAATCAAAAGTTGTGGCCGAATGAATTTTCAAAAAGGTCGCTATATAGAATATATAGCCCTGGAAAATTGATATTTTGCAAACGACCTCGGAATTCGACGAAACAACTTTTGTTGGGTCCGGGATGTCAAATTATTACTAGGTTTCAAATTTCATAATTTTTGAAGCTAGTATGTGAGCGTGGCAAAAGAAAATGTGTTTGGTCAATTTCTGTTAAATTGGATCGACCGGAAAATGGTCATTTTTCAAACGATCTCAGAATTCGACGAAACTAGTTTTGTTGGGACCGTAGCATCAAAACATAGCTAGAATTATTTTTCTGGAATTTTTCGAATCAGTTTGTGGCCCTGGCAAATTGAAATGTACGTTCAAAGTTAAAATTGAATGTTTTATACTTTAATTTGAAAAATAACTGACTGTAACAGTCGAATTGGCCAACGAAACATATCCCATTGTGTCCGGGATGGGGGTATTCAGCTAGGGGCGACAGTCGTTGGGTTTGAATTGGTGTCCGTGTGGAGAAACAGTATTTTAAAATATAATTAAACCATGGGCCAATCAAAATTAGCCATTCATTATTTTAAAAATAAAAAAAACGCGAAACTCTTTTTTTCTTCCCCGATCGACGGCGACGCGAGCTCCAACCTTCCCCTTCCAATCGCCGCCGCCTCAGCCCCTTATCGCCGCCGCCACCACCAGTCGACGTCGCCGCTTCCCCTCTTCCAATCCGACCTACCCTCGTCACCTCCCTCCTCCCCATCGACGAGAACGAGGCCCAGGAAGTCCGACACTTCCCAGCACCGCCCCAATCACCACCGACCACCGAGCCACCCCAAACTGCCACCGACCGACTCCCCTCTCCTTCCTCTTCCACGTCAGCACCTCCGATCATCCACTCGTGCCTCGATTTTCGCGAAAACCACAACCCTAGTTTTGAACCATCGTGAAAGGTGAGTTCTTTTTGATGTTTGCACTTTGAAAAATCATATCTTTAAGGTGTGTTGACGAAATTCGATGAAACAGGAAACATCAGGACTGCAAGGAAGCTCTCTACCACATAGAAGAGACCGCGGATTTTTCTGAGTCATCTACGATTTTTAGCACTCCGAAAACCAAAGTGAGAAATCTAAATTAAATGAATTTGAATGGAAAATGTCGTGTATAAATTATATAAGCAAAATATAAATTACATACGTGTTGTATACCTCATGTACATGCGTGGTGTAAGCTATATAAGCGAAGTATGAATTATACATGCATAGAATAATTGATATAGGTGTTTGAAATGCGAGTGAAATATAGCAAATATATATATATATATATATATACACACACACACACACACTCCCCTCGTCCACAAACCATGGACGATATTTATTGTTGTGAATTGGTGTGAAATATTGGATGAAAAATGCGAATGGTTGAATAATTGTTTATGGTTGATATTGTTTGGTTGTGGTTGAAAAATACCCATTGGTGACTGAAATGAATTGGAAATAATTGTGGAAATAAAAATAAAACATGCCGCCTGCATGTGAATTAGATGCATGAATCCCCATTGTCAAAAACCGCGAGGTTTTAAGGTTGAGCGAGGAGTCGTACTAGGGACGGTGTCGGTTTTAACTACCCTGCCGTTATGCTGCCGAAATTTTGAATAATATTCATGTGTTAGAATTATTTTCATTTGTTGAAATTATCTTCATGCGTTGAAATTAAAGTAATATGTTGAAACTATATCCATGTATGGAAATGTTCATGTGTTGAAAAGTGAGGTGTGAAAATTAAATTCATTTGTGAATGAATGAAGTGTCTAAACAATAAAAATCACATTTTTATAATATATATGAAGTATGAAAAATATTCGCCTTATATATATAAATAGTTTCAACAATAAAAATTTCATCTTTCTTATATGAACAACATATATAAAATATCCATGTGTGGAGGTGCTCATGTGTTGAGAAGTGTGTGTATTAGAAAAGTTCATGTGTTGAATAAAAAGATTGAACAATAAAAATTACATTTTTATTGAAATTATAAAGTGTTGAAAACATTCATGTGTGGAATAAATAATTCAAATGATAAAAATATCATTTTTATCATGTATGTGATATGCTAAAGATATGCGAGCGTTGAAATAAATATTTGTGAGAGAAATATTATTTTTAATATGCATAGGAACTAAATAAAATAGTCATGTGTTGAAATATATTTTAGTTCGCCAAAATTATCGTCTTTGAAATGTGAAGTGTTAAAAATAGCCACTTGTTCAAATAAATATGCATGAGTTGAAATATTCATTAATTAGCTAATGATATGATTTTTGCCTATGCATGCAACATTAGAATAAATGGTGTTTTTAAACCAAAGTGAATCAAATATGAAGTTTAATGGAAATTGATAAGTGATAAAAAATTGCATATATGTACATGCATATTTATTGAACAAGTTATAGCAAAGAGGCTAGAGAAGAGGAATAAAATTTTGTGCCCGACAAATAGGTACACGTTTACTGTTTTGTTTGGGTGATGATTTTATGAGCCTGTTGGCTAGCCGCTTGGCTTTTTCTTTTTCTTTTCGACATGAGACGCCCATGTGGCTATTTGGAAATTTTTCCAGCCCCTCCCGTACAAAGGAGGTTATGGCGAAATTTTCCAAAATTTAAAGGTGTTAGTGAAATATTTGAAGTGGAAACGATATAGGAATTTTTGAATGAACTATATTTATATAAATATATAAATAAAAATAAAAATTAAAACGAAACGTGGTTGTGCAGTTCGTGTTTTGAAACCGTGATTTCAAACGACTAGTGCGGGAAATCCGACCATTGGATTTTCCCGAAATCGCAACCGTTGGGTTCGCCTTGGAAATATCTTTCCAACGGCACCAACTTTGTGAAGATCTGACGGTTGGATTGTCTGGAATGTTTAACTAAAATCTGAAGAAAAACAGCGCCAGGAACGATTATATATATATATATATATAATTTAATTAAATCGAATAACGACGTTGCAGTTCGTAAATTGAAATCGTAACTTCGAATGGCTAGTGTGGAAGATCCGACCGTCAGATTTTCCCGAAACTGAAACCGTTGGATTCGTTTGGAAATGACCTTCCTAATGATATAAAATTTGTGAAAATCCAACGGTTAGATTTTAAGATATGTGTAAAACAAATTTAGTGAAAAAACAGCGCCAGTGCATCAGCACGACCTGAAACGTCGTTTAATTAAATATGGCCGTTTTAAATAAATAAAAATGGCGATATATAGTTATAAAACAATATAGACGATATAGAGTGGAAATAAACCAATTTTGTTGTGTTTGCTTGATATATGATGGTTGAATGTATTTAACATGAAAATTATAACTAAAGAACTAAAATGTGAATGTTGAACAGTCCAACCATGTGATAAATTGATTTGAAAATCTAAGTATACGTGGGTTATTTGAAAAAGCCGAGTTCATCTCATTTCAAATAATCGATCGACGTTGAGAAGTCGAAGAGTCGAAGACGGTTGAAGACCGACGATCTTCACATTGGATGGATGGGCGCTACTGATGCTCGTGATTGGAGTAGCTACCGTGAAGGAGCTGAAGTAGTAGCCGTCCAGACAAACTGTTGATTGTACGGATATGCGAGGAATTGGTGCCTCCGGTTTCGTTCAAACCCAGAACGGACTTGTAAATGGACTGTGTGTCTGACATTGGATTTTGTTCTGTGCTGATTGATCTCTGTTAAATATATATCTGTTTGGCGGCGGAGAATTTATTCTCTTGCTTAACACCCTTCTCTGAGACGTATGAGCTCAGAGGTTATGTATTGATAGAAATCAGTCGCATGGAATGAATTGCCTGTGTGGCACGCCTAAGAGGTTATGATCAAAGCATAGTCTGTGTGACGTAGCTTTGTGTATAACGTGAATTCGCGAGCCTCACACCCCGGTATGAGTCAAAAACGGGAGAAGGACCCAAGGAGTGCACGATGTTTATTTCTAGCTATGGTGGTGTCAGTGACCTCCCAGCCTTGACATTTATATCTACTTTTCACCTGTGTGGTTGTTGGAATACGAGGCGCCTCAATATAGGTCTGTAAGGACCGAGAAACGTGTGTTCAGGAATAATTAATCCTCAAAAGTAAGAGAGGACCGACCTTGTAGGATCCAGGGATTGCTGTGTGCGGTCCCGAGGCATTTGCTAGAGTGTCTCGAACGGAGAGGAGCTTGCCCCTTGCCTCGACTCATGAAGGAATCCAATTTCCAATACGAAATATGCAGATGTGATTGTATTACTAGTATGGCGACATAGTAGATGGTAGCTATGCCGCCTAAGATTGATACTTATGACTGAATTTGCTTTTGAAACATATATGCACTAGTAATAATATCAAACACTTTTGTTTTATTCGTATGAAGCATTTTTGGCCATTATAAGGTAAAACTCTATCCTCCGGCTTGCGTTGCATTGTGTGATGGTACCTGAGTCTTATAATGGCTTCATTTTATAAAAAGCAATGCGATGATTTAATCATTTACTTTATTTCATGCACTAGCACTCATTGGAGTAAACCCGTTCCGCGAAAGTGGCGTGGTCCTTTGATTTGCCTTATTATTGTGGTTAATAAGTTAAGTAGATTTCTCATACCAGTCCCATGACTGACTCGTAGTTTGTTTCACCTTGCAAACTCGGGTGCCCTTATTTTCACACGGGCAGCCTAGTTACAGGTATCTGGTGCACCTTTTGGCTCATGGCGAGGCTTGACTACACCGTGCTGACTTTGACTCTTTCTGCCATTTTAGTATATGTATTATGATTCCGCCATCTGCGATGTAGACTGATATTTATTTTGTGTACTCTTTATGTATGATTCCGCCTCTGGCGATGGTGACTGATTATGTATATTATGCACTAAGTTGTATCCTGCATTGTGCTCTCTGAGGTGATGATATCTATATGATTCCACTGTCATATGTGTGTAAATTATTCCATTTTATGTTTATACTATTATCTGTGATCTGCTAATGATGATTAATGTGTTATATTCCAATGATTATCCTCAACATCGTGTCACGGGGTTTTGGGATCGTCACAATAGTGCCCCATCCCACTATGCCGCTATACTAGGCTCTACAAATAAAACCGAAATGTCATGTATTGGAAATTGGATTTCTGTCATGAGTCGAGGCCAGGGATGACTCCTCATCGCTTTGAGACACTCTAGCAAATGCCTTAGGATTCCCCGCAGAGAACCGTGGATCGGTTGGGCCGGTCCACACTTACGTTAGTGGATTGGCAATTCCTGAACACACGTTTCCCGGTCCTATCGGGCCTATATCCATCGGCTCCGAAGAGACCGATATATCCGAGGCACTTCGCAACCCAACAACCACATAGGTAAAAAAAACAACAATGTCAGGGCTAGTAAAACGCTGACACCACCCATAGCTAGAAAGAAACGTCATGTTCTCCCAACGGTCCGATCCCGTTTTTGACTCATACCGAGGTGTGAGGCTCGCACATTAACGCTAAACACAAAGCAATGCCATTTAAGACCGTGCTTTGGTCATTAACCACAAGACTTTTCTTTTCAAAAGAAGCCTTGATCTTTTGCCTCTCAGCATGCCCCACTGACAATTCACGCCATGCAACTAATATCTATCGATATACAACCTTTGATCTCGTACGTCTCCGAGAAGGGTGAAGTAAGGGAATAAATTCCCCTTTACCAGGCAGATGTATATTTAATAGAGATCAATCAACACAGAATAAAATCCAATGTCAGACACACAATCCATTTACAAGTTCGTTCTGGGTCTGAATGAAACCGAAGGCACCTTATTCCTCGTCCCATATGTCCAATACAGGAGAGAGGCCCTCAAATATCCGTCGATCTCCAAGTACGTCTGGATGATCACTACTTATTATCTCGTCTTAGGTGTACAACCCTATCAAGACATCAGTAATGATCCAAACGATGTGCAGACCTCCGTTCTTAAACCACCGTCTTCATCGTTGACATATCGTCGAATCAGTTATTCAGAATGGGTATAAACCCGGCCTTTCTGAATAACTCACGTATATAATAAACAAGTGTTATAAAACACAACATACGCCTCATTCCAATTTTGATTACTCTTTTATTCAAATATTCATATACTTTGGGAAATGTTCCCATTAATTGAATCAAAGATAAATTCTATAAAATTTATTCTTTAATCTTCCTTTGGATTTCAATTCAAACCATATTAAGGTTTATCCAAACTACTCGGGATTAGCGAACCACACCGAAGTAATCATTTATTTTATTTCCCAATCCCAACCTATTCATCCCATGAAGCAAAACTGGTAATACTCCATATCTAATACCATGGTGTTATCGGTAAATTTAATTACCATTTCTCACTCAAATCTAATTAAAGAGTCCGGTAGGCTTTGCAACCATCCCTTCATCCCCCATAGCAGTAGGTAAATGCCACTGTGGTATACACCTGATCCCCCAGTCTCACTTGTTTACGGCGACCCTCTCGAGCCTCCCGGTCGCAGCCTAACCAACCCTCGCAAGGGACATAAAGGGGTAAGAGCCCACGGTTCGCCACCAACCACATGGTGAGAACCCCCCATCATGATTGCAACAAGAACTGGTGATACTCCACTCCTGATCATTTCCCAAATTTGATAATTTAAATCATCAATTCACATTTCAATCTAATTAAAGATTCATTAAAACTCCACTTAGTTTTAATCTTCCCAAAAATCAATGTTAATGATTATTTAACTTTGGAAACACATGTCGCATCGAAAATCTACACCATACTATTGATTTATGTCGATATATAACCTCTGAGCTTGTACGTCTCAGAGAAGGGTGTTAAGCAAGAGAATAAATTCTCCGCCACCAAACAGATATATATTTAGCAGAGATCAACCATACAGTTCGAAATACAATGACAGACATGTAATCCTGTCTTTAACTGGGTTAAAGAACTAATGTCATTTAAAAACACAGTTCATGATAAACCCAAATCACATTCCATTAATTATGGAATCTTCACGGAAAAACAAATCAATACATAATTGATATTAATTTCCGTATCCGACTAATAATATAAATGGAATAACGGCAAGGCCTTTTAAATTCCATATGTATTAACAGTCGTCCTCCACAGGAGTTCACTTCGATTATTATCAATCGAACTCCATTCAATTCCAATTTAATATATTAAATTGGAAAACGTTACTTTGGAAAATTCCCGTTAAATCATAATAAAAAGATTTATAAATTCCAAATCACATTTCATTGTAAATCGTGTTAAAGAACGAATGTCGTTAAAACACAGTTCATAATAAACCCAATTCACATTCCATTTATTATCGGGTTAAAGAACAAGTGTTATTTAAAACACCGTTCACTACGAACCCAAAAATCAATTCTAATTCAATTCCAATTAAATATTAATTAATTGGTATACTTCATTAAATTTAAATAAAAAGATTTAATCTTTTCTCAACTGGGTTTAAGAACAGTGTTAATGAAGACACCATTCACGATAAACCCAAATCCCATTTGATATTAAATACAAGGCTCTAAATAGAAAATATATCGGCTTATATTCAATATCAAATTCTGAAATAAACAAATATCGTATTGGAATAACGATATATATATCTTCCAAATTCCTCCATAATATCCGTATAAACACGGAATCCAATATCGAAATATTCCGAAGATAATTTCGATTCAAATCCATTCCAATTCATATATTGGAAATTCTGGTTATTTTTAAAACCATTTCAAATCTTATTTATTTATTTATAAATAATGGATTATAATTCTAGTTCATAACTAGTTCATTTCGATAAAAATATATTTTTATCTTTTCAAATATGGAATTTTTCATCCCAATTCTTTCCAAATCATTTATTATGATTTTACACAAATTATCGATATTTTTTATAATTTTATCAAGGCCCGTGCAGTCGATTTCCATAAACGGTCATCGAATTGCACTAACAACGACCTTTTCCAAATTTGATTTGGGCATAATTCCAAATCCAACCGTTATATTTCCAATCTCTTGTATTCATTAGAAAGTCTTTTCAATACGAACCCAAGGTTCCGATTTTAGGAGAATCCGACGGTCGGATCTTCCGTAATGTCCATTCGAAGTCATTGGTCGAAATTCACGAACTACCGCGGCGTGTTCTATTCAGGCCATTATATATATAATATATATATTATATATATTTCATCGATTTCCAATTAAAACGTATTTTATAAATTGTTTTAAATTTGTTTTCAAAACGATTTCAACTTCGTATTCAATTTCAAATCAAAATTGAATATTCCATATCATCGATATATAAATGATAGTATTTTCAAAACATTATATTTCGAAATCATTTCCTTTTCGATATTCATTATAGAAATGAATAAAATCGATATAAATATTGTTCACATCAAAACGGCGTTAATCTAATCAACATGGCTTTATATATTTAAATATTTTCGTGTCCATCCCAAATCGGACATCAAAATTAGATTTTGATCTTTTATTGAATATTATTTTAAAATATTCTGTATTTTAAAATATTTATTCATTCTGAACTGGAATCAGACACAGTCAATTACCATATAATTTGTTTTATATGGATTTCATACAACACACGTATACAACAACAATCAAATACACTCAACAATCATCCAGAGTGCATTCTACACTGCATAAGCATTAAATATAAATATTTAACGCTTACAACAGCCTGTCAATCAATCGATCGACATACAACTAATTATTGAGACTAGTGTATGTCGTATATCATTCCAATACGCATGTGGGGTTTCAATCAACAAATAATGACTTTTATTTGTGCAATTGGGCGATGTGTAAAATTTATTGTCCCAATCAATATCCGTCAAATGTGTGTGCATAAACAAATCGTCCGATTTGTTTACGAATATTTATTTTATTCATATACACGTTAAAATTATATTTTTAACTATAAATTATTTTATTCCATTCCACATCATACAATTAATTTTCACAACACAATCAATCAAACAAACAAGTCGTCCATGGTTTGTGGACGACGGGTGTCGGGTGCTGTTAAGCACCATCTGCATCCTAGTATATATTTTAACTAGAAAGTAAAATAAAAGTGAGGAGTTCTCACCTTAGGGATCCACTCCTCCATTCTCTATCTATGAACGATTCGGATTTGCCCAAAATTCCGATATGATCTATCCCGCTTTTCATAGTAAAAATCACATTTTTATTTCAATTCTAAAAAATATATTTTTACTTCAAAACCATATGTGTAAAAATCACATCTTTAACACGATGTTTACATTATAAAGATAATATTTTTATTTTGATGTTCATACAGTAAAAATCATATTTTTAATATCTCTATAATATAAAAATCAAATTTTTATTATCTCTATAATATAAAAATCATATTTTTCTTATCTCTATAATATAAAAATCATATTTTTAATTCGTTATAAATATAAAAATCAAAACTTTAGGTGTTTAAAAATCAAATCTTTTTACTCTTTGTATATATATAAAAATCCATTCTTTTCATTATTAAAAATCACGTCTTTACTTGCACAAATAAACAAAAACTGAAATATAAACTCACAGTTATCGAGCGGAGAGGGAAAAGAGTCCACGGCCGCTGTCGATGGTCCAAGGAGGTTCAGGAAGCTCAAGGAATGAAGGAATATCCTTAAAATGAAAAAAAATCACATTTTTATGGAGGAGGGGGCCTGAGGTGTCGCGCGGTGGGGCCAGGAGCAGGCAAGGCAAAGAGGGGGTATGGCGGTCGGACTGTGGCTGGAGGTGGTGGCTACAAGGGGGTTTGGGGCAGGTTCGCCTGAAGAAGGCGTGGAGAGAGACGAAGAAGGACGGGGGAAGGAGGGGAAGCTCGATGGCCGGAGGAGGGGAGGGAAGACTCGTGTTGGTGGCGCGACAATCGGAGCAGCTGCATGAGCGCGGGCTAGGGCTGAAGGGGAGAGCGGGCTTTGATTTTAATTTAAGGAAGAGAGAGAGAGAGAAGAGGGGAAAAAAGGGAGGGGCCCCATATATATTAATTTTTCTTCTTCAATAAGTTGACTTTTCGCCCTAACTCCAAATCGAACCCAACGACTGTTGCCCCTAGCTAATTACGCCCATTCCGAACGCAATGGGATATGTATCGTAACCCAATTCGGCTGTTACGATCAGTTTCCACTAAATTTAAAATATAAATAATTATATTTTAAATTCAAACACACATTTTAATTTACTGGGGCCACATACGGACCCCAAAAATTCCAGAAAAATAAATCTGGCTATGTTTTGATGATACGGTCCTAACAAAACTAATTTCGTCGAATTGGAGACCATTTGAAAAATGGCCATTTTCTGGTCGATCCGAATTGACTAAAATTGTCAAAACACGTCTTACTTCGCCATGCTCACATATTAATCCCAAAAATTATGAATTTTGGAATCAAGCAATAAATTGACATCCCGGATCCAATAAAATTGGTTTCGTCGAAAACGGAGGTCGTTTGCAAAATTTCCCTTTTTAAGGGCTATATTTTCCATAGCGACTATTCTGAATTTTCAACTGGGCATAACTTTTTATTCCCGCTATGAAATTTAAATTTTTCGGATTCGTTGGAAAGATATTTTCAATTAGATTCTAATATTTTTGGTTTCTCTAAAATCCAATTTATTTTGAATCCTGTACATTCATTTGAAATTTGAAATCGAATTTTCAAACTATCGCGCCATTTTCAATTCCTTTTATAATTAAAATAAATATTTATATTCCAACGTCAATTCAAATAAATATATATATGTTCTAATTCTGTTTAAAATAAATTTCTCGTCGTTATTATTTAAAATAATTCTTTTTAAATATTTGAAATTCATTAAAATTGCCAAAATAAAAAATTTAAATTGATTCTGATTTTCTGGGTTGTTACAATTCTGAATATTTAACTGGCCATAACTTTTTGTTCCCGCTATGAAATTTCAAATTTTCACATTCGTTAGAAAGATATTTTTAAATAGATTTAAATATTTTTGTTTCTATGAAATTTGATTTATTTTGAATCCTGTACATTCAGTCAAAGTTCAAAATCAAATTTTCAAACTACCGCGCTATTTCAGGCTCGTTATATAATTAAAATAAATATATACGTTCTAACTTCGATTTAAATAAATTTTTAATCATTATTATTTAAAGTAAATCATTTTAAATATTCCAAATTCATTAAAATAGCCAAAAATAAAAAATTTAATTTGGTTCTGATTTTTCGGGTTACACCTTTATTCAATTTGGTTGTCACATTCATGCACACTTGAACAAAAATATAAATTTATATTTCCATCCCTTCTCACTTATTCCCTTGTTGCCTGCACATTTTCTTTTGATTTACCTTACATGCATGCATAAACATTGCACCTCCCAACCAACCATTCATTCACTTGCTTAACAACCATAGTATTATTTCAAATATGAATTGTTTTATTCCAAATGCATTATTTAAGGCATGCACTTTTCTCTTTCCATATTTTATTAAAAAAAAAAGGTGAAAAAAATGACATGCATTTCATTTTCAATGCTTGGCATTAATGCATGTCTAACGGTAAAAAAAAACGTGGTAACTCAAGCGTTCCCTACCCCATTCCTTTTTAAAACCTGAGTATCTTTGTCTTTCCACATTATCTCTTCTTATCATATTTATTTATGCTTTCTTCTTCTAAAAAAAAAAATCTAAACCTGAAGCCTTCTTGTACTAAAAAAAATGGAGAAAGATTTCAATTGTCGTTCTCTTCTTCTCCTACTTCAAATTTGCTCCTACCGCGTTCCCTTCTAAACATTGCCTCCTCCATAAAAAAAGAAAGAAGAAAGAATGCTGTTGCATCATTCTCCTTAATACAATTGAGCCTCTCAAACAATTCACTTCTTACATCCACCACCATCGAAGAACACTAGAAACTCGAGCTTATAGATGTTCGCTACCACCAAGATCGCACCAGCAAATCGAAATCACGGTGTTCCCCCACGTGAATCAACCACTGTCTATTGTGAGTTTAGCCTCACGATTAATTTTGTTTAAGTATTTTAACTATTTAAAATTTGGTATTTGGTTTAGTTTCTTGCTATTTAGAATTGGGTGTTTAGTAGAAAATGGTTTCTTACGGTTTGGCATATCTCTTAATATGTTTATGTTAGTGTGTATATACCTGAATGTTGCTTGATTCTCTGGTTCATATTCCAAGTTCACACGCTATCATGTATTTTTTTTGTTGGTCTTGTCTGTTCACTTCTGCAGGTCAATTTACAAAATGTTGAAATGTTTAATTTTTATATTTTCCTGAAAGAATTGTTTAATGAAACATGGGAAGTTGGATTAAATTTAGAATTTAAATTTATTACTGTATTTTTAGCCTTCTTTTTCATATGTTCTCATTTGGAAGCTTCCTGAACTTATGTATGTCAATGCTTGTAAACTATCTTTTGGTTAATACTAACTGAGAATGCAGCTTTGACATTTTTTTTATAGTGTTTACAAACATTTATGATGTATAAAATTTAAACCATTCTCCAATTATTGTTTGGTTAATGCAAAAGCAAGGTAATGGACCGTTAAAGCATTGCAATTAGTGGCATGAAGATTATATTACAATAATAAATGAACGCCTCACTATATAGTCACTACTCCTCGGGTAGGTAATCGTTTACTAAATTCACTACAAGTAAAAAAAAAATAGAATGAAACAAACTGCAAAAATAGCGTTGTAACTAAATATGCTTCAAGTTCAGATATATGTTGGATTGTATATGCTGGCTAATATGTATATGTTGAACTGGATGTATTTGAACTAATATATACTGACTTGTATGTTAACTGGAGAATATGTTTGTTTCATATGCCTTCAATTCAATAATAACTCGAGTATCATATGGGTTACTTTAGAACTATTAAAATAGATTTTTTTTCTTGTGATACCAATGCAAGTAGAACATGTATACTTTATTTTGATTTCGCATTTTGTGATTGAATATGAATTATTTGTAGCATTCGCTAATTACTTGCGTATGGAACAATTTAAACCTGTAAAACTGTATTAAATTTCAGTGCTAAGAAATGCATGCGCCTTGGTTGACTGGAAATCATATGGCTTGAAAACATGTTAAATAACCTCAAATTTTGTTAGGATTAACCAGTATATTTCAGTATTTATTTGACATTAATTTACATAGGATTAATCATAGTTCATGTTAATTAACATCAAATAAATACTGAAATATACTGGTTAATCCTAACAAAATTTGTGGTTATTTAACATGTTTTCAAGCCATATGATTTCCAGTCAACCAAGGCGCATGCATTTCTTAGCATTGAAATTTAATATAGTTTTACAAGTTTAAATTGTTCCATATGCAAGTAATTAGTGAATGTTACAAATAATTCATATCATAATTCAATCACAAAATACAAAATCAAAATAAAGTATACATGTACTACTTGCATTGGTATCACAAGAAAAAAAATTCTATTTTAATAGTTCTAAAGTAACCCATATGATACTCGGGTTATTATTGAATTGCAGGCATATTCAGACAAACATATTCTCCAGTTAACATACAAGTTAGTATATATTAGTTCAAATACATTTAGTTCAACACATACATATTAGCCAGCATATACAATCCAACATATATCTGAACTTGAAGCATATAGAGTTATAACTCTATTTTTGTATCTTATTTCACGCTACTTATAATAACCCGGAAAATCTGAGCCAATTTAAAATTTTTATTTTGGCAATTTTAATGAATTTTGATTATTTAAAATGAATTATTTTAAATAATAGCGACGAAAATTTATTTTGAATAGAATTAGAATGTATATATTTATATAGATCGTCGTTAGAATATAAATATTTATTTTAAATTATAAAAGGAATTGAAAATGGTGCGGTAGTTCGATAATTCGATTTAAAATTTCAAATGAATGACTGGGTGTAGAATAAACCGGATTTTGGCGAAACCAAAAATATTAGAATCTATTTGAGAATATCTTTCCTACAAATCTAAAAAATTGAAATTTCATAGCGGGAATCAAAAGTTACGTCTAGTTGAAAATTCAGAATAGTCGCTATGGAATTCAAGCCCTTAAAAATGGGAATTTTGCAAACGACCTCGGTTTTTGACGAAACCACTTTTGTTGGATTCGGGTTGTCAAATTATTGCTAGATTCCAAAATTCGTAATTTTTCGAATCAATATGTGAGCGTGGCAAAGGAAAATGCGTTTGACCAGTTTCAATTGATTTTAATCGACTGGAAAATGGCCATTTTTCAGACGGTCTCAGAATTCGACGAAATTAGTTTTGTTAGAACCATATCGTTAATACGAAGCTAGAAAATATTTTTTGGGAATTTTTAGAGTCCGTATGCGGCCCCGGTAAATTGAAATGCACGTTCAAATTCAATATATAGAGTTATATTTTGATTTTGATGAAAACTGATCGAAACGATCGAATCAGCTTACGATACGTATCCCATTGTGTTCGAAATGGGGGTAATTAGCCACGGACGACAGGCGGTGGGTCTCGTTTAGAGGTCGAAAATAAAAGTTGCTTTTTGAAATTAATTATAAAAAAATAACTCTATCTCCTATCCCCCTTCGTTATTTTCCAAATCAGAAAAAAAGCGGAAGCCCTAATCGATCGCGCCCTCCTAGGCGGCCGCCCACCGCCGGGCTCCCCCACCCAACCGCCACCTCCAGGCGTTCGCCGGCCCCCTGCTCCCCCCTCTCGCGTCTCGTCCTCCCCCAATCCGATTTCCCCCAAATTGATCCAAGAAACCGCACCCCCCCCCCCTCTGACCTAAATCCACCCCCATACGCCGCTACATCGCTCCGCCTCTTCCTCCACCGTCCTTCATGTCCGACCAGCGCCCCTCTCCATCTAAGACCGCACCTCAGCCACTCGTCCTCCTCTCTGAAGGTCGAACGAAGTCGCGCGCCAGTCCTCCAACCCTGCCACCGCCTGACAGCCATCGAACCTCCACCTACAACACCCTCCTTCCTCATTGTAATGTAGTAAGTATTTATAGTTTGATTTTAATTTCGGTTTTAATGCAAATGTTATGATTTTAAATCTGAAAATTTATAGAGAAAGATCATATTTTTATATAGAGAAAGATCATATTTTTATATAGAGAAAGATCATATTTTTATATAGTGAAAGATCGAATTTTTATATAGAAGAAAGCGTTTTAAAAATATAATTTTTACGATATATGAAGTGAAATAAAAATATAATCTTTACGATATATGAAGTGAAATAAAAATATAATCTCTATATAGTAGCGTTGTAAAAATAGAATTTTTATCTATATAGTAGCATTGTAAAAATAGAAATTTTATCAATATAATAGTGGTATAAAAATAGGATTTTATATACAGAACAACAATATAAAAATGTGATTTTTATATATGTAGTGACTACGAGCTAGAAAATATTTTTCGGGAATTTTTATAGTCCGTATGCGGCCCCGGTAAATTGAAATGCACGTTCAAATTTAATATATAGAGTTATATTTTGATTTTGATGAAAACTAATCGAAACGATCAAATCAGCTTACGATACATATCCCATTGTGTTCGGAATGGGGGTAATTAGATATGGACGACAGGCGGTGGGTCTCGTTTAGAGGTCGAAAATAAAAGTTGATTTTTGAAATTAATTGAAAAAAAAATAACTCTATCTCCTATACCCCCCCACGTTATTTTCCAAATAAAAAAAAGCGGAAACCCTAATTGATCTCACCCCCCCTAGGCGGCCGCCCACCGCCGGGCTCCCCCACCCAACCGCCACCTCCAGGCGTTTGCTGGCGCCCTGCTCCCCCCTCTCGCGTCTCGTCCTCCCCCAATCCGATTTCCCTCAAATCGATTCAAGAAACCGCACCCCCCTCTGACCCAAATCCGCCCCCATACGCCGCTACACCGCTCCGCGTCTTCCTCCACCGTCCTTCACGTCCGACCAGCGCCCCTCTCCGTCTAAGCCCGCACCTCAGCCACTCGTCCTCCTCTCCGAAGGTCGAACGAAGTCGCGTGCCAGTCCTTCGACCCCGCCACCGCCTGACAGCCATCGAACCTCCACCTACAACACCCTCCTTCCTCGTTGTAATGTAGTAAGTATTTATAGTTTGATTTTAATTTCGGTTTTAATGCAAATGTTAAGATTTTAAGTCTGAAATTTTATATAGAAAGATCATATGTTTATATAGAGAAAGATCATATTTTTATATAGAGAAAAATCATATTTTTATATAGTGAAAGATCGAATTTTTTATATAGAAGAAAGCGTTTTAAAAATATAATCTTTAAGATATATGAAGTGAAATAAAAATATAATCTTTACGATATATAATGTGAAATAAAAATATAATCTCTATATAGTAGCATTGTAAAAATTGAATTTTTATCTATATAGTAGCGTTGTAAAAATAGAAATTTTATCTATATAATAGCGGTATAAAAATAGGATTTTTATATACATAGCAACAGTATAAAAATGTGATTTTTATATATGTATTGACCACGGGCAACGAAATTAACAAAAGGCGAGCACGGCGAGGATTTCTACACAAGAAGAGTTGTGGTATTGGATTAGCTAGTTGGTGAGAACTCCTGACTTTTAAATTTATTCCTAGTTAAAATATATACTAGGATGCAAACGGTGTTTAGTAGCACCCGACACCCGTCGTCCACAGACCATGGACGGCTTGTATGCTTGTTTGTTTGATTTTGATGTGTAGTCGATTGTGTGATGTGATGTGAAATGAAATAAAATATTTATATAGTTAAAAATATTTTATAGTTGAAAATAGAATTTTTAACGTGTATATGAAATGAAATAAATAAATATTAACAAATCGGACGATTTGTTTATATACACACATCTGACTGATATTGATTGGGACGATAAATTTTACACATCGCCCAACTACACAAATAAAATCTGTGTTTGATTGTTTGAAAACCCCACACGGGTATTGGGGTGATATATGACATACATTAATCCCAATAATTAGTTGTATGTCGATCAATTGATTGACAGACTGTTATAAGCGTTGAATATTTATATTTGACTTTGGATGATGGTTGATTATTTGTCATTGTTGATATATACATGCGTAGTATGGAAATCCTTAGAAATAAAATCTATGGTAATTGATTGGTCCTCATTCCAGTTTTAAATAGAAATATTTGAAAAAAGGAAATATTTGAAAATAGAATATTTGAAAATAGAAATAAGAAATATTTGAAAATAGAATATTTGAAGATAGAAATATTTGAAAAATAAATATTTGAAATAGAATATTTGAAAAAGAGATATTTGAAATAGAATATTTGAAAATAGAAATATATGAAGCTGTGTTGATTAGATTGACGTCATTTTGACGTAAACGATATTTATATCGATTATATTCCTTTTTATAATGAACATTGAAAAGTGATTTCAAAATCGAATATTTTGAAAATGAATTCGAATCGAATTGAAATTGAATGGAAATCAATTTGAAATGAATTCGAATTGAAATTGAATAGAATTGAATTTGAATAGAAAATGAATTCGAATTGAAACTGAATAGAATGGATTCGAATTGAAAATGAATTTGAATTGAAATTGAATAGAATTGAATTCGAATTGAAATTGAATAGAAATGAATTCAAATTGAAATTGAATTGAATTGAGAATGAACTGAAATTGAATTAAAAATCGATTAAATTGAAATCAATTTGAGACGAATTTAAAACGAATTTATGTTGGAAAATTCAGTCTTGACTTGAATTTGAAAATGAAGTTGAAATCGTTTCAAAAACGAATTTAAAACAATTTATAAAATACGTTTTAAAAGGAAATCGACAAAGTATATATTATATATATTATATATATAATCTAATGGCCTGAATAGAACGCGCCACGCTGCGGTAGTTCGTGAATTTCGACCATTGACTTCGAATGGATATTGCGGGAGATCCGACCGTCGGATTCTCCTAAAACCGAAACCGTTGAGTTCGTATCGAAAAGAGCTTTCTAACGAATATTAGGAATTAGGAATCTAACAGTTGGATTTGGAATTGTTTCCAAATCAAATTTGGAAAATGTCGATGTAAGTGCAATTCGATGGCCGTTGATGGAAATCGACTATATGGGTTTTGATAAAATTATTAAAAATAGTAATAATTTGTGTAAAATCATAAGAAATGATTTGTGAAGAATTGGGATGATAAACTCCATATTTGAAAAGATAAAAATAGATTTTTGTCGAAATGAACTAGTTTTGAACTAGAATTATAATTCTATTTATTTTTAAATAAATAAATTGAATTTAAAAAGGGGTTTAAAAGTAACCAGAATTTACAATAATTGAATGGGAATGGATTTGAATCGAAATTGTCTTTGGAATATTTTGATGTTGGATTTCGTGATGATACAGGTATTGTTATGGGAATTTGAAAGATATATTTATTTCGTTATTTCCAATACAATATTTATTGGTCGTAGAATTTGATATTGAATATAAGCCGAAATATTTTCTATTCAGAGACTTGTATTTAATATCAAATGTGATGTGGGTTTGTCGTGAATGGTATCTTCATTAACACTGTTCTTAAGCCCAGTTGAGAAAAAGATTAAATCTTTTTATTTAGATTTAACGAAGTGTACCAATTAAATACTATTTAATTGGAATTGTATTGGTATTGATTTTTAGGTTTATCGTGATTAGTGTTTTAAATAACACTTGTTCTTTTACCCGATAATTAATGGAATGTGATTTTGGGTTTATTGTGAACCGTGTTTTAAATGACAGTGATTCTTTAACCCAGTTAAGGATTAAAACTAAGAGGAGTTTTAATGAATCTTTTATTAGATTGGAAAGATCGAGAATGGAGTATCACCAGTTTTACTCTAGGCGATAGTTAAATCTTTAATTAGATTTGAACGTGAAATGGTAATTGAATTTACCGATAACACCATGGTGTTAGATATGAAGTATTACCAATTTTACTTCATGGGATGAATAGGTTGGGATTGGGAAATAAATGAGTACTCCGGTGTGGTTCGCTAATCCCGACTGGTTTGAATTGATATTCAAAGAAGATTAAAGAATAAATTTAAAGAATTTATCTTTGATAAAATTAATGGGAACCTTTCCCAAAGTATAAGAATATTTGAATAAAAGAATATTCTGAATTGGAATGAGGCGTATGTTGTGTTTGTGTAACACTTGTTTATTATATAAGCGAGTTATTCAGAAAGACCGGGTTTATCCCATTCTGAATAACTAATTCGACGTGGTGTCGAAGATGAAGACGGTTGTTGAAGACCGGAGGTCTTCACGTCGTTTGGATAATTACTGATGATCTTGATTGAGCCGTACACCCAAGAGGAGGGAATCGGTTAGTGATCATCCAGACGTACTTGGAGATCGATGGATATGCGAGGTACAAGGTGCCTCCGGTTTCGTTCAGACCCAGAACGAACTTGTAAATGGACTGTGTGTCTGACATTGGATTTTATTATGTGTGATTGATTTCTATTAAATATATATCTGTTTGGCGGCGGAGAATTTATTCTCTTGCTTAACGCCCTTCTCTGAGTCTTACGAGCTCAGAGGCTATATATTGATAGATATCAAACGCATAGAGTGAATTGCCTATGTGGCATGCCTAAGTGGCAATTGATCGAGGCTTCTGTTAAAAAGCAAAGTCTTGTGGTTGATGATCAAAGCACCGCCTGTGTGGCATAGCTTTGTGTAACGTGATTTCGCGATCCTCACACCCCGGTTGTGAACTAGAAACGGGAGAGGACCTCAGGGAGGGCATGCGTTTCCTTCTAGTTAGAAGTGGCGTCAGTGGTTTTACACGCCCTGACGAGTTTGACTTATGTGGTTGTTGCTGTTGCGAGGCGCCTCGGATACATCGGTGACTGTGTGGAGCCGATGGAGTCATTTGGCTCATTTATACCCCCAAAGGGCGGGAAAACGTAGTGTTCCAGAATTTTAATCCACATCAGTGGACCGGCCCTGTCGCTCCAAGGGTCACTCGAGCTCTGATCTGGAGGCTCGGGCTAGAGAGTTTCCAATCGGTGAGGACTATCTTTTTCCTCGGTTCATAGATAAAAATCCAATTTCCAAATATGTGACTTAGCGGTTTTGATTGTAGAGCCTAGTATGGCGACATGATATATGGTACCCAAGCCGTCTATGATTGATACTTATGATTTGAAGTTGTTTTATACACTATGCACTTATAATAGTATCAAATGATTTGTTTTAAACGTATCAAGCATTCTTGGCTATTATAAGGTAAAAACCCTATCCTCCGGCTTGCGTTGCATTGTGTGATGGGACCTGGGTCTTATAATAGCTTCATTTTTCTTTATTTAGCATGGCGCTGTTGTTTTATGCACTGGTATTCTTGGGAGGAAACCCGTTCCGTGTTATACGGCGTGGTCCCTTGATTTACCTAACTTTGAAATAAAAGATTAATAACTGTTTTAGTTCTCACACCAGTCACATGACTTACCTGGAGTTTATTGTTTTAACCTAAACTCTGGGTGCCCTTATTTTGACATGGACAGCTAGTAGTTTTGGTTTTGCGGATTTGTACACAGGATCCTGATTTACAGCTGGAACGATACTCGGAAAGCTCTGTATCCGTGTATTACTTCTAGTTGTGTATTGTATTATTTTCCGCTGCGATGTATTTAAATGTAATTCAAAACTCTGATATTTTCCATGTAATATTTATTCTTACTCTGTATATTCTTGTATTATGATGGAATTGTTGTAATATACAATGAAATGTTCTTCTGTCTGCGTTCTATTTTGTCGTGTTCTCAAAACAATCAGGCGTTTCGAACGGTTTTGATCGGTTTAGCGACTGATTCGGATCGAGCGAAATTCTCGGTCGTTACATCGTGGTATTAGAGCTTTGGTTTACAGAGCTCGAGAACAAGACATATTTGAACCGAACGAAAGAATCCATCAGATATTGGATTAGTAATATCCAATTAGAATGACTCGTTAGAGATAGGATCAGTAGTACCCTAGAACGAGTGTGAAGAGTATGTTTTTAAATAAATCAAATTTTGTTTTGAAAATTGAAATTAAGTATACGTATTTAAATATTTTATTTGTATTGAATTTGGACAATCCAATATATAAAGATTTTTCATATACGCGTTATGAACGTATATTCGAAATTTTAATATACTGGATAGATATAGAGTCACATTCTAGTCGCCCGGAGATGATTCTGATGATTGATGCATCGTCATCAGAGTTGATGTTCTAGTGGCGAAGGTGGGATATCTATATATTTCCATTAGACTAGTGTGAGAACCGAAACTAGATAGATTTATAGTTGTGATTTGGCATCAAAACATGATTTTCTGTATATGTATCAAAATTATGAATTTGAAATTTTAATTCACTAATTGATTGCTGATTGAGTTGTTTGGTTATTTGTTTGAAATTTTGAACCGTTTAGCCTAATTGAACCAAATATTGAGTTATATTGAAAATTGGTTGCATTTGCATATATGTACATGTGTATACATTGAACAGGTCATAGCAAGTAGGCTAGACCAGAAGAATAAAATTGTTTGCCCGACAAATAGGTACATGTTTACCATAATTTATTGTTTTATTTGGGTGATGACGATTTTATGAGCTGATTGGCTAGCCGCTTGGCCTTTTCCTTTTCTTTTGGATTAAAGAAGGCCATGGGAGGCTATATGAAATATCCCGAAGTCCCCAGTGCAGGGGAGGTTATGGCGAAATTTTTCAGAAATTTAGGGTGTTAGCCAAATTTTTGAAAAATTTGAAAATAGAAACTGAAAAGTTGAAGATCTTAAGCCATAAAGAAAACAATGAGAGTTGAGTTGGTTTGTTAAACAACTTTCAGCTTCGTTCCTTTTTGGGGACGAAAAGTTTTAAGTGGGGGAGACTGTAATAACCCGGAAAATCTGAGCCAATTTAAAATTTTTATTTTGGCAATTTTAATGAATTTTGATTATTTAAAATGAATTATTTTAAATAATAGAAACGAAAATTTATTTTGAATAGAATTAGAACGTATATATTTATATAGATCGTCGTTAGAATATAAATATTTATTTTAAATTATAAAAGGAATTGAAAATGGCGTGATAGTTCGATAATTCGATTTCAAATTTCAAATGAATGTACCGGGTGCAGAATAAACCGGATTTTGGCGAAACCAAAAATAATAGAATCTATTTGAGAATATCTTTCTAACGAATCTGAAAAATTGAAATTTCATAGCGGGAATCAAAAGTTACGTTCAGTTGAAAATTCAGAATAGTCGCTATGGAATTCAGGCCCTTAAAATGGGAATTTTGCAAACGACCTCGGTTTTCGACGAAACCACTTTTGTTGGATCCGGGATGTCAAATTATTGCTAGATTCCAAAATTTATAATTTTTTGAATCAATATGTGAGCGTGGCAAAGGAAAACACGTTTGACCAGTTTCAGTTGATTTTAATCGACTGGAAAATGACCATTTTTCAAACGGTCTCAGAATTAGACAAAATTAGTTTTGTTAGGACCGTATCCTCAATAAAAAGCTAGAAAATATTTTTCAGGAAATTTTAGAGTCCGTATGCGGCCCTGGTAAATTGAAATGCACGTTCAAATTTAATATATAGAGTTATATTTTGATTTTGACGAAAATTAATCGAAACGATCGAATCAGCTTACGATACATATCCCATTGTGTTCGGAATGGGGGTAATTAGCTATGGACGACAGGCGGTGGGTCTCGTTTAGAGGTCGAAAATAAAAGTTGCTTTTTGAAATAAATTGAAAAAAATAATAACTCTATCTCCTATAACCCCCACCCCCCGCGTTATTTTCCAAATAAAAAAAAAGCGGAAACCATAATCGATCGCGCCCCCCCTAGGCGGCCGCCCACCGCCGGGCTCCCCCACCCAACCGCCACCTCCAGGCGTTTGCTGGCGCTTTGCTCCCCCCTCTTGCGTCTCGTCCTCCCCCAATCCGATTTCACCCAAATCGATCCAAGAAACCGCACCCCCCCTCTGACCCAAATCCGCCCCCATACGCCGCTACACCGCTCCACCTCTTCCTCCACTGTCCTTCACGTCCGACCAGCGCCCCTCTCCGTCTAAGCCCGCACCTCAGCCACTCGTCCTCCTCTCCGAAGGTCGAACGAAGTCGCGTGCCAGTCCTCCGACCCCGCCAATGCCTGACAACCATCGAACTTCCACCTACAGCACCCTCCTTCCTCGTTATAATGTAGTAAGTATTTATAATTTGATTTTAATTTCGGTTTTAATGCAAATGTTAAGATTTTAAGTCTGAAATTTTATATAGAAAGATCATATTTTTATATAGAGAAAGATCATATTTTTATATAGAGAAAAATCATATTTTTATATAGTGAAAGATCGAATTTTTTATATAGAAGAAAGCGTTTTAAAAATATAATCTTTACGATATATGAAGTGAAATAAAAATATAATCTTTACGATATATGAAGTGAAATAAAAATATAATCTCTATATAGTAGCATTGTAAAAATAGAATTTTTATCTATATAGTAGCGTTGTAAAAATAGAAATTTTATCTATATAGTAGCGGTATAAAAATAGGATTTTTATATACATAGCAACAATATAAAAATGTGATTTTTATATATGTATTGACCACGGGCAACGAAATTGACAAAAGGCGAGCACGACGAGGATTTCTACACAAGAAGAGTCGTGGTATTGGATTAGCTAGTTGGTGAGAACTCCTCACTTTTAAATTTATTTCTAGTTAAAATATATATTAGGATGCAGACGGTGTTTAGTAGCACCCGACACCCGTCGTCCACAGACCATGGACGGCTTGTATGCTTGTTTGTTTGATTTTGATGTGTAGTTGATTGTGTGATGTGATGTGAAATGAAATAAAATATTTATATAGTTGAAAATATTTTATAGTTGAAAATAGAATTTTTAAACGTGTATATAAAATGAAATAAATAAATATAAACAAATCGGACGATTTGTTTATATACACACATCTGATTGATATTGATTGGGACGATAAATTTTACACATCGCCCAACTGCACAAAGAAAATCTGTGTTTGATTGTTTGAAAACCCCACACGGGTATTGGGGTGATATATGACATACACTAATCCCAATAATTAGTTGTATGTCGATCGATTGATTGATAGACTGTTATAAGCGCTGAATATTTATATTTGATGCTTATACAGTGTAGAATGTACATTGGATGATGGTTGATTATTTGTCAACGTTGATATATACATGCGTTGTATGGAAATCCATAGAAATAAAATCTATGGTAATTTATTGGGCCTCATTCCAGTTTTAAAAAGAAATATTTGAAAAAAAGAAATATTTGAAAATAGAAATATTTGAAAAAAAGAAATATTTGAAAATAGAATATTTGAAGATAGAAATATTTGAAAAAGAAATATTTGAAATAGAATATTTGAAAAAGAGATATTTGAAATAGAATATTTGAAAATAGAAATATATGAAGCCGTGTTGATTAGATTGACGCCATTTTGACGCAAACGATATTTATATCGATTATATTCGTTTTTATAATGAACATTGAAAAGTGATTTCAAAACCGAATATTTTGAAAATGAATTCGAATCGAATTGAAATTGAATGGAAATCAATTTGAAATGAATTCGAATTGAAATTGAATAGAATTGAATTTGAATAGAAAATGAATTCGAATTGAAATTTAATAGAATGGATTCGAATTGAAAATGAATTCGAATTGAAATTGAATAGAATTGAATTCGAATTGAAATTGAATAGAAATGAATTCGAATTGAAATTGAATTGAATTGAGAACGAACTGAAATTGAATTAAAAATCGACTTAAATTGAAATCAATTTGAGATGAATTTAAAACGAATTTATGTTGGAAAATTCAGTCTTGAATTGAATTTGAAAATGAAGTTGAAATCGTTTCGAAAACGAATTTTAAACAATTTATAAAATACGTTTTAAAAGGAAATCGACGAAGTATATACTATATATATTATATATATAATATAATGGCCTGAATAGAATGCGCCGCGCTGCGGTAGTTCGTGAATTTCGACCATTGACTTCGAATGGATATTGCGGGAGATCCGACGATTGGATTCTCCTAAAACCAGAACCGTTGGGTTCGTATTGAAAAGAGCTTTCTAACGAATATTAGAAATTAGGAATCTAACGGTTGGATTTGGAATTGTGTCCAAATCAAATTTGGAAAAGGTCGCTGTAAGTGCAGTTCGATGGCCGTTGATGGAAATTGACTGTACGGGCCTTGATAAAATTATTAAAAATAGTAATAATTTGTGTAAAATCATAAGAAATGATTTGTGAAGAATTGGGATTAAAAACTCCATTTTTGAAAAGATAAAAATAGATTTTTGTCTAAATGAACTAGTTTTTAACTAGAATTATAGTTCTATTTATTTCTAAATAAATAAATTGAATTTGAAAAAGGGGTTTAAAAGTAACCAGAATTTCCAATAATTGAATGGGAATGGATTTGAATCGAAATTGTCATTGGAATATTTTGATGTTGGATTTCGTGATGATACAGGTATTGTTATGGGAATTTGAAAGATATATTTATATCGTTATTTCCAATACGATATTTGTTGGTCGTAGAATTTGATATTGAATATAAGCGGATATATTTTCTATTCAGAGCCTTGTATTTAATATCAAATGTGATGTGGGTTTGTCGTGAATGGTGTCTTCATTAACACTGTTCTTAAGCCCAGTTGAGAAAAAGATTAAATCTTTTTATTTAGATTTAATGAAGCGTAACAATTAAATAATATTTAATTGGAATTGTATTGGTATTGATTTTTGGGTTTATCGTGAGCAGTGTTTTAAATAACACTTGTTCTTTAACCCGATAATTAATGGAATGTGATTTTGGGTTTATCGTGAACCGTGTTTTAAATGACAATGATTCTTTAACCTAGTTAAGGATTAAAACTAAGAGGAGTTTTAATGATTCTTTAATTAGATTGAAAAGATCGAGAATGGAGTATCACCAGTTTTACTCCAGGCGATAGTTGAATATTTAATAAGATTTGAACGTGAAATGGTAATTGAATTTACCGATAACACCGTGGTGTTAGATATGAAGTATTACCAGTTTTACTTCATGGGATGAATAGGTTGGGATTGGGAAATAAATGATTACTCCGGTGTGGTTCGCTAATCCCGACTAGTTTGAATTGATATTCAAAGAAGATTAAAGAATAAATTTAAAGAATTAATCTTTGATAAAATTAATGAGAACCTTTCCCAAAGTATAAGAATATTTGAATAAAAGAATATTCTAAACTGGAATGAGGCGTATGTTGTGTTTGTGTAACACTTGTTTATTATATACGCGAGTTATTCAGAAAGACCGGGTTTATCCCATTCTGAATAACTAATTCGACGTGGTGTCGAAGATGAAGACGGTGGTTGAAGACCGGAGGTCTTCACGTCGTTTGGATAATTACTGATGATCTTGATTGGGCCGTACACCCAAGAGGGGGGAATCAGTTAGTGATCGTCCAGACGTACTTGGAGATCGATGGATATGCGAGGTACAAGGTGCCTTCGGTTTCGTTCAGACCCAGAACGAACTTGTAAATGGACTATGTGTCTGACATTGGATTTTATTCTGTGTGCTTGATTTCTATTAAATATATATCTGTTTGGCAGCGGAGAATTTATTCTCTTGCTTACCGCCCTTCTCTGAGACGTACGAGCTCAGAGGTTATATATTGATGGATATCAAACGCATGGAGTGAATTGCCTGTGTGGCATGCCTAAGTGGCAATTGATCGAGGATTCTATTGAAAAGCAAAGTCTTGTGGTTGATGATCAAAGCACCGCCTGTGTGGCATAGCTTTGTGTAACGTGAATCGCGAGCCTCACACCCCGGTTGTGAACCAGAAACGGGAGAGGACCTCAGGGAGGGAATGCATTTCCTTCTAGTTAGAAGTGGCATCAGTGGTTTTACACGCCCTGACGAGTTTGACTTATGTGGTTGTTGCTGTTGCGAGGCGCCTCGGATACATCGGTGACTGTGTGGAGCCGATGGAGTCATTTGGCTCATTTACGCCCCAAAGGGCGGGGAAACGTAGTGTTCAGGAATTTTAATCCACATCGGTGGACCGGCCCTGTCGCTCCAAGGATCACTCGAGCTATGATCCTGAGGCTCAGGCTAGAGAGTCTCGAATCGGTGAGGACTATCTTTTGCCTCGGTTCATAGATAGAAATCCAATTTCCAAATACGTGACTTTGCGGTTTTGATTGCAGAGCCTAGTATGGCAACATGATATATGGTACCCATGCCGTCTATGATTGATACTTATGATTTGAAGTTGTTTTATGTACTTTGCACTTATAATAGTATCAAATGATTTGTTTTAAACGTATCAAGCATTCTTGGCTATTATAAGGTAAAAACCCTATCCTCCGGCTTGCGTTGCATTGTGTGATGGGACCTGTGTCTTATAATAGCTTCATTTTTCTTTATTTAGCATGGCGCTGTTGTTTTATGCACTGGTATTATTGGGAGGAAACCCGTTCCGTGTTATACAGCGTGGTCCCTTGATTTACCTAACTTTGAAATAAAAGACTAATAACTGTTTTAGTTCTCACACCAGTCACATGACTGACCTGGAGTTTATTGTTTTAACCTAAACTCTGGGTGCCCTTATTTTGACATGAGAAGCTAGTAGTTTTGGTTTTGCAGATTTATATTCACAGGATCCTGATTTACAGCTGGAACGATACTCGGAAAGCTCTGTATCCGTGTATTACTTCTAGTTGTGTATTGTATTATTTTCCGCTGCGATGTATTTAAATGTAATTTAAATCTCTGATATTTTCCGTGTAATATTTATTCTTACTATGTATATTCTTGTATTCTGATGGAATTGTTGTACTATACAATGAAATGTTCTTCTGTCTGCGTTCTATTTTGTCGTGTTCTCAAAACAATCAGGCTTTTCGAATGGTCTTGATCGGTTTAGCGACTGATTCGGATCGAGCGAAATTCTCGGTCGTTACACTACTTTTTCTTACTTGAAGTGAAATTAGGAAACGATTACCTACCCGAAGAGTAGTGACTACATAGTGAGGCATTCATCTATTATGGTAATATAATCTTTATGCCACTACTTGCAATGCTTTAACGGTCCATTACCTTGCTTTTGTGTTAACCAAACAATAATTGGAGAATTGTTTAAATTTTATACATCATAAATGTTTGTAAACACTATCAAAAATGTCAAAGCTGCATTGTCTCTCAGTTAGTATTAACCAAAAGGTAGTTTGCAGGGTTGACATACATAAGTTCAGGAAGCTTCCAATGAGAACGTATGAAAAAGAAGGCTAAAAATACAGTATCAAATTTAAATTCTAAATTTAATCCAACATCCCATGTTTCATTAAACAATTCTTTCACGAAAATATAAAAATTAAACATTTCAACGTTTTATAAATTGACTTGCAGAAGTGAAAAAGCAATACCAACAAAAAAATACATGATAGCGTGTGAACTTGGAATACGAAACAAAGAATCAAGCAACTGTTCAGATATATACACACTAACCCAGACATATCAACAGATATGCCAAACCATAAGAAATCATTTTCTACTAAACACCCAATTCTAAACAGTAAGAAACTAAACCAAACACCAAATTTTAAATAGTTAAAATACTTAAACAAAATTAATCGTTAGGCTAAACTCACAATAGACAGCGGCTGATTTGTGAGGGGGAAAACAGTGACTTCGATTTGCGGATGCAATCTTGGTGGTGGCGAACAACTATAAGCTCGGGTTTCTAGTGTTCTTCGATAGTGACAGATGTAGGCGGTGAATGATTTGAGAGGCTCACTTGTATTAAGGAGAACGATGCAACAATATTCTTTCTTCTTCTTTTTTCATGGAGGAGGCAATGTTTAGAAGGGAAAGCAATGGGAGCTAATTTGAAGTAGGAGAAGAAGAGAATGACAATTGAAATCTTTCTCCATTTTTTTATTACAAAAAGGCTTCAAGTTTAGAAAAAAAAATTAGAAGAAGGAAGTTGAAACAACCCAAACTTCCCAGATCCCGAAAGAAACGGAGGAGCCTGGATTGTTTTGAGAACAGGACTCATCGGAACACAAACACTAGAATATTTCATTGCTATTACAACAATTACATCAGAGTACAAGAATATATCAGGGTATGAATAAATATTACACAGTGGAAATACAATATCAGAGATTAAAATTACATTTAAAAAAACATAATGTGTAGCGGAAAATACCAACAACCACAACTGAATGAAATACATAGATGCAAAGGATTCCGAATATAGCTCCAGCTGTAATCCAGGATCTGGTGAAAAGAAATATCTGCGAAACCAAAACTACTAGCTACCCGTGTGGAAAATATGGGCACCTAGAGTTTAGGTGAAAACATTAAACTCCGAGTCAGTCATGGGACTGATGTGAGAACTAAAAACAGTTATTACTTTATTTCAAATTTAGGTAAATCACGTGATCACGCCGTATGGCACGGAACGGATTTTCTCCCATGAATACCATAAAACAAACTCGCAATGCTAAATAAAAGAAAAATGAAGCTATTATAAGACTTATGTCCCATCACACAATGCAACGCAAGCCAGAGGATAGAGTTTTACCTTATAATAGCCAAATATGCTTGGTACACAAAATTTATCTTTTATTATTACTATGATTGAAGAAATCAACTTCAAATATAAATGTATCAATCATAGACGGCATAGGTACCATATATTATGTCGACATACATAGTTTTACAACTAAAAACGAAAAGCTCATATTGGAAGTTTGGATTTCCATCATGATGACTGCTCATTCGAAAGATCTATCGCGTAGTGCAATACTCAACGGCTTACATCCCAGCTAGAGAAAAGACCGTAATGCACATCCGCTTTTTGGGAAATCAAGTATCACTGTGGCTTACGTCCCAACTAGAGAAAACAACTCTATTCCTCTGGGAATCGGGGGGAGTGCCCTATCCCTACCAGGTGTGGAGCGACGACACCTAGCCTATTTTGGTCGACCGAATCCATGACAACCCTAAGGGTGTCGTTCCTCATCTCAAAAGCATACTGATCTGACCATTAGTTCACCATCATACCAGTGTGCGAGGCTCGCGAATTAACGCTACACGAAGCTATGCTTTGATAATCGACCTCAAGGCTTTGCTTTTCAGCAAAAGCCTTGATCCATGCATCTCAACATGTCACATTGTCAATCCATACCATTGATTTCTACCAATATATGACCTCTAAGCTCGTACGTCTCAGAGACGGGTGTTAAGCAAGAGAAAAAATTCTCCGCCACCTAAAAGATATATATGTATATATATTTATTTAGCAGAGATCAACGAATACAACATAAAGGAATACAACGTCATACATACCATCCATTTGCAAGTCCGTTCTAGGTCTGAACGAAACAGGAGGCACCTTATTCCTCGTCCCATATGTCCAATACAGGAGAGAGGCCCTCGCATATCCAGACAATCAACAAGTACGCCCGAACCACTACCACTGTAACCCCTTCGTAGGAGCTACCCAAATCCAATGGATCAATAATAATCCATTCGATGTGAAGATCATCGGTCTTCAACCACCGTCATCAATATCTTCGACTTTTAGCAATGTATCAGCTATTCAGAATGGGTTAAACCCGACCTTTCCGAATAACTAGCGTATCTTATAATCAAGTGCTATAAAAACACATCACACACCTCATTCCGATCTAGAATATTCTTTTATTCAAATATTCTTTACATTGGGAATTATTCCCATAAATTTTATCAGATTTAATTCATTTAAACCTCTTGTTTACATCTTCACTTGGAAACCATTTCAAAAGATTTTGTATTATCTTTTCACAACTTTAAACCAAATTAAGGTTTATCAAACTAATCAGGATTATCGAGCCTTACTGAAGTGATCATTTATTTTATTTCTCCAATCCTAACCTATTTATCCCATGAAGAAAAACTGGTAGCACTCCATATCTAACACCCACTGTATTATTGGTAAATTCAATTACCATTCAACGTTCAAATCTAATCAAAGATTTAACTATCAGCTAAAATAAAACTGGTAACACTCCATTTTCAAACATTTCTCAAATTTGGCAAATTTAATTACCACATCAACATTTCAATCTAATTAAAGATTCATTACAACTCCACTTAGTTTTAATCTCCAAAAATCATTATTTAATGATTATTCAAATTTAGGAAATAAATCCTGCCATTAACTGGGTTAAAGAACGAATGTCATTTAAAACATCGTTCATGATAAATCCAAAATCATCTTCCATCAAAATGGAATTGTCACACCCAGCCCCTATACCCATGCTAACCAAGAGCAGTACTAAGTATTACTGTTGGAAAGCACGGAGAACGGAACTCGATAGGGCTAAATGCTATACTCATTCCATTGAATGAACATTGGCAAAAAAAATTTAAAACCTTTCAACTTACCATTTGTGCTCATTCTAGGTTCAAAGCAATGATATAAGAAAATTTCCCAAGTTGCATAGTACAAAATACAATAGAATCAATCGCATCACAATGACAACAACAGAATACATAATACAAATCATAATAGTGATGTCCATATACATAATATCACTTCCAAAGCACATAATAACATACATACCATAACAAACTACTGGCTATTGATAGTCCAAACCTGCATATCCAAAACCCCGAAACGTGGAAAAGGATAAGAATGTTGCTACAGTCCACGCAACCTAACCTACAAACAACCTCAGTCTGACTCTGGTATTGTTTTAGAAAACAAACAAATCACACGGGTCAGACTATGTCTAGTGTGCATGAAGTAAGAACTATGGAGATCAAAATTTGACAACAAAAGATAAATGATGCCACTTGTATAAGTCAACGAGAGGCATATGAATGTTACTATATATATGAAAATTTTAGCATAATCATCTCATTTAAATAAGCCATAATTCCAAACATACGTATTGTATGTAACTCAATACAATACCAACATCAGTTATCATATGTAAAATAAAATGATAAAATAAATCGAGTTAGAGTATCACATATAAACCAGTATAATACAAAATAGTATGTATAGAATAATATGATACTCATCAGGTCAAACTATCACATAAAAATTAATGCGATGCTCTTAACAAATATCATATATAATTCAATATAATAAATTAAATCAAATGGAGTATCACATATAAATCGATGTGAAGCTCTCAACAAATCATATATAAATTAATAGGATACTCGTAATAATTAAGTCAGAGTATCATAAACTAATGAAATCCACATGACATTTATCATATATAAAAAAATATGATAAAATAACCCAAAACAGAGTACCATATATAAATCAATACGATACTCATAACAAATACATATACAAAACAATAAGATACATATAATAAATATTTTATGATAATTAATAAAGTCAATAAAATCTTCATGGCATTTATCATTTGTAAATCAAATCAGAGTATTATATATAAATCAATACAATACTCATAATAGTTATCATATATAAATCAATCAAACCAGAGTATCATATATAAATCAATATGACACTCATAACAATTATCATATATAAATCAATATGATAAAATAAATCAAAACAGAGTATCATATATAAATCAATACGATATTCATAACAATTATCATATATAAATCAATATGATAATATAAATCAAATCAGAGTATCATATATAAATCAATACGATATTCATAACAATTATCATATATAAATCAAATCAGAGTATCATATATAAACCAATACAATACTAATAACAATTGTCATATATAAATCAATATGATAATAAAATTGATCAATTATAGTAATGTAATATAATATTAAGGGATTATGGGATAAAAGCTACTTGACTCATAAATACCAAATAAATAGATGCTAGTATTGTAAAATCACAGTGGTAGAGCTCGAGCGTGCATCTAGACATCAGCACCGTAATCCACTCACAGTGCCATAACACACCTGGCGATTAACCCAGGATAACCAAAACGGTCTAAGGCGAAGGCCATAAGCTACCCGTTCAGAGCACTACACGTGGGACCCCTACGCCTCCATCTATTGTAGTCCGTGACCCGCTGATCGGGAATCCCGATCGAAACAACAAAATTTCCCAATGTAGCAGACCGTTGACCTTTGGTGGTAGATTGGAGAAATTTAAAACCACCGATTCAGGTAGCGATCCCGAATCAGGTCGACCAAGATAGAGTTTTGGTCCATTGGTACAATAGAGTCCAATCTATCCAAATTCCGAAATCAAAAGTATTTTTATAAACATTATTTTATAATAAATATGCCATGAAGTTCAAAGTGACGTCAAAACACTTTGTACACTTAATCATGTTTTGAAAATATACCATCACATGCAAAACAAAATAATAATCACATCCCGAATTAAACAAAACGAAGATGATATTCAACTTTATCATATATTAAAACAATATGATAAAATAAATCAAGTCAGATTATCATATATAAGTCAATACGATACTCATAATAAATATCATATATAAAACAATATGACAAAATAAATCAAATCACAATAGTTGCGATAGAGAAAAAGATATCATCATAAGAATGGCATATAAGTATGCCAACTCAATGAAGAACTAAAACCCCATCAATTCAAAAAGTGTCATATACTTCCAAATAGTAACTACTTAAGTAATGCACTTGCGTCCCATACCACACTGCATTACTTTAATATTTACTAAATGGGAGTAAATTATACATATTGAAAATACACACAAATAACTATTCCATAGAGTTATAATGTTATAAATCGTATTTGAAAGCCACTTATGTAGATCAACTATTGTCTCAAAATCCTAAATATGAAATTTGGTTCGTAAATCATGTTTTAAAATTCACTATATCTTTATTGACAGACCAACTGCAAATAATTAACTTTTTGACAATCTAGACATTAAATTTATACAAATCTTAGAATATAAAAGTCGTAACACATTTTCTAACTTTCCAAAACTTCAAGACTTATCAAAATCCTATAAGAAATCAAAAAGTTATACCCAAAACAATTTGTGTTTAGGCCTAAAAATATCAATTTACATATATTGATTTTTTTTTAAAATCATATAAAATCAACATTTAGTCTTTTAAAGCTAAAATTTTTACAGTACCTTTGAATATCAATCTAGTTTGTATTTGCCAAATTTTAGAACCCATCTCAAAACTATTTGGTACAGATTTCATATTCTTCACAACCCATTTTCTGCTGTGTTCTAAAAATCTCAATTTTCATATACCCAACTTGCAAAAATCATAGAAATTCAAAATTTAATATTTTTAACTCAAATTTTTTACAATAGCTTCATATTCTAGTTAACATTCTTCAGTAAAAATTTCATAATCAATTTCATTAGCAATTGGTAGAGATTTAATACTCGTCATCAATCACTTCAGCTCAACTTTATAAATCTCAGTTTTTACATACTCAAGTTAAGAAAATCATATAAATTAGAAAATAAAACATTTTCATTCAATATTTCTATAGTAGCTTCATATAATAGTAAATATCCTTCAGTAATAATTTCATAATCAAATTCATTACCAATTGGTTTAGATTTAATATTCTTCATCAACCACTTCAGCTCGTCTTTATAAATCTCGTTTTGCATACACCCCATTTGAGAAAATCATATAAATTCGAAAATAAAACATTTTCATTTAAAATTTCTGCAGTAGATTTGAATATGAATATAGTTTGTGTACAAAATTTCAAAGCTAGACACCTTACTAATTGGTACAGATCTCATATTCTTCACAATCCATTTTCTGGTTAGGTTTAAACAACTTTGTTTTCATATACCCACTTCAAAAAATCATAAAAATCGACATTTAATCATTTTAATTCAAATTTTTTGCAGTAGCTTTGAACATGAATGAAGTTTATCTTTACAAAATTTCAAAGCTAGAGACCTTTCCAATTGGTACAGACCGTATATTCTTTGAGAAGTATTTTCAGCACATGACTGAAAACTTTATTTTCATGTCCCCACTTTGAGACAATTCAACATACATGAAACATGCATTTCAATTGCATTAAAAAATCAATTCACTCTTCCATTTCCTCATCATAAAATTATTTTCACCAAAGTAAATTTAGAATTTCCATTTAATTCTCATTACGAATATTCTAACAAAGCAAAATGACATAGAGGTAGGAAGATACCAATCAAACATACCTAAAGATATCATCTTTAGGCCTAAGGAAAGAATTTTCAAACTATAAAATTGAACAAATAATTGAATCTTTATTGATTAAAAACTCCAAAAGCAATTTAACAAGCCCTAAATCAGGTAGCTTTCCAATTGTTTGTGCTTCCTTTTTCAATTGCCCCATTTGGGAATCAAATCAATGATTTAATTTGTAGAAAAAACGAGAGATTTTGTTATTCTTTTGAAAACTTTAATGGAGAAGTAAGTTTTCAGTTTCTTTCTTTCTGCTCCCAACGATTTTTCACGTGCCCTTCCCCTAAAGGTGAGAGGTGAGATGGTATTTTTATGTTAAAGCCCCTAATCTAGAAGCTTCATCCAAAATATCTCTCTTTCTTTATTATTTTCTTTTGTTTACCAATATAAACTCCCCTTACTTATAATTTCTTCCTACATTTATTCATATATACACATATTCTAGGCCCTTCTTTGAAATTGTACCTATTACTATATGCGTTATACAAACATTTTATTTGTAGAAACAATTTCTTTTTCCTAATTTTTTTTTCAAATGTCCAATTAATTTTGCTATAATTAAACCGATTAGTTGATTTATTCCCAAAATTAGCATCCCTAAAAATTGGGTTGTTACAGGAATCTACACGAAAATCATAATATTGTATACTCGATACAAATTCCCATATCAGACTAATAATATAAATGGAATAACGGCAAAGCCTTTTAAATTCCATATATAGTAACGGTCTTCCTTCACAAAACCTCATCTCGATTATTACCAAATCGAATTCCATTCAATTCCAATTTAATATATATTAAACTGGAAAACTTTACTTTGGAAAATTCCATTAATCTTAATTAAAAGATTATAAATTCCAAATCATGTTCTTTACTGTTAATTGGGTTAAAGAACAAATGTTATTTAAAACATCGTTCACTATGAACCAAAAATCTTCTTCCATTTAGTTCCAATTTATAATTATAAATTGGAAAACTTCATTTATCTTAATTAAAAGATTTATTTTTTTTTCTACTGAGTTTAAGAACAATGTTATTTAAGACACCATTCACGACAAACCCAAAATCCAATTTGATATCAAATACAAGGCTCTAAATAGAAATTATATCGGCTTATATTAAATATCAAATTATGAAACTAACAAATATCGTATTAGGAATAACGATATCTGTACCTTCCAAATTTCTCAACAATACCCATATAATTATGGAATCCAATATCGAAAATATACGAAGATAATTTCCATTTAAACCCATTCCAATTTATTCATTAAAAAATTCTGGTTATATTAAAACCCTTTACTAATCCAATTTGTTTATTTAAAAACCATTGGATTATTATTCTAGTTAATAACCAGTTCATTCAGATAAAAATATATTTTATCTTTTCGAAACTTGGATTTTTTAATCCAAAATCTTTCCAAATCATTAATTGTGATTTTTCATAATTTTTCCATATTTTTAATAATTTTATTAAGGCCCTTACAGTCGGTTTCCAATATCGGCCACCGAACTGCATTCACAGCGACCATTCCCAAAACTGATTTGGACATATCTTAAAATCTAATCGCTAGATTTCAAATTCCTTATTATCTTTCGAAAGCTCTTTTTGATACGAACCCAATGATTCCGATTTTAGGAGAATCCGATGGTCGGATCTCCCGTAACATCAATTTGAAGTCACTGGCTGAAATTCGCGAACGGTCGTTGCGCGGCGCGTTCTATTCAAACCATATATGTATATATATAATATTTCATCGATTTCCATTCAAAAAATAATGTTATAAATTCGTTTTAAAAACGATTCCAACTTCCATTTCAATTTTAAATCAACATTGAATATTCCTTATCATTATAAAATTTAAAATGATAATATTTTCAAATATCTGATTTTGAAATCTATTTCCCTTTCGTATCCATTTATAAAATGAATAAAATCGATTCAAAACCCGTTCGAGTTAAAATGGCGTTTAACTACTTAATTTGGCTTCAAATTTCAATATTTTTGTGTGCATCCAAAATCGGACATCAAAATCATAATTTATTTCTTTACTGAATATTATTTTAAAATATTTGTTATTTCCGAACTGGAATGTGACTCAATCAATTACCATATAATTTTAATTATATGGATTCCATACATCATATGTATTCAAAAATAGTGATGAATAACTTATTAAACATTCAGTTCACACCTAGAGTGCAATTTACAACTGTATAAGCATTAAATAACTAAATAACGCTTATTACAGTCTGTCAATCAATCGGTTGACAAACAATTCAATTCAAGGGAGACGTGAATAAATTATCATCCCCAGATCTATGTGGGGTTTTCAACCATCAACAAATAATTGGGCGATGTGTAGAATTATCGTTCCAATACCCATGTGGGGTATACATTATAGTCCATGTGAATTTATTTATTATTTATAAATATTTATAATCATAGTTTAATAAGGACAACATTAAACTGTAAACAATCATCAACCACAAAGTGTATCCACATTGTTTGAAATACGAGTGTCGTATATTCAAACAACGCTTCTTGTGCAAATGAGTCATGAATAGTAATGTGTTAAACTTAAGCAATGTCACATACAATAGATAAAAATCAACAATGACAATATATATTTCCAGTTATAGAATAAATAAATAACTGTACAAATATTTATTGAGAGAATTCTCACATTGGGTTCCACTCCGCCATTTTTTATTTGAAGATTCTTTTATTTTCAAACTGAATTAAACACGCATTTAATTCAACTGAAAATCCAATTTGCTCCGTTTCCGTTCTGGTCAGTTCCATTCTGAAGTGTTAGTTGTCATGATCACAACGCAACTGAAATCGTCGGATTTGTACCTCATATGAAAAAGACATGATATTATTTGCGTGAGGTGATTAAAGAAATAATTAATTAAATAATTAATCCCTTTTCTTCCCATTCAAACCTTCAGACCGCCGCTCCATCACGTCTTCAAAACTAGGGTTCGCCATCGCACATGCTACAGGGGGTCGAAACTCGATCCAACTCCTGACCACGACGTGCCTACGTAGCGCCTTCTCCCTTCTTCCATTCAGGCGAACTCAATGGTCCCCCCTTGCGGAAATTGAACATGAAGTCGCAGCTTTTGAGCGCGACAATCAAGGCGGATACTCCGTGAATAATAATCATGTTGGTACTAATTTGAAGGGCTCACCCAGTACAAAATTTTTTGTTTTGTGGATTTCGGTTATTGGTTCATGGATTTTGCGAAATCAAGGGAGGAAAATCAGAGCTTTCCGCCTGTCAGTTTCCTTTAGAGCAGCGACTTTTAGTTGTAATTAGGGTCTAGTGGAAAAGGATTTAATATACAATAATTTTAATAATATTTAATTCCAAAATTACTTGTTTAACACTCCGAACTCCAAATCAAACCCAACTACTGACGTTCCTAACCAAATACCCCCATTCCAGACACAATGGAATATGTTTCATAAGCCAATTCGACTGTTTCGATCAGTTTTTTGTCAAAATTAAAATATAAATCAATATATATTGAATTTGAACGTACATTTTAATTTACTAGGGCCACATACTGACTTCAAAAATTACTAGTAAAATTAATCTAGCTATGGTTTGAGGATACGGTTCTAATAAACTAATTTCATCGGATTTGGAGACCGTTTGAAAAAAGGCCTTTTTCTGGTCGATCAAATTCAAATTGAAATTACCAAACACATTTAAATTCACTGCGCTCGCATATTAATTCCAAAATTATGAAATTTGAAACTTAACAATAATTTGATATTCCGGATCCAACAAAAGTGGTTTCGCCGAAAATGGAGGTCGTTTGCAAAATGGCTTTTTTTAAGAGATATATATTATTAATATATAGATAAATTCTATAGCGACTGTTCTAAATTTTAAATTGGACATAACTTATAATTAATAAATTGAAATCTCAGTTTCTTATATTCGTTAGAAAGATGCAGTTAAATAGATTCTATTGTTTCTTGTTTTATTGAAATCCGATTTATTTTGAATCCTATATTTTCAATTGAAATTTAAAATCGAATTTTCAAACTACCGTGCCATTTCGAGTTCGTTTTATAATTAAAATAAATTTATACATTCTATGTAACTACCAGATTTTCAGAACCAATTTGAAAATTTTATTTTAGCTATTTTAATGGATTTTGAATATTTAAAATGATTTATTTTAAATATTAAGGACTAGAATTTTTTTAAATCGAAGTTAAAACAAATAAATTTATTTTAATTATAAAACAAGCCTGAAATGGCTGGTAGTTTGAAAATTCGATTTTAAATTTTAAATGAATGCACAAAATGAATTTTAAATTGGATTTTAGTAAAATAAGAAATATTTGAATCTATTTAATTATATCTTTCTAACAAATGTAAAAAACTTAGATTTCATAGTATAAATTGAAAGTTATGTCTAATTTAAAATTTAGAATAGTCGCCATGGAATTTATATATATTTTAAATAATATATAGCCCTTAAAAATTGCCATTTTTCAAATGACCTCCGTTTTTGATGAAACCACTTTTGTAGGATCTGGAATGTCAGATTATTGCTATATTCCAATTTTCATAATTTTTGGAATCAATATGTGAGCGTGGTGAATTTAAACGCGTTTGGTAATTTCAGTTTGAATTTCATCGACTGGAAAATGACCATTTTTTAAACGGCCTCCGAATTGGACGAATTAGTTTGGTTAGGACCGTATCTTCAAAACATAGCTGGATTCCAATTTGTAGAATTTTTGGAGTCAGTATGTGGCCTCGGTAGATTAAAACATACGTTCTAATTCATTTAAATTGATTTATATTTTAATTTTAATAAAAAATGATCGAAATAGTCGAACAGGCTTACGAAACATATCCCATTGTGTCCGGAATTGGGGTATTTAGTTAGGGACGGTAGTCGTTGGGTTTGATTTGGAGTTCAGAGATTAAACGGATCATTTTCTAATTAAATATTATTAAATTATTATATATATTAACTAAAATCCGGAAACCCTTCTCACTCCATCGTTCAGCGCCGACACTTTAAGAAACCAAAGGTCCCTTTGCTTCGAAATTAAAATCCCTAAATTCCCTCAATCTGCTACGAATTAGAGTAGGGTTTCAAAGCAATTATGGTAGAGATTTTCATCCTCTTTCATCCTATATGCCTATGATCGTTTTTTATTATCTGGAGCTCTCGAATTAGTTGCTCAAAGTCTGCCCGTTCGATCTGGATTTTGGGGTGCCACGGGGCTTCAGACGATGACTGGCGGTGGAGGCGGCGTACGTGGAGGAGGAGGGAGAGGTAATGGCTGATCGATCTCTGGGTGGCTGATGGTGGTGCGGTGGAGGCTTATTCAAGATGAGGGTGTTTCGGTTTTTACAGAAAGAAAAATGACGAGGGGGGTAGGGGGTGGGGGTGGGGGAGGGGGAAGATCATTAAGAAAGTAATTAAGGATAATTATTTTAATTAATCACTTTATTTAATTATAAAATGCATTAAAAGCCATATCTTCTTCGTATGAGGTCCAAATCCGACTATTTCAGTCGCGTTGCGATAGTGGCAGAGAACTCTACGCAATGGAACTGACTAGAACAGAAATGGAGCTAGTTGAGATTTTTGACTGAATTGAATGCACAGTTTAATTCAGTTAAAAATAATCTTCAATTCAAGAATAGCGGAGTGGATCCCAATGAGAGAACTCCTTCTCACTAAATTATATTTTATCATGTTATTGTATTCATGTATAAAAATATATAGAATTGCCAGTGTAGATTTTTATTAGTAATAATCATTATAAATTGTATACGGTTCCTATTAGCTCACCTCCCTCGTCCATTGACCATGGACAATTTAATTGATTGTATTGTGTTGTGATTGTGATGTGAATAATATATATATATATATATATATATATATATATATGTATGCCATATGAAAAAAAAATATGCGATGCGAATAAAATATATATACATGCGATGTGAATAATATATATATATATATATATATATATTTGATGTGAATAATATATATATATATATGAGATGTGAATAAAATATATATATGCGATATGAAAAATATATATGTGCGATGTGAATAAACTATATATATGCGATGTGAATAATATATATATATATATGCGTTGTGTAATATATATATATATATATATACGATTTAAATAAAAAATATATATGCGTTGTAAAAATAAATAAATGCCTTGTAATATATATATATATATGTGTGTGTGTGTGTGTGCGTGTCATGTATAAAATGGTCGTGTTATGGAATAATTATTAGTTCGTTAAAAATATAATTTTTAATGTTTATATGCCATAAAAATATATTTTTTATCATATTTATGCGATGAATAAATAGTCATGTATTGGAATAATTTTTGGATGGTTAAAAATATAATTTTTAACTATAAATAGAATATTCAAATTTGATTTAAAATTGAAATGGAAGTTGGAATTGTTTTTTTAAACGAATTTAAAATGATTTATAAAATACGTTTTAAACGGAAATCAACGATATATATATATATATATATATATATATATATATATATATTAAATGGCCTGAATAGAACGCGCCGCGCAGCGACCGTTCGCAAATTTCGACCATTAACTTCAAATGGATGTAACGAGAGATCCGACCACCGGATTCTCCTAAAACTAGAACTGTTGGGTTCATATCGAAAAGAGCTTTCCAATGAATATATGAGATTTAAATTTGAACGGTTGGATTTTAAAATATGTCCAAATCAATTTCAAAAAAGGTCGCTATGGATGTAGTTCGGTGGCCGTTATTGGAAACCGACTGTAAAGGCCTTAATAAAATTACTAAAAATATGGAAAAATTATGTAAAATCATAATAAATGATTTGGAAGGTTTTTGGATGAAAAAAATCTAAGTTTGGATGGATAAAAAATATTTTTGTCAAAATGAACTAAATATTAACTAGTATAATAATCAAATATTTTTAAAGAAATAAATCGGATTTGAAATGTTTTTGATATAACCAGAATTTTCCAAGGTATGAATTGGAATGGATTTGAGTGGAAATAATATTCGGAATATTTCGATATTGGATTCTGTGATTATACAGATATTATGGACGAATTTGGAAGATAGATATATAACGTTATTTCCCATACGATATGTGTTGGTTTCAGAATTTGTTGTTGAATGTAAGCTGATATAATTTTTGTTTAGGGCCTTATATTTAATATCAAATTTGATTTTGGGGTTTATAGTGAATAATGTTTCAAATAACATTCGTTCTTTAACCCAATTAACAGTGAAGATATGATTTGAAATTTATAAATCTTTCAATTAAGATTAATGGAATTTTCCAAAGTAAAGTTTCCAATTTATTCTATTATATTGGAATTGAATGGAATTCGATTTGGTAATAATCGAGATGCGCTTCTGTAAAAGAAGATCGTTACTATATATGGAATTTAAAAGACCTTGTTGTTATTCCATTTATAGTATTGATTTGATACAGAAATTTATATCGACTATTTACTGTTATGATTTCCGTGAAGATTCCATTTTGATGGAAGATGATTTTGGGTTTATCGTAAATTTTGTTTTAATTGACATCGTTCTTTAACCCAGTTAATGACAAGATTAATTTCCAGAAAGTTGAATAATCATTAAGTAATGATTTGTGAGATTAAAACCAATTGGAGTCTTAATGAATCTTGAATTAATTTGAATGGACGAATGGTAATTAAATTACCAAAATATGAGATGTGATATAAACCAAATACACTTGGTTGTTGATGTTGATTATGATTGATTGGCTGTCTGGATTGTGCTCGACCAGTTTATGAGCAAAATATGCTTTTACATTTAGCATTGGGTTGGGTAGAAATATTTGTATGCTAACATCTTATGAAACACTTCACGATTTGACTATGAGATGTTTAGCGATACTGGGGAGTTCATTTCAAATTTAATGAATGATTTTGAAATCAAAATTTTCTTCAGTGAAAAGAAATGTGTTCCCGATATTGGACAGGGAATGTTTTATAAAACAGAAAGGATTTCGAGGGCTAAACCTGATATTGTCGAAATGATTTCGAAAAGTATTATGTGTTTGACATTGTGGTTTTTCATGTAACCGATTAGTTGCTATTGATGATGTATCTGATTGGTGGTGGGGAATTTATTCTCTTGCTTAACACCCTTCTTCGAGATGTACGAGCTCAAAGGTTATGTGATTAATAGTGACTGGTTATATGTATGAATTGCTAATGTAAAGTACTATATTTCTGAAAGTACTTGTGATTATTATGTTGTGAAATGATTTTCCCTACTTAGGGATATGAAATGATTTGGTATGTGGCTAAAGATTCGAGTAACTCGGATGACTAAAAATATGGGTGAGAGAGACCCAGGGCCTTAATTGGCGAGTGGTCAGTGTAGCCTGCTCCATCGTGGGAGGTGCACATTTATATATCGAGTTGGTAAGGTGCGTACCCTTTGCCTTGTCTAAGGGGAGCCCGATATTTGGTTGCATACTTGTTTGTACACATTTTGATACTTTGGAATTCATATTTCCAAATGATTTCAGTTTGAGATCTCGAAGTGAAAATCTACTTTGATATAAAGGCTAGATAAGTATTTCAAATGATTTGAAATAAGAATTAGGAAATAAAGGCCATAGGAATAATTTTTGTAAAGAGAATTGGATTTCAAAAATCTAAGTCCGGGGTTTAAGCCTAAATGGGTAGATTGAAAAATTGCATGTTGTATGATGCATTATAGATCCATATGACCATTATTAATTGTTGTTTATGCACTGGTATTCACGGGGGTAAACCCGTTACGTGTTATACGGTGTGGTCCCATGATTTCCCAACTTTTAAAGTAAAGTTTAATAACTGTTTTGAGTTCTCATACCATTCCAATGACTGACCTGGAGTTTATTATTTTAACGTAAACTCTGGGGGGGCCTATTTTCCACATGAACAACTAGTAGTTTTGGTATTTGCAGATATTATTTTCACAGGATCCTGGATTCATAGCTGAGGCTATATTCGGAAAGCTCTGTATCTGTGTATCTCTTTCAGTTGTGTTATGTATTATTTTTCAGCTACTATGTAATGTATTTAATCTCTGGTATTTTTCTGATGTATATTATTTATTCATACTCTGTTATATTGTTGTACTCTGATGTAAATTGTTGTAACAACAATGAAGTGTTCTATTGTTAGTGTTCTGATTTGTCGTGTTCTCATTACAATCTGTGTTTTCTGGTTTCCTTAGAGGCTAGCGAATTCGGGTCGTAATACGTTGGTATAAGAGCTTTGGTTTACAGAGCTCGAGAACAAGACATATTAGAACCTAACGAAAGAATTCATCAGAGATTGGATTAGTAATATCCAATTGGAATGACTCGTTAGAGATAGGATCAGTAGTATCCTAGAACGAGTGGGAAGAGTGTTATTTTTAAAATCAAATTTAGTTTTAAAATTTTATATCAATTATTCGTATTTGAATATTTTATTTTATATTAAATTTAGATTATTAGGTATATGAAGATTTTGAATACACGTGTAATTAACGTGTATTAGAAGTCCCAAACATACTGGATAAGCATAGAATCACACTCAATTCTGATAAAAATGCACATTATCAGTATTTATGTTCGAGTTTCGAAAGTGGGATATCTATGTCATTCCAATTGACTGGTGTGAGAACCAAAATTTAGATAGAGTTATTGTTGTGATTTGGCATCAAAAATATGATTTTTTAATATATACAAAAAATATATGTTTGAAAAGTTAACCAACTAATTGATTGCTAGTTGTGATGGATGATTACTAATTCCACTAATAAAACCAATATGACAATGGAAAGTAAATTTAGCCAAATTGAATCAAATATTGAATTGAATTGAAAATTTATTAGAATTTCATATATGTACATGTATATATAATGAACAGGTCATAGCATGGAAGCTAAGAAGAGGAATAAAATTGTATGCCCGACAAACAGGTACATGTTTACTGTATTTCTTGGGTTTTGATGATTTTATGAGCCGATTGGCTTTTTATTTTTCTTTTGGACTGATGAGGGGCCTGTGAGGCAAGTTGCAGTTTAGATTATCAACCCGTACAAAGGAGGTTATCGCGAAATTTTTCAAAAATTTAGGGTATTAGCCAAATTTTTGAGAAATTAGCAAATTCTTAGGAACTGAAAAGTTGAAGAATGAAAGCCAGAATAAAAGTTGATTTGGTTAGTTAAACAACTTTCAGATCCGTTCCTTTTAGAGGATGAAAAGATTTTAAGTAGGGGAGATTGTAATAGCCCGGATTCTCAGAACCAATTTAAATTTTTTACTTTAGCTATTTTAATGGATTTTGAATATATAAAATGATTTGTTTAAATAATAACGACTAGAAATTTTTTTAAATCGAAGCTGGAACGTGTAAATTTATTTTAATTCCAAAACGTACCTAAAATGGCGCGGTAGTTTGAAATTTTGATTTTAAATTTCAAATGAATGTACATAATGAATTTTAAATCGTATTTCAGTAAAACAAGAAATATTTGAATCTGTTTAATTATATCTTCCTAATGAATGTGAAAAACTAAGATTTCATAATATAAATTGAAAGTTATGTCCAGTTTAAAATTTAGAATAGTCGCAATGGAATTTATATATATTTTAAATAATATACAGCCCTTAAAAATAGCCATTTTCCAAACGACATCTGTTTTTGACGAAACCACTTTTGTTGGATCCGGAATGTCAAATTATTGCTATATTCCAATTTTCATAATTTTTGGAATCAATATGCGAGCATGGTGAATTTAAACGCGTTTGGTAATTTCAGTTTGAATTTCATCGATTGGAAAATGATCATTTTTCAAATGACTTCCAAATTGGATGAAATTAGTTTGGTTAGGACCGTATCATCAAAACATAGCTGGATTCCAATTTGCAGAATTTTTGGAGTCAGTACGTGGCCCCGTAAATTAAAATGTACGTTCAAATTCAATTAAATTGATTTATATTTTAATTTTAATAAAAACTAATCGAAATAGTCGAATTATCTTACGAAACATATCCCATTGTGTCCATAATAGGGGTATTAAGTTATGGACAATAGTCGTTGGGTTCGATTTAGAGTTCAGAGATTAAACGAATCATTTTCTAATTAAATATTATTAAATTATTATATATATTAACTAAAATCCGAAAGCCCTTCTCACTCCATTGTTCAGCACCGACACTCCAAGAAACCAACGGTCCCTTTGCTTTGAAATTAGAATCCCTAAATTCCCTCAATCCGCTACGAATTAGAGTAGGGTTTCAAAGCGATTATAGTAGAGATTTTCATCCTCTTTCAACTTATATGCCTATGATTGTGTTTTATTAGCTAGAGCTCTCGAATTAATTGCTCAAAGTCTGCCGGGGCGCCACGGGGCTTCGGATGATGAGCTGCTGGAGGTGGAGGCGGCAGTCGTGAAGGCAGAGGGAGAGGTGATGGCCGATCGATCTCAGGGTGGCTGATGGTGGTGCGGTGGTGGCTTGTTCAGGATGAGGGTGGTTCGGTTTTACAGAAAGAAGAATTAACAAGGGGGGAAGATCATTAAGAAAGTAATTAAGGATAATTTTTTTAATTAATCACTTTATTTAATTATCAAATGCATTAAAAGCCATATCTTTTTCGTACAAGGTCTAAATCCGACGATTTCAGTCGCGTTGTAATCGTAGCGGAGAACTCTACGCAATGGAACTGACAAGAACAGAAATAGAGCTAGATGAGATTTTTAACTGAATTGAACGCACAATTTAATTCAGTTAAAAATAATCTTCAATAAAAGAATGGCGGAGTGGATCCCAAAGTGAGAACCCCTTCTCACTAAATTATATTTTATCATGTTATTGTATTCATGTATAAAAATATATAGAATTGCCAGCGTAGATTTTTATCAGTAATAATCATTATAAATTGTACACGGTGCTTTTTAGCTCACCTCCCTCGTCCACAGACCATGGACGATTTAATTGACTGTATTGTGTTGTGATTGTGATGTGAATAATATATATATATATATATGCAATATGAAAAAAAAATATGCGATGTGAATAAAATATATATATATATGTATATATATATATGTGTGTGTGTGTGTGATGTGAATAAAATATATATATATATGCGTTGTGAATAATATATATATATATATATATGCGATGTGAATAAAATATATATATGCGATATGAAATATATATATATATATATGCAATGTGAATAAATATACATGCGTTGTGTAAAATATATATGCGATGTTAATAAAAAATATATATGCACATTGTAATATATATATATATATATATATATATATCATGTATAAAATGGTCGTGCTATGGAATAATTATTAGTTCGTTAAAAACATAATTTTTAACGTATATATGCGATAAAAATATAAGTTTTATCATATTTATGCGATGATTAAATAGTCATGTATTGGAATAATTTTTGGATGGTTAAAAATATAATTTTTAACTATAAATAGAGTATTCAATTTTGATTTAAAATTGAAATGGAAGTTGGAATCATTTTTTTAAATGAATTTAAAACGATTTATAAAATATGTCTTAAAGTGAAATCGACCAAATATATATAATATTATATATATATATATATAAATATATATATTAAATGGCCTGAATAGAACGCACCGCACAGCGACCGTTCGCGAATTTCGACCATTAACTTCAAACGGACGTAACGGGAGATCCGACCATCGGATTCTCCTAAAAGTAGAACCGTTGGGTTCGTATCGAAAAGAGCTTTCCAATGAATATATGAGATTTTAATTTGAATGGTTGTATTTTAAAATATGTCCAAATCAATTTCAGAAAAAGTCGCTATGGATGCAGTTCGGTGGCCATTATTGGAAACCGACTGTATAGGCCTTAATAAAATTATTAAAAATATGAAAAAATTATGTAAAATCATAATAAATGATTTGGAAGGTTTTTGGATGAAAAATTCCAGGTTTGGAAGGATAAAAATATATTTTTATCGAAATGAACTAATTATTAGTTAGTATAATAATCCAATATTTTAAAGAAATAAATTGGATTTGAAATGGTTTTGATATAACCAGAATTTTCCAAGGTATGAACTAGAATGATTTGAGTGGAAATAATCTTCGAAATATTTCGATATTGGATTCCGTGACTATACAAATATTGTAGAGGAATTTGGAAGATAGATATGTATCGTTATTTCCCATACGATATGTGTTGGTTACAGAATTTGGTGTTGAATGTAAGCCGATATAATTTCTGTTTAGGGCCTTATATTTAATATCAAATTGGATTTTGGGGTTTATAGTGAACAATGTTTTAAATAACATTTGTTCTTTAACCCAATTAACAGTGAAGATATGATTTGGAATTTATAAATCTTTCATTTAAGATTAATGGAATTTTCCAAAGTAAAGTTTCTAATTTAATCTATTAAATTGGAATTGAATGGAATTCGATTTGGTAATAATCGAGATGAGCTTCTGTAAAAGAAGACTGTTACTATGTATGGAATTTAAAAGGCTTTGCCGTTATTCCATTTATAGTATTGATTTGATACAGAAATTTATATCGATTATATACTGTTGTGACTCCCGTGAAGATTCCATTTTGATGGAAGATGATTTTGGGTTTATCGTGAATTTTTTTGTAAATGACATCGGTTCTTTAACCCGGTTAATGACAGGATTAATTTCCGGAAAGTTGAATAATCATTAAGTAATGATTTGTGAGATTAAAACCAATTAGAGTCTTAATGAATCTTTAATTAGATTTGAATGAACGAATGGTAAATAAATTACCAAAATATGAGATATGATATAAACCAAATACAATTGGTTATTGATATTGATTGTGATTGATTGGCTATTTGGATTGTGCTCGACTAGTTTATGAGGAAAATATGCTTTTACATTTAGCATTGGGTAGGGTAGAAATATTTATATGCTAACATCTTGTGAAACACTTCACGATTTGACTATGAGATGTTTAGCGATGTTGTGGAGTTCATTTCAAATTTAATGAATGATTTTGAAATGAAATTTTTCAGCAGAGAAAAGAAATGTATTCCGATTCTGGATAGGGAATGTTTTATAAAAATGTTTTATAAAACAGAAAGGATTTCGAGGGCTAAACTTGATATTGTCGAAATGATTTCGAAATGTATTATGTGTTTGACATTGTTGTTCATCACGTAACTGATTAGTTGCTATTGTTGTTGTAACGACCCGGATTTTTAGCCGGTGAATTCTTAATATTTAAGTTTGTTTTAAATATTTTATTTGAATTATATATAGAAATTTATAAGGAATATAATAAATGAATTTTAAAATATATTGAATATCGTTTTAACTTAAAAATAGCAATATCGAGTTTAAAACTCAAATAAGATTACTTTGAAGTTATATGTATACATTCAGATGAGATAGGTATTTTTATTCGTTTATTTTGAAATTGATTCGATTTTATTTCCAAACAATATATGATTATAATGAGATTAATTTTATAAAAATCCGAAATAGGGTATAAGAATCAACTAAAGGTTAGAATGAATTCTGTAAAGCTAGTAATGATATCCATTTACTGTGGCATCGTCTCTAAGTAAATAAATGGTTACGTTGTAAATCAAGCACCTGTGGAAGTTGGCATAGATATATAAATTCATTTCAAACATTTTCTATCGTGATGAAGTTTCACTAACCTAATGGTATTGTACATCCTTACCAGCATTTTTTTTGGATGAGTAGTACACATGAAGTCTTAAGGACTTGAATTCGATCGATGGAAAAGGCATGATGACGGAATAACGAATATATCAAATAAAAGCCCATATCCCTGTTTAGAATAGAATGATGTATTATTATAATGCAATTTTCAGAAGAAAAAAAAGGGTATACGGTGGATGTTCACTTTTACTGACACTTGAAATTTTCAAACACTACATATTTAGGGATCCCAACCAATCACATGGTATAACTGCATATGGCCAGAGTGCCTATACAATTAAATATACCAGTATATATATGTATGTATGTATGTATGTACGGAGAATGGCCCGTGCTTCGCACATGGAAAATGATTGGAGCTGTAGTTGCATCATTCAGCTGAACTGTTTAAAAATTTGATGCGGATGTTGAAGAGGATGTATATTGACAATGCAAATTACAATTATATGTCCAACTATTTATAATAATATACTTATATACAATCGTAACATTTTTTTAGCATGGTCATGTGTTAGTATAGGAATTGTAGTAATAAAAATCAAAGTTTATATTAATTGCAGTGAGGACTGAAAATATGTGTATATATATTGTTTTTTCCTGTACGTTTGAAAACAGTGTGCGTTTGAAATGGTGTGTGTGCCAAGTCTTTATTTTCAAATCGTGCTCCTCACGCTATTCTATTCCATGCTTCCCAAGACATTTCCCCTTTAAATACTCTAATTCCCTTTCTTTCCCATCTACAGACAAACAAAAACAAAGCAACCCTCAAAACAAACTATAAAAATGAAAATCGCTATTTACATAACCAAAATCAAATAAAAAGAAGAAGAAGGAAACACTAGAAATTCCTTCAAAAATCTTTAGATCCCAAAACTTGTATTTTCGTAATCCTCGAATCTTACTCCTTGTCCCTATACCCTAGTTTTTGGGTGCGATCTTCATTGCGTTCATTTAAGGGCAGAAAGTTTGGGGTAAATGGGTTAGCTGTGTGGATTATTGAATTCGAAGTTGGGTTCATGGCATCAGAGGACTTCGATTGTATAATTTTTGTTGAAATTGGTAATCATTTTTGCCGATGATTTCACTGTTAGAGGGTGTCAAGGTTGTGAAGCCATGTTCTAGAAGAGTGGCTTGCGTTGTTATTAACGGTGGAAAGATGGGGGGAGTTCGTGGAGCTGGGGAAAGATGGCGAAGTCGAAGTCTGTATTTTTCCTGTGTGTGGTTTCAAATTTTCTTGTGAAAAATTCAAAACGGTGTATGTGTGTATATATATATATATATATATATATATATATACTGTAACGGAGATGGTGCAGTTGTTTACTGGTGTGAAGTGTGCGGTTGCTTTGTAGAAGGTAGGGGAGATCGGTCACCGCGGTTTGAAGGGGATACTCAGGTGAAACTTGGTGGATGCAGTGAGCTGAAGAATGATGAAAGTGGTTCAACCGTGAGCACGATGCGGGATTTTGGGCATTAGAAAGGAAGAATGGTTGGAATGTTTTTAAGGCCATTCGGTTCCTGAAGTTGGGAAGCACTGAGTACAACAGGTTAAGGGTTTTACTGTTGAATTGTAACGACCCACAAATCCGTGCTATCCGAGTTGACTAAATACAAAACACGTCCAACCCAAATAACACAGAAATACGAACCATTAATAGAAAGAAGATAGAGGATGAGAAATAGAAAGAAAGAAATATTAGAATAGGAGAAAAACGAAGATCACAACTCACAGCGGAACGAATAAAATATATTATATAACATAACTTTTGAAATACAAATCAGTAACTTTATATACATACCATCATCAGAGCACAACAGTCATTTCTGGAACAGTTATAAACATCTGTTTCCAGATACAAACAAGGTCCACAGCGGAATATATGATAGCCTATAGCTAACCGGTGAAGCCTCCTGCTTCCAGCTCCTTCAAATGCACCTGTGAAATCCCGACTACTTGACTGCCCGTACAAATTTGGGCACCCAAGAGTTTAGGGAAAACAAAACAAAATAAACTCTGGGTCAGTCATGGGACTGGTGTGAGTAAACTCCAACCACTTGTTAACTTTCAAAACCCTTTCGAAAGAAAAGATAATAGTAAGACCAGCCACACATAAACATGGACGGTTTTTACCTTACTATAACCCAAAACACTTTGATATAAAAATCCAGTGATATTATAATAATGTCTACATCAAGTAAATAACCAAATAGCAGAACGCTTGCATCTCACGCTCCACATATATAGTACAAAATCAAAAACCGCATGGCGCTTATTGGAGATTGGATTTCCAACATGACAAGGTATGGAACCACCTTCCGATGATGTATCTCTAGAGGCGAATACACCTGGGTTCAACAAGAACGTCTTGCAACCCGGCCCACACATGACCGACCACTCATTTCGCTTGAGTGTATCGAATGTATATCACCAACGGTTGGACTCAAACCACCGTTCCCGAATGGGCAGAATCGATAGATTTAGAAACAAAAGGAATTTCTCTAGATAGGTGATTATACACCCTAATGGGTGCGACCCACATAGCCATGCTGCCTGCCCGATTTTTGTCCTTTCCCGGTTGTTGAGGCCTGAGGCTACGATTACTTACCATTCATTGATAACACAATCACTTTGAATGCCACATTGTCAGATCCGTTAATCACTAGTCGAGTTTGCACAAATATTCTGGATATTATGCTAAGGGATAAATCCGTTGCAACCATATATATTCATACAGACCAACCCATTTGATCATTGGAAATACTCTGTCAGACATTCGTCCATATACGTTCGTTCTGGGACTGAACGAAACCGAAGGCACTATTTCTATAAATAGAAAAGCCCTTGCACTTTACTCCGTCTTCAATATATTCAGCATATTAGGTTCGCAATACTTATGCCGATACGGAGTGGTTCTTCGGATAATAATCCAACCGGTCTCTCCATATTGACAACGATGGTCAAAAACTTCGATAGTCTGTGTTTTAACTATCGAATAAAACAAGTGTTCATCCAAACATATCAAACAAATCACTGGGCTCTTTAATTAATATTCATTTATTTAAATCACTTCTCCATTTCCTTATCAATATTTGTTAACCAAATATTTCAATAATCAATCTTGGCCCTTTACGCTATTTTTGATTTCGTTTCCTTATCGAATTCTATATATATCGATATATATAGATTTCTAATTGTCAAATTTCTTAAAAATTTTCTAACTCCTTAAATTCCCGGAAAAATTCGCCATAACCTCCCCTGTATCGGGAGCATCGGGAAATTTCAAATAGCTTTCCCGGTCCTTCTAATCTCAAAAAGAAAAAGAAGAAGCCAAGCGGCTAGCCGATACGGCGCATAAAATCCATATATGAATTTAAACATGTACCTTTTTGTCGGGCACATAAATAAAAATCTTCATATACTCCATCCCTTATCTGTTTAACACCTGTTCACCTGTTTCCAATTCAATTCAACTAAGTCCATTCGTTCGAATCAAATTTTGAATCGTTTGAATTCAGTTTCGCTCAATTATTCTTTAATTAGCCCTTTTGCCTATTTCACTTCTTTGTTGAACATAACACGTTCAAATAAAATGTTTAACTTGCTCACAACCAAATTGAATTTCGATTTCAATTCTAGTTTCCTTTTCTATTTCGAATATAAATTTTCAAATCGAATTCACTTATTTAAGGCCCAATATCCATTCAAAAGCTCCTTAAGTAATTTCTATTCAATTTAGTTAATTCCATTCAATAAATCAAAATCTGGTTTCTGTTTCAAAAATCATATTCATTTACACAACTTGAATTCGCATATATTTTACAACTCACTCTGAAATTTTCTAAATAGAACTTCGGATTTTATTTGCTTAAAATCCTTTTATAATATTAAATAAACCATTATGGTTTTAAAACGATTCTGGCGCCGCTTTTCTGAAAATTTGATTTTGACATAACTCAAAATCTATACGACGAAATTCAGATTTTTCTCCTTCATTAGAAAACTATTATCAAATCGGTCCTGACGTTTCTTGTTTCAAAGAATTTCGACTTCAATTGGGTTCTGTATATTCAATTGAAGTTCGAATCGCTATTTTACGAACTGCAGCGCTGCGGCGAGTTCGTTTTAATTATATTTATATATACAAACTTTTAAACTTCTTTAAAATGGATTCAACTTCATCTAATATATATATATATATATATTCATATATATTTCAAATTCCATTTGAATCTTTACATTTCAAATTCCATAGTTTTAAATCCTGTATTCAAATCCCATTTGAAATCCTTTATTCGAATTCCATTTCAAATTCTTTATTCGAATTCCATTTCAAATCCTCTATTCGAATTCCATTTCAAATCCTTTATTCGAATTCCATTTCAAATCCTCTATTCGAATTCCCACTTTAATTCAACTCCTTTTTGAATTTCTATATTTGAAATTCATACTTGAATTTAGATATTCAACTCCATTTTGAATTCCCTTTTGAAATTCAAATATTCAAACCCCATTTGAATTTCTATGTTCAAATCTATTTCCAACTCTATTTGAATTAAAATATTCCAATTTTCTTCCAAACACCATTGAATTCTAAATTCGAATTCATTTACAAATACCATTTGAATTCTAAATTCAAATTCATTAATTAAACTCCACATTTAATTTTCTTGAATCCCAATACCTTAATTTATTCCTTTGAATTAAATTCCACTTTAAATTCTATAATCAAATCCCTTTTGAATGGTTATATTTGAAAATCATATTTGAATTTAAATATTTAACTTCATTTAAATTTCTATTTGAAATCTCATATTTAAATCCCATTGGAATTTCTTTATTCAAACCCATTTGAATCCCTTTGAATTCAAATTCCATTTCAAACCATTTGGATTTCCTATTCTACTTTGAAATCCTATTTTCAAAGTTTATTTCAAATTCTATTTTGAAATTCTATATTCAAATCCCTATTTGAATTTCTTTATTCAAATTCTATTTCGATTCTCTTATTCAAATTCCATTTTGAACTCTCTTATTCAAATGCTGTTTGAATCTCTTATTCAAACTCTATATTTAAAATTCCATTTGAACTTCCATATTCAAATTTCTATATTTGAATTTCATTCGAATTCTATATCCAAATCTCTATTTGAATTTTTCTTTATTTGAATTCCTTCGAATTCAAATTATATTTTAATTCCTTGAATTCAAATTCTATTTTTCATTCTAATTTCGTCTATTCAAATTCTATTTGAACTTCTATTTGAATTTCTAATATTCAATCCCCTTTTAAATTCAAATATTTAAACTCCTTTTCTAATTCTACTATTCAATTGTTATACTCAAATTTCATTTGAGTTATATATTTAAAATTTCATTTTCTCATCTTATTTTGAAATTCCATTTCAAATCCCAATTCCATGCTTGTATTTCTATTTCTGAATTATCAAATGATAATTCTTTTCACTTCATTTATAACTTCGTTATAAAAGAACTATTTATACACTTCGTTTATAAAGAAACTACTTGTTTTATTTTTCAAAAACAAGTTTATATTTCATTTCCATTTAAAATTCAACTTCTATTTAAAAATAGAATTTTCCCTTTTAAATTTCAAATATCCTTACATGATATTTTTAAATATCATTACTTAAGCCCAGTGATATTTAAACACACAAAGCAACGAATTGTTTATTTTTCTAACACATCATATATAACAATATATATGCAACCAAATAAACAAACAGATAATATATTTTTGAGGAATCCAGTTGGATTCCTCCAACCTGTTTCCCTGCATCCACAGATATTAGCACATAAATAATACCCATTCTGCTTCGTGGCAGAATATCGCGGTATAGAAGGTCATCCACTAATCATAGCGTGGGGCGTATAGGGTAATCATCCGCTATGAAACTGCGGGCATCCGCTAATGAGACTGCGGGAATCCAACCAATCAATCAACCCAATATATATATATAATAGCCTAAGTAACTAATATATATAGCAAGCAGAAAAATTCAAACGAGCACAACACAATTATTTTTAACGAAATAAAAATAATTATAAATAAAAGGTGAGTGAGATTTACTCACCGTGCTTTTTATTTGTCAAATGTTTGATTTATTTCCATATCCCGCGACTACGCATTTCCTCGACTCGTCTTAATTGAATCCGTCTAGCACCTATGATTATATATTATTATTGAATGATTAAACAAATTTTAAATTTAAAAACCAATAACCTCTTAATTAAATATATTAATTTTACCTTAATCGCTAGCATTAAACATCCTTCTCGACTGCCTAAATCCTTGGCCTTCACAACAAATTCAAACGCCTGCCCCCATTGATCTTCAACTTTCCCTTCACAACCATCACCAACAAATTCGCAAGCCACCTCAAAGACAAATCCGACTCCATAATTCGTTCGACAGTCGAAAACCAGGATCGCCCATCGAACTCCAGAATCAATCGAAAACCCACATCCCTCAATCCTCTACTTTTGGCATCGCGACTTCCCTAGACACCATACTGCGAACCGCTCACCATTAACACTCTCAGGTTCCACCCAGATCGCATCTCCTGAAATCGCGATGTCTCCATCGCGTACCTCAACTTCGAACGAACCCTGATGCCCTTCTTCAACCCAATTCACGACCGTTTGCGCCTTGTTGTCGAGCTGCGGCGGTTTTGATTTCGATTCCCATCGCCCCTTTTTTTTTAAATTAAGTTCAGGGGATTTGATTTTGATTGTTTCAGAGGAAATGATTAAAAAGGGGAAGAAAAATAGAAGAAAGAAAGTAGCACGGCATATTATTTGAGCAGAAGGGGAACTCGCAATTTATACAAGAGAAAGGGTGGTACGCACGCCATTAAATTGTTGTCTGCCTGATACTGAATGTAGGAGACAAAAATTTAAGCTCGAGAAAACATCTGTGTCATTTCATTTCTTTAGTACGGCTTGCTTCAGCATTTTAGGTCGACTGAAAAGAAGTGCGCATTAAATTTTGATTTGATTTTAATTAATATATTTTACCAAAATATCTCATGGTCCTTTATTCTAAATTCTGAACCGTTATTTAATCTGAACGACTGATGTTTCCAACGTTATTCACTATTCTAAACTCAATGAAACAGTTACTGAATTTCAATTCGACTTTATAGAGAAAATAACAATTTAAATTAATGATTTAAAACAAAATTTGATTAAATTATAAATCGAATTTAGCCAATTAAATTAATCGAAATAAATTATCATTATCGTTCTAATTCAAATAGAATTAATATTAATCTATAGAATTGTTTTGATATAGTTTTAACTCTGAATTCAATTGTTACTATTTCATATTACGATAATTATCAAATTAAATCGTATTTCGATTATTTAATCGATAATCGAATAAAATACCATTTAGATTATAAATTCAATATTTAAAACTATATTAAATATTTAAAATTAATCGACCAAAAATCCGGGTCGTTACATTCTTCCCCCCTTAAAATAATTTCGTCCTCGAAATTGCTAAGGTAGGAAAATGGTACAAACTCATTACTTTTCAAAACCTCTTTATATTGAAACTCAACTCCTCATATTTCAACAAATTAGCTCCAACCAAAACTTTTGGTTTTCACACATTTAATTCAAATGATCTACGATCAATCCATTTATATCCAATCTATATTCCAATAAACCTATTCAAATTGATTCTAATCAATTCATTCACTTCGACCCATTTAACTTGTTTAAGTTAAATTTAAATTCCAGAATTTAAATCCCTGGGTTTTCTTTTCAAATTCTTTTGAAATCCCATAAATGTATACTTATATTTATTTTCATCTCAATTCAAAACATTTGAATTTTCAATCTACTTGTTTTCTTTCAAAACAAATTTCCATCAAAAACTTTCTAAGGTAGCAATTCATCACTTAGAAACTCGGAAATGAACACTGATGAGGCTGCAGTCATCATCAGAATTATTTCCCAGCGACTGAAGTGAGTTCAGTGCTTTATTTTAAAAATCAATTCAAAATGATTTTCATTCAAAAACCCTTTCAAAATAAAACAATATTACTTTGAAAAAACATTTTTCAACTTCCCAGGATTTTGAATTCTAAATTCTGGTTTGAATTTTATTCTAATTCATTTCATTTGTATATTTAATTCCTATACAAATTTTATTTGGTTATAGATAACCATTCTAAATTTATAATCTCATTTGATTATAAAGTCAACATCCAACACATCCATATAATAATAATTCTAGAAAATTATTCTTTCTATATCAAAATAGAAATTTTGGGTAAAATTATTTCATTTACCCACTTTAAAACAATATCGTGTTCAATCTTTTGTTCAAGTGTTTAGAAATTTCTATCGACTTTGTGGCGTCCCACTATTCGATCAGAATTCATAAACCACTCAACAAACTAGCCAACACAATAAAAAATGGTTTTTATATCAAATAACAAATACGCTCTCTCGTATATATACACTTAACTCATTCTAGGGTACTACTGACCCTATCTCTAATGAACACATGCCACACAAGCCTAGGTATTTGCTTAACCTGGCTCTGATACCAACTGTAACGACCCGCAAATCCGTGCTATCCGAGTTGACTAAATACAACACACGTCCAACCCAAATAACACAGAAATACGAACCATTAATAGAAAGAAGATAGAGGATGAGAAATAGAAAGAAAGAAATATTAGAATAGGAGAAAAACGAAGATCACAACTCACAGCGGAACGAATAAAATATATTATATAACATAACTTTTGAAATACAAATCAGTAACTTTATATACATACCATCATCAGAGCACAACAGTCATTTCTGGAACAGTTATAAACATCTGTTTCCAGATACAAACAAGGTCCACAGCGGAATATATGATAGCCTATAGCTAACCGGTGAAGCCTCCTGCTTCCAGCTCCTTCAAATGAACCTGTGAAATCCCGACTACTTGACTGCCCGTACAAATTTGGGCACCCAAGAGTTTAGGGAAAACAAAACAAAATAAACTCTGGGTCAGTCATGGGACTGGTGTGAGTAAACTCCAACCACTTGTTAACTTTCAAAACCCTTTCGAAAGAAAAGATAATAGTAAGACCAGCCACACATAAACATGGATGGTTTTTACCTTACTATAACCCAAAACACTTTGATATAAAAATCCAGTGATATTATAATAATGTCTACATCAAGTAAATAACCAAATAGCAGAACGCTTGCATCTCACGCTCCACATATATAGTATAAAATCAAAAACCGCATGGCGCTTATTGGAGATTGGATTTCCAACATGACAAGGTATGGAACCACCTTCCGATGATGTATCTCTAGAGGCGAATACACCTGGGTTCAACAAGAACGTCTTGCAACCCGGCCCACACATGACCGACCACTCATTTCGCTTGAGTGTATCGAATGTATATCACCAACGGTTGGACTCAAACCACCGTTCCCGAATGGGCAGAATCGATAGATTTAGAAACAAAAGGAATTTCTCTAGATAGGTGATTATACACCCTAATGGGTGCGACCCACATAGCCATGCTGCCTGCCCGATTTTTGTCCTTTCCCGGTTGTTGAGGCCTGAGGCTACGATTACTTACCATTCATTGATAACACAATCACTTTGAATGCCACATTGTCAGATCCGTTAATCACTAGTCGAGTTTGCACAAATATTCTGGATATTATGCTAAGGGATAAATCCGTTGCAACCATATATATTCATACAGACCAACCCATTTGATCATTGGAAATACTCTGTCAGACATTCGTCCATATACGTTCGTTCTGGGACTGAACGAAACCGAAGGCACTATTTCTATAAATAGAAAAGCCCTTGCACTTTACTCCGTCTTCAATATATTCAGCATATTAGGTTCGCAATACTTATGCCGATACGGAGTGGTTCTTCGGATAATAATCCAACCGGTCTCTCCATATTGACAACGATGGTCAAAAACTTCGATAGTCTGTGTTTTAACTATCGAATAAAACAAGTGTTCATCCAAACATATCAAACAAATCACTGGGCTCTTTAATTAATATTCATTTATTTAAATCACTTCTCCATTTCCTTATCAATATTTGTTAACCAAATATTTCAATAATCAATCTTGGCCCTTTACGCTATTTTTGATTTCGTTTCCTTATCGAATTCTATATATATCGATATATATAGATTTCTAATTGTCAAATTTCTTAAAAATATTCTAACTCCTTAAATTCCCGGAAAAATTCGCCATAACCTCCCCTGTATCGGGAGCATCGGGAAATTTCAAATAGCTTTCCCGGTCCTTCTAATCTCAAAAAGAAAAAGAAGAAGCCAAGCGGCTAGCCGATACGGCGCATAAAATCCATATATGAATTTAAACATGTACCTTTTTGTCGGGCACATAAATAAAAATCTTCATATACTCCATCCCTTATCTGCTTAACACCTGTTCACCTGTTTCCAATTCAATTCAACAAAGTCCATTCGTTCGAATCAAATTTTGAATCGTTTGAATTCAGTTTCGCTCAATTATTCTTTAATTAGCCCTTTTGCCTATTTCACTTCTTTGTTGAACATAACACGTTCAAATAAAATGTTTAACTTGCTCACAACCAAATTGAATTTCGATTTCAATTCTAGTTTCCTTTTCTATTTCGAATATAAATTTTCAAATCGAATTCACTTATTTAAGGCCCAATATCCATTCAAAAGCTCCTTAAGTAATTTCTATTCAATTTAGTTAATTCCATTCAATAAATCAAAATCTGGTTTCTGTTTCAAAAATCATATTCATTTACACAACTTGAATTCGCATATATTTTACAACTCACTCTGAAATTTTCTAAATAGAACTTCGGATTTTATTTGCTTAAAATCCTTTTATAATATTAAATAAACCATTATGGTTTTAAAACGATTCTGGCGCCGCTTTTCTGAAAATTTGATTTTGACATAACTCAAAATCTATACGACGAAATTCAGATTTTTCTCCTTCATTAGAAAACTATTATCAAATCGGTCCTGACGTTTCTTGTTTCAAAGAATTTCGACTTCAATTGGGTTCTGTATATTCAATTGAAGTTCGAATCGCTATTTTACGAACTGCAGCGCTGCGGCGAGTTCGTTTTAATTATATTTATATATACAAACTTTTAAACTTCTTTAAAATGGATTCAACTTCATCTAATATATATATATATTCATATATATTTCAAATTCCATTTGAATCTTTACATTTCAAATTCCATAGTTTTAAATCTTGTATTCAAATCCCATTTGAAATCCTTTATTCGAATTCCATTTCAAATCCTCTATTCGAATTCCATTTCAAATCCTTTATTCGAATTCCATTTCAAATCCTCTATTCGAATTCCCACTTTAATTCAACTCCTTTTTGAATTTCTATATTTGAAATTCATACTTGAATTTAGATATTCAACTCCATTTTGAATTCCCTTTTGAAATTCAAATATTCAAACCCCATTTGAATTTCTATGTTCAAATCTATTTCCAACTCTATTTGAATTAAAATATTCCAATTTTCTTCCAAACACCATTGAATTCTAAATTCGAATTCATTTACAAATACCATTTGAATTCTAAATTCAAATTCATTAATTAAACTCCACATTTAATTTTCTTGAATCCCAATACCTTAATTTATTCCTTTGAATTAAATTCCACTTTAAATTCTATAATCAAATCCCTTTTGAATGGTTATATTTGAAAATCATATTTGAATTTAAATATTTAACTTCATTTAAATTTTTATTTGAAATCTCATATTTAAATCCCATTGGAATTTCTTTATTCAAACCCATTTGAATCCCTTTGAATTCAAATTCCATTTCAAACCATTTGGATTTCCTATTCTACTTTGAAATCCTATTTTCAAAGTTTATTTCAAATTCTATTTTGAAATTCTATATTCAAATCCCTATTTGAATTTCTTTATTCAAATTCTATTTTGATTCTCTTATTCAAATTCCATTTTGAACTCTCTTATTCAAATGCTGTTTGAATCTCTTATTCAAACTCTATATTTAAAATTCCATTTGAACTTCCATATTCAAATTTCTATATTTGAATTTCATTCGAATTCTATATCCAAATCTCTATTTGAATTTTTCTTTATTTGAATTCCTTCGAATTCAAATTATATTTTAATTCCTTGAATTCAAATTCTATTTTTCATTCTAATTTCGTCTATTCAAATTCTATTTGAACTTCTATTTGAATTTCTAATATTCAATCCCCTTTTAAATTCAAATATTTAAACTCCTTTTCTAATTCTACTATTCAATTGTTATACTCAAATTTCATTTGAGTTATATATTTAAAATTTCATTTTCTCATCTTATTTTGAAATTCCATTTCAAATCCCAATTCCATGCTTGTATTTCTATTTCTGAATTATCAAATGATAATTCTTTTCACTTCATTTATAACTTCGTTATAAAAGAACTATTTATACACTTCGTTTATAAAGAAACTACTTGTTTTATTTTTCAAAAACAAGTTTATATTTCATTTCCATTTAAAATTCAACTTCTATTTAAAAATAGAATTTTCCCTTTTAAATTTCAAATATCCTTACATGATATTTTTAAATATCATTACTTAAGCCCAGTGATATTTAAACACACAAAGCAACGAATTGTTTATTTTTCTAACACATCATATATAACAATATATATGCAACCAAATAAACAAACAGATAATATATTTTTGAGGAATCCAGTTGGATTCCTCCAACCTGTTTCCCTGCATCCACAGATATTAGCACATAAATAATACCCATTCTGCTTCGTGGCAGAATATCGCGGTATAGAAGGTCATCCACTAATCATAGCGTGGGGCGTATAGGGTAATCATCCGCTATGAAACTGCGGGCATCCGCTAATGAGACTGCGGGAATCCAACCAATCAATCAACCCAATATATATATATATATATATAATAGCCTAAATAACTAATATATATATATATAGCAAGCAGAAAAATTCAAACGAGCACAACACAATTATTTTTAACGAAATAATTATAAATAAAAGGTGAGTGAGATTTACTCACCGTGCTTTTTATTTGTCAAATGTTTGATTTATTTCCATATCCCGCGACTACGCATTTCCTCGACTCGTCTTAATTGAATCCGTCTAGCACCTATGATTATATATTATTATTGAATGATTAAACAAATTTTAAATTTAAAAACCAATAACCTCTTAATTAAATATATTAATTTTACCTTAATCGCTAGCATTAAACATCCTTCTCGACTGCCTAAATCCTTGGCCTTCACAACAAATTCAAACGCCTGCCCCCATTGATCTTCAACTTTCCCTTCACAACCATCACCAACAAATTCGCAAGCCACCTCAAAGACAAATCCGACTCCATAATTCGTTCGACAGTCGAAGACCAGGATCGCCCATCGAACTCCAGAATCAATCGAAAACCCACATCCCTCAATCCTCTACTTTTGGCATCGCGACTTCCCTAGACACCATACTGCGAACCACTCACCATTAACACTCTCAGGTTCCACCCAGATCGCATCTCCTGAAATCGCGATTTCTCCATCGCGTACCTCAACTTCGAACGAACCCTGATGCCCTTCTTCAACCCAATTCACGAGCGTTTGCGCCTTGTTGTCGAGCTGCGGCGGTTTTGATTTCGATTCCCATCGCCCCTTTTTTTTTTAAATTAAGTTCAGGGGATTTGATTTTGATTGTTTCAGAGGAAATGATTAAAAAGGGGAAGAAAAATAGAAGAAAGAAAGTAGCACGGCATATTATTTGAGCAGAAGGGGAACTCGCAATTTATACAAGAGAAAGGGTGGTACGCACGCCATTAAATTGTTGTCTGCCTGATACTGAATGTAGGAGACAAAAATTTAAGCTCGAGAAAACATCTGTGTCATTTCATTTCTTTAGTACGGCTTGCTTCAGCATTTTAGGTCGACTGAAAAGAAGTGCGCATTAAATTTTGATTTGATTTTAATTAATATATTTTACCAAAATATCTCATGGTCCTTTATTCTAAATTCTGAACCGTTATTTAATCTGAACGACTGATGTTTCCAACGTTATTCACTATTCTAAACTCAACGAAACAGTTATTGAATTTCAATTCGACTTTATAGAGAAAATAACAATTTAAATTAATGATTTAAAAAAAAATTGATTAAATTATAAATCGAATTTAGCCAATTAAATTAATCGAAATAAATTATCATTATCGTTCTAATTCAAATAGAATTAATATTAATCTATAGAATTGTTTTGATATAGTTTTAACTCTGAATTCAATTGTTACTATTTCATATTACGATAATTATCAAATTAAATCGTATTTCGATTATTTAATCGATAATCGAATAAAATACCATTTAGATTATAAATTCAATATTTAAAACTATATTAAATATTTAAAATTAATCGACCAAAAATCCGGGTCGTTACATGAATGGGATGGGAACACATGATTTATAAGGAATTGGGAAATGTTTCAGGAAGGTTGCCAGTATATGGTGATGTAGAAATTGTAAATGGTGGTCTGTGTTTTGATTTTTATGGAGATTGGAAGGAAGAAGGATGGGTGAAGTCGCTGAAATGGGTTTGATGAAAGTCAAGGTTCATTTTTGGGGTAGCTACCGATGGAGGTCGAAGTTTAATGGCTACGTTGTACAGGGAGGGATGAGTTTATTTCTGGAAAGTAAGCAATGCCTGATGAATAGGATGAAAGATTAACAGTGGTAATTAGTTGTTAAGGAGGTGATTTTCGAAGAAAAATAAAAAAAGAAAAGAGTAGAATACACGTGGCTTAAAGGATTTTAGTGGGTTGGTGAGAAAATTCATATCCAAAGTCAGGAAGAGGATTCACGTTATCAACGTGATTAGCAGGGTCAATCAAGAAATCAAGGGTAATTAAATGAATTAATACAGTGAGAGGTTCAATTATATAACATATATTTAATTTAATATTCTAATAACTATATCTTACTCGTACGCTATCAGAATTGCGCAAAACTAGCGGTGTCGGAATCGTAGCCACGAGATCTACATGGTAGGAATAACTTGGTTGAGAATTGAGCTACTGGAATTTCAAGGAAGAATCAAACGCATGTTTGATTTTAAATGAAACAAAGGCATATTCATCAACTACAGACAAGGTGAGTAAACTCACTTTTTTTTAATAAACGAGGTTTAAATTTATATATAGTAATTCTATACTATGTGATGGTTGTTTGATTGCATGATTGGTAAAATTGGTTGAAATGGTAATATAGTTAATGGTTGATCGATTATTAATTCTGTTCATGTAACGATCTAAGATTTTTGAAAATCAAACTTGAATTTAATATGAATTTTAAATAATGTCTAAAAGGTTTAAATTATTGTTGAATCAAATTTTCAGTCAATAATAGTATTTTAATAGACTGGAAGTTTAATTTTATTGTGAAGTTAGTTATAACAATTTTGTTTGGAGAAAATGTTTCGTCATTAATCAAATTTTCAAAATTTAGTTGTAGTTCAGTCGCGAAAGGCGATTACGATTTGAAATTAAATTTTAATTAAATATTCGTCGCAAACTTTGTTCAGTTTCAGTTTGCGTAGTCTTAAAAATTTTATAGAAATTATGACGACCCCAAACCCCGTACTGTCGGCGGCAAGGGTAATCTTTGGAATATAACACATAAACAGATAATAGCAGAACAGAATTAAATAAATACACCAGATAATATACAAATAATACAGTGGATAAACGTAATCATCAGAGTTACGCAGTATACAGGATCATACTTAGTACAAATACAGTTCAGCTATACATAAATGTCTACAGCGGAAAACAAACATAATATGTACAATAGGAGTTGAACAACATAAAAAGAGGTAAATGATAGAATCCATCTTCAGCTCCAGCTATCCAGAAAGAGCCTGCTAAAACCTGAATACAAGACTGCCTGTGTAGAAAAAGGGGCACCCGAGTTTGCAAGTGAAACAAACGACGAGTCAGTCATGGGACTGGTATGAGAAATCTACTTAACACATTATACAATTGACTAATCCCAGGACCACGCCACTTTCGTGGAACGGGTTTTACTCCATTGGATTGCCAGTGCTTTAAAACAAATAATTCTTTTAAACATCGCAATGATTTTTATAAAAATGAAGCCATTATAAGACTCAGTTCCCATCACACAATGCAACGCAAACCAGAGGATATAGTTTTTACCTTATAATGGTCAAAATATGCTTGATACGAATAAAACAGAAGCATTTGATATTACTACTAGTGTTTATATGTTTCAAAAGAAATTTCAAATCATAAGTATCAATGATAGATGACATGAGCGTCCCATGCCACTATGTCGCCAAATATAGGTTTACAATCAAAACCGCACGATGTCGTATTTGGAAATTAGATTTCCATCATGAACCAAGGCAAAAGATAGTCCTTACTGAATTCGAGACGCTCTAGCCCGTGTCTCAGGATCAGAACGCATCAACCCTTTGGATCGTCAGGGCCGTTCCACCGATGTGGATTATTATGCCTGGACACTATGTTTCCCCGCCCTTAGGGGCGTAAATGAGCCAACTAATGGCTCCACCGGTCCCGGATCGACCGATATATCCGAGGCGCCTCGCAACAGCAACAACCACATAGGTGAAAAATAGTATAAATGTCAGCCAATTCAAGCACCGACACCACCTCTAGCTAGAAGGAAATGCATGCCCTCCCTGATGTCCTCTCCAGTTTCTGGTTCATACCGAGGTGTGAGTCTCGGGAATTCACGTTATACACAAAGCTATGCCACACAGGCGGTGCTTTGATCATCACCACAAGACTTTACTTTTCAACAGAAGCCTTGATCACTGCATCTTAGCATGCTACACAGGCAATTCACACCATGCAACTGATGGATATCAATCACACAGAATGAATTCCAATGTTAGACACACAGTCCATTTATAAGTCCGTTCTAGGTCTGAACGAAACTGGAGGCACTATATACACCGCATACCCATCGATCTCCACGTACGTCTGGACGATCACCACTCATCATCCATATTTCGCGATGCCTCCCAATCAAGACATCAGTTACCATCCAAACGAGGTGAAGATCTCCGGTCTTCAGCCATCGTCTTCATCTTCGACTTCTTATCGTCGATTCAGTTGTTCAAAATGGGATAAACCCAGTCTTTCTGAGCAACTCACGTATTTAATAAAAAGTGCTACACAAACACATCATACGTCTCATTTCAATTCATCAGTCACTAACCGTAGATCAGTAAGAGAACGATTTCCTAAATATTTAACCCCGAAGGTTGAAACCAACATCAGATCAAAACCCAGGAAACCATTCGACCCAGCTAACCTTCAGCTAATTTCTAAATTTCACATTCCATGTCGTTCATAACATTTTATAACGAGTTATTGCTATTTTTATTTAGTTATTTATAGCCAATTCATTCAAACAACGTTTCGGGCCATAACGCGGCCGTGGCGCTGTTTTTCTTCAGATTTGATTTAAACATATCTGAAAATCTGACCGTTGGATCTTCAAAATTTTTACATCATTATAAAGATCTTTTCAAAACGAATCCAACGGCCCCAGTTTTGGGAAAATTCGACGGTCGGATCTCCCGGTACACTCGTTTGAGGTTTCGATTTCAAAATATGGACTACAGCGTCATTATTCGATTTAGTTTAATTATAATTTTATATATATATATATATATATAATCGATTCTGGCGCTGTTTTTCTTTAGATTTGAATTAAACATTCCAGACAATCCAACCGTTGGATCTTTACAAAGTTGGTGTCGTTGGAAAGATATTCCCAAAGCGAACCCAACGGTTTCAGTTTCAGGAAAATCCGATGGTCGGATCTCCCGCACTAACCGTTTGAAATCACGGTTTCAAAACACGAACTGCAGCTTCGTTATTCGATATATTTTAATTATATTTATATATATGAATATAATTATAATCGATTCTTCGATTTCAAAACTACTTTCTTTACATACATTTGATTAAAATGATATTTTTATCCAACCGACATTCACTTCGACACTTCACTATTTTCAACAATTCATGTTTATAGTAAAAATGTGATTTTTATTGTAAAACGATTTATTTCAAAACACGACTATTTTATATAGTTCATATAGATGATAAAAACATGATTAATATTATAAAACAATTTATTTCAAAACACGAATACCATTCAACACATGAATTTCTATTCAACGAATGAATTTCTATTCAACACATGAAGGTTTTCTATAGTTTGTATATATATAGTCAAAACGTGATTTTTATTGTAAACTGATTTATTTCAAAACACGACTATTTTATATAGTTCATATAGATGATAAAAATATGATTTTTATTATAAAACAATTTATTTCAAAACACGAATACCATTCAACACATGAATTTCTATTCAACGAATGAATTTCTATTCAACACATGAAGGTTTTCTATAGTTTGTATATATATAGTAAAAACGTGATTTTTATTATAAAACAATTTATTTTAAAACACGAATACCATTCAACACATGAATCTCTATTCAACGAATGAATTTCTATTCAACACATGAAGGTTTTCTATTCAACACACGAATATAGTTTCAACACATGAAAATAATTCTAACACATGAATATTATTCAAAATTTCAGCAGCATAACGGCAGGGTAGTTAAAACCGGGGCCGTCCCTTGTACGGCTCCTCGCTCTATCTTAAAGCCTCGCAGCTTTTGACAATGGGGATTTCATGCATCTAGTTCGCATGCAGGCGGCATGTATATTTTTATTTCTTTTCCACAAACTAATCCTATGTGGTTTCAACCAAATAATTCTCAACCACAAATGGGTATTTTTCAACCACAATCAATCAATTTCAACCACAAACAATTCTTATCAACCATTCGCTATCAATCAATTTTCACACCAATCACAACCAATGAATATCGTCCATGGTTTTTGGACGAGGGGCACATATATATATATTAGTATATTTCACTTCAATTCAACACATATATAATTTTTACAACGCATATATAACTTATACATCGAACGTACAACTTATACAATGCTTATACATGAGGTGTACAACGCTTATATAAATCATACATCGACTATATAATTTATACATCGTCGTTTTCCATATCGTTTATAATTTAGAAATCTCACATTAGGTTCCACTCCACAAAAATAGCAGAAGGCTCAGAAAAATACGCGGTCCCTTCTAGAATGTAGAAGATGTCCACACGAGTCCTCTGTCTCTTGTTTCACAGAATTTCGTCAACAAACGAGAAAGATATGATTTTTATAGTGAAATCAAAAACTGTAGGGCTTTAAACTGCTATAATATAGTTTAATATAAAATAGCCATATACCTTTCGGGAATGTTCAAAACTAGGTTTTGATTTTTCTTTGAATCCGCACAACGATACGTCGATCGGGTTGCGCAAGGTCGAAGGGGGAGGTGAGGCGCCTATTCGCCGAAAGTGGGCCCCGGTTCTGTGGCCAGACGTGGCCGCGGCGGCGAGATGAAGGCTCGACTTTCAAGCTCGAATTCTCCTCCAATTCTGAACGAAAAAATCCAAACTATATATGGATTTAAAGATCTTCTCTAGCTCTACAAAATCTTCAACTAGAGGATGGGTTTTTATTGAGTGTGGAAGGAGAAATCGGAGGGGGAAGGTTTTGAATGACTTCCGCCGTGCGTCGATTCTTATCGGGGAGAGAGAGAGAGTGTATTGACCAATGATATTTATTTATTTATTTATATATTTTAAAAATCCGAAAATACCCTTTTATCTCTTATGAACACCAATTCAAACCCAACGACTATCATCCCTAGCATTTTACCCCCATTCCGAACACAATGGGATATGTTTCGTAGGCCCATTCGACTGTTTCAGTCAGTTTTCATTCAAATTAAAATATAAAACATTCAATATTTGATTTGAACGTACATTTTAATTTTCCAGGGCCACATACTGATTCGAAAAATTCCAGAAAAAGAAATCTAGCTATGTTTTGACGATACAGTCCCAATAGAACTAGTTTCGTCGAATTCTGAGACCGTTTGAAAAATGTCCCTTTTCTGGTTGATCCATTTTAATAGAAATCGACCAAACACATTTTCCTTTTCCACGCTCACATACTAGCTTCAAAAATTATGAAATTTGAAACCTAGCAATAATTTAACATCCCGGATCCAACAAAAGTGGTTTCGTCGAATTCCGAGGTCGTTTGCAAAATGGCCATTTTCATGGGCTATATAAACTCCATAGCGACCCTTTTGAAAATTCATTTGGCCATAACTTTTGCTTCCCGCTATGAAACTTCGATTTTTCTGATTCTTTAGAAAGATACTCACTAACAGATTTAAATATTTTTGGTTTCACTCAAATCCGTTTTGTTTTGCACCCGGTACAGCCAGTCAAAGTTTGAATTCAAATTTTGAAACTACCGCGCCATTTCAGGCCTTGTTTATAATCAGAATTAATTATATTTATTTTCAAACATCGATTCAAACTCACTTTTCGTCGTTATTATTTAAAATATTTATTTTAAATATTTAAAATCCACTAAAATAGCTAATTTAAAATTTTTAAATTGGTTCAGATTTTCCGGGTCGTTACAATCTCCCCAACTTAAAACTTTTCATCCCCAAAAAGGAACAAAGTCGAAAGTGGTTTGATTAATCAACTCTATGTTCAATCTGGCTTTCATTCTCCAACTTTTCTGTTTCTGAGAATTTTCAAATTCTTCAAAAAATTTGGCTAACACCCGGGATTTTCGAAAATTTCGCCATAACCTCCTTTGTACGGGGAGGGGTTTGGAAATTTATTGGGTCGTATTAGGTACCCAATAAATCCTATAAAGCATACACATATTTATAGTGATATATTCTGGTGTTTACAGGGGAGCGTGTATAGATAATAACTCCAGAGAATAAATTCTCGTCACTCCTGTCAAAGCCTGAGGGAGTGTGAATTTTTAATTGCTCTAGAGAATAAATTCTCGTCACCTCGTCCCGTGTGGGAAATAAATAATCCATCTGCCATATCTAATAACTAGAGAGACATGATTATTGTCAACTCCAGACCCATGTGGGGTTTTTATTAATCTGGCAATTTATCGTTACAATTTTGTATGGTCCAGATCAGTCATCAGTTCAACCTGTAAAATATAGTCATCGCCATACAAGCCTCTCGCTCGTATGGTAAATCTTCAACCTCGTCACACAAGCTCCAAATGCTTATGTGGTATATGATGAAGTATGCCTATCTTCGAGAAGTATGCCATGTAGTGTAGTTCAAAATTTATTGTTACTATCCTATGGCGACGTTTATTATTACACACAGAATAACCAGCACTCTGCATCCAATGACATTCACAGGAGTTGATATAATAATATTTCGCATCCAACTCATTAAGGTTTACCTATTTGTCGAGCACGCAAATAAATTCTTTACTCAACAGCTAATCTTTTTACCTGTTGAAACATATATAATGCACATGTATATATTTCTATCTATTTAACTAATTTCAATGTGTGATTTAATCGAATAAATTCTACCATTCATTCTCTTATTGATTAAATTAACTATCATTTTAATAATTTAATTAATCAAATCTACTATCACACAACACTAACAACAATCAAATTGTTTTTAACTTTTCAAAATTATACTAATCAATTCCTATACTCTTCTAAAATCATTCAGACTATAGAGTTAAAAGTTTACATTCATGAAAGAAAATAACAACGAAGCAGAGAATATAATGGAAATTTCAAAATATGGTAAATGTACCTTGCACCGGAGTCAATCAGAGATATCCACTCAACACTTAGGATAGGCTTTCTGAATGTTCTCCTCAGTTTCCCAAGTACAATCTTGCGAATCTCCACTCCATTGCACTTTGACTAAGTGAGCCTTCTTGTTCCTCAGCTCTTTGGTTTCTTTGCCGATAATCTTTAGCGGCTCTATTCTCACAGCCAATTCTGGAGTAATTTCAATATCCTTTTGCGTTGCTTCTTCCACGATCAAGTCTGGATCATGAACGTGCTTTCGAAGTTGAGATATGTGAAATACATCATGCACTCCAGGCAACCAATCAAGTAATTGAATTCTATAATCGAGAGTTCCAATCCGTTCAAGTATAGGGAATGGACCAGTAAATCTGGGCGCCAACTTCCCAGTTTTGCCAAATCAAATCACTCCTCTCATCGGAGAAACCCTTAGATACACATAATCGCCAACAGAAAAAGCCAAATCTCTCCTTCTTTTATTTGCATAGCTTTTCTGTCCACTTTGGGCGGCTAGTAATCGTTTCTTAATGAAATCGACTTTGTCCGCAGCATCACGGATCATATTAGGTCCCAATACAAGCCTATTGCCAGGTTCGACCCAATAAGCAGGTGATCGGCACGGTCTACCATACAATGCTTCGAATGGTGACATTGTCAGGCTCGCTTGGTAGTTGTTGTTATATGAGAATTCAGCCAAATGTAGATGGTCTTCCCATGATCCACCGAAATCAAGAACACAAGCCTGTAATAAATCTTCTAAAATACGATTCACCCTCTCAGTCTGACCATCTGTTTGAGGATGATAGGCGGTGCTTAGATTCAACTTCGTTCCCAGTTGTACTTGAAATGCCTCCCAGAATTTGCTAGTAAATATTGGATCTCTATCACTAACTATACTGAGCGGCACTCCATGTATCCTAACAATTTCCTTGAAATAAATCTGCGCCAGACTCTGAGCAATTCTGTTCGATCTGACAGGTATGAAATGGGCGGTCTTCGTGAAGCGATCTACGATCACCCAAATACTGTCATTTCCTTTTCTGGTTCTAGGCAAACCATCTATAAAGTCCATGGAAATATGTTCCCACTTCCAACCTGAATGTCCAGCGGTTGCAACAACCCAGCCAGTTTCTGTTGGTCGCTCTTGACTAGCTGACAAGTATGGCACCTTCTAACATATATAAAGATGTCTCTTTTCAATGACTTCCACCATAATGTTCGCTTGATATCGTTATACATTTTACTCACACCCGGATGGATACTGAGCTTAGATTTATGGCATTCATCAAGCACATCTCTTCTGAGTTCAGGAATTTCTGGAACACAAATTCGTCCTTGTAACCTCAGAATACCTTCACTATCGAGCTGGAAATCTGAAGCATTGCCTTCACAAATCCGCTGGCTCATTCCTTTAATAAATTTTTCGTCTTTTTGGAGAGCAGATATCTTGTCAATCAAAGAAGTCGCAATAATAGAACTGGCGATCATTTCATTCTTTCGGCTTAACGCATCGGCCACGATATTGGCTTTCCCTGGAGTGTATAGAATCTCAAAATCGTATGCTACAAGGAACTCTAGCCAATATTGCTGCCTCAGATTCAAGTCTTTCTCGGTGAACAGATACTTTAACGACTGGTGATCCGTAAACAGTTCGAATTTCTCACCCAGAAGATAGTGTCTCTAGATTTTCAAATCAAATACTATAGCCAACAACTCAAGATCATAAGTGACGTAGTTCTTTTCATGTGGCTTCAGCTGGTGGCTAGCATAAGCAACAACTTGAACTCTTTGCATTAATACTGCACCAAGGCCTTCTCAAGAGGCATCCGTCCAGACTTTTAAATCACGATTGCCATCGATTATCGTTAACACTGGAGCAGTTGTTAATCTTAACTTTAGCTCCTCAAAATTCTCCTCACATTCTGGAGTCCACTTAAATTTAGAGTGCTTCTTTGTAAGCTTTGTTAAGTGACTAGATATCTTCGAAAAATATTTAACGAACTTCCGGTAATAACTAGCCAATCCGAGAAAACTGCGAACTTCTATAGGAGTTCTAGGCTGTTTCCAATCTTGAATAGCTATGATTTTACTTGGATCCACAACAATTCCTTCTTTTGATACGACGTGGCCAAGAAATTTCACTTCATCTTGCCAGAATATACATTTGGACAGTTTAGCTTTCAATACATTCTTTCTTGGAATTTCAAGAACTTGCTCCAAATGTTTTTAATGTTCGGTTTTTTGACTTAGAGAAGATTAGGATATCGTCAATAAAAACCAGAACAAACTTATTCAGGACTCCTCTGAACACTATATTCATCAAATTGACGAAGTATGCTGGAGCGTTACATAAGCCGAACGACATTACTAACCACTCATAGAATAAGTCTGGACCTCTGAATGCTGTCATGGGAACACACTCTTCGACAATACGAAGCTGATGGAAGCCTGTAGCTAGGTTAATCCTTGAAAATACTTGTGCTCCATTCAGACGATCCAATAAATCATCGATTCGCGGCAATGGGTATTTATTCTTTATTGTCTGCTTGTTCAAATCACGATAATCCACGCATAGTCGCAGAGTACCGTCAGATTTTGGGACAAACACCACTGCTGCTCCCCAATCAGAGAAACTAGGCCTGATCAGACCTTTCCATACAAGCTGTCTAGTTTGATTGTCTAATTCCTCCTTCTCTTTCAAGGTCATCCTTCGAATAGCGTGAACTACCGGCCTTGCGTTCGGGATTAAAGCAATTTTGAAATCAATTTCTCTCTGCAGAGGTAAGCTAACAACTTCTTCGAACACATCCGCATAATTCTTTACGACAGGAATATCTTTGATGAGGTCAGGAATATTCTCTGTGACTACTGGGATATCTTCTATTTGAGCAGGAGAAACATCCAACGCTGCCCAGAAGTCTTTTCTATTAGAATTCCGACCTTCACAGGGAATGGTTATATAATCACCTGATTCAATCTTCGCCTTAACTATTCTGTCGGCGCATTTGACCTCAGCTTCATATTTTGTCAACCAGTCTAATCCCAAGATAAGATCAAACTCTGTAAAATTCATGATGATAGAGATGGTCGGGAACTTATAATAGGAAAAAGAGACAGGCACTGCACAAATCCAGCTAAGATCGAGAGAACCCCCAACCGGATTATGGACAGTGATGGGTTCTTTAAGCTTCCTCAATTTCAAATCCAACTTCTTAATTGCATTCTTGGCAATAAAGCTTCGTGACGCGCCTGTATCAAACAGTACTTTAACTGGAATGTTCTTGACAGTAAGCGTGCCTTCTAAAACATCAGACCTCCACTGACTAGCTGAGGGTGCTGAAGTTTCTGCCACTTCATTCACTTGTACCATTCCAGACTTCTTTAAGAGCCAGCAATCCTATGCAAGATGACCAGTCTGATGGCATTTACTGCAATCTCTATTTTCTTGAAAATTCTTCTTGGATTTAGATCCACTCTTTATTCGTTTCTTTAAGGGTCCGCAATTTATCGACAAATGCCCTTTCTGATGGCAGTTATTGCATATGGCAGTTATTACTGGTTCTTTCCCAGATCTGGCCCTTTTCCGATTGACTTTGGGCTTCTTACTCACCTCAGAAATCGTACCGGCCTCAGGGCGATCAGTTTCAGACTCACCTTTATTACTAGAACTGACTTCCTCGTCGTAATGCAACATACCTTTCTTGTCGAGATCCTCATACTGGTAAGCCATGTATATCATTTCAAGAAAAGGAAGCTTCACATTTCTCATTACACTATTTTGATATTTTCTTTGCAGGCCATGAATAAACATCAGATTCTTTCTCTTTGGATCTTTAATCAGATGCGGGGAAAAATGAGAAAGTTCATTGAATCTCTTATGATATTCTGGAATGGTCATATCTCCTTGTATCAGATAAGAGAATTCATCACATAACCGCTCAGTTGCTTCAGGAGGAGTAAATCTTTCTAGGAAAATTACTTTAAATCTATCCCAGGTGATATCACCTTCTGGATTATCCTCAATAATCGAATCCCACCAGAATAAAGCTTCGTCTTTGAGTGCCCAGGATGCCAGTAATCTTTTTTGGTCATCCCTTAGCTTTAAAACGTCAAAGATCTTCTCAGCAGAACGAACCCAAGCTTGTGTTTTCATAATAGATTCTTCGCCCGAGAACGGTATTCCACCCATATTTCGATACTTAATCAATAGGGCCTCAATATCTGGTTCTGCATTCATTCTGATTCTGACACTCATTTTCTAGTACTTCTGCAAATAGCAGGTCAAGTGTCAGGTCACAGAAAAGATATTTTAAAACATAGAAACATATACTTCAATGTAAATGTGTCTACTGGGGTGTATTTCATTCTGCTTTACTCATACTAGGATATTACTGATCCTATCTGTAATGAGTTATTCGTCCTAGAACACTACTGGTTCTATTTCTGACGAGTTTGTGAATATGTTATATTCCAGAACTAAGCTTAACCAAAGCTCTAATACCACGCTATGACGACCCCAAACCCCATACTGTCGGCGGCAAGGGTAATCTTTGGAATATAACACATAAACAGATAATAGCAGAACAGAATTAAATAAATACACCAGATAATGTACAAATAATACACTGGATAAACGTAATCATCAGAGTTACACAGTATACAGGATCATACTTAGTACAAATATAGTTCAGCTATACATAAATGTCTACAGCGGAAAACAAACATAATATGTACAATAGGAGCTGAACAGCATAAAAAGAGGTAAATGACAGAATCCATCTTCAGCTCCAGCTATCCAGAAAGAGCCTGCTAAAACCTCAATACAAGGCTGCCCATGTAGAAAAAGGGGCACCCAAGTTTGCAAGTGAAACAAACTACGAGTCAGTCATGGGACTGGTATGAGAAATCTATTTAACACATTATACAATTGGCTAATCCCAGGACCACGCCACTTTCGTGGAAAGGGTTTTACTCCATTGGATTTCCAGTGCTTTAAAACAAATAATTCTTTTAAACATCGCAATTCTTTTTACAAAAATGAAGCCATTATAAGACTCAGTTCCCATCACACAATGCAATGCAAACCGGAGGATAGAGTATTTACCTTATAATGGTCAAAATATGCTTGATACGAATAAAACAAAAGCATTTGATATTACTACTAGTGTTTATATGTTTCAAAAGAAATTTCAAATCATAAGTATCAATCATAGACGACATGAGCGTCCCATGCCACTATGTCGCCAAATATAGGTTTACAATCAAAACTGCACGATGTCGTATTTGGAAATTGGATTTCCGTCATGAACCAAGGCAAAAGATAGTCCTCACCGAATTCAAGATGCTCTAGCCCGTGTCTCAGGATCAGAACGCATCAACCCTTTGGATCATCAGGGCCGGTCCACCGATGTTGATTATTATGCCTGAACACTACGTTTCCCCGCCCTTAGGGGCGTAAATGAGCCAACGAATGGCTCCACCGGTCCCGGATCGACCGATATATCTGAGGCGCCTCGCAATAGCAACAACCACATAGGTGAAAAATAGTATAAATATCAGCCAGTTCAAGCACCGACACCACCTCTAGGTAGAAGGAAACGCATGCCCTCTCTGATGTCCTCTCCCGTTTCTGGTTCATACCGGGGTGTGAGGCTCGCGAATTCATGTTATACACAAAGATACGCCACACAGGCGGTGCTTTGATCATCACCACAAGACTTTGCTTTTCAACAGAAGCCTTGATCACTGCATCTTAGCATGCCACACAGGTAATTCACACCATGCAACTGATGGATATCAATCACACAGAATGAATTCCAATGTCAGACACACAGTCCATTTACAAGTCCGTTCTGGGTCTGAACGAAACCGGGGGCACTATATACCTCGCATACCCATCGATCTCCACGTACGTCTGGACGATCACCACTCATTATCCATATTTCGGGATGCCTCCCAATCAGGACATCAGTTACCATCCAAACGAGGAGAAGATCTCCGGTCTTCAGCCATCGTCCTCATCTTCGACTTCTTATCGTCGATTTAGTTGTTCAGAATGGGATAAACCCGGTCTTTCTGGGCAACTCACGTATATAATAAAAAGTGCTACACAAACACATCATATGTCTCATTTCAATTCATCAGTCACTAACCGTAGATCAGTAAGAGAACGATTTCCCAAATATTAACTCCGAAGGCCGAAACCAACATCAGATCAAAACCCAGGAAACCATTCGACTCAGCTAACCTTCAGTTAATTTCTAAATTTCACATTCCATATCGTTCATAATATTTTATAATGATTTATCGCTATTTTTATTTAGTTATTTATAGCCAGTTCATTCAAACGACGTTTTGGGCCATAACGCGGCTGTGGCGCTGTTTTTCTTTAGATTTGATTTACACATATCTGAAAATCTACCGTTGGATCTTCACAAATTTTACATCATTAGAAAGATCTTTTCAAAACGAATCCAGCGGTTCTAGTTTTGAAAATATCCGACGGTCGGATCTCTCGATACACTCGTTTGAAATTTCGATTTCAAAATACGAACTGCAGCGTCATTGTTCGATTTAATTTAATTATATATATAAATATAATCGATTCTGGCGCTATTTTTCTTCAGATTTGAATTAAACATTCCAGACAATCCAACCATTGGATCTTGTCGTTGGAAAGATATTCCCAAAGCGAACCCAACCGTTTCGGTTTCGGGAAAATCCGATGGTCAGATCTCCCGCACTAATCGTTTGAAATCACGGTTTCGAAACACGAACTGCATCTTCGTTATTCGATATATTTTAATTATATTTATATATATGAATATAAATATAATTGATTCTTCGATTTCAAAACTATTTTCTTTTCATACATTTGATAAAAATGATATTTTTATCCAACCGACATTCACTTCGACACTTCACTATTTTTAACAATTCATGTTTAAAGTAAAAATGTGATTTTTATTGTAAAACGATTTATTTCAAAACACGACTATTTTATATAGTTCATATAGATGATAAAAATATGATTTTTATTATAAAACAATTTATTTCAAAACACGAATACCATTCAACACATGAATTTCTATTCAACGAATGAATTTCTATTCAACACATGAAGGTTTTCTATAGTTTGTATATATATAGTCAAAACGTGATTTTTATTGTAAACTGATTTATTTCAAAACACGACTATTTTATATAGTTCATATAGATGATAAAAATATGATTTTTATTATAAAACAATTTATTTCAAAACACGAATACCATTCAACACATGAATTTCTATTCAACGAATGAATTTCTATTCAACACATGAAGGTTTTCTATAGTTTGTATATATATAGTAAAAACGTGATTTTTATTATAAAACAATTTATTTTAAAACACGAATACCATTCAACACATGAATCTCTATTCAACGAATGAATTTCTATTCAACACATGAAGGTTTGCTATTCAACACACGAATATAGTTTCAACACATGAAAATAATTCTAACACATGAATATTATTCAAAATTTCAGCAGCATAACGGCAGGGTAGTTAAAACCGGGGTCGTCCCTTGTACGGCTTCTCGCTCTATCTTAAAGCCTCGTAGCTTTTGACAATGGGGATTTCATGCATCTAGTTCGCATGCAGGCGGCATGTATATTTTTATTTCTTTTCCACAAACTAATCCTATGTGGTTTCAACCAAATAATTCTCAACCACAAACGGGTATTTTTCAACCACAATCAATCAATTTCAACCACAAACAATTCTTATCAACCATTCGCTATCAATCAATTTTCACACCAATCACAACCAATGAATATCGTCCATGGTTTTTGGACGAGGGGCATATATATATATATATATATATATTAGTATATTTCACTTCAATTCAACACATATATAATTTTTACAACGCATATATAACTTATAAATCGAACGTACAACTTATACAACGCTTATACATGAGGTGTACAACGCTTATATAACTCATACATCGACTATATAATTTATACATCGTCGTTTTCTGTAATGACCCGGAAATCCTGTATGAATTTCAAATGTGTAAAAATTTAAATTCTTCAAAACGTCGATAACTAAAAGTATCGATACATAGATTTGTTAACAAATGAACAAAATGATTTCCGACAAAACTAATACTTGCACTAAGCTAGCAAGGCTTAGTTGAGGGCTTACACTCAAACCATTCATATGTGAGAACAAATGAATGTGTAAGAACTTATGGACCTTAAATTATCATGCACACATAGCTACACTAGCTTAATTAAACTTTAGTGTATTTACCCTTTTCAACACTCGAACTCAACAACATTTCTTGCGCAAGAACAAGAGGTTTTTCAATGCAACCAAAACCCAAATGAATTAAGAAATTAAATGAGTAATTACTTGATCATTTGAATGCATGAACACAACAAGTTTTCTTATACAAGAACAAGGCATAAGACACTAAGTGAAATAAGTGATTCATTTGATAATCACTTAACCTTTGTCAAACATAATCTCACCTACAACAAACTAACAAGATTTATGTGTAAAAAAATAAACCCACATAACACTTGTTCTCTAGCTAAACCATTAGTTAAGTACTTTAACTTTTGAGGCCAAAAAGAACAGCACCTGCGCAAGAAATGAAAGCCCATTAGTTTGTAAATTACTTCACAGGAAAGCATTGGAGTACACAGTGAAGAGACTAATGGATTAGAAGGAAGGAACACTTGAGTATGTAGGATGTAATCTCGGCCATGACGCATAAGAATACACAGCAACATTTAATGGCAATTGTACTTGAACTAAGTTCTTTTTATTTAGTTTTCAAACATTGTTATTGTGTGTAATTCTATTTGCCAAGAACAACCCGATATTTGTTTTTCTCTTACGTATGTAAAAAAGGGTTTATAAGGAATTTGGGTGCCAAAAGGACCAAAGCATTTAAAGCTTTTGTCCTCATATCAAACCACTTGCATGGATAAACTGGTTCCAACAAATCCTTGCACAGACAATTGAGTGCATAACTAAGAACAAAGGAACATTCCTCTGTTATGAAAGCCTGCGCAAGTTTCCAACCAGAGAAATAGGATATTTTTCCTATTTTTATGAATTAAAGAAATACTTTGTTTAGAAATTCTTTTGCCTATAAATAGGCTGAAAACTTGCTCTTTTAATGCCACTCTAATTCGAGCTTTTAAGAAGGAATACAGGAGCTTTTAAAAAAACACTTTCAATACAAGAGCATTTTAAAGTGAGTAAACACTTACCTTTAAACCCCTTTTTGATCATAATGAAAGTTGCTTTAAAATACTTGAAGTGCATGATGTTGCTGCTAGTTTAAACTCGTGAAAATGTTGTGGTTCTTCAATGTTTTGCTGCTGTAAACTAATGTATGAATGCGTGAAAAAAAAAACCAGAGAGTAATCACCTCACAAATGCACCTGCTAGTTCATGCTTTGTATTTACTGTTTTAATGCCAGTATTGTTCATATATGTGCTGTTGTGTTTCCGCAAGTTTTGCTTGACTGTGTGTATCAAAACTGCTGTGATCATCTCGTGCGAATGCCTGTATATGTTAGAGAATAGTGCATGCTCACATACTAGTTCATATCAGTACATACAAGGGGTTATAGGTCATTGTTTTAACTATGTTGATGTATTGCTTGAAAACACACACAAACCGCAAGCTGCTGTCAAAAATGTACAACCAAAACGTGAACCAAACTCTCATGCAAACAATATTCAGGGTATGGGAGGGTTGCGCATTGATATTGTATGAATTCACAAGCAAACAGTAGGGTTGTGTGTTAAGTAGATCAAGAGGAAGTAATGTTTTTTGTCGAACATAGTCATTGATTAAACACAAAGTATACACACTGTAGGGAATGAAATGGAGCTGCGTATATTCGCGCAACAATGTGTAAAACACTATTTAAAACACTGAAACGACTTCATAGCGTGTAGTTTAAGGGTTGAACATGTTTGGGATGCTTTGTATACGTGCGGGCTGTCACAGTTTCGAAGGTGAGCTGCACCACGGTGGAGACATGGGGGACCACCACCACAGCATCAACGCAAGGGGTTGATCGCTGGCAAGGCACGGGTAGGATGGTCGGGACTCTAGTGGTCTATGGCATGTGTGGTGATGGCATTCTCGAATGAAAATGACGTCAGAGTAGTGATCTGCCTTGGCATGTCACACCAGATCTGGCGCAACGCCAGATCATTGGAAATAAGTGATATGCCTATGCAGATCACTAGTTTTCAAGTTATCGGCATTGACCGATCAACTAGGACCTGGCATGAGCCAGATCACACTAGATCAGGTGATCCGCTTACGCAAATCACGTGATCTTGAGTGATCTGTATCAGCCAGATCTCTGAGATCAGGTTAAGTGCCAGACCACGCGAAAAACGACTGATCTGACCAGACAGATCACGTATTTTCAAACTGATCAGGTTGTCGGACTTTCCGATCGAGATAAAAGTTAGGAATTGGTTAATAATTTATTTAATTAGTTATTCGATACTTATATAAATAAATTAAATAAATAAGATTGTAATAAATTATATAATTAAGGGATCAACTATATAATTAGATATCATTGAAAATAGAAATCATGAGTAAATTAGAAATTGATATTTTGGATCGACTATTTTATTCCACAATTTAATAATAACAGTAGATCAAGAGAAACATTTGTGTAGTTAATAAATATTCTAACAACTTGATTTGACTTAAAGTACAATTCTGTCAAACAAAGGCAGAATCGATTCAAATGGTTTAACAACACTAATCAGTAGTAGTTCAATGAGAATTAATTAGATAATTAATCCTGATCCATTTAAGTATCACTTGACCTTAAAATTAATTAACGTCAATCACTTCGAAGAGACCGGAACTATGTTCCACTTCAATTTTGATTCAACGTCGTTAGTCAACAATTATCAAAGGTAAATAGAAGGCGATGAAATGAAAGGATTATTCTATGACTCCTAGGAAGAAATTGCCTAAGATGGAATTATAGAATAACACCTTCGGTTTGTCCAATCCCAGGATGACTTGTATAGACGAGTATCTGACAAAGTAATTCAAACGGATCTCGTACGTTGATCTTTCCAAACGTATGTGCGTAGTGGCAGACGAACTCGTTCCTCTTGCTTTATACTCGTATTATATTTTTTTGGGAAAGTCAACTAGAGATTGGCGAGTTTTGACAATGTGATATTCAAAGGAAATTACCGTGTTGGAAGTGGTAAGTTAGCCTCAAGCCTCACAACCGGAAATGACAGAAATCGGGCAGGCAGCATGGCTATGTGGTTAGCTCCCATTAGGATGTATCGTCACCTATCTAGAGATATTTTCCTTGTTCTTATTCTATCGATTCTGTCCCGACTCGGGAAATGGTTGCCGTACACAACCATTGGTGATATACATTCGATACACTCAAGAGAAATGAGTGGTCGGTCATGTGTGGCCGGGTTACAAGATGTTCTTGTTGAACCCGTGTATTTGTATCTAGAGATACACCTCCGGAAGGTGATTCCATACCTTGTCATAGTTGGAAATCCAATATCCATAAGCACTTAACGGTTTTGTTTGTATACTATAAATAGAATGTGAGATGAAAGCATTCTACTATATTATGAATTATTTGTGGACACCCTAGACATTATCATCTGTTTTAAATATGCAAATTGTGATTTATTAAACTTGTTTAAAAATCGTTTACTCATACCAGTCCATGACTGACCCGGAGTTTATTTTTCTGTGTTTTCCCTTAAACTCTTGGGTATTCATAACACTTGTTATGAATAGACAAGTAATCCAGGTCTTAACAAAACTTGGAGTAGCAGGATGGCAAACCCTGGGATGTTGGCTTACTTATCTTATGTTATGTACTATTATCCAGATGGTAGTTCAGTTATGATGTTATGTACTATTATTCAGCAGATTTGTATCACTAGTGATCATTATGTAATCACAATGACCTATATCCCTATGTATGAAGTACGTTATGTACTTGACTCAAATATGTATCCTGATGTATGAAGTACGTTATGTACTTGGCTTGAAATGTGTAATATTTGGACTATTAATATATTGTCCTAAGTTCCGTTGTGAGATTCTGATGTTTTTTTTTCTTAGTTCTATTCTTCTATCTACTTCTTTTCTTATAAAATGATACAACTTCCGAGGCACTGGAAAGTTGGGTCATTACATTTTCCATATTGTTTATAATTTAGAAATCTTACATTGGGTTCCACTCCACCAAAAGTAGCAGAAGGCTCAAAAAAATATGCGGTCTCTTCTAGAATGTAGAAGACGTCCACAAGAGTCCACTTTCTCTTGTTTCACTGAATTTCGTCAACAAACGAAAAAGATATGATTTTTACAGTGAAATCAAAAACCGTAGCGCTTTAAACTGCTATAATATAGTTTAATATAAATTAGCCGTTTACCTTTCTGAAATGTTCAAAACTAGGTTTTGATTTTTCTTTGAATCCGCGCAACGATACGTCGATCGGGTTGCGCGAGGTCGAAGGGGGAGGTGAGGCGCCTGTTCGTCGGAAGTAGCTCTACAAAATCTTCAACTGGAGGATGGGTTTTTATTGAGTGTGGAAGGAGAAATCGGAGGGGGAAGGTTTTGAATGACTTCCGCTGTGCGTCGATTCTTATCGGGGGAAGAGAGAGTGTATTGACCAATGATATTTTTTTATTTATTTATATATTTTAAAAATCCGAAAATGCCCTCTTATCTCTTATAAACACCAATTCAAACCCTACGACAGTCGTCCGCAGCATTTTACCCTCATTCCGAACACAATGGGATATGTTTCGTAGGCCCATTTGACTGTTTCAGTCAGTTTTCATTCAAATTAAAATATAAAACATTCAATATATGATTTGAACGTACATTTCAATTTGCCGGGGCCAGATACTGATTCGAAAAATTCCAAAAAAAATAAATCTAGCTATGTTTTGACGATACGGTCCCAACAAAACCAGTTTCGTCGAATTCTGTGACCATTTGAAAAATGGCCCTTTTCTGGTCGATCCATTTTAATAGAAATCGACCAAACACATTTTCCTTTGCCACGCTCACATACTAGCTTCAAAAATTATGAAATTTGAAACCTAGCAATAATTTAACATCCTGGATCTAACAAAAGTGGTTTCGTTGAATTCTAAGACCGTTTGAAAAATGGCCCTTTTCTGGTCGATCTATTTTAATAGAAATCGACCAAACACATTTTTCTTTGCCACGCTCACATACTAGCTTCAAAAATTATGAAATTTGAAACCTAGCAAAAATTTAACATCCCGGATCCAACAAAAGTGGTTTCGTCGAATTCTAAGGTCGTTTGCAAAATGGCCATTTTGACGGGCTATATAAACTCCATAGCGATCCTTCTGAAAATTCATTTGGCCATAACTTTTATTCCCTGCTATGAAACTTCGATTTTTCAGATTCGTTAGAAAGATATTCACTAACAGATTTAAATATTTTTGGTTTCACTCAAATCCGTTTTGTTTGGCACCCGGTACAGTCAGTCAAATTTTGAAACTACCGCGCCATTTCAGGCCTTGTTTATAATTAGAATTAATTATATTTATTTTCAAACGTCGATTCAAACTCACTTTTCGTCGTTATTATTTAAAATATTTATTTTAAATATTTAAAATCCACTAAAATAGCCAATTTAAAAATTTTAAATTGGTTCAGATTTTCCGAGTCGTTACAGAAATTTATTGAAATTTTTATTTTGGAAAATAAGCATATATTTTTCTAGCGTATTTTGGGGTAACTGGGGTCCCTTTTGACATTCTACAAAACTAATTAATCGGTCTATTTTATTACAGTTTTGGGGTCATGGCACATTTATGTACACGATTATATTGTTAGTTTGGTGTTGATGGTTATCGATAATTAAAAGTAAAATAAATCGAAAAATTTGTGGTGTACAAATTTTAATAAAAGAACTAGTTAGTGGCCCGTGCTACGCACACGGGAAGGATAAAGTAGAAAGTATAGTAATCGTAATGTTTGTTGATTTAGTTAATCTATCATATATCTGTCGAGTATGGTTTTGATTTATGATACATAATTGTCGAGTACCCTGTATAAGATATACTGACATAAGAATAGTTGGACTTTATATACCTTGAGTAGCATATGTGGAGTTCCAGCATCATTCTAAGATTTAAGAATTTCAAGCCGGAGAATCTAGGCTTGAACAATCGTTTTGTCCTTCCCGCCGAAATCCTAAACAGTTTACTCTCAAGTAATAGCAAAGTGTGTAGTCGTATAACAACATGAAAATTATAACATGAAACATATTTGAAGATAGATACTTTTAGTTGTCTTAAAAAAGTACAATGTTTAAATGTTCAATATTGTGTTTTATCTTTATCCGTTGCAATGGTGCAGGTAGAGATGCTTACCACTTATTGACACCCTAAGATGAACACATGAAAATTCTGGTGGAAACTTGAGTTATGTAGAAAACTTGAATGCAAATAGAAGGTAGGCATTTTTTTACTGTTATGCATCTAAGTTGCCAAGACACAGAAGTTTGTGCAAGTTGTAATGTAGTTGTTTGCAACTATATGTTCCTCCTTTTTAACTTCCAATCATACCGTGGGACAACCATGTTCATACACGGAATTTTCATGTCCTTGCATGTCAGTGCTGTGTTATAAGGTGATATATGTTGAAAAGTAAACTTGGTTTTAAATGGAAACAAATAAATTTGGTTTTATAAGTAAATGCCAATTATGTAATAAATTCTATCCTTGTTTTAGGAAAGGCCAAAATCAAATAAATGATAATAAATTTTGGTCTATCAAAATATGCAATAGAATTATCTAGAGAGAGAAGAGTGTAGAACACTGTCATGTTATATATAAATACTCTCTCATATGTTGTACCAATCAATAATCAAGCAAGAAAAAAGAATCAAGCAATAAAAGTTTTTTTTCCTCCCTTAAAAAATATTCTACTTTCTTCTAATTTGTTTCTCTTCCTCCACATAAATTTTTAACAAAGTGGTATCAGAGCTACACAAATTTTCCAACAAAGTGGTATCAGAGCCTGGTTGAAATTATGGCATTTTTATTTCTTTCGACGTTTGTTCTCACAAAAGAGAATTTTGAGGAATGGAGCAGTAGGAAAAAAGAGGAGCTAATCTCCAAAGGTCTATGGGAAATTGTTGAAAATGGCTATGAATGGCGTAAAGATATTGAAAGCATGTCGCAAATGGACAAGAAAGCCTTTGCGAAATTAAAACGAAATGATTACCGCGCTCTTTCTGTGATTGCTGAGAACGTCGATGAAAAAGTTTCAGATCTCATTTTTAGAGGAAGGTGTACAAAAGATTCATGGAATCTCTTGAAAAAAGTGTATGGAAAAGATGATGCAAAGATAATGAATGAAGACAAGTTGATTGATGAGAAAGATGAAAAGAAGCATAGCGAGAGTGTGAACGAGAAGGAACAAGAGAAGAAGAAAGAAGAGACTGTGCCAGAGCCTATGAATGAAGAGATGATGGATGAGACAGAGACAGACGGAGAGAAGTTGGATGAAGACAAGCATTTAGAGAATAAAGAAGAAGATGCAATTGCTGAAGAAAAGCAAGAAGCTGTAGTGGGGAATACCGCTAACCATATTGATGTGGCACTAGCAGAGAACAAAAGAGAAGAAAAGGCAAAGACTATCAATAGGGAAGAAAACCACGAAGAAGACTTCAAAGATGGACAAGAGAGAGCTGAAATCGTGATTAAAGAAATTAAAAGTAAGAAGTCACTAGTAATCGAAGAAGAAATCAAAGAGAAAGTCAAAGATGAACAAGTTGAAGAGCATACCAAAACAAATGAAGTGAAGAAAGAGAGCGCCAAAGAATTAAATATGAAAGGAAATAAAGTATATGAAGATGACGCCAATGACAAAAAGTATGAATGGAAATGTGCCGAAAATGAAGAACAGATGAAACAAGGAGAAATTGAAGAGCTTGGTGAAAATTTGAAGCACAAGCAAAATTTAATTTTGAAGAAATTTGGAAAACAAATAAAGAAATCGAATTGGTCAAAGATTGTAGAAGTGATTTTTTGAAAGAATTCAAAGACACCATATATGACTCATTCAAAGTTTATGACACCGGAATAAAATGGAAGTTAGAGCATATAATTTTCGGAATATTACATAACAATGAAAGAAAGCAAGATGAATGGAGCACTGCAATAAAGATTTGTGAAGTCACATCAGAGACCGTGATAATGACGAAGAAGAAGAAAAGAAAAAGGAAAAGAAAAGTTTTGACAATTTCTTTGTTCCATCCAAAACACTTGAGATACAAAGAAATCCGCTAGGAGTAATAAAATCAAGTTTAAGGGGGGATGTTGAAAAATAAACTTGGTTTTAAATGGAAACAAATAAATTTGATTTTATAAGTAAATGCCAATTATGTTATAAATTCTATCCTTGTTTTAGGAAAGGCCAAAATCAAATAAATGATAATAAATTTTGGTCTATCAAAATATGCAATAGAATTATTTAGAGAGAGAAGAGTGTAGAACACTGTCATGTTATATATAGATACTCTCTCATATGTTGTACCAATCAATAATCAAGCAAGAAAAAAGAATCAAGCAATAAAAGTTTTTTTTTCCTTCCTTAAAAAATATTCTACTTTCTTCTAATTTGTTTCTCTTCCTGAGCTACACAAATTTTCCAACATATAGATGATTAATATAAACTGATAATGTCTGAATCCAAAAGAGAATGCTACATTGCTCATATTTTCCGCTCCAAAACTGCATTAGTAAGCAGTACTATGTTCAGGGCTAACACAGGAAAGCCCACAAGCGTTGATATAATAAGTTCAGTCAGTTTAAACTAACACTTCAAATTAATAACAAACAACCTATTACTGAACTCCTAATTATGATCTGAATGACTAATTAAAAATTATGTTGTGTAAAAAAATATGTTAATTTAGAATTAGGTTGTTCTGGGTCGAGTATCAAATGCCAATGCATCTATGACCACTAATAGCTTAACTATTTTAGTTTACCATTGTCTAGGTAAAGTTGTTTTATAATAAACGTGCATACGCTTAATTTATTCAAGCATCCTATCTATGTGCCGTTGAATTTTTCACTAAAATTGTCAGCTGGTGCTCTACAAATATTAAATAGGAGCACAGATGTATGATGTATCCATCCACTATTGAGAATGTTGCAGAACATAAAAGCGAATGTGAACAGGGTTTGGGTACAATCCATTTGCTGAAAGCATGGATAACAATAGTAGTTGAAAAACTAACTCCATTTCCATTATAACAAAGAAAATAAAGGAATAGGATACCTGAAACATAAGAACTCTAAGATGCAATTTTACTTCCTTAATATTAGTATTTTTTGCTTCCGGAAGTAGTCATATTACAGGTTGTGTTTCCGTGGTTGAAGTGGGCAGTTTAAAGTAATAGCCTCCTTGACAGACTGTGTAGCCTTATGAACCCCCGAGATCAGGTTGCCCTGTAAATATAAAACAATTAGCAAAACTGAAGAAAATACTACAGTTCATTATCATCAATGCAAATGTCTCTAATTTCAGAATGGTAGAACAAAAAATCATACTCAAACTTAGAGCGAAGCTCTATGGTTAAAACATTCAAACAATCGTAAAAGCATTTAAACATGGTAGGTACATTAGTTTTCACACAAGTAACCAAAAGGGTATAATATATGGGCAGTGCGTATAAGTCTGTAGATGCATCAAACACAGAACAACAAAGAAATTTAATGACCGATTATGTAAAATGAAGTAGCAGTCGATTGGGTAAGCGACGCATGAGAAGAAGAGATACAATGCAATAATGCATGGAAGAATAATTCATAAACAGATAAAAATAGGTGTTAGATAAGGATTTTTCAACTTAACCATAAACATTGAATGAAGTCCACGTTAGCAGCATGACATAAATCACTTTTATCTTATATATCTATCTCATGCTTGTTCATCATATTATACGGATTTTTTGAACCATCTGTTATCACTTTTCGATCCATCTCATCAAGCCTCTTTCCCTAACTTTGTTAGCCAATTGTTCTGATTTATCTACCCTTCAAATTAACCATGTCTAATTCAGCAAATAAGAGGACTTAACAAAAGAAAGAAAAATAATTACTTTCAAACGCTGTGCATAATCATGAATCTAGTTCGGGAATAAATGAATTTAAAGGAATAATATCTGGACTGTCCGTATAACTTCAATGAATTTGTAATTTGTAGCTTATATTTTTAGTTAAATCCATGATAGCAAGACAATAAGTTAAAATTAATAATTATTTTGTCACCATTTGTAATACAGAAGTCATTGGCAGAAGCAGCAAAATTATAGCTGCATGCAGTCATAAGCGTAATTGTAGACTGAATAGTATAAAAATTGGTATATTTAATATTATTTTTTAAATTTTTACTTGAGGCGAATGCATTAATGCATAGACCAAGCATGGCAGATGTAGGTACATAACATCTATTCTTAGGTTAACAGATAACAGCAAGCACAGTTTCATGCAACAATAACAAAATGACACATAGGGAATAAATACAATACAATACCTGAGAGAAAAAAGAAACAAAATAAAGAGGAACAGTCCACTAAGCTTAGTTTCTCTGTCACCGCTCTCAAATCTTAGTTGTAGTCCAGGTCTGGTTTAGTATGGTTTCATCTGTACCCTATAATGATAAGTAAATTTTAGGTTAGTAAACACAGCTTATTAGGAGTTAATATATGAAAAAAACCAATAAAGCGGCAACACAACAAAGCAATCACAGTGAATTAATGTTGACCTATTTTACTAAACAGTGGTTTCATATATAAAAGATTATAAGTCTATGAGACTGGAAATAATGTCGAGGTCTAAGAAGTGAGTCAAACCATCAAAACACAAAAACGTTAATAAGGATTCGAAACTTGAGTGAAAAATTACCCATCTACAATTTCAATAGTACAGGGTAGTAAGAGTTATTCAGTATAGAGTAGACGCTAGAAAGCACAGACAGTACTCTTTAGCTTATGTTATAAATAAGATAAATGAAAAAAAAACATAAACATATATATATATATGCGTGCTTCTTTATTCAGCCATCCGACAAATTAGAAAAACACAACAAAGTATTAACTTTAATTTAATATTGTTAATAAAAAAGAAAAAAGTGTTTTGATATCAATATAATGTCTAATTTGCATGCAATAAATTGACATCCATTTTCCGACATCGATACATGTAAATAAATAGTGTGATAAAATACGAACTATACATACAAAAGTAAAAAATAAATAAAAATCCACAAACATGAGAATGTAGGACATTGGGTATAGGGCAAGTTTGCGTACATGGTTCGAGGGAATTGAGTGTTTGTAGTTTGACAGTGCACTTTAGTGACGTAGGTCAATCAAAATTTCTGCTTCAGTTATGCTCATTTGATGTTAAGAAAGCAAAAACCATATGAGTTGGTAAAAATTATACTAATATTGAGTAAATGATAGCCATACATGAGTAGGAATAGAGATTGGTAGAGTATGAACTCATTGGAGCTATAGCTTGACAATATAATTGAAATTAGTGAAGATATGCAATGCGTATCAATTCATTTATATTCTCTCAATAATGCACACTGTCCTAATTTTTAATTTTTTTTTAAAATTAAATCGTCTCATATAGTTTACAATGCCATGAAGAAAAAAAAAACCAATGCATTATAACATGAATAACCCTACTAATTTAGTTGCGTTTAAAGTAACATGATTAATAAATAAATCTAGCCTATGACGTGTAAATTACAAAGGGAAGCAAACACATTATCAGCAACAGCTGGGGAAATTCTACAATTTTCAAGTAGCACCTTTGCAACGATATAATAAGAACACCATAAATATATTTTTTAAACAAAATTTGAAAGCACAAGCTATACTGACTTGAGGATGAATGAAAAAACAAATAATTCTAGCTGTTCCAAATACATAATATGATAAAATATCAATATTATATCAAAATGTTGGAAACAAATATAGCGATGTCAGATTGTGCTAGTTTCTCAAGTTCAATCCAGTTCCGTAATAACTCATAGAGACATATTTGTTTTAAAAAAAAATACGATCATTTCCCTCCATAACCAACACTTTGTTATATCGCTAAAAACTGAACTCAACATAGCTTGCATATTGTTTACATGGTAGAAGGCAAAAGACATGAAGTAAAATATTGACTTACAGGGATTTGTATATAAATAGTGAGGTGCATATGTTTGGCAAAACGATGTGATGTCAGCATAAAACCTTGTCATGAGTTTGCACCAACATGAACTGAAAATCAACCCAAGATTAAAAGTCATTTACTTTTTCTTGTAATTGAAACAATTCCTGTATAATGTAGAATATTAAGTTAAACTATGATGTAAATAGACTATATCCATGGCACTAAACACCAGAATCATTTGACTTATATTCACTCTTTTTGAAACAACGAACATGCCATTTAAAATCATTGATGTTAAACAATAAAATTATTTAAAAGAAAGAAAATATCAACGAAATAGAAAATAGTATTACAGGAAACAGTCTAACATGTGCCATATACATTTTTCGATGGATTAAGGAAAGAGATCGGAAAGCTAAATATGACTCATATGGATAAGATATAGTATCTAAACAAAATTTAGTTTGAAAAAAAATTAGCACAAAAAATATGGGTGAATAGTACTACAAGAATATGAGATAATTAGCTCAAAATTATTGAATATTTCTGCATGGTCAACTAGGATATATGCGCGAAAACAAATATAAGTTATCCATTAACTAAAGATAAAACTATGGGATATATATATTAACGGATCTTTTATACTGCATTGAACTTGAATTTGTTCCTTGTAAATATTCAACCAACTCTTCCACAAATTAGTACATGTACTTGTTGTATTGTGTGTGACAAAGCTGCTAGTTGTATTTTGAAATTTAAACACAAATCGTCTCATTTCCCATTCATGATCCATCTCTTTCAAATATTATTCCTCTATAATTCGAAATAGTGATAGCAAATCGAGTAGTTCGATTGTAATAGATTTGAGTAATAAATTTGTAATTATTTTTAGATATTAACCCTTCACAAAAATAATGTTCATACACATTAGGTGGTAATATCTCACATGTTGCATCTTCATTGTCAGATGCAAATCATATTAGCTTCCCTTGTCTTTTTTTCATGGAATTGACCGATCTGGAAGAGTAACAAAATGGGTGCGGAAGATTCACTTCACGGTCATCACTGACCATTCTGCAAATACCAAAATCTTTTGTTTGAAAGGCTTGATATTTACATATAGATTCATAATATCAGCCAGCGTAATTGTAAATAAGAATACAACTATATTTATTATAGGCGTTCAAACCACATATTTATTTGGTATACATATATATGAAGGATGTAACTGTGAAACAACTAATCAACATGCAAGTTACATTGTGTATTATAGTATTGTATAAAGCAAATATGGAAATTTTGTGAAATTAGTAGCAAATCAACATGAGTAGCGAGAAAGTTGTGAGTAACACATATTAGGAAAATGTAAACAGAATTTTCGTGCTCTAATACAAATTATTGTACATAAATTTTCAAATTTTAGTTTAGAAATATGATTTAACAGAGAAAGAAAGTGAATGTAATTGTTCTGCTATTAACTTGGAAATACAAACAATCTAACGAAAAATTACGTATAGTTGAAAAATTATAGCATGTGCCGACAACAAAATAAGAAAACACAGTTACAAATGGGAGTGGAAGTAAATGTCAAATAATGAAAACTTGGTTGTTAAGGAAGAGTTAAATCTTGTGCCTTCCTAGTTCCTCCAAACGCATCTTATATACAGTTAAACAAACATGCAAGAGGTACTTGTAATTCAAATCCATTCCACAACAGGTATAAGATTAAAAAAAAAAAATTGATGAGAGATATAGATTTGTATGTTTCTAAAACTGGAGAATTAGGATGCAGAAAATGGAGGCCTAGACATTTCAACACTGCAAGGAGTAAACTAAAACTCATGGTAAATATACATTAAAAAAAAGAAAAAAGAAAGAAAAAGAAGTGGAGGTGACAGCAAAGTAGAGGTGTCAACTTAAGGTTCAACCTAGTATAAAACATGTAAATCATACCAGAAATATATGAAGAATAGAAAGCATGGTTTGAGAGGAATAAAAACAAACAGAAAGCAGGTATGCAAACATTGTTAACAATCGGCCAACATAAGACAAACTGGATTTTAATGTTCACTGGTTGTAAAGGTCCAATTTCCGTAACCGTTACAGTTCAAACATCGCAACTATAAAGTGCTTTAATCGAGAAGTGCATAGCCATGTTTTGAAAAACAATCAGTTTAAAGCAGGAAGTTACCTGAAAAGCAGTCGACTGCAGAGGATTAAGTTGTGGAAGGGGGATAAAGAACGGAAGCACAGTACAATTTGACGCAAGGCAGATAATAATCAGCGAAGTAGCTAAAACGATCAATCTGTAGAGTAGCAAAGATGTCGGTGGACTAACCGTGATGCAGCGTACCACATCATACAGGTCAGACAAAAAAGAGAAAAAATTGATAGGAAAGAGGGAAAATTGACGGCAACCATGTCGATTTCGATGGAGAGAACGTGATGCAGAATATAGAAGGGAAAATTGATGGGGAGAGGGAGGCGGTGCGGTTACTTGCTTTCTCATTTTCATTAGGCGAACATGTGTTTGTTTTTGTTTTCAGTTATGATGGAGTTAGAAAAAAGAAATAGAGAGTACAGAAGGTTGTTCGATTTTGAAATAAAGAAAGGGCGAGTTGTACACGTCAGCTGAGACATTTTCCTTGTTTACAATTTAAGTTATAGATATATATCACCTCCCAAACTCCATCCGCTCTCTCTCCATTTCTTAGTCTCTTCTTCATTTAAATTTTTATTGCTTCTGCGAAAATTTGTTTTCGTATAAAAAAAAGAAAAAAGAAAAACACAATGACAGACCATATGAAGTAGCACAGCCACCATCCCATTTTTCCCTCCTTTATTGCTTGTGCAATCTCCCCATCCGTCCTTGCTTCACAGCCCAACATCCTCTCTTGTAGTGTAGATAATTTGGAACTAAATTTTAGCAATGATTCGTTCATATTGCATCATCCTTGGCCTCGCTCGAACCGAAGTACCTTATCCGACCTTAAGCGTTTCATTCTGTTCGACCCATTTTGGCTCGAACGTGCTTGACCTCATTCGGGGTCGATTATGCTTGATCCAATGTGTTCGTTCATGTTTGAACCAGTTAAGGATCGAACATGATCGACCTTGTCTGGGTTCGAACATGTTTGACCCATTGGGATTGGTCATGTTCGACCCAAGCCAGGGCTCGAGCATGCTCGACCCTATTTGGGTTCGAACATGTTCGACCCATTGGATTAGTCAAGTTCGACCCAAGCCAGGGATCGAGCATGCTCGACCCTGTTTGGGTTCAAACATGTTCAACACATTGGGGTTGGCGATGTTCGATCCTACCTGGGCTCAAACATGATCGATCCTGTCTGGGTTCGAACATGTTTGACCCATTAGGATTGGTCATGTTCGACCCAAGCTAAGGCTCAGGCATGCTCGATCCTGTTTCCATATGTCAGAGTTGCCTGGGTACGAACATGGTTTCATTGTATGGTTGGAGCTTGTGCTTGCAAACCTATTCAAATGCATTAAGTCCAGGCATGTTCGACCTATATGATGTTCAGCTGAGCTTTACCTTGCTTAGGCTTGAGCGTAATTGATAACTTGGACCTCTTCGTGTTAATTTCCAAGTTCCTTGATGCAAAACTTGCGATTTATTTTTAAGCCTTGCCGTCCGTATAGAAAATGTTAACCCGACAACAGTTACGTTAGAATCCTAAAGAAGGAGCTATGTCCAGTGAAGTTGGGAGCTCTGCTTAAGTTACCGGGACAACACCGGATACAGTTCCTGGCTCAAATATCAACCAAATCTTTCCTAACCCAGTATCCTTTCCAAAGTTCCTTTAGAAAGGCATGAAACGGAACTCTTCTTTAGTACATTCTGACAGTGGTGCAAGGAATATGGGATTTCAGAAAAGGAAGAAGCCAGATTCCCCGAAAAAGATGAATTTGCTGACATTCTACCTCTCGGATATATTGTAGTAAACTGATACAAGTTGATGAGCGGGGCAATTCCTCCCTTTAATTCTTACATAGAGTTGATCCTTAAGAGCTTATCTATAGCCCCATAACAGTTACACCAAAATGGTTACTTTTCCTTAATGGGTCTTCAAGTATTGTTTATGAGGGTCAAAGAGCGTGCACCTACATTTCAAGATATCTGCTCTCTGTATTCTTTTAGAAAGAGGAAGGGTCGTCCCTCAATAATTTTCGTCGAGATCCGAAGTTTCAAGATTAGTACTGACTTAGTCGAGAGTGCCCGAGGATTCCCTAACCAGTATTTCTTTGTTCGTTCCCCTTCGAACTTCCATGGTTACTGGGCAGAAGGAGGTGAATATCCTATAGTCTTCTTATTTCATCTTCCCCTTTACCTTAATGCTCACATCTGAAATTATATTGCAGTGGCTCACACCAAGAAGGATAGTCCTTTCAATCCAGTTCTTTTTAAAACCTTAACGGTTGTTCTTGAGAATGAAAGGAGCAGGAGATTTTTACTTACCGAAGAGTTTCCCCGTTGATGCAACATGCTTCCTCCCTCACGAACTTTAGGCATAGATTCGACAGATAAGAAAGATAGTCTTCATAAATCCCCAGCCACGAAAGCTCGAATTAGGAAGTGACTACTCTTGCAGAAAGCAGCAAAACCCCTTCCAAATCCAAACTAGCTTCTGTTGAGGAGGAATCGTCCTGACAAAATAAGGATAAGGGCCCTTTAACTTTACCTGATCAAATTGAGAAAGAGATTACAGTTCTGGATCCTGCATGGGGGATCAGACAGGTTGATACGGATGTCTCTGATCAAAAACCATTTCAAGTTCCACACTGGAGAATGAGCAGCCTGAAGAGGCTGATGTTGGTTCCGAGGATAAACTGATCACCGAGAATCGTGATGATAATCCCAGCATCCAAGACAGTCAAGGAGATGGTATGTCGGAGACTTTCAGGAACCTTGGAGACCTCAGCACAACCAAAGACCTTGTTCCGAGCGATACCTTAGCCTCAAAACCAACAATTTCAGTCACAAAGACTAGGATTGAAGAATACTTATCTCGAAATCCCCATTTTGGAAAAACACCCGAGGACATAGGAATTTCCTTAAATGATCCTTCTCCATCTAGTTCGTTATTAGATGTTTCATGAACAAACTTTCTTTACTCTTACTTAAGTTTTACACTCTTGATACTTTATATAGGCTCTTCCTATTTTTCTTCAGTGCTTTTTAGCTTAAGTACTAAAATATTGCTTTTTCCCTTTCTCAGGTTTATAAATGAGATGCTCGCTTGAGGATATCTTTGAACAGGATGTCCATCAATTTGATCCCAAAAACTTCCTTAAACCTCAGCCTTCCCATCATTCAAAGAACTCACAATGTTCACAGCCTGCTTATCAACCTCATCGAATTGGAGACCTTCTTGAAACCGAGCAGCAAAGGAAGTGGAGACAAAATCATTTTGATAGGCTTGAGGCCGATAGGATTAAAGAATTAAAACAGCGAAAGAGGAAGAAAGGGAAGAAGAGAGAAAGGGGTGATAAGGGTAAATGTGATCATTGGAAGCGCCACAAATCAGATAAGCGCCCAATGCCAAATCTCACAGAGTCAGATATTCAAGATATTGGCGATGACACATATTTGGCTTCCCTGCCAGCTACTCTTACCCCTTCCGGCCTTCAGACAATTATAGATAGGCCTCGCTATAAGGTAAGGCCAACTAGCCTAATGCTTTTTGAGCACTTCAAAGGCTGGGATTTGAGAGGAATAAACTTTGACGTGGACTTGCATCCTAATGACAAGCGGGATCTTCTTGAGGAATTAGCTAGTACCAAAAGCTGTATGATCACTCAATATGATGTTGCCAAGAGTCAATCCCAGGTCAAATTAGATAAACTGAGCGAGTGCGCTAAAATACAACTTGGTAGTTGGAATGTATTTGCTCATGACCTCCAAAGACTTAATTCCACCCACCTCGACCACATTATAACATTGGAGAATGACAAAGCTGCTTTAATTCACGTGCTTAAATATCAAAGTTCCACGAAGGATTCTGAGGCCGAGATTGCTAAGCTTAAAGAAGACTTGCTGCTGCCAAATAGAAGGAAGGTGCATGAAGGAAGGCTCTTGTCTGGGAATAAGTTCTCAAAATCGATGGAGGCGATCGTTGCGAAGAAGATCTTATAGAGGAGCTTTTAGATGAGAAATCCCGTGAAGCTTTACCAGAAGGAAAGATTATACTAAGGGTAAAGCGAGCAATGCTTGGCAATAAAGCTGGGCCTTCTGGAGAACAAGCTCATGATGTAGCAAATACTGATGCCCACACTTTCCTTGCTGATATCGAAACCACTGGTTTACCATTCTCAAAAAATCAAGACAATCCTCCCACTTCTCCATAAGAAAAAACGTAGCATTGAAGGAGCACAACGTTAGGGAAAATTTGGCAAAGAAGGATCCATCCATTCTTGCTTTCAACACCCTGAGTTCTTAGGATACTCGAATTCTAGCTATTGCTAACTTGGGCAATGATGAGGATCATATTTCGAATGGAGAAGATTCTGAGAATACTGGTGAGATCCTGTACAAGGAGCCCGAGGACCCAGAGAAGCATGAATTCAAAGCCTCATCAGCTTACGGACACAGAAGAAAGAATCTTGCTATTAAGAAGAAAGTTATTACTTTGTCATCTTAGGAGAGTCATAGCGGGCTAGGGAAACAACCAGCTAGTTCTCCTTCCACTAAGCCTACTTTGAGGTCGGGCGGCAAGAAATAGTATTGCTCTTGTATTTACTTTAGTTTTTGATTACCGTATTCAGACCAGTTGTATATGCGAGTGTCGGCCCTCGCTCACTACTTTTATGTTGTTCTATGTCCGGAACTTCTGTGTTGGACTTGTGACTCTATGACTTGCTTTTGTGATGCTGTGATGGAATTGTGTTCTGCTAGTTGTACTTTAAGCTTTTATTTTTGCCTTGTTGTGCATTCTTTTTTTGCATTCCACACCTATTTCCTTTTTATGCTCACAACACAAATTCTGATGCTATAAGTCATTTGTTATTGCAATGTTCGGTATTATAATGACTTCGTGGTACTTTTTTCGTAAAATGGGTTTTCATTGTAGCCACGAATCATTATTAGCTAGATTTTCTTAACCAATTTTGTTAAATCTCCTTGATTATGATTGGTTACTTGAGGCTTCTTGCTTGTGACCAACCACTTTTGTGCTCGTCACTGTACTGAAGCTCTCAATTTTTCCTTTGTTGTTTCAAGGAATTCAACTTTGTTGGTTAAAATAATCCGCGTAAATGCTAAACCTTTAATGTAATATTGTGACAAGTTTGTGGTATGTTTAAGTGAGCATTATTAAATTTCTTTAATGCGGCAGTAGTGCCCGCATACAAAAATTTGCCATAAATTTTAAAGGTTGGGCATGATATTTTGTGATCGACTTCAATTGGAATCTCTGGGTCGTGTGTTTTTCTATTATAGAATTTCTTGGCATAATCATGATCAAAGATTTCCGGTCTAGTTGATCCAACATAAACCTTTTTACGAGGATAAATTTCCGTTTTTTTGAGCCCTGCCTGAGAGGTCTTATATTTTGGGTATATTCAATTATATTTCTTGCTAACCTGGTAATTCAGGTCCTTCGGAGATTGGATTTGATCATATGCCCCTCGATAGGTCTTTCTTTTCGTACCTCCGAAGAGATGTTTTGTAAACACATTATTCATTGTGGCTGAATGATTTAGCCATTTGTAATTTTATATCCAAAATTGGCTTTAACACCCAAACTAGTAATGATTCTACTGAAATGAAATCAAAAAATGAAGAAAACACACAATTTATAGTGGTTCGGCGTTAAATAGCCTACGTCCACTTTCTACTCTTTGAATTGATGATTTGAATGCAAGTACAACGATAACTCTCATTCAATTTTCACTCATACAATGTATTGATTCACTCAATTTCCTCCACAATAAACTTCAAATGGTGATTGTAATCTGAATAAGTTGATGAAATTCAGATAGCAAAGGAGCTAGAGTTTTCGAAATGCAAAAGGATCCTTCCAAATGTCCCTTGATGGTGTATCTATAGGTGGAAAATGCTCCTGGAATGGCTTCGGTTCGGATCCACGTGGCACCCATCCCATTACTATCGGGTTCGGATGGGATATGATAGTGACATCATACCAGGTTAGTGGCAAACATGGGTAGAACGTGGGTATAACCGCTCCGAATATTAAGGGAACGTGGGCATAGCTTCTGCAGTTTCAAGTGCAAGGGATCGGATCGGAAATACTTCAATTGGGGGAGGGGGAGGCAGATCGGATTTGACCGAACCGATCCGGTTCAGCTTGTCCCCCCTTCTTCTTCACTCTGTGCCTTTTTCTTTGACTAAATAGACTCCGATCCGATCCGATTTTTATCTGAGTGTATGCTCTTCATTATTTGATCTTTTATCTTTATGTAGCCTAGTTCACAAAGTAGGCTAACATTTTGCCCCCTCGAAGGATGCATCTATTGAAGATGGAGCGTGCTTCGACGTTATTAGCTCATTGGTTTCTGAATTTGAATCGTTAAATAGTCGCTTCAATTCGTTTGTAGGGATGCGTTGTGTCATGAAGTTGTGTCTCTTGTAGCCTATAAATACACCAATAAGTTCACGGATTTCCTTCTTCATTTCAAATAGCTTTGAGAACTCCGATTGATGTTTAGCGACTCCTCCAGGTAATCTCTTTGTTTATTTTTATTTTCCTTTGAATTCATATGCCAAGTCAATGTGCATGATTCCATCAGGATCTAGTTTCTGATCCGATCCGAACGTCTTCTCTTTCACCCCACTACCACTAGATCGATGGGCCTAATATATATATGGGCTTACATACCGGTCCGAGCGGGATGGAAGGTTGGGAATACAAAGGGCCACTGTAAACTCATATAAATCCGCTGTCTCTCCTGTTCTTCCTTCTATCCTTTTATTATTTATGTCTTCCAGATTTTAGAGAAAAAGAAAAAACCCTAATTCTCAATACTTTAGAATTCCCTTCAATTCTCGAATCGATTACATAGTTAGGTTAAAAAACTTTAGTTAAATCCCTTTTAATTGATTTTGATTCAAATCTATGGATGATTTGGACGATTTGAGCATGGTACTTAGCTGATTCTGACGCCATGACCTCCCTCCTCGCCATCGTCGTTAATGGCTTCGTCACCATCTCGAGGTAGTAATGGAGGGGATTAGAATCTAATGTTGAGCGTGCTAGCAAACAGGTGCTTGGCTTTGATTTGGGTGTTTGGCATGAGACTGGGTTCGGTGTTGATTTAGGAAGGGAGAGGACGGAGAAGAAGAAGTGGGAAATGTTTGGGATCGGTTCGGTTAAAGAGGCATAGGAGTGAAATATGAGGAATGGGTCCATCGACCGGGTCGGGTCGGAATGAAGAATAAAGAGAAGGAGAAAAACTAGGTATGCCCAACCGGGTCGGTTCGGAGTGAGAGAAACAGTCATTGCAAGATATGGGTACTTGGACCAATCCGGACTGCTTAATGTACCAACTTTCGAATCGAACCAATTTGCTTGTAATGCATTGACTTCTACTTTGGACCACACATGGTCCTGCCCCTAGTCCGAACCCTTTCTTCTGTGGGCGTCCGATCCGGTCCCAACATATATATCCGAACCGAACTGAAACCATCTAACTTAATGTACAAGAAATATCCGACTTGGTCAATCAATGTTTGTCGTGACTTACAACTTAATGAACAGTTAGGATAGTGCCTTATGAACATGAGCAAACATTTAAGACTATTCTGAACATTACTACTTCATTGAACCTTTGCATTATGCTCTTATGTGTTTACTTTGCATCTTTTGCAACACACCGTACACACTTTAGTTCACTCATGTGCACGGGGGGATAAGGGCTATTTTACTCTAACTTATGCTATTGCTTCTTCAGTAGTTTAGTGACCATGGCAGAGAGACGTTCATCTAGATTAGCAGAAAAGGGAGAAGTCACAGAAACATCCGAGAAACTCACTCTTGATGACAAATCCTCTTCCTTAGACCATGAATAGGATTATGAGGGCCCAGATTATGAAATGGAAGCGCATAGTAATGAAGTATCTTTCGGGAGTGAAGTTTCTCTTGGCGAGGAAGAGGAAGGAGAGATAGGAGATGATCGTGCTCCCGATGAGTTTGAAACTGCCACTATATTGAAGTTACCCAAAGATTCTTTTGAGTCGACGATCGATGATGATAGACTCATCCGAATATGTCTAAAGCATGGGATATTAAAAAGAGATAACCAGATGCCTTCAAAAATAGATCGCCCCCACAATCCACCAGAAGGGTTTATGGCAATTACCCGATTAATGTGTCTGGTCGGGGCAATACCTCCATTTCCACCTTTTGTCGTCGATTTTCTGAGACAGATGCGGATTTCCCCCATGCAATTACATCCTAACTCTTACGCTTATTTATACACCTTATATATAGCATACAAAGAGATTTTAGGTATAGAGCCTACCTTCAATGACGTCCACTTCTTTTATAATTACAAGCATATCAGACTCAAGAGACTCCCTCCTTCTCATACTTTGAATCAGTTCCGAAAAGGAAAATTATCCCTGCTCCATATAGCAACGAAGCTGGTGACTCAAAACCTAAATGGTTTTATATCAGATAGCAACCGGGGTGCACCAGGAGGTGGACCAAATCAAGTAAAGCACCGACTTTCTAGATTTCAACTTTAAATGCTCATGCCAACACATTAATTTGCTTTCTTTTTCATTCGCAGTTGATAACCCAAAGCAAATATCGAGTCAATTATACTTTGATCGTTTGCATCAGCTGCTCAATGGTGACCAAAAGTTATTAACCATCGACGAAGTACTTAACGATGAGTATCTCCATCATCACGGGTTATTATCTATTACCCATAGTATAGGTTATGGGACAGGTCCATATGTGTACATACCCCCGGTCGACATTATTCCTAAGACGGTTGAGGGCTCGAAAGGTCCAACGATACCTCTTAGGACTCCTCCTTCTCCATCCTCAACTCAGGACGATGAATTAGCCAACATAGCCGAAAAGCACAGAGAAGGGTATACCATTCCCGATGACGCCATTTCTCCTAAAACGTCAACATCCCCTAAAGAGCTACTGCTAGATGCTCCTCAAGGAGATGCTCCCACTACCGATGATTCTACATTTAAGGGTTTAGGAAATCTTCCCCTGTCTGAAACTATTTATACTTCAGAAGAATTTGGAACGGAGTCCTTTAATTTTTACTTCTTCAGAAGAGACTACTCATGTGAAGACCAAAGAGCCTACTCATGCTAGTCTGGCTTCAGGCTTGGGTTTGTCGTGGGGGGGGGGGACGTCACTTAGGATGCACACTAGCACTGCACGTCACAACACTTATGTCTTATGTGAATGTTGATTCTGAACTCTACTTATATTGTTATGCAGGTACCTTGTCACGCACTTACTATAATGTCAGGAAAATTCGCGGTAGCATGTCCAGACCTCCTTTTGACACTGAGCATGATCACCATGAGAACCGAGGCAGAGATGACAGAAGGCATTATGATTCCCATCGACCTCACACTTCACGCTCTCGTTCTCCTGTTCGGTTGGATCCGGACAGGTATAAGAGCCACCAAAGTCGTCGTGGGGAGGACACATCACAATCCAAAGACCGAGCTTCTCCCCAAGATAAATACAATTAAGGAAAAAGACCACCGAAACACACTGATTCGTGAGACAAGCAAAAAAAACCTCTAAGAAGTGATTTGAAAAAGGCGATGCACCATTGTCCCTGCTAAGCGGAAACATATTGAACTATCATATTGCAAACCCCCACCACTGGACGTTGATTCCAAAACGAAACCGGCATATCTGGAGAAGCAGTTCCCAGATCGCTACTTTGAGAATTTAACTTTCTTACCCGCACTCGAGCCTATTTATTCAAAGTAGGAAGATGAGGCTAAGGCAAAGATCGACGCAGTAGAGAAACATTACTCGGAGAAGTACAAGTATTCACGCAATCTCTCCAGAATCATACGGGCCTTAATTACAGATGTCGGTGCAATGAAGAAAGTTGCAGATTCCGATGAGGATGCTTTGAAAAATCTGGAGAAGGACTTAAAAGATACACAAGCTCAACTCGTCATTGCTGAACGAGATGCCAACAACTTCAAAAAGCAATTTGAGGAATTACAAAAGCGTTATCATGACCTATTAGAATCTCACAGTCAAGAGCGTTTAGAGTTGAAGAAACAAGCTGAAGATGCTAAGTCAGACAGTGTCAAAGTGCAAATAGCTTACAATACTCTTAAGCAGGAAAAGGCCGATTTAGCGAGGAAGAATGCCGAGTTGGAGAAACGAAATGCTGACTTGGAGTCCATGTTAATGGAAGCCGAGACTAGGGCTGTCTTAGCTGAGGGGAATATGGATAGAGCTATTAAGTCTGGTGAAGAAACTCATAAACAGCTATCAGAGGCTCAAAAAGAATTGCATGGCTTTGGTGAACTAATGATTGAATTCGTTGCACACATAATCCGTCGCCAAAACATCTCTTGGATTGAAGACTATCTGACTACCTTAGTTCACGTATGGAATCAAATCATAGAATGGGAAAAAGATGAACTTAACGTAGACTTCATTGACGAAGACAAACTCATGGAGAAGTATCTGAAAGATGATGAATCGGCACGTCTGGCCGAGGGGCGTCGCCTTATTGCTGCTGCCATGGAGGAGGAAAAACGCCAGGCCAAAGAAAATAATATCCTTGAAGTTGGTTCCTCTTCTGTCACTGCCGAAGCTACTAGAGTCGAGGAATATGATCTCAAGAATCCGGGAATTCCTAGAGCGTCTCTTTTATCTTCTATACCCGAATCAGCATCAGAGACGATAGCCGCCCCAATTGAGAAATCATCAGAAGGTATTTCCACCTTTTCACCCCAAGTTGTCAAGGCAGTCTCCACCTTTCATCACATCATTGGGCATCGATCGAGGATTCTTTGTTTTCTCCTGAGTTGATAACTGTTGCTTCTCATTCTGTAGGTGCTGAACCAACCGAGAAGACTGACGAGCATTGGGGATCCACCATTGGGGGAAAATCTGTGGAAGACACTCAGGGAGGACAGGATAAGGCTACCATCTTTGAATCCGGAGAGGGGGCTGAACTACTTAACGCCGACACTTCTCATGATGATGAAATAATAGACGCTTTGAAAGATGACGATGGTAATGATGGGCATGAAGAAGATCCTGATGTTTCTATAATTGGGGATTCGAAGAATGCTGATGACATGACTTTGGCTGAAATGAAAGCCAAATAAGAAAAGCGCATGCAGCTGAAAGTCGAGGAGATAGACCCTGAAAGCCTTAACCCTCTTGCAGTGGTGGATGCTAGATCGAGGTTAGTTGTTAAGCTTTCAACCAGGTCAATTACAGAGGAGCTTGCTAAAAAATCTTCTCTTGATCCCAGTGCTCCGACTCCTGGGAAGAAATCTATCGACTCTGGTACCTCAATTACAGAGAAGAAGAAACCAAAGCATCACATGTCCGATGCTGAAAAAGAAGCTAAAAAAGCTCTTAAGGCTGCTAAGAAGCCCAAGTCTACTCCAAAGTCCAAGTGACAATGTGTTTTTTTTTATATTCCACTGGTCCGCTATTGTTGCACCGAGTGCGGCCCCCGCATCTTTTGCTTAGCTTTCCTGTATAAACTCACGTGCTTGTATATAAAGTAGTTTGTTCCCTGCAATGTCTGATATTTGTAAATTTAGCATTTAAGTAAAAATGCAAATGAACAGCATGTCATATCACAGTTATATAATAAAGTCATTACTTAGGGGAACATGTGTACATACATATGCCCCCAATTAATCTTGGATAACTGATTAAGACTTATTCAAGATTGATTAAATTCAAAGTCCAATTGCCCCTGATTCTCTGTCGGGGCCAAATTCCTTTTGTCATTGATGCTTATTCGTTTTAGCATCTTTATACTCTCCTGTCTTATAACTAGGTTAGAGTATTATTGAGGCATTCTCTTATTGGGGCGCACCTTCACGCCTCAAGGGACGTCGTCTTCCCGTCCTTTATACTCTCTCTCGATTCATGAGAGTTAGAGTTAAGAATGTCGTCTTCCCATTCTTTGCATTTTATAATGCAAGTGGTCATTTTGTTCGCTCCTGCACATAGGTTATCTCCAAATTTCCAAATCTAATTTAATGTTCTGTGTTTCATAGTCATGATAGAATAATTGTTGAAGATATAAATAATGCAGGAAAGTAAATGACACACGATATTTTTATAGTGGTCCAGCTAAGTCATAGCCTACAACCACTTCATAATCCTTTGTTCATATAAACAGACTTTTTAAGGCAAGTCGTGCCTTTTTACATAGCTTATAAAAACAAAAAGGAAGACACTTCATATTTAGCTCAGGTATCGTTGCAAGTGCTGAGCATTCCAGGCTCTGGGAATCTCTTCACCATCCATGGTTGTTAGCTTGAATGTCCTATACCAAGCTTCCTTTAGATGGCGTATGGCCCTTCCCATTTTGGACCCAAATGGGTTGAAGGCGGGAAGACTCATTTTAATACTAAATCTCTTGGTTCGAAGGTTTTGAAGCGAACTTTCTAATTATAATAACGTGCTACTTGATGTCGATGTCTTGAGGCATGCAAGTCTACTTCGTCTCTTTTTTCTTCAACCATATCAAGAGACTTTAGGAGGAGTGTTCTATTCGTCATCGGGTCATAATATGCTACTCAATGAGAAGGGACTTCTAGTTTATCGGGATTTTTGCTTCTAACCCGAAGGAGAGTGAAAAAGGGGTATGGCCAGTGGCCATCTTAAAGATTGTCCTGTAGGCCCACAAAGCTAGTGGCAACTCATCTACCCACTTAGCTTTGGTCCGCTCCAACCGCTTCTTGAGAATAGATTTAATGACCTTGTTTATTGCTTCGACCTGGCCGTTTGACTGCGGGTGAGCTACAGCGGTGTATCGTTTATCGATCTTGTATTTCTGGCAGAATTTTTTGAATTTGATGTTGTCGAACTTTGTCCCATTATCAGTTATGATGGTCTTCGGTATCCCATATCGACAGATAATGTTTTTGACCACAAAACTAATCACCTTCCTTGCCGTGATCGTGGTTAAAGGTTCAACTTCCACCCATTTCGTGAAATAGTCCACGGCGACAATCGCGTACTTTGCTCCCCCTTTAGTGATAGGTAACAATCCAATAATATCTATTCCCTTCATGGAAAACGGCCACGGGCTTACCATTGACTTAAGCTGGGTTGGAGGTGCTCTGGGAATTTTGGTGAATCGTTGACATTTGTCGCAACGTCGTGAATAATCAGCCGCATCTTTATTCACGGTAGGCCAAAAATATCCGTACCGCAACACTTTCTTTGCTAGGGTTTGGCCCTCGGTGTGGTCCCCACACTCACCTTCATGTAGTTCTTGCAGTACACGTTTGATGTCATCATGTGCGATACATCGTAGTAGGGGCATTGAAAATTCTTGGCGATAAAGGACGTCGTCCTGTAAAACGTATCTTGCAGTCTTACGTGTTATAGCTCGTCTTTCGCTTTTCTTCAATGGGAGGGTTCCACTCTTGAGAAAATTCATGATCGGTGTCATCCATGATTCTCTCTGGATCAACCTCTAAGGCTAGTTCCACCACCATCAGGTCGAAACTTGGTGATTCCAAAACCTCTATCGGAACCATTTCCGTTTCTTCGAGGTTATCAGAACTTGCTAGTTTTGTCAACCGATCTGCTTTCTGATTTTCTGTTCTTGGAATATGCGTTATGACGTAATGCTCCAAATTGTCCAACAACTCCTTTACCTTTTTGAGATAAGTAACGAGTCGAGGTACTTTAGTAACAAATTCTTCTCGTACCTGGCACACAACTATCTTGGAATCACAACATATATCCAGTGTCTTCACCCCTAGTTCTTTGGCGAGTTTCAGCCCGACAATCAGGGTTTCATACTCGGAATCATTATTGGTAGCAGCAAACTCTAATCGCAATGCATAGCAAATTGATCGTCCATCAGGAGTTATTAAAACAACTCTGACGCCGGACCTTCAATCATTTTTGGCTCCGTCCGTATAGAACTTCCACGGACTAAGCTCTAATTCTTGGTCTAAAGTAACCACCTAGTCTCCCACCATTTCCTCTTCGGGAATTGTGAATTCGGCTATGAAGTCGGCCAAGGTCTGCCCCCTTATTGACCTCCATGGCTGAAAATTCAAATCGAATTGACTCAACTCGATGTTCCATTTAAGTAACTGCCCCGATGCTTGGGGTTTTTGCAACACATGCCTTAAAGGTTGATCGGTGTATACAACTATCGGGTGAGCCTGAAAGTAATGAAAAAGTTTGCGAGAAGCAATCAGGAGGCTATAAGCAAGTTTTTATATCTTCGGATAATTACGTTCTGCAGCAGCTAGCTTCTTGCTTACGTAGTATATAGGCCTCTGGACTTTATCCTCTTCACGTACCAACGCTGTACTGATGGCATGAGATGATACAGTTAGGTAGACAAACAAATCTTCATGTTCCATGGGTTTTGATAATATTGGAGTGTAACACCCCATGTCCATTAATGTCACTCACAAGGGAATGCATCAATGTCCATGAAGCGTTATTGTTGTATAGAACAGATAAATTACAATAATAAATAAATAAAACAACACAGCGGAAGATAAAACTTATTTTATTTCATCATAACTCAAAACGAGTTTACATAAGTAGTTACCAAAACCATTACAACAGGATCAGTAGTCTTTTCCAAAAATTTCAAAGTACATAAAGAAGCAAATACTTAAATAACATAAATGCATAAATCCCCACTGAGCATAAGCAAAGCCATAAAGATGAGAGAGCCCCAAGCGATACATCTACTATCTTCAAGCAACTGAAAGAAATTGGCACTAAGCTGTAGTATTCCCTCCTTGCAAACCGGGGGGGGAAGGAAGAAAAGAGGTGGAAAGAAAAGGGGGTCAGACATAAAGTCTAGCGAGTGCGATAACTTTAAGAATATAATTATCAAAATAACTAGGATAAGACATAAGCTGGGAAAATAAGGAAATGACTATGAACAATTGGGTATGACAGAACTAAAAAGGAAATAAGATGAACAAAGATAACATTAAAGGCACCCCTAATCAGTATAAGATAATTACTACACTGCACCACCACTAGTCACCCTTAAGGTTGATCCCGCCTACAGAACTTAATACTGCTAATGGTAGTTTAGTGTAACCCTAGCTACCTCCATAGGTGTCGTCTGCCCCTATCTCTACTAGGTGTACCTACTACCCCCATGCGATCGGCTCCCTAACTCGTAGATACCCATGCTGGCCCCACAGTGGGGTGTATCACTCCCCAAAGTGGCAATCCGATACAACCAAAAATGCACGGCTTATATCTACATGATGCAACAACGTCTTACCTACCAGCCCGGACCCACACACGCATATGAACCCGTTGGACTTGCGTTGCCACCGCGGACCCGTTTTGACCTCTTACAATCAAACCCAGTACGCGTGTCCCGTCCTCGACTTGGGTCGACCCCACAAAGATACTTAATGGGTTACTGGTTTGAAAAGGGCCCCCATGCATGACACAAGCTTTCCACCTACGCTTGGTCCCCTCTAAGGTTTTTCCCCACTTAACCCCATTCTTAATCATGTCTTTTTACATGTTTCAATCTTGGTTAAGTGCATCTAATCGTATTACAAATGCCACCTAAGGAACCCACTTAATTCCACATGCCACCCAAGGCACCCACTTAACCCCCTTGACCCACTACATGTTTATCTGGTTAAGTGTTTCTTAATTCATTAAGACCTTAACCTTATAAAGACCTCCCACATTAGACTGGCATTTGTGGTGGCTGGATTTGCCGGGCGGGTCCAGGCAGTCTTACACCACAAACGAGCCAAACCTCGTGTCTTTACAACTATTACGCATTTAATTTATGCCTAAGACCTCCCACATTAGACTAGGATTTGTGACAGCTGGATTTCCCGGGCGGGTCCGGGCAGTCTTACACCACAAAAGAGTCTAACCTCGTGTCTTAGGCGATTAATTACACATAATTAATTATCCCCAATTTGAATTAATTTCCCTATTCAAATTGCCAATCAATTACAAATTTAACTATGTCCATAATTGACTCAATTATGTCCATCTATTTATGGTATATAAAATTATACCAATTAACATCACATTTAAGGCATTTATGCCAATTCTCAATATTAAATCTCTTAATGTTATCCCATTGCCCCATGTTGTACGTTTGTTCGTTTAACGTAAAATATACGTTAGACTCGAATATTTTAACTTATGGAATAAAGAGAAAACATCACAACATGCATAGAATAAAAACAAGATCTAAACATAAGGGGTGAACTTGCATGTGTGAATAAGATTTTTCATCCAAAAACTTGCATGGGCTAAAGTTTCAAACTTGCATAAACTATGGATGTCATAGACCTAATCATAAGGTGTAAACTTGCATAGGCAATAGTTACAAACTTTACATTACATGATTCATATTCCAACACACACACACACACACACAAATATATATATATATATATATATATATATATATATATATATATATATATACTTGCATGTGTGATTTATACAACATAGACTATGATGTAAACTTGCATCTATCTCACATATGTCATGGCCTAACTTTAGATCCAATTTACACATAAAATAGATGTCATGAAACATGTAAGGTTGTATATGATTCTTACTAACTTGCATATGATTTATATCTAAATTAACATCTAAACTTACATACATATGATTTAACATATGAATCAGTTCTAACAACATAACCAAAATAGCATATGAAACATCATTATGAATTGATTGTACATAAGCCAACAATTAACATAGATTTACAACATAGATGATAACATCACAGATTTACAACATAGATAATAACATCATAGATTTACAACATAGATAATAACATAACGGTCAATGATTCACAACATAACCATATAATCCAAATCATAACTCAACCCAATTAAATTGTTAATTATCTTATTAAAAAAATCGAACTCATAAAAAGAAGGTCTTGCGTTCTGAAATCTGAGTTCTGAAATTGATTTAGCTCGCCTTTGTAGTAGATTCATTATTGTTTAGATTAGAGTTGAATAGAATTGAGTTGATTAGCTTTTCTTCCTCTCTAATTGGTGGTGGCTACTCTAGGTTACAGGATGATAGCATGACGCCCATAGTTCCAATTTTTATTTTAATTTAGGGTTTGAGTCTACCCACGTTTATATAGAATTTTAATTTAATTATAGCCGTCGGATGATTTTAGGTATAATCAAAACCATTCAGTCGTGATAGGGTGACACCTCATCCCTAATGACTCAGCAAGGAGTCAGAAAGGACTTAGCAATGAGTCACAATATGGATCAGATCACACCAGAAAGCTGTGTAGGCTTCCTGCTCGGCTAGGCGCACTTGGCAGGTGCGCCAGTGCAACATTTGTACTGGCGCACTTCCCAAGTGCGCCAGTGCAATTTTTTTTTTTGATTCTTCCGCCTAACTTCATTCGTCCATATCTCCTTCATCCGGTATCCGTTTTACCCAAACTCGGACACTATCTCAACTAGAATTCCGAGACGAACACAATGGCGCAACTCATTCCATTAATTCTCAAGTATGAGATTAATTATTTAGGAATTTAGTTAATTCGATTATTCAAAAATTCGGGGTGTTACATTCTCCCTTACTTAAAGGAATTCGTCTTCGAAATCTCTAAGTCAAGAAGAACGTATCCTATCATCCATCTACTCAACCATCAACCACTAGCAACCATGGTCCTTAAAAGATTTCTAATGCTTTTCTTGTACATATGCATAGTGTGTGTATATGTCCATATACTAATGCTAAATCAGGCGGTCCACTGATTCAGTCGACCTCCTTAATGCAAATAATGATAGTGCTATGTATCCATCATGTATGCAGAGAACCCTATACATATCATTACTACATGTATGCACAACCATCCATTTAAATGCAACATCCATATGATACACACATTCAATGTACATTCATTTTACTAAATACATCCATTTATATGAAATATGCAATATGAAAGTGACTGAGCCAATCTAGTGCCTAAAGTGTGTGTATATGCATCCACGAGCAACCACTAGCAAACACTTGCATCCAGAAGCATCCATCATACATAACATGTCTCAAATACATGTTTCAACCATAGGACTACCCTATCTAAAGGTCAAAGATACTAGTGAGAGGACATACTAAGGATAAAACAAGTACAAGCTAAGCGATAAAGGAGAAATTAAAAGACATACCCTAAAAAAGAAAAGGGTACAATGAACGCATCTTCTCTTCCGTCTCCTTAGAAGCGTCGCTCTCATCATCTCCCCATTGCACTTTGACTAACTTGACCTCTCGATTCCTCAACTTCTTAATCTCCGACCCAAGAATGCCTGTAGGAGCTCGTCGAATCGCCGCGTCATGCTCTATTTCCACATCTCTAAGCAAGCTCGGCTCTACCACTTCCGCGGTCTCATGCAAGCACTTCCTCAAATGTGATACATGGAATGTGTCGTGCACACCACTGAGTCTCTCGGGCAACTCCACTCTATACGCCATCTGTCGAATCCTCTCTTTAATAGGAAACAGCCCTACGAACCTTGGTGCTAACTTCCCAATGGACCCAAAGCGAACAACATTCCGTAATGGAGACACCTTGATAAAGACCATGTCCCCAATATCAAATTCAAGATTTTTCCTCCTCTTGTCCGCATAAGATTTCTGCCTATCTTGCGCCGCCTTCATCCTCCTTCAAATCAAATCGATCATTTTCGAAGTCTCTCTACTCATATCGGGTCCAAGTAAGATCTTATCTGTAAATTCCCACCAATATGTAGGTGAACGACAAGGCCTCCCATAAAGGGCCTCGAAAGGTGCTATGCCAATGCTAGACTAAAAGCTATTATTATATGCGAACTCCACCAAGGGAAGATGCTCCTCCCATGTACCACCGAAGTCTAAAACACATAGCCTTAAAAGTTCCTCTAGCATATGATTCACCCTCTCGGTCTGGCCATCCGTCTGAGGATGATATGCGGTGCTCAAACATAACTGAGTACCTACCGCTTCTTGCAAGCTGTTCCAAAACTCGCTAGTAAAGATAGGATTGCGATCACTCACTATGCTAGAAGGAACACCGTGCAAACGAACTATCTCTCGAATGTATACGGAGGCTAACCATGGAGCAGTCCTCTTACTTTTCACGGGAATGAAATGGGAGCTCTTAGTAAGTCTGTCTACCACGACCCAAATCCCCGTATTACCCTTCCTCAATCTCGGTAACCCGTCAATAAAGTCCATCGAGACACTCTCCCACTTCCATTGTGGAATCTCCAATGGGTGAAGCAACCCACCGGGCTTCTTTTGCTCTGCATTTACTTGTTGGCACACCAAGCATCTAGCGACAAACTCGGCCACATCCTTCTTCATACCGGCCCAAAAGTAAACTCGTCTCATGTCCATGTACATCTTGTCCCCCCCGATGAATGGTCATCTTCGAACGATGTGCATCATCAAGAATGGCCTTTCTCAAATTCTCGTCTTGTGGTACACAAAGTCTACCATGCCTACGTAACCAACCCTTATCATCTAGGGTATACCTACTGAGATGGCTCGATGACTCCCCCCTTATGAGCTTCTCTACCAACTCAACCAACTGTGGGTCATCTCGCTGTGCCTCACCAATCCGTCGCAAAAGCGTAGGTCTGACCTCTAAGGATGCTAGCAAACCGGTTACAAAGTCAATGGAAGGTCTAAAGTCAAACGTAGAGATGAACTCTAAGCTTCGCCGCTCAACAAACAATAGACTCAAGGACAACCTTTTCCTACTTAAGGCGTCTGCCACCACGTTACCCTTGCCAGGGGTATATGCTATCTCGAAATCGTAGGATGCTAAGAATTCCATCCACCTTTGCTGCCTTAAGTTTATGTCCTTCTGAGAGAACAAGTATTTTAGAGATTTGTGGTCAGTGAACAATTCGAATTTCTCGCCAAGAAGATAATGGCACCAAGACTTAAGCACGAAAACAATAGCGGCCAACTCTAGGTCATGCGTAGGGTAATCTCTCTCGTGTACTCTCAACTGCCTTCCTCCATAGGCTATCACCCTTCCCTCTTGCATTAAGACTGCGCCTCATCCTGTCCCACAAGCATTGGTATAAACGGTAAATGGTTTACTCCCATCTGGCAACACTAAGACTGGGGCTGTGGTCAAAGCTCTCTTTAAACGTTGGAACGCATCATCACAATCTACGTCCTACGTAAAAACTAGGTTCTTCTTCGTCAAGCGTGTTAATGGGGCTGATATTTTTGCAAAGTCCTTGATAAACTTCCTATAGTAGCCAGCCAACCCCAAGAAACTTCTCACCTCGGTAGCATTTTTAGGGACCTTCCAATCTTGGATGGCCACCACCTTCGCGGGACCCACAGCTATCCCTTCTTTGGGAACCACGTGCCCTAAGAATCGCACTTCCTTCCTCCAAAAGTGACATTTAGAAAATTTAGCTTTAAGGTTATGCGCTCGAAGGGTCTCCAATACTTACCAAAGATGTAGGGCATGCTCAACCTCGCTTTGATACCACTGTAACAACCCGCATCTTCGTTCACACAAGATATTGTCCCCAACTTAGCCACCGTATAGGTATGGGGTTTTATTCCTCAAAAGGCCTCGGCGTTAGTAAGAGATGGGCTCTACTATATAAGTACCTACTTCACACAGGATTCCACGATGTGGGACTTAAGGGTGTCACATTCTCCCCTCCTACAGAGCCCAATGTCCCGGTTGGCTCTCAAACACCACACCCAGGCGTCGTGGTCCACATAGGAGCCACAATTCCGGCTGGGTGTTGGCTCTGATACCACGTGTAACACCCCACATCCATTAATGTCACTCACAAGGGAATGCATCAATGTACATGACGCGCTATTGTTGTATAGAACAGATAAATTACAAGAATAAATAAATAAAACAACATAGTGGAAGATAAAACTTATTTTATTTCATCGTAACTCAAAATGAGTTTACATAAGTAGTTTCGAAAAACATTACAACAGAATCAGTAGTCTTTTACAAAAACTTGAAAGTACATAAAGAAGAAAATACTTAAATAACATAAATGCATAAATCCCCACTAAGCACAAGCAAAGCCATAAAGATGAGAGAGTCCCAAGCGATACATCTACTATCTTAAAGCAACTGAAAGAAATCAACACTTAGCTGTAGTATTACCTCATTGCAAACCTTAGGGGGGAGGGAGGAAGAAAAGCGGTGAAAAGAAAAGGGGGTCAGGCATAAAGTCTGGCGAATGCGATAGCTTTAACAATATAATTATTAAAATAACTAGGATAAGGCATAAGCTGGGAAAATAAGGAAATGACTATGAACAATTCGGTATGACAGAACAAAAAAGGAAATAAGACGAACAAAGATAACGTTAAAGGCGCCCCTAATCACTATAAGATAATTACTACACTGCACCACCACTAGTCACCCTAAAGGTTGATCCCACCTACAGAACTTAATACTGCTAATGGTAGTTTAGTGTAACCCTAGCTACCTCCGTAGGTGCCGTCTGCCCCTATCTCCACTAGGTGTACCCACTACTCTCATGCGATCGGCTCCCTATCTCGTAGATACCCGTGCTGGCCCCACAGTGGGGTGTATCACTCCCCAAAGTGGCAACCCGATACAACCAAAAATGCACGGCTTATATCTACATGATGCAACAACGTTTTACGTACCAGCCCAGGCCCACACATGCATATGAACCCGTTGGACTTGCGTTGCCACCGCGGACACGTTTTGACCTCTTACAATCAAACCCAGTACACGTGTCCCGTCCTCAACTTGGTTCGAGCCCACAAAGATACTTAATGGGTTACTGGTTTGAAAAGGGCCCTCATGCATGACACAAGCTTTCCACCTATGCTTGGTCCGCTTTATGGTTTTCCCCACTTAACCCCATTCTTAATCATGTCTTTTTACATGTTTCAGTCTTGGTTAAGTGCATCTAATCATATTTCAAATGCCACCCAAGGCACCCACTTAACCCCCTCATGTCCCACTACATGTTTATCTGGTTAAGTGTTTCTTAATTCATTAAGACCGTAACCTTGTAAAGACCTCCCACATTAGACTGGCATTTGTGGCAGCTGGATTTTCTAGGCGGGTCCGGGCAGTCTTACACCACAAATGAGCCTAACCACGTGTCTTTACAACTGTTACGCATTTAATCTATGCCTAAGACCTCCCACATTAGACTGGCATTTGTGGCAGCTGGATTTGCCGGCGAGTCTGGGCAGTCTTACACCACAAAAGAGTCTAACCTCGTGTCTTAGGCGATTAATTACACATAATTAATTATCCCCAATTTGAATTAATTTCCGTATTCAAATTGCCAATCAATTACAAATTTAACTATGTCCATAATTGACTCAATTATGTCCATCTATTTATGGTATATAAAATTATACCAATTAACATCACATTTAAGGCATTTATGCCAATTCTCAATATTAAATCTCTTAATGTTATCCCACTGCCCCACGTTGTACGTTTGTTCGTTTAACGTAAAATATACGTTAGACTCGAATAGTCTAACTTATGGAATAAAGAGAAAACATCACAACATGCATAGAATAAAAACTAGATCTAAACATAAGGGGTGACCTTGCATGTGTGAATAAGGTTTTCATCCAAAAACTTGCATAGGCCAAAGTTACAAACTTGCATAAACTATGGATGTCATAGTCCTAATCATAAGGTGTAAACTTGCATAGGCAATAGTTACAAACTTTACATTACATGATTCATATTCCAACATATATATATATATATATATATATATATATATATATATATATATATATATTGGCATGTGCGATTTATACAACATAGACTATGATGTAAACTTGCATCTAACTCACACATGTCATGGCCTAACTTAAGATCCAATTTACACATAAAATAGATGTCATGAAACATGTAAGGTTGTATATGATTCTCACTAACTTGCATATGATTCATATCTAACATAACATCTAAACTTGCATACATACATATGATTTAACATATGAATCAGTTCTAACAACTTAACCAAACTAGCATATGAAACATCATTATGAATTGATTATACATAAGCCAACAATTAACATAGATTTACAACATATATGATAACATCACAGCTTTACAACATAGATAATAACATCGTAGATTTACAACACAGATAATAACATAACGGTCAATGATTCACAACATAACCATATAATCCAAATCATAACTCAACCCAATTAATTGTTAATTATCTTATTAAAGAAATCGAACTCATAAAAAGAAGGTCTTGCGTTCTGAAATCTGAGTTCTGAAATTGATTTAGCTCGCCTTTGTAGTAGATTCATTATTGTTTAGATTAGAGTTGAATAGAATTGAGTTGATTAAATTTTCTTCCTCTCTAATTGGTGGTGGCTACTCTAGGTTACAAGATGACAGCATGACGCCCATAGTTCCAATTTTGATTTTGATTTTAGGGTTTGAGTCTACCCATGTTTATATAGAATTTTAATTTAATTATAGCCGTTGGATGATCTTAGGTTTAATCAAAACCATTCAATCGGGATAGGGTGACACCTCAGCCCTAATGACTCGGCAAGGAGTCAAAAAGAACTCAACAATGAGTCTCAATATGAATCAAATCACACCAGAAAGTTGTGTAGGCTTCCTGTTCGGCCTGGGCGCACTTGGTAGGTGCGCTAGTGCAACTTTTGTACTGGCGCACTTCCCAAGTGCGCCAGTGCAATTTTTTTTTGATTCTTCAGCCTAACTTCGTTCGTCCGTATCTCCTTCATCCGTTATCCGTTTTACGCAAACTCGGACTCTATCTCAACCAGAATTCCGAGATGAACACAATGGCCCAACCCGTTTCCCTTAATTCTCACATCTGAGATTAATTATTCTTGAATTTAGTTAATTCGATTATTCAAAAATTCGGGGTGTTACATTCTCCCCTACTTAAAGGATTTCGTCCTCGAAATCTCTAAGTCAAGAAGAACGTATCCTACCATCCAATCATCCATCTACTCAACCATCAACCACTGGCAACCATGGTCCTTAAAAGATTTCTAATGCTTTTCATGTACATATGCATAGTGTGTGTATATGTCTGTATACTAATGCTAAATCAGGCGGTCCACTAATTCAGTCGACCTCCTTATTGCAAACAATGATAGTGCCATGTATCCATCATGTATGCAGAGAACCCTATACATATCATTACTACATATGTGCACAACCATCCATTTAAATGCAACATCCATATGATACACACATTCAATTTACATTCATTTTACTAAATACATCCATTTATATGCAATATGCAATATGAAAGTGACTGAGCCGATCTAGTGCCTAAAGTGTGTGTATATGCATCCACGAGCAACCACTAGCAAACACTTGCATCCACATGCATCCATCATACATAACATGTCTCAAACACATGTTTCAACCATAGGACTACCCTATCTAAAGGTCAAAGATACAAGCAAGAGGACATACTAAGGATAAAACAAGTACAAGCTAAGCGATAAAGGAGAAATTAAAAGACATACCCTCGAAAAGAAAAGGGTATAGTGAACACATTTTCTCTTATGTCTCCCAAGTAGCATCACTCTCATCATCTCCCTATTGCACTTTGGCTAGCTTGACCTCTCGATTCCTCAACTTCTTAATCTCTGACCCAAGAATGCATGTAGGAGCTCGTCGAATCGTCGCGTCACGCTCTATTTACACCTCTCTAAGCAAGCTCGGCTCTACCACTTCCGCGGTCTCATGCAAGCACATCCTCAAATGTGATACACGGAATACGTCGTGTACACCACTGAGTCTCTCGGGCAACTCCACTCTATACGCCATCTGTCCAATCCTCTCCTTAATAGGAAACAGCCCTATGAACCTTGGTGCTAACTTCGCAACGGACCCAAAGCGTACAACATTCCGTAATGGAGACACCTTGATAAAGACCATATCCCCAATATCTAATTCAAGATTTGTCCTCCTCTTGTCCGCATAAGATTTCTGCCTATCTTGCGCCGCCTTCATCCTCCATCGAATCAAATCGATCTTTTCCGAAGTCCCTCTAATCATATCGGGCCCAAGTAAGATTTTATCTGTAGATTCCCACCAACATGTAGGTGAACGACATGACGAATTTTGCGGGAAGCAATCAGGAGGCTATAAGCAAATTTTTCTATCTTCGGATAATTACGTTCTGCAACAGCTAGCTTCTTGCTTACGTAGTATACAGGCCTCTGGACTTTATCCTCTTCACGTACCAACGCTGTACTGACGGCATGAGATGATACAGCTAGGTAGACAAACAAATCCTCATGTTCCATGGGTTTTGATAATATTGGAGGCTTGTCAAATAAGTCTAATAAATTTTGGAAAGCCTCCACACAATCAGGAGTCCGCTCAAAATTTCGTTTTCCTCATTTTATCAGATCAAAGAAAGGTACGCACTTATCTGTTGCTTTGGAGATAAACCTGCTCAATGCAGCAACTTTTCCGGCCAGGCTTTGAATATCCTTAATCTTTTGTGGTTCTTCAACATTCCTTATTGCTGCTATTTGACTAGGATTTATCTCAATTCCTTGAGAACTCACGATAAACCCAAGGAATTTCCCAAATGCGACCCCAAACGAGCATTTGAGGGGGTTTAACTTCATCCCATACCTTCGAAGAATGTTGAACATTTCGGCTAAGTCCCTTGTATGGTCGGAAGATTATCTAGACTTCACAAGCATGTCGTCCACATAAACCTCCATGGTTTTTCCGATTTGATTATAGAACATGCGGTTGACCAAATGCAGATATGTGGCTCCTGCATTCTTTAATCCAAATGGCATTACCACATAACAATATAACCCCAAGTCTGTGATGAAACTTGTATGCTCCTGATCTGGTATGTGCGTGGGAATTTGATTGTACCCCGAATAGGCATCCATAAAGGATAAAAGCTCACGTCCGGCCATCGAGTCTACTAGGTGATCAATCCTGAGAAGAGGAAAACTATCCTTTGGACAAGCCTTGTTCAAATCAGAGAAGTCAATACATGTACGCCACTTCCCGCTAGATTTTTAGACTAGGACAGGATTTGATATCCAGTCGGGATATTTCGAATCCTTAATGAACCCATTATCCTTTAATTTCTCTACCTCTTCCTTCAAAGCTGCTGACCGCTCTAGGCCTAACATCCGTCTCTTCTGCTTGACCAGCGGGTGCTTTGGATTAATGCATAAAGAGTGGCTCATAATAGTAGGCGAAATCCCACACATGTCAGCGTGAGTCCAGGCAAACACATCTAAATTTCCCTTAAGAAATCAGCCAACTCTTTCGCTCGAACTGGATCTAGCTGCGAGCCGATCTTTAATACTTTTTTCGAATCTTCCACATCAATAGGTATATCTATTGTTGTCTCATAGGGAGTCGCCTTTCTGTCCTCGGGTTCTTTGTCCTTTCTGGGATCTATATCCTCAAGCACATCTAAGGGCGACTCTCTTGGAGCAGGACCCCTTAATTGCTATGCTGAGTTTTCCTTCGAAGGGGGAGAATCGTCCTTAGATTATATATTCAACCCCTTCATTAGCATCTTCAGATCCGTCATGTAACAAGATCGTCCCATAGCTTGGTCGCCTCTCATCACCCCTATTCCTGCGTCAATCGGGAATTTAAGCAGCAAGCACCAAGGTGCAATACATGCCATAAACTCGGCGAGGGCCGGACGGTCGAGGAAAGAATTGTAGGGTGACTCTACGTCAAAAACTACAAATGGCAGGATCCTCACTCTCGGGCGATCTCCCTGTCCTAATGTCACTAGTAATTCTACGTAGCCCATCGGAGCCGTTGACGCCCCATTGAAGCCCCGTATCCATCCTTCGCAGGGCTTTAAATCTTTTGCTTCAAGTCTCGTTTATTCAAAAGCTTTCTTGAAGAGAATATTGACTAAACTCCCATTTTCCACCAACACCTTATGGACTAAGGTCGCGCCGATGGCTGTGGTAGTTACCAGTGGGTCTTTAGTTGGTGATTGAATTCCGGTATCATCTCTACTACGGAATATGACATCGTCCTTTGTTGTTTTACTGGAGTAATGTCTTTGAGGTTAATGCATTCTCCTACCTTAAAGTGCTTGGCAGCATTGACGTGTTGATCCATAGCTTTGAAACTATGGCTAGCTAGTTGGGGTTCGCCTATAATAGTATTGATAACGATCTCCTTACCTTTCTACTGGGCTGTGGGTTTAGAAGTAGGCTGGCTTCGGTCCGGGGCTTGCCCTCCTTGCCCCCATGTCCCTTGGGGCAACCTTGTACTCGTCTAACTTCCCTTCCCGCAGCAATCTTTCAACTACATCTCTCAAATGTCGGCATTCGTTGGTGGAATGACTGTGGGCTCCATGGAACAAACAAAACTTTCCCGTTGCGATCTCTTTTTCAGTGGAGTCTCTAGGTGGTGGCTTTTTGTATTGCAATGTATTGTATGTGTCCAAAAAAATGTTTTCCAAGGTATCTTTCAATGGCGAATAGTTTTCGAAAGTTTGGAATCGAGGTATTTTGTTGGAATTGTTCCCTCGGTTCCTACTCCTCCTATTGCCTTTTCCATTCTTGTTATTATTGCCTCCATTCCAGTTGCCAATGTTCACTTCAACCTTCCCTGAACTGTCACCAGATTGTTTAACAACAACAATACTTTGGACACCTTCCCTCGAGGCCCCTTCGGACTTTCTCTTCCTATTTGCATGAGCTTCTTCTCGCCTTAAGAGAATATTAGCCTTTTCGTAGAATAACTCCCTAGTGGGAGGCAGTTTCCCGGATAAATAATCCCCAAATTCTGTGTCCGGGTCAACTCCTTTTATTAAAGCCATCAGAATAGTGGGTCCATGAGGGTCACTAACTTCGGTGACATCTAGGTTGAAGCGGTCCAAATATTATTTCAGATATTCGCCTGGAGCCTATTTAATCCTTGACAACTCTATGTTGCTTTTGGATTTTTGGGCGCGAAGTCGAAACTAGTTCATAAAGCGCTCACTTAATTCTGTGAAATTTGGTACTGACCGTGGAGGGAGTCAGGTGAACAACATTAATGCCACCTCTTCTAAATAAATCGGAAAGGGATGTCAAGAAAGCGTGAAACATCTCCTTGTGTGACGGGTGCAGATGGCTCAAGCCGATCATTGGTCATAGCGGCTGGAATCGGAGCATTGGTAGGAGCTCGAGTAGAAGTTCCAGCTTCACTTTGGTTCGGGTCAGATTGGAGCACAGTGGTACGGTCGGACTGGTTCGGATGGGGAGAGTGGGCGATCTCAACATCATTAGGTCGGCTCGGATCGGGGTCTTCTATTTAGTTCGGACCATCCTGACCGGAGCGGCCTGCTATAGAGTCTTGACCACGCGACCTCGTCACGACCATTGTTTGCTGATCTTCGTTAACTTCATTCTCTCGATTAATTTGGATTTCTTTGTCTTTTCCTTTGGCCATAATCTCCAATTCTTCAGTGATTAACCAGCAGGTACTTAAAGATGTCGAAAACAGAGGATTAACTTCTTTGAAATTGAAGGTCCAAATAGTAGAATGATAATACTAAAAAGCGGGGAATTCAAAGATTCTCAGTGAAAAGCACCAAAATGTTAGATCCAAAATTGGCTCTAACACCCAAACTAGTAATGATTCTACTGAAATGAAATTAAAAAACGAAGAAAACACACAATTTATAGTGGTTTGGCATTAAATAGCCTACGTCCACTTTCTACTCTTTGAATTGATGATTTGAATGCAAGTACAACGATAAGTCTCATTTAATTTTCACTCATACAGTGTATTGATTCACTCAATTTCCTCCACAACATACTTCAAAAGGTGATTGTAATCTGAATAAGTTGATGGAATTCGGATAGAAAAGGAGTTTGAGTTCTAGAAATCCAAAAAGATCCTTCCAAATGTCCCTTGATGGTGTAATTATAGGTGGAAAATGCTTCTGGAATGGCTTCGGTTCGGATCCACGTGGCACCCATCCCGTTTCTATCAGGTTCGGATGGGATATGATAGTGACAGCACAACAGGTTAGTGGCAAACATGGGTAGAACATGGGTATAACCGCTCCAAATATTAAGGGAACGTGGGCACAACTTCTGCAGTTTCAAGTGCATAGGATCAGATCGGAAATACTTCAATTGGGGGGCGGATCGGATTTGACCGAACCGATGTAGTTCAACTTGTCCCCCCTTCTTCTTCACTCTGTGCCTTTTTCTTATACTAGATGGACTCCGATCCGATCCGATTTTTATCTGAGTGTATGCTCTTTATTATTTGATCTTTTATCTTTGTGTAGCCTAGTTCACAAAGTAGGCTAACATAGAATTTGTAGGGCACCTCCAAAAAGGTCTTTGGGTCCATCATTTACCGAATTTTGTTGAATTCGGCCTATGGTCGGATGCCCCCGAGGGGATCTCTTAAATCCCGGGGTTTATCGTAATCGGGCAACGTATAAATGGCATTGACGATCAACCTAGTGCCCTTTGAGCAGGTATTTGGTTTAAAAGCCCTAGTGTTTTAATCGCAATCCTGCCATGTATTAATGGCGTCGACAATTAATTGGGCACCCCTCGGGGAGGCCTTTGGTTCAAAAGCCCAGTATTTGTCGCAGTCAGCCCATGTATTAATGGTACCGACAATTGACTAGGTGCACCTCTAGGATGTCTTTGGTTTAGAGTTGCAACGTTTCATGGGGCGAACACTAGTTCATTCATCGGGTTTTACCCCGATTTGTTAGAACTAGGGCCGTGGACCTTGCAGTTAAGAAGGTGCCCCTTTGGTGAAACTAACAACTTCATTTGTAGCTTGAACGCCGCTTCATTTGACCGTTCAATTCCTGGTGTCCTTATCTGCTACGATGTGCCTTATACCTTCATATTTGTGGCGAGTGAATCTTTAAGCATTGAGCAGTGAGCATTTGATTTGTCCCAACCAGGATGTGTTGCAATGGTCACCAGGCTCTATTAGGTCGTAGATGCATCAACGTTCTTTTAGGGGACCTGCAATCAAAATCTAATTTAAGCAACTTGTAAACAAGAGTTTGCAAATGTATGATTTAGGCAAGTAAAGCAATTTCATTCATTAATATGTACAAAGCCTGTTACGATGTTGCATGGTATTTGCAATGCATGATGTTTACAACTTGTAAAATAAAAGAAATGTTAAATGAAGTAATGGCGGAGATGTATGCTATTCCATGCTCTCGAAAGTTGGATGCCATCCGTCGTTTTTAACTCGAACGTGCCATCTGAGAATTTTTTGCTTATCATATCGGTTCTTCTCAGTTGGGTCAAAATACTCCAGTTCTTGTGATAATTCTTTTAGAACAAGGTCCCCAACTTGGAAGGTTCTCTGTTTTACTTTAGCTTTAAAGTGGCGGGCTATCCTTCTCTAATGTGCAACGATTCTGAGTTCTGCCTCTTTCCTTTTTTTCTTCGAGTAGATCGAGTGCTTCGAGCTGCAGTTTCTCATTCTCCTCTTGATTGAAGTGGATTCTTTGGTGAGTTGGGACTTCTAACTTCACCGGTATCATAGCCTCGGATCTTAATGCGAGTAAGAATGGGGCGTGCCCATTCGCAGTTTTTTGAGTTGTACGATATGCCCATGGTGAAAGGGGGAGCTCGTCCACCCAACCACCTTTATCTTTTTCAAGACATATCTTGTTGGTTAACTTCAAAATTTTATTGATTGCAGCTTTGACTTGCCTGTTGGCCTGCGGATGAGCAACGAATGTAAAACTCTTCGTAATCTTGTATTTAGCACAGAAATCCTGGAATTCACTGCTCTCGAATTGAGTTCCGTTGTCAGTGATTATTTTCTGAGGTACTCCAAATCAGTAGATAATGTTCTTCAAAACAAAACTGATCACCTTTTTCGAGGTAGTAGTCGCTAACAGTTCAGCTTCAGTCCATTTAGTGAAGTAGTCCACTGCCACGATTGCATATTTCATATTTGACTTAGCTGTAGGCAATGCTCCAATCAAATCTATGCCATATACGGCGAATGGCCATGGACTAACCATCTGAGTTAATTCTGTGGGAGGTACACTCGGAATCTACACAAATCATTGGCATTTGTCACATTTCTTAGCATAATCATTGCATCTAGGTTCACATAGTGCCAAAAATAGCCATATTACAGAATTTTCTTGGCCAGTGTTTGACCTCTGTATGACCTCCGCATTCTCCCATATGCAATTCTGCCAGGATTGCTTTGGACCCTTCCTTGGTTACACATCGCAGCAGTGGCATGGAGAATCCTTGCCTATACAACCTTCCATCTTGTATGAGGTATAATGGAGCTTTGCGCAATATCTTCCTTTGCTTTTTCGGCTCTTCTGAAAGCGTTCCGTTGAGGATACACTCCTTGATTGGAGTCATCTAGGTCACAGGTTCTTCAACAACATCCATAATCTAGTCAACATCTGCTTCTTTAATGGCGGGAGTTGAAAGGACTTTGACTGAAATTATACCTAGTAATTGTGCATCCGAGGAATTGGCATACTTAGCGAGAGAGTCTGCCTTCGAATTATCTTCCCCAGGAATATGAGATATAATTTAGAAGTCAAGGTCGTTAAGAAGTTCTAAAGCTTTGGTTTCCAAGTTTGGTTTGGAATTACTTTAGGACTTGACATACTACCAGTTGTGAGTTGCTAAGGATTTGCTAGGTTTTTAGATTCAACTCCTTTGCCAGTTTTAGACCTGCGACTAATGCTTCATATTCGACCTCATTGTTAGTTTACGGAAACTCCAATATTATAGCATAGCATAAGGAATGATCTTCTGGAGTTTCAAGGACAATTCTGGACCTTGAGCAATAATCATTTTTGGATCCATCGATGTATAACTTCCAAATTGTCACTGTCTCCGTTGGTTCGTCTGTTTACTCTCACCTATCCATGAACTCGGCGATGAAATCCGCTAAAGCCTGCCCATTAATAGCTCTTTGATGGTGATAAGTGATGTCATATTGATTGAGCTCTATGTTCCACTTTAATAACCTTCCCGAAGTTTTTTGGCGAAAGAGAACTTGTCTTAGCAGTTGATCGGTAAGAACCTTCATAGGATGGGATTGGAAATACGACCTTAGCTTTTTCGAAGCAATGAGCAGACAATACTCAAGTTTTTCCAACTTCAGATAGTTTAATACTGCCCCGGTGAGACTTTTACTAATGTAATAAACTGGACATTGGACCTTGGCATCCTCTCGAACTAGCGCGGCACTTAAGGCATGAGACGAGACAACCAAATCTAGGAATAGCTCCTCTCCATCTTTAGGTTTAGAAAGCATTGGCGGTTACTCCATGTGCTTTATTATCTCTTCAAAGGCTATATGGCATTCAGGAGTCCATTGGAAATCTTTCTTCCCATTCTTTAAAGCATCGAAGAGTGGAATGCACCGTTCCTTTTCTTTAGAAATAAATTGGTTAAGTGCATCTACTTTCCCATTTAAGCTTTTAAACTCTCTCTTTGTCCTTGGAGCATGCATTTCCCATAAGGCTGTGACTTGAGAAGGATTTGCTTCAATGTCCCTGGTGTTGACCATGAATTCGAGAAACTTTCCTGACGTAACTCCAAATGAGCATTTAAGCGGATTGAGCTTCATTCCATATTTTCTGAGGATATGAAACAACTTTCGGTCAGGTTTTCAAGATGGGCCTTAGCTTTCTTTGACTTTACCAGCATATCATCCAAGGTAGACTTCCATTGTGTTTCCGATTTGAGATTTGAACATGGAATTCACAAGGCACTGGTATGTCGCTCCTGCATTTTTTAGTTCGAATGGCATTACTCTATAGCAATACCCCTATCTGTCATAAAACTTGTGTTTTCTTCATCTGGCTTATGCATCACGATCTGATTGTACCCAGAGTATGCATCCAGGAAAGATAACAACTCATGCCCTGCCGTCGCGTCAACAAGTTGATCAATTCTAGTTAACGCGAAGCTGTCTTTGTGGCATGACTTGTTGAGATCCGAATAATCTATGCACACTCTCAACATGCCATCGGATCTTTTAACAAGAACTGTATTAGAAACCCAATCAGGATATGTAAATTCTCGTATGAAGTTATTCTTGAATAACCTGTCTACTTCTTCTTTTTCTTCTTTTAATGCCACAGATCATTCAAATCCTTTCATTTGTCTTTTTTGTTTTATCGGAGTTAAATTGGGATTAATATTCAACTTATGCACAATTACATCAAGTGATATCCCACACATATTGGAATGCGTCCAGGCGAAAACATCTAGATTTTCCTTTAGAAACAAGACTAATTCTTTCTACAGCTTTAGGCCCAGCTGAGAACCTATTTTCAAGACTTGTTCGGGATCTTTATCATGCACTGAGATGGAGATTGTGGCTTCAGCTGGCGCTGCTCTTTCTTCCCCCACACTAGCTTTTCTTGGATCGATCTCCTTTTGAGCTCCACTATGTTTGCCAATGTGAGGGCCTCGCCCTAGTTGCTATAAGGGGAGGGAAGTAATGCGGAGCGGAGGTTCCACATCCTTATTCACTTCTTTCTTCCTAGCTTCGACAAGTTCCACCATATAGCATTCTTTCGCTGCCTGTTGGTCGCCTTTAATTACACCGACTCCATTTTCGGTAGGGAATTTTATCGTTAGGCACCACAGAGCCATTGTTATTCTAAAAGTTGCGAAGGTTGGTCTTCCAAGGAAGGCATTATATGCCGAAAGTTCATCTACTATGACAAAATCTTGCTTCATGGTAACCTTCTTTTCCCCTTCTCCGAGTTCGACAAGCAATCTGATGATGCCAATTGGTTGAGTGGGTTGCCCCGTGAATCCATGAATCTTATTTTGGCAAGCCTTCACATCATCCATGGAAAGGTTCATCCTATTGAATGCATTAATGAAAAGGACACTGACGGAGGCCCCGTTATCAACCAAGACTCCTCTTAATATGGACAAACCCAAACCATTGGTAATCACCATTCGATCTACCATTGGTCTTAGCAATCCATCCGAGTCTCTTTCTTTAAACACGATATCATCCCACGGGGCCTTTGGCATCTTTGCCAAGAAAGCTTCACTAGTGATCACGAGTTCTTCTCCTTTAGAAAAACTCTTCATCTCATTTGTGTACTTCACAATGTCCTCACAGCTTCTTCCAGCTGGATGAGGCCCTCCTGAAATGGTATTGATGATTAGCCTTGGGATGACATCAACCAGGGCATTTTCAGTATAGGTTGTCCCATAAATGTCCCTTTTCCTTGAGTGGTCTGAGTGTTCTATGGGTTCTTTGTGTAATGTTGAAGCCTATTCTTCCTTATCAATTCCTCAATAAGGTTCTTCACATGCCTACGCTCATTTGTATTGTGGCTTGGTCGGTTATGAAACCGGTAGAACCTTCCTGACTTTATCGTAGCATCACTGACCTTTGCTGGTTTCGGTGTTGGATACTTTTCACTATCTTTAGTTAACATGAAGATGTTTTCTACGGTGTCGTTTAAAGGATTCAATTCTAAATTTTTAAAGAAACAGAATTTCTTATTGGCTTGGTTATCTTTTCCATCATTTCCCCTTTTCTGGCCACCCGTATTCTTATGGCCGCTTTTTGCATCATTACCTTTCTTTTCGGGTTGTGCGCTGCTTTCAAGAATATCCATGGCATAGGCTGGATCTTCATCCACACCTATGTATTCCTCGACTTTGTTGAACACTTCCTCATGCGTACTTGGCTTCTTCTTTTTAATCCACCGTCCAAGCTGGGTCTTCTTGTTTATGGCTCCTTTCAAACCCATCAAAGCCAAACGAGGCTCGTAATTCCCAACCTCGGTTGTGGCAGTATTGAAGCGAGTGAGAAAAGCTTTAGTGGGATATCCTAGCATTTTCTCAAGCTCGTTCAGCTCCATGACATCCTACACCTTTGTAGCCTGAAGCTTGAACTTCTCTTTGAATAGCTTGGCCAGGGTAGCAAAATCATCTACAGAGTTGGGTGGTAGCTTTGTGAACCAAAGTTAGGCCACCCCTTCAAGGTAAGTTGGGAAGTACAAGCACTTCAATTCGTCTGTGGTGCGTGCTCCATCCATATGCTGGTTATATTTGAACAAGAACACATTGGGATCGCTGGTCTCATTATAAGCTTGCACCGTCGGAGGTTTGAACTTATCTGGGTATGGAGCCATCTTAATCCTCTCCATAAGTGGGGTTTTGGTAGGAGCGAAACCTCCCTCCTTCTCGTCATCATTGTAACAACCCGGAAAATACGAGCCAATTTAAAATTTTTAAATCGGTTATTTTAAAGGAATTTGAAAAATTGAAATATAATATTTCAATAACTAGTGAATTAGAAATAGTGAGTCAGTTTGAAAATTTGAATTCAAACTTTGACTAACTGTGCAGGGTGGAAAATATAATGGATTTTAGTGAAACCAAATATATTTAAATCTGTTTATCAATACCTTTCTAACGAATCTGAAAAATCGAAGTTTCATAACGGGAATAAAAAGTTATGGTCGAATGAATTATCAGAAAGGTCGCTATATAGAATATATAGCCCTGGAAAATAGATATTTTGCAAATGAACTCGGAATTCGATGAAACCACTTTTGTCGGGTCTGGGATGTCAAACTATTGCTAGGTTTCAAATTTCATAATTTTTGAAGCTAGTATGTGAGCGTGGCCAAAAGAAAATGTGTTTGGTTAATTTCTGTTAAATTGGATCGACCAGAAAATGGCCATTTTTCAAACGATCTCAGAATTCGACGAAACTAGTTTTGTTGGGACCGTAGCGTCAAAACATAGCTATATTTATTTTTCTGGAATTTTTCGAATCAGTCTGTGGCCCTGGCAAATTGAAATTTACGTTCAAAGTTAAAAATTAAATGTTTTATACTTTAATTTGAAAAATAACTGACTGTAACAGTCGAATTGGCCAACGAAACATATCCCATTGTGTCCGGGATGGGGGTATTTAGTAAGGGAAGATAGTCGTTGGGTTTGAATTGGTGTCCGTGTGGAGAAACACTATTTAAAAATTTATTAAAACCATTGGCCAATCAGAAATTTTCTTTCATTATTTTTAAAAATAAAAAAACATCAGAAACCCTCGTTTTCCTTCTCGACCGACGATCCACGTCGTTCGCCGCTTCTCCTCCAAATCGCCGCCGCCACAGGCGATTCCAGCCTTCGCCACACCCTACCTCAACGCGCCTCCCTCCCCTCTTCCAATCCGACCCAAGCTCGACCCCTATCGTCGCCGCATCGACGAGAATCGTCGACCCAAAGTCGAGCACTTTCCGTCGCCGCCACGAGCAGATCCGACCACCGAACCACCTCAAACCACCCTGCGCCGACTCCCCTCTCCTCCCTCCTCCACGTCCTCACCTCCGATCATCCCAATACGCAGCGGATTTCGAGAAAATCTGAAACCCTTGTTTGAACCAACAATAAAGGTGAGTCCTTTTTGATGTTTGAACTTTGAAAAATCATATCTTTATGGTGTGTTGACGAAATTCGATGAAACAGGAAACATCGGGACCGCAAGGAAGCTCTCTACCACATAGAAGAGACCGCGGATTTTTCTGAGTCATCTACGATTTTTAGCACTCCAAAAACTAATGTGAGAAATCTAAATTAAAGAATTTTAATGGAAAATGTCGTGTATAAATTATATAAGCAAAATATAAATTACACACGTGTTGTATACCTCATGTACATGCGTTGTGTAAGCTATATAAGCGAAGTATGAATTATACATGCATAGAATAATTGATATATGTGTTGAAATGCAAGTGAAATATAGAAATATATATACTCCCCTCGTCCACAAACCATGGACGATATTTATTGTTGTGAATTGGTGTGAAATATTGGATGAAAAATGCGAATGGTTGAATAATTGTTTGTGGTTGATATTGATTGGTTGTGGTTGAAAAATACCCATTGGTGATAGAAATGAATTGGAAATAATTGTGGAAATAAAAATAAAACATGCCGCCTGCGTGCGAATTAGATGCATGAATCCCCATTGTCAAAAACCGCGAGGTTTTAAGGTAGAGCGAGGAGCCGTACTAGGGACAGTGCCGGTTTTAACTACCCTGCCGTTATGCTCCCGAAATTTTGAATAATATTCATGTGTTAGAATTATTTTCATATGTTGAAATTATCCTCATGCGTTGAAATTAGAGTCATGTGTTGAAACTATATCCATGTGTGGAAATGCTCATGTGTTGAGAAGTGATGTGTGAAAATTAAATTCATGTGTGAATGAATGAAGTGTTTAAACAATAAAAATCACATTTTTATAATATATATGAAGTATGTAAAATATTCGCCTTATATATAAATAGTTTCAACAATAAAAATTTCATCTTCCTTATATGAACAACATATATGAAATATCCATGTGTGGAGGTGCTCATGTGTTGAGAAGTGTGTGTATTTGAAAAGTTCATGTGTTGAATAAAAAGATCGAACAATAAAAACTACATTTTTTATTGAAATTATGAAGTGTTAAAAACATTCATTTGTTGAACAAATATTTTAAGTGATAAAAATATCATTTTTATCATATATGTGATATGCTAAAGATATGCGAGCGTTGAAATAAATATTTGTGAAAGAAATATTATTTTTAACATGCATAGGAACTAAATAAAATAGGCATGTGTTGAAATATATTTTAGTTCGCCAAAATTATCATCTTTGAAATGTGAAGTGTTAAAAATAGTCACTTGTTCAAATAAATATGCATGAGTTGAAATATTCATTAATTAGCTAATGATATGATTTTTGCCTATGCATGCAACATTAGAATGAATGGTGTTTTTAAACCAAAGTGAATCAAATATGAAGTTGAATGGAAAATGAGAAGTGATAAGAATTGTATATATGTACATGCATATTTATTGAACAGGTTATAGCAAAGAGGCTAGAGAAGAGGAATAAAATTTTGTGCCCGACAAATAGGTGCACGTTTACAGTTTTGTTTGGGTGATGATTTTATGAGCCTATTGGCTAGCCGCTTGGCGTTTTCTTTTTCTTTTTGACATGAGACGCCTGTGTGGCTATTTGGGAATTTTCCCAGCCCCTCCCGTACAAAGGAGGTTATGGCGAAATTTTCCAAAATTTAAAGGCGTTAGTGAAACATTTGAAGTGAAAACAATATAGGAATTTTTGAAGTGAAAACGATATAGGAATTTTTGAATGAACTATATTTATATAAATATAAATAAAATTAAAACAAAATGTGGCCGTGCAGTTCGTGTTTTGAAACCGTGATTTCAAATGACTAGTACGGGAAATCCGACCGTTGGATTTTCCCGAAACCGCAACCGTTGGGTTTGCCTTGGAAATATCTTTCCAACGGCACCAACTTTGTAAAGATTCGACGGTTGGATTGTCTGGAATGTTTAATTCAAATCTGAAGAAAAACAACGCCAGAAACGATTATATTTATATATAAATATAAATATAATTAAATTAAATCGAATAACGGCGCTGTAGTTCGTAATTTGAAATCATAACTTCAAACGACTAGTGTGGAAGATCCGACCGTCGGATTTTCCCGAAACTGAAACCGTTGGATTCGTTTTGAAATGATCTTTCTAATGATATAAAATTTGTGAAGATCCAACGGTTAGATTTTCACATATGTGTAAAACAAATTTAGTGAAAAACAGCGCTAGTGCATCGGCACGACCTGAAACGTCGTTTAATTAAATATGGCCGTTTTAAATAAATAAAAATGGCGATATATCGTTATAAAATACTATAGACGATATAGGGTAGAAATAAACCAATTTTGTTGTGTTTGTTTGATATGTGATGGTTGAATATATTTAACATGAAAATTATAACTAAAGAACTGAAATGGGAATGTTGAATAGTCTAACCATGTGATAAATTGATTTGAAAATCTAAATATATGTGGGTTATTTGAAAAGGCCGAGTTCATCTCATTTCAAATAATCGATCGACGTTGAGAAGTCAAAGAGTCGAAGACGGTTGAAGACCGACGATCTTCACATTGGATGGATGAGCGCTACTGATGCTCGTGATTGGAGTAGCTACCGTGAAGGAGCTGAAGTAGTAGCCATCCAGACATACTGTTGATTGTACGGATATGCGAGGATTTGGTGCCTCCGGTTTCGTTCAAACCCAGAACGAACTTGTAAATGGACTGTGTGTCTAACATTGGATTTTGTTCTATGCTGATTGATCTCTGTTAAATATATATCTGTTTGGCAGCGGAGAATTTATTCTCTTGCTTAACGCCCTTCTCTGAGACGTACGAGCTCAGAGGTTATGTATTGATAGAAATCAGTCGCATGGAGCGGATTGCCTGTGTGGCACGCCTAAGTGGCATATGATCAAGGCTTCTGTTGCAAAGCAAAGTCTTGTGGTTGATGATCAAAGCATGGCCTGTGTGACGTATCTTTGTGTATTACGTGGATTCGCGAGCCTCACACCTCGGTATGAGCCAAAAACGGGATAGTGACTACAGGGAGAGCACGACGTTTCTTTCTAGCTAAGGTGGTGTCAGTGACCTACCAGCCCTGACATTATATATACTTTTCACCTGTGTGGTTGTTAGAATACGAGGCGCCTCGATTATAGGTCTGTAAGGACCGGGAAACGTGTGCTCAGGAATTGCCAATCCTCAAAAGTAAGAGAGGACCGGCCCTGAAGATCCAAGGATCATAGTGGGGTCCTGAGACATTTGCTAGAGTGTCTCGAATCGGAGGGGAGCTTGCCCCTTGCCTCGACTCATGAAGGAATCCAATTTCCAATACGAAATATGCGGAAGTGATTGTATTACTAGTATGGAGACATAGTAGATGGTAGCTATGCCGCCTAGGATTCATATTTATGATTGAATTCTCTTTTGAAACATATATGCACTAGTAATAATATCAAACATTTTTGTTTTATTTGTATGAAGCATTTTTGGCCATTATAAGGTAAAACTCTATCCTCCAGCTTGCGTTGCATTGTGTGATGGGACCTGAGTCTTATAATGGCTTCATTTTATAAAAAGCAATGTGATGATTTAATCATCTACTTTATTTCATGCACTAGTACTCATTGGAGTAAACCCGTTCCGCGAAAGTGGCGTGGTCCTTTGATTTGCCTTATTATTGTTGTTAATAAGTTAAGTAGATTTCTCATACCAGTCCTATGAATGACTCGTAGTTTGTTTCACCTTGCAAACTCTGGTGCCCTCATTTTCACATGGGCAGTCTAGTTACAGGTATCTGGTGCACCTTTTGGCTCATGGCGAGGCTTGACTACATCGTGCTGACTTTGACTCTTTCCGCCATTATAGTATATGTATTATGATTCCGCCATTGGTGATGTAGACTAATATTTATTTTGTGTACTCTTTATGTATGATTCCGCCTCTGGCGATGGTGACCGATTATGTATTATTATGCACTATATTGTATCCTGCACTGTGCTCTTTGATGTGGTGATATCTATATGATTCCGCTGCCATATGTGTGTAAATTATTCTTTTTTATGTTTATGCTATTATCTGTGATCTGCTAATGATGATTAATGTGTTATATTCCAATGATTATCCTTAACACCATGTCACGGGGTTTTGGGATCGTCACAGCTGGTATCAGAGCTTTGGTTAACCTTAGTTCTGGAGTCTAACACATTAAACACTTCGTCAAAATAAAATCAGTAGTATTCTAAGGCGAGTAGCTCATTAGAGATAGGACTAGTAAAGTCGTAGAAGGTGCCAAGCAGAATAGCAAAAACCATTTGATCAGTCCATCGTTATCTTTCCTTAAATTTTCTGCTTAACCATGCAATAAATTATCGTTCCTGTAAGCTGACTCTTTTCTTGCTTATACAAAACTTGAAAAATGGCTACCCGAGCAGCCGCCGCTAGAGGAGGTCGTGCTGGCCGTGGCAGAGGACGAGGAGAAGTCCCAGTTGAAGAAGGACCCTTGATACCACCCCCGACCGCTCAATACTTCGAGCTGGACCGCGTAGCTAAGAGATACAAAAACCTAGGAGGCAAGACCTTCTCGGGAACTGGCACAGTAATAGAGGCCCTTGCATGGCTCAAAACATGCGAGAAAATACTAGAAGGCCTAAGGCTTGGAGATCAAGATAAAGCTTTTATGGGTGCCTGGCTTATGCAAGAACAAGCTGAACCATGGTGGGAATCTCTCACCGCCGGGAATAGAGAAGCTGGTAGAACCTGGGACGGATTCAAAGAACTCTTCAAAGAGAAATATGTCCCAAAACAAGCCCTAGAGCGCATGCACGATGACTTCGCCAACCTCCAGCAGGGGGATCTTTCGGTGCAGGATTATCTGAATAAATTTACACAGTTGTCCCTCTATGCTCCGGAGCTTGTCGCCACGCAAAGTCCAAGAATAAGAGGTTTATCCTCGGGCTGAAGCGACAGTATCATGATAGAGCCATGGCCCACATCAAGCTGGGATTTAATGAATTGGTGGAAATGACATGCAACTACGAAGACCTTGACCAAAGGCACTTGGAGCAGGATCGCGCTAAAAGCCAAGCCGGAAAATAAAGCAAGCCTGTTGTGAATCAAGCTGAGTCAAGCCAAGCAGCATCCTCGAAACCACAGACTAGCAGGCCGCCAAAAGGAAGCTGCTATAATTGTGGCAAGATGGGGCACTTCTCTAATGTTTGCACAGCTCCGAAGAGGCAGAAGACAAATTCACAAGGTTTAAACCAGGGCTCTCAGAACCCTCGCTCCTGCTTTAATTGTCGCAAGATGGATCACCTTGTCAAAGACTTCCCTTTGCTTAAAAAGGTCGTAGTAGCTCACGTGTATGACGGGACGAACCCGCCAACTGCTTCCGATGGAGCAGGTAAACCCGATGTTTTGGGAGGTACCCTTACAACTAAAAATATTCCTGTTTCTGTATTGTTTGACATGGGTGCATCACGTAGTTTTATTGCTAGTAACGCAGTGCACAAATTAAAGTTAAAACAGAGAAAGCTGAAAGAATCGGTTGAAGTACATAACCCGATAGGAGGATCTCTCATCCTCAGTTCATATTGTAGAGTGCCAGTCTCTTATTCCTCCTACAAGTTTCCCTTTGATTTAATCATCATGGATTTTCCCGAATTTGATATCATTCTCGGGATTGATTGGTTAACGAAATACGAAGCCGAAGTAAACTGTGCGGAAAGAATCGTTAAAATTCGAACGAAGCTTGGATATATTGCTGTACCATGTCATGGTTCGAATCCAAATAGAGAAGAATTTTGGTCGGCGTTAGAAGTTTTCCCCACTTCCATAGAAAAGATTCCTATTGTTAGGAACTATGTGGATGTGTTTGAAGAAGTCGAAAACTTACCTCCGCAAAGAGAAATAGAATTCAGAATCGATCTAATTCCCAATGCTAGACCAGTGGTACATCCAATTCGTAGAATGACTCCAAAGGAAAAAAGAAGAATTAGGCGATCAAACTCGTCAACTTTTGTGGAAGGGTCTAATTAGACCAAGCTTTTCTAATTTGGGTGCATCTGTAGTGTTTGTCCCAAAGTCAGACAGTACTCTTCGATTGTGTGTTGATTACCGAGACCTCAACAAACAGACGCTCAAAAACAAATACCCATTACCCCGCATCGATGATCTGCTAGACCAATTAAATTGGGCGAGAGTATTTTCCCGAATGGACCTAGCTACAGGTTTTCATCAATTGAGAATAGCAGAGGAGTGTGTTCCTTTGACAGCTTTCAAAGGTCCAGACATATTTTATGAATGGTTAGTAATGTCGTTCGGCCTGTGCAAAGCTCCAGCATACTTTGTTGATCTAATGAATAGAGTGTTCAGGGGAGTTCTGAATAAATTTGTCATCGTATTCATCGATGATATTTTAATCTACTCCAAATCAAAACCCGAGCATGAAAAACACTTAGAACAAGTATTGGAGATTCTAAGAAAGAACGTCTTCAAAGCCAAATTGTCTAAATGTGTCTTCTGGCAAGAAGAAGTGAAGTTCCTTGGCCATGTCATGTCAAAGAAAGGGATTTCTGTAGATCCGAGCAAAATAACAGCGATTCAAGACTGGAAACAACCCACTACACCCATAAAGGTTAGAATTTTTATGGGGTTGGCTAGTTATTATCGAAAGTTCGTTAAGGATTTTTCAAAGATATCCGGTCCGTTAACGAAGCTCACGAAGAAGCATGAGAAATTTAAGTGGACTTCCTACTGTGAAGAAGCTTTCGAGGAATTGAAATCGAAACTAACAACTGCTCCAGTGTTAACCATTATCGATGGCAATCTGGATTTGACGGTTTGGACAGATGCTTCTATTAGAGGTCTTTGTGCAGTGTTAATGCAAAGAGGCCAAGTAGTCGCTTATGCAAGCCGCCAACTGAAACCACATGAGAAGAATTATGTAACTCATGATCTTGAGTTGCTAGCTATCGTTTTTGCTTTGAAAATCTGGAGGCATTATTTATTGGGCGAGAAATTTGTACTATATACAGATCATCAATCATTGAAGTATTTATACACCCAGAAAGATCTAAATTTGAGACAGCAGCGTTGGCTAGAATTTCTTGCTGCGTATTATCTTGATATCCTGTATACGCCGGAAAAGGCTAACGTGGTAGCGGATGCGCTTAGTAGAAAAACCGCAATCATTGCCAATCTTATAATTACACCTGGATTGATTGATAAGGTTTCAGCCCTTCAAAAAGACGATGAATTCATACAGAGAATCAGTCAGAGGGTCAAGGAAGGTGAAACCACAAGTTTCCGTATTGACGATAAGGGAGTTCTCAAGTTAAATGATAGGATTTGCATTCCAAATATTCCAGGCCTTCGAAGAGAAGTGCTAGATGAATGCCATAAATCCAAACTTTGCATTCATCCTGGTGTGAGTAAAATGTACAACGATATCAAACGCACTTTCTGGTGGAAGGCAATGAAGAGGGATATTTCTTTGTATGTTAGTAGATGCCCTACTTGTCAATTAGTAAAGAGAGACCAACAGAAGCTAGCTGGATTGTTGCAGCCGTTGGAAGTCCCAGGTTGGAAATGGGAACAGATTTCCATGGATTTCATAGATGGTTTGCCGCGAACCAGGAAAGGTAATGACAGCATTTGGGTAATCGTAGATCGCTTCACGAAGACTGCCCATTTCATACCTGTCAGATCCAATAGAACCGCTCAAAGTCTAGCACAGATATATTTCAAAGAAATCGTTAAGCTGCATGGAATTCCCATCAGCATAGTCAATGATAGAGACCCAATTTTTGCTAGCAAATTCTGGGAGGCATTCCAGACAAAATTGGGAACGAAACTGAATATGAGCACCGCTTATCACCCTCAAACAGATGGCCAAACTGAGCGGGTGAATAGAATTCTAGAAGATTTATTGCGGGCGTGTATAATTGATTTTGGTGGGTCATGGGAAGATCACTTGCATTTGGCAGAATTCTCATATAACAATAGCTATCAAGCAAGTTTGGGAATGTCTCCATTTGAAGCATTATATGGCGGACCGTGCAGATCTCCAGCATGTTGGGTAGAACCTGGCAACAGACTTGTGTTAGGACCCGATATGATTAGAGAAGCATCTGATAAAGTCGACTTCATCAAAAAGCGATTGAGAACCACACAAAGCCGACAGAAAAGTTATGCAGATTCTAGAAGAAGAGATTTGACATTTGTTGTTGGTGACCATGTTTATTTAAAAGTTTCTCCAATGAGAGGAGTAATCAGATTTTGCAAAATTGGGAAGTTGGCACCGAGATTTATTGGTCCCTTTCCTATACTTGAACGAATTGGAACTCTTTCTTATAGGGTTCAATTACCAGATTGGTTGCCTGGAGTGCATGATGTATTTCACGTATCACAACTTAGAAGACATGTGCATGATCCGGATCTTGTTGTAGAAGAAGCAGCGCAACAGGATATAGACATAACTCCAGAATTCGCAGTCAGAAGAGAGCCATTAAAGATTGTTGGCAAAGAAACTAGAGAACTGAGAAGCAAAAAGGTTCATTTAGTTAAAGTGCAGTGGAGTAGTGATCCTAGGGACTGTACTTGGGAGACTGAGGAAAGCATTATGCAAGCTTACCCCAAATGCAGAGTGGACATCTCTGACTAACTTCGGTGCAAGGTACCTTTACAATACTTTGCATTTACATTTCGTTTCCTACTTTACCGCTGTTTCCTTTTCGTGGACGAAAAGTTTTAAGTGGGGGAGATTGTAACAACCCGGAAAATACGAGCCAATTTAAAATTTTTAAATTGGTTATTTTAAAGGAATTTGAGCAATTGAAATAGAATATTTCAATAAACTAGTGAATTAGAAATAGTGAGTCAGTTTGAAAATTTGAATTCAAACTTTGACTAACTGTGCAGGGTGGAAAATATAACGGATTTTAGTGAAACCAAAAATATTTAAATTTGTTTATCAATACCTTTCTAACGAATCTGAAAAATCGAAGTTTCATAACGGGAATCAAAAGTTATGTCCGAATGAATTTTTCGAAAGGTCGCTATATAAAATATATAGCCCTGGAAAATAGATATTTTGCAAACGACCTCGGAATTCGACGAAACCACTTTTGTTGGGTCCGGGATGTCAAACTATTGGTAGGTTTCAAATTTCATAATTTTTGAAGTTAGTATGTGAGCGTGGCCAAAAGAAAATGTGTTTGGTCAATTTCTGTTAAATTGGATCGACCAGAAAATGGCCATTTTTCAAACGATCTCAGAATTCCACGAAACTAGTTTTGTTGGGACCGTAGCGTCAAAACATAGCTAGATTTATTTTTCTGGAATTTTTCGAATCAGTCTGTGGCCTTGGCAAATTGAAATGTACGTTCAAAGTTAAAAATTAAATGTTTTATACTTTAATTTGAAAAATAACTGTCTGTAACAGTCGAATTGGCCAACGAAACATATCCCATTGTGTCCGGGATGAGGGTATTTAGCTAGGGACGACAGTCGTTGGGTTTGAATTGGTGTCCGTGTGGAGAAACACTATTTAAAAATTTATTAAAACCATTGGCCAATCAGAAATTTTCTTTCATTATTTTTAAAAATAAAAAAATATTAGAAACCCTCGTTTTCCATCTCGACCGATGATCCACGTCGTTCGCCGCTTCTCCTCCAAATCGCCGCCGCCACAGGCGATTCCAGCCTTCGCCACCCCCTACCTCGACGGGCCTCCCTCCCCTCTTCCAATCCGACCCAAGCTCGATCCCTATCGTCGCCGCATCGACGAGAATCGTCGACCCAAAGTCGAGCACTTTCCGTCGCCGCCACGAGCAGATCCGACCACCGAACCACCTCAAACCACCCTGCGCCGACTCCCCTCTCCTCCCTCTTCCACGTCATCACCTCCGATCGTCCCAATACGCAGCGGATTTCGAGAAAATCCGAAACCCTTGTTTGAACCAACAGTAAAGGTGAGTCCTTTTTGATGTTTGAACTTTGAAAAATCATATCTTTATGGTGTGTTGACGAAATTCGATGAAACAGGAAACATCGGGACCGCAAGGAAGCTCTCTACCACATAGAAGAGACCGCGGATTTTTCTGAGTCATCTACGATTTTTAGCATTCCGGAAACCAATGTGAGAAATCTAAATTAAATGAATTTTAATGGAAAATGTCATGTATAAATTATATAAGCGAAATATAAATTACACACGTGTTGTATACCTCATGTACATGCGTTGTGTAAGTTATATAAGCGAATTATGAATTATACATGCATAGAATAATTGATATATGTGTTGAAATACAAGTGAGATATAGAAATATATATATATATATATATATATATATATATATATATATATATATATATACTCCCCTCGTCCACAAACCATTGACGATATTTATTGTTGTGAATTGTTGTGAAATATTGGATGAAAAATGCGAATGGTTGAATAATTGTTTGTGGTTGATATTGATTGGTTGTGGTTGAAAAATACCCATTGGTGATAGAAATGAATTGGAAATAATTGTGGAAATAAAAATAAAACATGCCGCCTGCGTGCGAATTAGATGCATGAATCCCCATTATCAAAAACCACGAGGTTTTAAGGTAGAGCGAGGAGTCGTACTAGGGACGGTGCCGGTTTTAACTACCCTGCCATTATGCTGCTGAAATTTTGAATAATATTCATGTGTTAGAATTATTTTCATATGTTGAAATTATCCTCATGCGTTGAAATTAGAGTCATGTGTTGAAACTATATCCATGTGTGGAAATGCTCATGTGTTGAGAAGTGATGTGTGAAAATTAAATTCATGTGTGAATGAATGAAGTGTTTAAACAATAAAAATCACATTTTTATAATATATATGAAGTATGTAAAATATTCGCCTTATATATAAATAGTTTCAACAATAAAAATTTCATCTTCCTTATATGAACAACATATATGAAATATCCATGTGTGGAGGTGCTCATGTGTTGAGAAGTGTGTGTATTTGAAAAGTTCATGTGTTGAATAAAAAGATCGAACAATAAAAACTACATTTTTTATTGAAATTATGAAGTGTTAAAAACATTCATTTGTTGAATAAATATTTTAAATGATAAAAATATCATTTTTACCATATATGTGATATGCTAAAGATATGTGAGCGTTGAAATAAATATTTGTGAAAGAAATATTATTTTTAACATGCATAGGAACTAAATAAAATAGTCATGTGTTGAAATATATTTTAGTTTGCCAAAATTATCATCTTTGAAATGTAAAGTGTTAAAAATAGCTACTTGTTCAAATAAATATGCATGAGTTGAAATATTCATTAATTAGCTAATTATATGATTTTTTCCTATGCATGCAACATTAGAATGAATGGTGTTTTTAAACCAAAGTGAATCAAATATGAAGTTGAATGGAAATGAGAAGTGATAAGAATTGTATATATGTACATGCATATTTATTGAACAGGTTATAGCAAAGAGGCTAGAGAAGAGGAATAAAATTTTGTGCCCGACAAATAGGTACACATTTACTGTTTTGTTTGGGTGATGATTATATGATTTTAAGAGACGCCCGTGTGGCTATTTGGGAATTTTCCCAGCCCCTCCCGTACAAAGGAGGTTATGGCGAAATTTTCCAAAATTTAAAGGCGTTAGTGAAATATTTGAAGTGAAAACGATATAGGAATTTTTGAATGAACTATATTTATATAAATATATAAATATAAATAAAACTAAAACGAAACGTGGCCGTGCAGTTCGTGTTTTGAAACCGTGATTTCAAACGACTAGTACGGGAAATCCGACCATTGGATTTTCCCGAAACCGCAATCGTCGGGTTCGCCTTGGAAATATCTTTCCAACGGCACCAACTTTGTAAAGATCCGACGGTTGGATTGTTTGGAATGTTTAATTCAAATCTGAAGAAAAACAGCGCCAGAAACGATTATATTTATATATAAATATAAATATAATTAAATTAAATCGAATAACGACGCTGCAGTTCGTAATTTGAAATCATAACTTCAAATGACTAGTGTGGAAGATCCGACCGTCGGATTTTCCCGAAACTGAAACCATTAGATTCGTTTTGAAATGATCATTCTAATGATATAAATTTTTTGAAGATCCAACGGTTAGATTTTCAGATATGTGTAAAACAAATTTAGTGAAAAACAGCGCCAGTGCATCGGCACGACCTGAAACGTCGTTTAATTAAATATGGTCATTTTAAATAAATAAAAATGGCGATATATCGTAATAAAATACTATAGACAATATAGGGTAGAAATAAACCAATTTTGTTGTGTTTGCTTGATATGCGATGGTTGAATATTTTTAACATGAAAATTATAACTAAAGAACTGAAATGGGAATGTTGAATAGTTTAACCATGTGTAAATTGATTTGAAAATCTAAATATACATGGGTTATTTGAAAAGACCGAGTTCATCTCATTTCAAATAATCGATCGACGTTGAGAAGTCGAAGAGTCGAAGACGGTTGAAGACCGACGATCTTCACATTGGATGGATGGGTGCTACTGATGCTCGTGATTGGAGTAGCTACCGTGAAGGAGCTGAAGTAGTAGCCATCCAGACATACTGTTGATTGTACGGATATGCGAGGATTTGGTGCCTCCGGTTTCGTTCAAACCCATAACGAACTTTTAAATGGACTGTGTGTCTGACATTGGATTTTGTTCTGTGCTGATTGATCTCTGTTAAATATATATCTGTTTGGCGGCGGAGAATTTATTCTCTTGCTTAACGCCCTTCTCTGAGACGTACGAGCTCAGAGGTTATGTATTGATAGAAATCAGTCGCATGGAGCGGATTGCCAGTGTGGCATGCCTAAGTGGCATATGATCAAGGCTTCTGTTGTAAAGCAAATTCTTGTGGTTGATGATCAAAGCATGGTCTGTGTGACATAGCTTTGTGTATAACGTGGATTCGCGAGCCTCACACCTCGGTATGAGTCAAAAACGGTATAGTGACTGCAGGGAGAGCACGACGTTTCTTTCTAGCTAAGGTGGTGTCAGTGACCTACCAGCCCTGACATTATATATACTTTTCACCTATGTGGTTGTTGGAATACGAGGCGCCTCGATTACAGGTCTGTAAGGACCGGGAAACGTGTGCTCAGGAATTGCCAATCCTCAAAAGTAAGAGAGGACCGGCCCTGAAGATCCAAGGATCATAGTGGGGTCCTGAGACATTTGCTAGAGTGTCTCGAATCGGAGAGGAGCTTGCCCCTTGCCTTGACCCATGAAGGAATCCAATTTCCAATACGAAATATGCGGATGTGATTGTATTACTAGTATGGCGACATAGTAGATGGTAGTTATGCCGCCTAGGATTGATATTTATGATTGAATTCGCTTTTGAAACATATATGCACTAGTAATAATATCAAACACTTTTGTTTTATTCGTATGAAGCATTTTTGGCCATTATAAGGTAAAACTCTATCCTCCGGCTTGCGTTGCATTGTGTGATGGGACTTGAGTCTTATAATGGCTTCATTTTATAAAAAGCATTGCGATGATTTAATCATCTACTTTATTTCATGCACTAGTACTCATTGGAGTAAACCCGTTCCGCGAAAGTGGCGTGGTCCTTTGATTTGCCTTATTATTGTTGTTAATAAGTTAAGTAGATTTCTCATACCAGTCCCATGACTGACTCGTAGTTTGTTTCAACTTGCAAACTCGGGTGCCCACATTTTCACACAGGCAGCCTAGTTACAAGTATCTGGTGCACCTTTTGGCTCATGGCGAGGCTTGACTACACCGTGCTGACTTTGACTCTTTCCGCCATTATAGTATATGTATTATGATTCTGTCATTGGCGATGTAGACTGATATTTATTTTGTGTACTCTTTATGTATGATTCCGCCTCTGGCGATGGTGACTGATTATGTATTATTATGCACTAAGTTGTATCCTGCACTGTGCTCTCTAATGTGGTGATATCTATATGATTCCGCTGTCATATGTGTGTAAATTATTCTATTTTATGTTTATGCTATTATCTGTGATCTGCTAATGATGATTAATGTGTTATATTCCAATGATTATCCTTAACACCGTGTCACGGGGTTTTGGGATCGTCACAATCATGCTTTCTCAAGCTTTTCTCCATGATTTTGCACACCATTTTCGATATGTGCTCCTCTTCATTGAGCTGGTCCATAGGGCGGATGCCATCATTCTTGTCGGATGTTTGCCTAAGCAAATGGTCCCAGTTTAGATTCTGATGCGCTGTGCCTCCCACTTGGGCAGGTGCCTCTTTGGTGGTTCCAAGCGCTTGTCGAGAGATTGCTTTATCGGTGTGGTTACGCGTAGGTGGTTTAGCTTCTTTATGTTGAGGATTGTTAGGGGTTGCAACTTTTTGGACATAATTTCCTTGATTTGGACTTGAAGAGGAAGAACCCACATTTTCTTTATAATTGGTTTGAGCGGACTTAGCGCGAGCGGCATTCATGTTAACTTTTACTGTAGTGGCTTGCATGGCAAACATAGACTCAAGCTTCTTTATTATGGCATCGTTTGCAATACCCATTTGGCTTATCAAACCCGTAACAACTTCATCCAACTCTCTTCTCGTTACAGTCGTTTCATCCTTAGAAGTTTCTCCAATTTGGAATTGGTTGGTGAGCGGAGTATTTTCGTTATTGGCTTCGTCGTCAATCTCTCGAAAGTTTTACTAGCAATCTTCTTCGATGGTCTACCCATGACTTCAGATATGGGCTTGACGTTGGAAGATAGTCCGTCGACTGGTTTAGAATGTAGTCTTGTAAGATCTATGGTAGAGGTAGGCTTAGAACCTTAGTGCAAGGCCTTCAACCTTGTGAGAGAATGTGAGAGAAGATAATGGGAATGCGGCCCTACGGTGGGCGCCAAATGTTTGAATCTAAAATGGTTCAAACATCAGAGGTGTGAAATCACACTTCACCAATCGGTAAGAAAGAGGCCAAAATCACAATTAAAATTAAAAGAGACACAAATTTTATAGTGGTTCGATCTTAGGAAAGATCTACATCCACTTTGACAACATTTTCCATTGACAATTTGAGAATTACAAGTCTAGAATCACCCAAAAGTACATTCATATGCTTCATGATATAAAGGCTTCACTCAATTAAATACAAATTAGAGAGAATCAAATAGATCTTGCTAAATGTAAGGAGAAATGGTGAAGGATCTTCAATCTCTAGAATGCTTGATCACTTTTGATGGATTTCATGATGGATTCGATGATTGATCCTAGCCTTGGAATGTTAGAAGTTGTTAGAATCTCTTGAGAAAGGAGTGAATGCAATTCGGCAGCTCTTCGAGGTCGTAAAAATTGGTCCCTAAAAGTAGGGAAGCCATGGCCTATTTATAGGAGAAGTTGGAGTGAAGTGGTGAGCTTAAATGTGTATATGCAGGCTATGAGTCTAACATAGAAGTAATTACAGAAATGCCACTGCCAACTGTCGGCAGTTGTATGCAGCTATCTTCCTGAACTCACGTTCGATCGACCCGGAGGAGACATGTTCGAGCCATCGATCCTGATCGACCCTGCTGGTTCGAGCCTCTTTGTTCGAGCCCTACGATGTACAACCCTTACATATTTGAGTCCTGAGTGGTGTTCGACCCTGAGCAATGTTTGACTGATCAATAGGATGCTTGCTCGATCGACCCGCTGTTTGTGCCGTGTTCATCCATCCTGCAAGAAGCTTGTTCGACCGAGACTTTTTGAATCACTATGTTCAACCCTACCTGCTAGGTCCGTTTTAGCTGTTCGAGTGGCTTTATGTTTAAGGCATGCTTGTGCTCGATCCATAGCTTTGGACATATGTTCGATCCTTTAAATGTTGCATGGATTTTAATGGATAAACATATGTCTTTAGCAACTGTTTTCACCACTTGCGATAACTGTATCTTTTTACAATTGGTAAAGCCAGTTGTGAAAAATATACTTTAATATAATTATAGTAAATAAAGAGTTATATTTTAAAAATTATATTTAATATTAATGCGTAAAAGATGACAATTGATAATTACTAAATAAAATTAGTTATTTAGTAAAAATAATAATAATAATTAATATTAATATTAATTAATAATTAAGATTAATATTTTATGGTATAATTAAGTAATTAATTTGTTATTTAATAAAAAGTAACATTTAATATTTTATAAATATAGTTGATATTTATATCTGATATTTAATAGATAATAATTAATAAGTTGTATTGGCTGTTTAATAATTAATAATTAAAAGATTTAATAATTAGTAATTAAAAAATTAGTAAATAATAATTATAATTTAGTTAAAATTACTAGAAATAAATTTTATAATTAGTAAATAAATAATTATTTAATTACTAACAATTACTAAAAAATATGTTATATAGTAATTACTATTAGTATTTAATGTTAAATAACTACTATATATATAGTACTCAATTTAATAGTTAATAATTATGAAAATATTAATAATTAGAGTTCTAAATTAACTTAATTCAAAATTATTAACATATTTACTTAATTGAAGTTAAATTAATAGTTAGTAATTAATATTCATAAAATTCGAAAAATAAATTGGTACACATCTTAAAATAATCTCAAATTCTATGTAAAATATAAATTCCATAAAATCTAAAAAATAAAAAAGTAAGAAATCTTGTATAGACACTTATAATATGTACTACACGAGTTATTATCTTCGTACGCATTTCAAATGTTTACTGTGTTATAGTTTTCGCAGGTTTCTATTCTCCTTTCCATCCAAAAAATTGGCTCCAACCCTTAATTTTTTTGGATCCGTCGTGAAAATTTTGAATGTTAAACAGAAAGACACGATGTTTCCAAAACGTTAATAACGTTCTCCACTTCGAGCCTGGTAATCTAATTTTCCAAATCACTAAACACACTAAGTCGGTTGAAATTAAGATAATAGGGATTGTTCTCCTTCCACCGCTTTCATCTCTTTAGATCTAAAAAGTTCGTATGTCCATGTAACGACCCGGATTTTTAGCCATTTAATTTTGAATATTTAAATTGATTTTAAATATTTTATTGATAATTTAAAATGATTTTTATAAGGAATGTTACTCTCCAAAGACCATCACATAAGAACCAATACATCCATGCATTTTACGGTTATCCAAACCAACTTAAATTTCTATACACACAACTTTGAGGTAAGATATCAACATAGAAAGGAGTCGATCATCTCCTTCTATATTCTCATAATCCCCGTAACATACTAGAACAGATTTTTGATGGTCAAATTAAAAATTCACTGTAAATGTACATATGATAAATGAAAATTGAAATGTGGAAGTGATTTCGGCAATACTGATACCGTGGACAATCCCTTTTATACTTGTAGCCTCACTTAAATGTTGATTTGACAATCCATGAAACATTGAGATGGTTACATGGACATATTGGTGTGGTAAGAGGATAGTTCTTAATCCATTGCATTACACAATGGAAAATAACGTATATAGATATAGGTAAATATATATATATATAAGATTTAGTTATTAAATAAGTTATGATAATGTATTGCAATAGAAATGGATGTACTTTTAACATCATGTATAATATTGTATAAAAATTCTAACAGAGGCACACAAGAGGAAAGGTATATAATGATTGTAGGTTGTACATCTTGATTTTAAAGAGTTAACGTCATAAAAAAAAGTGGGATAGATGACAATACATATCAGTACAATTCTGTCATCGGGAAATGAACGCTGATACCCTATCCCTACACTACTACACTATATACATGATGACCAAGGTTTGCACACTGTGCGCTCCAAGGAATTTGATTCTGTAGCGTCCAATCTATTTTACATCCGTGCATACCAAGTTAATTACCATTATAAAACCCTCTTTCCCAATTCATTGTTCTATTTCTCTGTTGAAAAATTTCTCACTTCGAAATCTAATAAAAAATCAAAAAAATCAAATCTTCAATGTAAATTAGTGACTTCAGATCCCTTAGAATCCCTTAAGCTCAAGCTTCCATCTCTAATCAGTTATATACAACTCAAAGTGATTCCCGAGTCTCAAAAATAGACCAACGATTGCTTAAGGCTGAGCACGGCTTGGTTTTGGCGAGAAGATCATTGATTTGAGTTCGAATTCTTGTTACGGTTGAGGAGAAGAGCCTATCTTAAGTATAAGGGGGGATTTAGACCCATTTTTTTAGTTGCCATTTGTTTACCGTATGTGGTGGAATCGGGCATGTCGCGATTTTCTAGGATGGCTCGATTTCACGATAGAGGGGTTCGGTAGGAGGAGGTTACGAAGTTGAGCTCTTTGGTGCTTTTAGTTCTGGAATCTATGAAGAGATGGATGCGTGGGTTGATGAGAAAGTTGGGAAATTGGCAGTGCGTGAAGGTGAAGATGGGCCCAAAGTTCTGTTGTAGGGAAGAAGGTGACCAGAACGTGGATTTTGATACATATATAATTATGGTTATTTCTATACATATGTAAATGATGTTGTGACCGCAAATTGGTTTTATGGTGAAATGTGATGCGTTCTTGGATTGAAGAAGTTCATGACGTCACATGATGAAAGGGGAAATGAGTTCGAAAGTGAAAGATATGGGGTGGCAGAGTCGCTGTATGAAACTAGCGAAGGCTGCGAACACTGTTAAGACAATTTACGGTTTCAGTAAGGGTGTGCTTGGACTGGTTTATCATACAAGAGGAGAAGTTGATTTGAGTGTGATGATGACTGATAGAAGAATGGTGATGGACAATTGGGTTCTGATCATCTAAATCGGTGGTTGCAACGTAAAGAGGACGCCGAGGAGGAAGGGATCAGTGTTCAAAGTGAAGGTATCGATTTTGAAAAAAATACTTAAGGAAGCGGCTCTATTGTTCAGTGGTAGAAGATGTGGTTGGGTTCAACGTTTAAAAAGTAATTAATGTTTTTAGTTAAATTATTAATTTAACTAATGATAGTTAAATCGTTAAATAACCAATAACCAGTGTGTATGTGAACAGAACTAAATACAACCGGATTCATTGGAACCGTAATGACTAGATGTGCATTGCGGAACTGACGTGCTGATGACATAGCTACTAGAATTTCGTGAGAATTATAAATGGGAATTTGCTATGGTATTCAGGACTTAACAGGACATCTTATATCTAATTGGAAATTCATATTTTTAAATTAGAAGTAAAAAAGATATAAGGTATGTAAGTTGATTTTAAATGAAATATCTATTTTAACAAATAAAATAAGAAAATAAATTTATAAGCAATGCTTATAAATTTAGAAAACTATTTATCGTTGGAAAAATGAAACTATAAATTCCTTTGAACTTATATAGTGGGAATGGTTATCGAAGCCGACATTTGTAATTGAATTTTAACTTAGAAAATTATAAAGGACGTCATAAACGATATTTTAGACGATAGAAAAAACAAATGAGATTCGTATGAAAACTTCTGAGTAGAAGTTATAAATAGAATTTGGATTTAATATATTATTTATGAGTACGTAATCAAATTGATTTGATTATATATAAAAGGAATACATTCACGGTTAAAGCGAATAATAGTTTAAACAAATAATTTGCAAATAAAATATCTACAAAGGAATTTAGATTTGAAACATGAATCCAAATTAGAACGTGAATGAGAAAGGGAAATGAATAATTGTTTTTAAAGAAACGATGAGTTTAATCCCAAAATTTGGAATATAAACAACGTTTTTAGGCTAGGAGGGTTACAAGGGGATTTGGAAAGGATAAATTCAAAAGTGAATTTGGAATTTGAATTTACCTGAAATGGTAGATAAATTCTGAAGTTCAGAATATAATCGAATATAGATTATTCGAAGAGAGTTATTTATTGGAATTCGATTATATCGAATTTAGGGAAGTAGTTATTTTTACTTTCCATTTTGAATCAAATCTATTTATTTATTTATTTATTTACTTATTAATTGAATTAATAAGTACAAGTTATATTTTTGTATACCAATTATTTGGAAACAACGATTATAACGCTACCGTTATAAATCTAAACAGCGATTATAATGCTACTATTATCATAAACGCTTTGCAAATCTATACAGCGTTTTTAAGCGCTGTCGTGATAATAAATGTTTTGTAAATCTAAACAGCGATTTTAGCGCTGTCATTATAATAAGTATTTTGTAAATCTAAACAGCGATTTTAACGCCGTTATAATAAATGTCTTATAAATTAAATATTTGGAAACAGCGATTATAATGCTGCCACTATAATAAATGTTATTCTGCAAAAGAAGTGGATTCTTAGACTGAATCCGAGAGTCGCGTAAGCAATGTTTTGTTTGAAGTTGTGAGTTTTGACTATTTCAAAGTTGAGGATGTTGTTCAATTAAGGTTTGAGAGGTAATTATACCCTAACTTGACTGACTTCATGATTGATGGAGGAATGGTCAAGGATCGATAGTGAAGATTGGTTAGTAGTATGGTTAGTTAATAAATGATTAATGGTTTGAGTTAGAATAACAATGTTTTATAACATCACGGTAATTTAAAGGATTTTGAAATGTTTTCCCAAATAAACTGAAAGATATTTTCTACGCATAGAAAATGAAATGAATTGGTCAACGAGGAATCAATAAATGGAATATGGAAATATTTTCCGATGTTAGTAAGGTATATTTTCTACATATAGAAACTAAGGATTCGTGGATATTTAGAAATGTTTTCTAACTAGAATAACAAATATTTTCTCGAATAAAGGAATTATGATATTGAAAATTGTTTTTTTTCCAAGAATCAAGGAAGACAATTGAATTTTGAAATAACCTGGAGGATGGAAAATGGATATTGGAATCGATAATATAATAAGGTATTAATTTTAAAAGGGGCCAGTGTTGTTTGATGGTTGATCGTTGGAATTTCCATTTGGAAATAGGATCGTTGGTTGTATGGATGTTCTTTGATAGTTAAATCACCGACTATCAAAGTTTGATTTACTTTATACCTCCATTGTCAATATGGAGAGATCAGGATCAGATTTAATATCTGAAAGCCACTCCGTATTGGCATAAGCATTACGAATCAAGTCATGGTGAGAATAATCGAAGATAGAGTAAAGTGCAAGGGTTGTTTTGTTAATCCTAGGTAGAAATTGCCCAAGATGGATTGATGGAATGGTGCCTTCGGGTTGTCCAATCCCAGGACAACGTATATGGATGAATCTGATAATGTGGAACTCAAAGTAAATGATGGCAAGATGTGCTGAAAGACAATCGTGAACTCAAGCCTCATCACCCGGGAAATGACAGAAATCGGGCAGGCAGCATGGCCATTTGGGTCATTCCCATTAGGGGTATTATCACCTGATCTAGAGAAATTTCATTTGCTTCTTATTCTATTCGCTGCTGTATGCTTTCGGGAACGGTTGCTGATCACAACCGTTGGTGATTATATGCTCGATACACTCAAGTTAAATGAGTGGTCAGCCATGTGTGGGCCGGGTTTCAAGACGTTCTTGTTGAACCCAGTGTATTCCTCTCTAGAGATACACTATCGGAAGGTGGTTCCATACCTTGTCATGTTGGAAATCCAATCTTCAATAAACGCCCTACGGTTTTCAATTTTATATTATATATGGAGCGTGAGATGCAAGCATTTCTCTAGATTCTATTTATTTGATGTAGGCATTATTATAATATCACTGGATTTGATATCAAAAATATTTTTGGTTATCATAAGGTAAAAACCATCCGTATTTATGTGTGGATCGCTCTTACGATTATCATTTCTTTTGAAAGGATTTTGGAAGTTAAACAAATTGTTGGAGTTTACTCACACCAGTCCCATGACTGACCCAGAGTTTATTTTGTTTGATTTCCCTAAACTCTTGGGTACCCAAATTTGTACGGGCAGTCAAGTAGTCGGGATTTTACAGATTCACTTGGAGGAGCTAGAAGCAGGAGGCTTCATCTGTTAGCTATAGACTATCATATTTTCCGCTGTGTACTATGTTGTATCTGGAAATAGGTGTTTATAACTGTTACAGGAATAACTGTTGTGCTCTAAAGATGGTATGTATATACCGTTACTGATTTGTATTTCAAAAGTTATGTTATATAATATATTTTATTCGTTCCGCTGTGTGACTTGTGTTCTTCATTTTCTTTTATTCTAATTTTTCTTTCTTTCTATTTCTCATCCTCTAACTTCTTTCTAATAATGATTCGTATTTCTGTGCAATTTGAGTTGGACGTGCGATGTTATTAGTCGACTCAAAGAGTATGGATATATGGGTCGTTACAATTGGTATCAGAGTTGAAGGTTGAGTAGTAACCTTGGCTCTGTGGCGCAACTCAATAGAGATGGGGTTGGTAATACCCTATATTGATTTTGAGTGTATATATATGAGCGCATATTTGATATAAAATTGTTTTATATTGTGTTGACTGGTTTGTTGAGTGGTTTATGAATTCTGGTCGATATAAGATGTACAACTGTATCGATAGTGTTTCTAAACTCTCAAACAAAGCAATTTGATACAGTATTGTTTAAATGGGTAAATGAAATAATTTTGCCCACAATTATTTTGACATAAAAAATAATTTCTGAAATATTATAATATATGAATGTGATTGTTATTATAATCAAATGAAATTATAATATTGAACTGGTTATATATAAAACTAAATTGAATTTGTATAAGAATGGAATATACAAATATGCTAAATTAGAATTGGATTCTGATCAGAATTTCGAATTTAAATCCCGGATATTTAGTAAATATTTTCTGAAGTATTTTAAAGGGAATATAACATTTTTTTAAAAGAAATTTTGAATAAAAATAGTTTTAAATGGATTTTGAAATTGATTCAGCAATGAAATCACTTCAGTGGCGAGAAAATAATTCTGATAATAGATCGTGACATTATCAGTATTCATTTTCAAGTTTCTGAATGACGGATTGCTACCAAAGTAATTTTGGAATTAAAAAAAAATTGTTTGAAAAGGACAAGATGTTTTAGAAATTCAAATGTTTTGAATTGAGTTGATTATAAAAATATATATGTAAATATATATGATTTCAAACTAATTTGAATAAAACCCAGGAATTTGAATTCAGAAATTAAAATTTAACTTGTGTAAGTTAAATAGATTGAAATGGTAAAAATGTATCAAATGAATTGAAATTTAACTTAAGTTAAATAAATTTGGATTGAATTAGAAATAATTCCAAATGAAATTAAATAAAGAAATGTTGAGATTTGAAATACTAACATGAATTCGATTTATGAATAAGCAAGTTGAATATATATTGGATGCTATTAATTGGAATTGATTTGGATTCAAGTATAATAAGTGGATTGACTTGAATAGAAATCAGATTTGAATTGACAGAATGGAAGTGAACAAATCAGAATTGATTAGAGAGTTAAAAATTGGAAGTTGGATCGATTTTAAACCAACTGGAAATGGATATATGTATGCTGATCAGATATTGAATGGAAGCAAATGCAAGAAATAGTATTAATGCCCGACAAAAAGGTACATGTTTACAACATTACATGGGTTTGATGGTTTTATGAGCCTATGGGGCAAGCCGCTTGGCTTTTTGATTTTCTTTTGGATGGGAGGCCTAGAAAGGCAAGTTGTGGTTGTACCGATTGAGCCATGCAAAGGAGATGCTGGTGAAATTTTTCGAAAATTTAATGAATTAGAAAATTTTCAAGAAATTTTTGGTAATTTAAAATTATGTTGTTAAGTACAATTGAAATAAGAAAACCAAAATTGGTTAATAAACTTTCAAGTGGAATAATGAAATTGATAAATGAATTTAAAATCAGTTGGAATGGTGTGGATATGCAAAAGAGCATATGAATTGAAAACAAGAATGTGATGATGGATTGTCCAAAAATGGTGGACAGATCATTTGGAAAGAATCAGGAATGGTCGAGCATTGGTATGAGAATTTGAAGGTCGGGTAAGAACTGAGTTATGAAGATATGGAATATAAGATTTCAACTATGTAGGTTATGAGGAGTTAGAGTTATAACATTTTTACTGCTTAGCAATTTCAAGGACAAAATTATTTTAAGGGGGAAGGAATGTAATGACCTGGATTTTTAGCCATTTAATTTTGGATATTTAAATTGAGTTTAAATATTGTATAGATAATTTAAAATGATTTTTATAAGGAATGTTACTCTCCAAAGACCATCACATAAAAACCAATACATCCCTGCGTTTTACGGTTATCCAACCAACTTAAATTTCTATACGAACAACTTTGAGGTAAGATACCAACATAGCAAGGAGTCGATCATCTCCTTCCATATTCTTATAATCCCCGTAACTTACTAGAATGGATTTTTCATGGTTAAATCAAAAATCACTGTAAATGTACATATGGTAAATGAAAATTGAAATGTGGAAGTGATTTCGGCAATACTGATACCATGGACAATCCCTTTTATTCTGGTAGCCTCACTTAGATGTTGATTTGACAATCCATGAAACATTGAGATGGTTACATGGACATATTGGTGTGGTAAGAGGATAGTTCTGAATCCATTGCATTACATAATGGAAAATAACGTACATAAATATAGGTAAATATATATAAGATTAGGTTACTAAATAAGTTATGACAATGTACTGCAATAGAAATGGATGTACTTTTAACAGCATGTACATTATTGTATAAAAATTCTAATAGAGGCACACAAGAGGAAGGTATATAATGGTTGTAGGTTGTACATCTTGGTTTTAAAGAGTTAACATCAGAAAAAAAAGTGGGATATATGACAATACATATTAGTACAATTCTGTCATCAGAAAATGAATGATGATATCCGATCCCTACACTACTACACTGTATACGTGATGACCAAGGTATGTACACCGTGCGCTCCAAGGAATTTGATTCCGTAGCCTCCAATCTATTTTACATCCATGCATACCAAGTCAATTACCATTATAAAACTCTCTTTCCCAATTCACTGTTCTGTTCCTCTATTGAAAAATTTCTCACATCGAAATCAAATTAAAAAAACAAAAAAAATTAAAACTTCAATTCAAATTAGTGACTTTGGATTCCTTAAGCTCAAGCTTCCATCTCTAATCAGTTGTATACAACTCAAAGTGATTCATAAGTCTCAAAACTAGACCAACGATTGCTTAAGGCTAAGCACGGCTTGGTTTTGGCGAGAAGATCATTGATTTGAATTCTGATTCTTGTTACGGTTGAGGAGCAGCGACTATCATAAGCAGGAAGGGGGATTTAGACCCATTTTTTTAGTTGCCATTTGCTTACCGTATGTGGTGGAACTGGGCATGTCGCGATTCTAGGATGGCTCGAGTTCGCGATAGAGGGGTTTGGTAGGAGGAGGTTGCGAAGTTGAGCTCTTTGGTGGTTTTAGTTCTGGAATCTATGAAGAGATGGATGCGTGGGTTGATGAGAAAGTTGGGAAATTGGCAGTGCGTGAAGGTGAAGATGGGCCCAAAGTTCTGTTGTAGGGAAGAAGGTGACCAGAACGTGGATTTTGATACATATATAATTATAGTTATTTCTATACATATGTAAACGATGTTGTGACTGCAAATTGGTTTTATGGTGAAATGTGATGCGTTCTTGGATTGAAGAAGTTCATGGCGTCACATGATGAAAGGGGAAATGAGTTCGAAAGTGAAAGATATGGGGTGGCGGAGTCGCTGTATGAAACTAGCGAAGGCTGTGAACACTGTTAAGACAATTTACGGTTTCAGTAAGGGTGTGCTTGGACTGGTTTATAATACAGGAGGTGAAGTTGATTTTGAGTGTGATAATGATTAAAAGAAGAATGGTGATGGACAATTGGGTTCCGATCATTTAAATCGGTGGTCGCAACGTGAAGAGGACGCCGGGGAGGAAGGGATAACGTAACGACGAGACGTGCATTGTGGAACTGACGTGTTGATGACATAGCTACAGGAATTTTGTGATAAAATCAAATGTTGTTTGATTTTAAAAGGAAATAAAACATAGTCGTCAACTGCAAAAAAAGGTGAGTAAACTCACTAACTCTTCGTTTATATTTTTATATAAACAAGATCTAAATTTATTTTTAATAATTTTGTACTGCGTGATGGTTGTTTAGATGAATGATTGATCAAATTGGTTGAAATGGTTGATTTTGTTAATCGTTGATCGATTATTAATTCTGTTCACCATGATATTTCCTATTGATGTGAAATTAATATTATTGATGTAATTGATGTTGATTAACATCTGTGGATGCAGGGAAACAGGTTGGAGGGATCCAACTGGATCCCTCAACATTTATTTTATTGTATGTTATTTACTATGATATATACTATGATTGCTTATGCTGTGTTGAATTAAACTGGCCCTAGGATTTTGGTATTTAAATACCGTAACATATTTTTGAATTTAGAAATGGGATTTGAGATGTAGAAAAAGAAAATTTATTTCTAAAAATAGAATTATAATTTCAAACTGATTTGAAATAGAAACCTGTTTTAATGGATTAGACAAGTAGCTAAATATATAGACGATATTTGTAAATGAAGTGAAATAAATATAGTTGGATATTTGGGAATCATTTAAGAAGGGAAAAATGGTAATTTTTCCGATGTTCGAAATGTGAGTGGATTTAAATAAATTCGTGAGGATTATAAATGGGAATTTGCTATGGTATTTAGGACTTAACATGATAGCTTATATCTAATTGGAAATTGATATTTTTAAATTAGAAGTAAAAACGATATAACGTGTGTAAGTAGATTTTAAATATAATATCTATTTTAACAAATAAAACAAGAAAATAAATTTATAAGCAGTGCTTATAAATTTAGAAAACTATTTATCGTTGGAAAAATAAAACAATAAATTCCTTTGAACTTATATAGTATGAATGGTTATCGAAGCCGACATTTATAATTGAATTTTAACTTAGCAAATTATAAAGGACGTTATAAACGAGATTTTAAATGATAGAAAAAACAAATGAGATTCGAATGAAAACTTCTGTGTAGAAGTTATAAATAGAATTTGGATTTAATATATTATTTATGTGTAGGAAATCAAACTGATTTGATTATACATAAAAGGAATATATTCACAGTTAAACCGAATAATAGTTTAAACAAATAATTTGCAAATAAAATATCTACAAAGGAATTTAGATTTGAAATATGAATCCAAATTAGAACGTGAATGAGAAAGGGAAATGAATTATTGTTTTTAAAGAAACGATGAGTTTAATCCCAAAATTTGGAATATAAACAACGTTTTGTAGGCTAGGAGGGTTACAAAGGGATTTGGTAATGATTTGGAAAGGATAAATTCAAAAGTGAATTTGGAATTTGAATTTACCTGAAATGGTAGATAAATTCCGAAGTTCGGAATATAATCGAGTATAGATTATTCGAAGAAAGTTATTTATTGGAATTCGATTATATCGAATTTAGGGAAGTAGTTATTTTTACTTTCCATTTTGAATCAAATCTAATTATTTATTTATTTAATTATTAATTGAGTTAATAAGTACAAGTTATATTTTTGTATACCAATTATTTGGAAACAACAATTATAACGCTACTGTTATAAATCTAAACAGCGATTATAATGCTACTATTATCATAAATGCTTTGTAAATCTAAATAGCAATTTTAAGCGTTGTCGTGATAATAAATATTTTGTAAATCTAAATAGCGATTTTAGCGCTGTCATTATAGTAAATGTTTTGTAAATATAAATAGCGATTTTAACGCTGCCATTATAATAAATGTCTTATAAATCAAATATTTGGAAAAAGCGATTATAACGCTGCCGTTATAATAAATGTTATTCCGCAAAAGAAGTGGATTCTTAGATTGAATTCAAGAGTCGCGTAAGCGATGTTTTGTTTGAAGTTGTGAGCTTTCACTATTTCAAAGTTGAGGATGTTGTTCAATTAAGGTCTGAGAGGTAATTATACCCCAACTTGGTTGACTTCATGATTGATGGAGGAATGGTTAAGGATCGATAGTGAAGACTGATTAGTAGTATGGTTAATTAGTAAATGATTAATGGTTTGAGTTAGAATAACGATGTTTTATAACATCGGGGTAATTTAAAGGATTTTGAAATGTTTTCCCAAATAAACTGAATGATATTTTCTACACATAGAAAATGAAATGAATTGGTCAACGAGGAATTAATAAATGGAATATGGTAATATTTTACGATGTTAGTAAGGTATATTTTCTACATTTAGAACTAAGGACTCGTGGATATTTAGAAATCTTTTCTAACTAGAATAACAAATATTTTCTTATGATATTGAAAAATGTTTTTTCCAAGAATCAAGGAAGACAATTGAATTTTGAAATAACCTGGAGGATGGAAAATGGATATTGGAATCGATAATATAATAAGGAATTTATTTTAAAAGGGGCCAGTGTTGTTTGATGGTTGATCGTTAGAATTTCCATTTGGAAATAGGATCGTTGGTTGTATGGATGTTCTTTGATAGTTAAATCACCGACTATCAAAGTTTGATTTACTTTATACTTCCGTTGTCAATATGGAGAGACCGGGTGAAACACCCCACCTCCGTTAAGGTCACTCACAAAGGGAATGCCTTAACTTTGGTGGAGATTGAAGGTAAAAGACACAGATAATTTACAAGACAGACATATAAGCAACGGAAAAACAAAATTTATTTCATAAGTGCTTCATAACAAAGTCATTACAAAAAACTGTCTCAAAATACTCTTTCTTGATTAAAACATATAGAAGCATAAAACGAGAATAAAGTAGCATAATCCCCATTAAGAGTGTATGCAAAGCCATAGCCCAAGAAGAGAAAGTCCAAGCCATACATATACTCTCTTCAAGCTTGCAAAAGGTCTGAAATAAGCTGGGGTGTTTCCTCCCTGCGGACCTGAGGAAGGAGGGGGAACGGAAGAAAAGAAGACGAAAGAAAAATGGGTCAGACATGAGTCTGTAAGTCCAGTGATTATTTAGCTTGCAAACAATAAAAGGATTATGACTTGAATAAACTGAATCTAGGACAACACCCTAGAAATAAGATAATAAGACTGGATATGTATATCACCCAACGTCCATTAATGTCTCTCACAAGGGAATGCATCAATGTCCATGAAGCATTATTGTTGTATATAAAAGATAAATTACAAGAATAAATAAATAAAACAACACAGCGGAAGATAAAACTTATTTTATTTCATCATAACTCAAAACGAGTTTACATAAGTAGTTTCCAAAACCATTACAACATGATCAGTAGTCTTTTCCAAAAAATTCAAAGTATATAAAGAAGCAAATACTTAAATAACATAAATGCATAAATCCCCACTGATCATAAGCAAAGTCATAAAGATGAGAGAGTCCCAAGCGATACATCCACTATCTTCAAGCAACTGAAAGAAATCGGCTGTAAGATGTTGTATTCCCTCCTTGAAAACCTGAGGGGGGAAGGAAGAAAAGGGGTGGAAGGAAAAGGGGGTCAGACATAAAGTCTAGCGAGTGCGATAACTTTAACAATATAATTATCAAAATAACTAGGATAAGGCATAAGCTGGGAAAATAAGGAAATGACTGTGAACAATTGGGTATGACAGAACAAATAAGGAAATAAGACGAACAAAGATAACGTTAAAGGCGCCCCTAATCACTATAAGATAATTACTACACTACACCACTACTAGTCACCCTAAAGGTTCATCCCGCCTACAAAATATAATAATGATAATGGTAGTTTAGTGTACCCCTAGCTACCTTCATAGGTGTAGTCTGCCCCTATCTCCACTAGGTGTAACCACTACCCCCATTCGATCGGCTCCCTAACTCGTTGTTACCCGTGCTGGCCCCACAGTGGGGTGTATCACTCCCCAAAGTGGCAACCCGATACAACCAAGAATGCACGGCTTATATCTACACGATGCAACAACATCTTACCTACCAGCCCGAGCCCACACACGCACATGACCCCGTTGGACTTGCGTTGCCACCGCTAACCCGTTTTGGCCTCTTATAGTCAAGCCCAGTATGCGTGTCCCGTCCTCGACTTGGGTCGAGCCCACAAAGATACTTGTGGGTTACTGGTTGAAATGGGCCCTCATTACTTGACACAAGCTATCCACCTAAGCTTGGTCCCCTCTAGTACATCCCACTTAACCCTCTTCTTATTCATGTCCACTTACATGTTTCAATTTTGGTTAAGTGCATCTAATCGTATTTCAAATGCCACCCAAGGTACCCACTAAATTTCCCATGCCACCCAAGGCACCCACTTAACCCCCTCATGTCCCACTACATGTTTATCTGGTTAAGTGTTTCTTAATTCATTAAGACTGTAACCTCGTAAAGACCTCCCACATTAGACTGGCATTTGTGGCAGCTGGATTTGCCGGGCAGGTCCGGGCAGTCTTACACCACAAACGAGCCTAACCTCGTGTCTTTACAACTGTTACGCATTTAATTTATGCCTAAGACGTCCCACATTAGACTGGCAATTGTGGCAGCTAGATTTGCCGGGCGGGTCCGGGTAGTCTAACACCACAAAAGAGTCTAACCTCGTGTCTTAGGCGATTAATTACACATAATTAATTATCCCCAATTTGAATTAATTTCCCTATTCAAATTTTCAATCAATTACAAATTTAACTATGTCCATAATTGACTCAATTATGTCCATCTATTTATGGTATATAAAATTATACCAATTAACATCACATTTAAGGCATTTATGCCAATTCTCAATATTAAATCTCTTAATGTTATCCCATTGCCCCACGTTGTACGTTCGTTCGTTTAACGTAAAATATATGTTAGACTCGAATAGTCTAACTTATGGAATAAAGAGAAAACATCACAACATGCATAGAATAAAAACTAGATCTAAACATAAGGGGTGAACTTGCATGTGTGAATAAGGTTTTTCTTCCAAAAACTTGCATAGGCCAAAGTTACAAACTTACATAAACTATGGATGTCATAGATCTAATCATAAGGTGTAAACTTGCATAGGCAATAGTTACAAACTTTACATTACATGATTCATATTCCAACATATATATATATATATATATATATATATATATATATATATACTTGCATGTGTGATTTATACAACATAGACTATGATGTAAACTTGCATCCAACTCACACATGTCATGGCCTAACTTTATATCCAATTTACATATAAAATAGATTTCATGAAACATGTAAGGTTGTATATGATTCTCACTGACTTGCATATGATTCATATCTAAATTAACATCTAAACTTGCATACATACATATGATTTAACATATGAATCAGATCTAACAACTTAACCAAACTAGCATATGAAACATCATTATGAATTGATTGTACATAAGCCAACAATTAACATAGATTTACAACATAGATGATAACATCCCAGCTTTACAACATAGATAATAACATCATAGATTTACAACATAGATAATAACATAACGGTCAATGATTCGCAACATAACCATATAATCCAAATCATAACTCAACCCAATTAAATTGTTAATTATCTTATTAAAGAAATCGAACTCACAAAAAGAAGGTCTTGCATTCAGAAATCTGAGTTTTGAAATTGATTTAGCTCGCCTTTATAGTAGATTCGTTATTGTTTAGATTAGAGTTGAATAGAATTGAGTTGATTAGCTTTTCTTCCTCTCTAATTGGTGGCGGCTACTCTAGGTTACAAGATGACAGCATAACGGCCATAGTTCCAATTTTTTTATTTTTTTTATTTTAGGGTTTGAGTCTACCCGTGTTTATAAAGAATTTTAATTTAACTATAGCCGTTGGATGATCTTAGGGTTAATCAAAACCATTCAGTCGGGATAGGGTGACACCTCAGCCCTAATGACTCAACAAGGATTCAGAAAGGACGAAGCAATGAGTCACGATATGGATCAGATCACACCAAAAAGCTGTGCAGGCTTCCAGCTCGGCCTGGGCGCCCTTGGCAGGTGCGTTAATGCAACATTCGTACTGGCACACTTCCCAAGTGCGCCAGTGCAATTATATATATTTTTTCTGATTTTTCCGCCTAACTTCGTTCGTCCATATCTCCTTCATCCGCTACCCGTTTTACGCAAACTCGGACTCTATCTCAACCATAATTCCGAAATGAACAAAATGGCGCAACCCGTTTCCCTTAATTCTCACGTATGATATTAATTATTCTTGAATTTATTTAATTCGATTATTCAAAAATTCGCGGTGTTACAATAGGCTATCGCACTCATTTCTACTTCTCTGCACCCCCGTACCAGTGTTTCAGCTAGCACCATGTGTTCAAGATAAACGATCCCCTTTTCATCGATCGTCTCCTACTCATGTATGCTTACCACTTGTGTCATTCAGCCCTCGCTTGATTGTAGATACCTGTGCTGGTCCCACCATGGGGTGTATCAAATCCTATGGTGGCAACTCGACACAATTAGAGATGCACAGTGTATAACTACTGATGCCCAGTGCCTGCTTTTTCCACTCCGGAGTACGTGCACGCCTGCACTCCATCGGAACCTACACTGACGCACCACCCGCCGTTGTTTTGACCGCTTATAATCAGCCTAGTAATTGTGCCCCACCCTGCCTAGTTCAGGGTACCATGATACATCTATGTGGGTTACTGCTGAAATGGGTCCCCGTTACTAGGGTTTCCTAATCAACATGTTAAATTGGTTAAGTGTCCAAGTTAACCTAATCCCACCCATCAGTTTAGTTAACATGTTGTATTGGTTAAGTGTTGCCTTAATTAACTTAACTCTACCATTCCTAACTTAGCTTTAATTCATTCATTAAAAAACCAACCACTCACATTAGACAGGTATTGTTGCAGTCACTGGATGTGCCGGTCGGGTCCGGGCAGTTTTACACCGCAACTCAGTCTAACCTCGGGTTCTTTTGGGCTTGATGCATTAACCTCTTACATTAGATATATATTGTTACGGTTGCTAGATGTGCCGGGCGGTTCCGAGCAGTCTTACACCGTAACTCAATCTAACCTCGGGTTAGGCATATTCGTCGTTTTCTAAAATTACATATTTACCTTTTGTGTTTATATGTAAATTATTGTCATTCAAGTCATGCCCAATTCCTCTCTAAATCATGTTCATAATTTTAGGTATATAAATTATACCACTTTTATGCCACTAATCATTCATATATTTATGGGCCAAATTATGCCATAAATTGAATTTAAGGTTTTCCCAACGTTACCCCCGTTATACCTTCGCAAAATTCACATAGAATGTTAGGCTCGTAACTTCGCCTAACTTATACACAAAAGGGGAAAGAAGGGAGCATGTACCATTCACACAACATAAAATAATAAGGAACTAACTAAACACATGTCATGTAAACGTGGCATAATATAATGAACTTGCATTTTTGGATCCAACTAATATGAGTCTTTAAGCATATGAGATCACCCAAATCCAACTAGGCATGTAAATGTAAACTTTTATTTTGGGTCCAATGAACATAAACCTTAAGCATATAGAATTGCACAAGTTCAACTAGACATGTGAATGTAAACTTTAATTTGGATCAAATAATCATGAATCTTAAACATATGAATTACACAGGTTTAACAAGGCATGTAAATATGAACTTCTATCTTGGATCCAACAAACATGAACCTTAAGCATATGGTTTTACACAAGTTTAACAAGGCATGTAAATATGAGCTTTAATCTTGGATCCAATTATCATAGATCTAAACGTGAATCTAAACATAATACATGTCTTGGCCTAATAATTTGCATGTAACATAACATGAATGAATCACCAATTTTACATGATTGGTTTACATCAACATAATAAGCACAGAGCCTAACAACTTGCATGTAACATAATGTTAATGAATTCACCAATTCTACATGATTGGTTTACATTAACATAATAACGACATAGCCTAACAACTTGCCTGTAACATAACATGAATGAATTCACCAATTTTACATGATTGGTTTACATTAACATAATAACCACATAGCCTAACAACTTGCATGTAACATAACATGAATAAATCACCAAACTTTACATAATACATGATTGGTTTTAACACCAACATAATAACCACAATAATTTCACAAGCACATACGATAGAATCGTTACAAGAATAGGCATAAATCAGCATTGTCATTATCTTACAACTAGGAATTACTCTTGTTTTCATTTTATTACAAATCACAACTTTTAATCGTTCACATATAAGTAATAATAGGACTTACAAAGAAAAGAAAGTCTTTTTTTTCTGGGATCTGTTTTCTGAATTTGAAAAGCAATCCCTTGAAGAAGACTATCAGTTTCTCTAAGTAAGTTTTGATTCGAATCTTTTGGCTCGCTTTCTAATTGAAGAAGAAATGGTGGCTAGGCTAGAACGTTCATTGACATCATGGTGGCTCCTAGGAATGAATTAGTGTGATTTAGGGTTTGAGGATTTGGGTTGCTTTTATAGAAGTTAAATCTTATGTGAGCCGTTAGGTCATTTTAGGAGCAATCACAACCGTCCAGACTAGATAGAGTTATCCAGAATTGCCACCTAATTCCTAGTGACTCAACAGTAGGTTAGAAAGGACTCAGCAATTAATCAGAATCGTCTCAGAATTTTATCTGGGCGAGGGGGTAGGTCGACCGCCAGGTTGACCCTTCTGGGCGGGAAATTTCCCGCCCAGCCTGCTTCGGGGTTTGAACTTGAATTTTGGATTTTAATTTGAACTGTTTTAATTTATTTTAAATTCTCGAATCTTCTGAAGGTCATAACTCCTTCATACGGAGTCCGATTTACGCAAAATCGGACTCTATCTCAAGCAGAATTCTGAGACGAACGCAATGGCATAACCCATTTCCCTTAATTCTCATATTTGTAATTAATTATTCTTTAATTTGTTACTTTAATTTTTACAGAAAATACGAGATGTTACATTCTCCCCTCCTTAAAGGATTCCGTCCCTAAAATCTTCGAGTCGAGAAGAACGTATATCCTACCATCCAATTGTCCATCTACTCAACCATCAAACACAGGCATCCGTTGTCCTTAAATAGAATTCTAATGCTTCCATGACTGTATGCATAGTGTGTACATGTCCTTATCTAATGCAAAATCAGGCGGTCTACTGATTCAGTTGACCTCCTTAATGCAAATTATGTTAGTGCCATGAGTCCATTATGTATGCAATTATTCCTAATTATACTTTCTACATGAGTGCACAATCATTCATACAAATGCAACGTCTATATGATAAAACATAAAGTTTCAATCACATACAAGTACATATATGCATATGCAATATGAAAGTGACTGAGCCGATCTAACACCTAATGTGTGTGTGTGTATGCATCCACGAGCAACCACTAGCAACCACTTGCAGCCATCAATCATAAGATGTTTCAAATACATATTTACATCCATTAGTTTCTACCTAAGGATAAAGGATAGGACCGAGGAGATATACTAGAAAGATAGATATAAGCATGTATAAACTTAAGGAAAAAGAGTTCAAGGATGTACCCTAAAAAAGATAAGGGTAGGCTGCGTGTATTTTGTCCTCAGTTTCCTAAGTCGCGTCTTCCTCAGCGTCGCTCCATTGAACTTTAACAAGTCTGACTTCGCGGTTGTATAGCTTTTTGACTTCTGTACCCAAGATATGAGTTGGAACTCTCCTTACAGTCGCTTCTCATTCCACTTCTACTTCCTCTAGTATGCTTGGCTCCACAACTTCCGCAGACTCATATGAGCACTTTCGTAGTTGAGAAACATGAAAAACATTATGAACTCCAGCCATTCTTTCGGGTAGCTCTACTCTATAATCCATCTTCCCAATCTTCCCAATGATAGGAAACGACCCTACAATTCTTGGTGCTAACTTTCCTGCGGATCCAAAGTGAACGACGTTCCTTAAAGGAGATACTTTAAGGAAAACCCTGTCTCCAACCTTAAACTCAAGGTCGGTCCTTCTTTTGTCTGCGTAGGATTTCTGTCTATCTTGTGCGGTCTTCATTCGCCTTCGTATCAAGTTCACTTTTTCTGAAGTTTCTCTGATCATGTCTGATCCAAGTATAAGCTTGTCTGTAGACTCCCACCAACAAGTTGGTGATCGACATTGTCTTCCATATAAAGCTTCGAAGGGTGCCATGCCTATGGTGGCTTGGTATCTATTGTTGTAAGCGAATTCCACCAAAGGGGAATGATCCTCCCATGGTCCTCCAAAGTCAAGAATGCATAATCTCAATAGGTCTTCTAATACTCTGTTCACCCTCTCCGTCTGACCATCGATTTGGGGGTGATAGGCCGTGCTTAAGCATAGCTGTGTGCCTACAGCCTCTTGCAAGCTCTTCCAAAACTCGCTCGTAAAGATAGGATCTCGGTCACTCACAATGCTGGAGGGTATCCCATGGAGTCGAACTATCTCTTTAAGATAAATGGATGCTAAAGATGAGGCAGTCCTTCTACTTTTATCGGGTATAAAGTGAGCATTTTTTGTGAGCCTGTCCACTATTACCTAAATACTGGTATTGCCCCTTCTTGACCTAGGCAACCCATCAATAAAGTCCATCGAAATGCTATCCCATTTCCACTATGGGACCTCTATAGGATGAAGCTAACCACCAGGCTTCTTTTTCTCTGCCTTGATTTGCTGACATATCATGCACTTAGAAACGAATTCAACAACATCCCTTTTCATGCTATTCCAAAAGAAAACCCTTTTTATGTCTTTATACATCTTGTCTCCACCAAGGTGTATGGTCAACTTGGAATGGTGTGCCTCTTCGAAACCTTCTTCACCAAATCCCTTGCTTGTGGGACGCATAGCCTTCCATCCCGCCTCAACCAACCCTTGTCATCGATGGAGTATCTATTGAGGTAACTAGAAGTTGTTAGTTTTTTATTAATCCCCTTATTATCACAAAACGAATTGGCAATGTTATGGGGAACATCTTAGTTTATATCCAGGATCTTAGTTCAGTATTTCCCAATGTGGGACAACTTTGAAGCACCAATATTTTCAACACACCCCCTTGCTTCAAAGTTGTGAGATAACCGAAGCACTTTCTCTTCGATTTGTGATGCACTTTCTCATCACCTTCAATTGTTGAAGCACTTTCTCTTTAACTCTACTGAAAACCTGGCTCTGGTACCATGTTAGTTTTTTATTAATCCCCTTATTATCACAAAACCAATTGGCAATGTGATGAGGAACATCTTAGTTTATATCCAGGATCTTAGTTCAGTATTTTCCGATGTGGGACAACTTTGAAGCACCAATATTTTCAACAGAAGTCTCACCCCTAATTAGCTTATCTATCACATCAACTAGCTGAGGGTCTTCACGATGCGTGGTTCCTATTGAGTCCAAAAGGGTAGGCCGCACCTCTATCGATGCTAACAAACCAGCACATGATCGACAGAGGGTCTAAAGTCAAAGTTGGCTATGTACTCCAAGCTTTGCCTTTCTAAAAAGAGAGGGCTTAAGGTCAGCTTCTTTCAACTCAAGGCATCTGCTACTACATTGCCCTTGCTAGGGGTATAGGAAATCTCAAAATAATAGGCTGCTAAGAACTCCATCCATCTTTGTTGCCTCAAGTTAAGATCTTTCTGCGAGAAAAGGTACTTTAACGTTTTATAGTCAGTATACAATTCAAACTTCTCACCTAGGAGATAATGGCGCTAAGACTTAAGCGCAAAAATGATGGCAGCCAACTCTAGATCGTGGGTTGGGTTGTTTTTCTCATGTACTTTCAACTGTCTGCCTCCATAAGCTACTACCTTCCCTTCTTGCATCAAGACAACGCCTAGTCACATATCACATGCATCCGTGTATACGGTAAACATCTTGCTCCCATCCGGCAATGTCAGAACTGGGTCTGTTGTTAGAGCCCTCTTCAAACATTGGAAAGCAATATCGCAATCCAAATCCCAATTGAAAGTTAGATTCTTCTTCGTCAACCTTGTAAGTGGAGGTGAGATTTTCGCAAAGTCTTTGATGAACTTTCGGTAAAAGCCCACTAGCCCGAGAAAGCTTCGGACTTCGATCGCATTTCGTGGAACCTTCCAATCTTGCACCGCAACTACTTTTACGAGGTCCACAGCTAACCCTTCCTTGGACAACACATGTCCAAGAAACCTTACTTCCTCTCTCCAGAAGTGGCATTTGGAGAATTTAGCTTTCAACTGATGTGCTCGAAGATTATCCATGACTTCTTTTAAATGCTGAGCATGCTCTTCCTCACTCTTTGAGAAAATCAAAATATCGTATATGAAGACCGCCACAAACTTATTAAAGAATTCCCAGAACACCCTGCTCATCAAGTCAACGAAATTATCAGGTGCGTTTGTCAAGCCGAAAGGCATGACAAGCCATTCAAAGAAACCATCTGGGGTCCTGAACGCGGTCTTATCGATGCTGTCTTCAGCCACTCTTAGCTGATGAAACCCGGTAGCCAGATCTAGTTGGCAGAAAACTGATGCACCTACAAGCTGATCGAACAAGTCATCTATTCTTGGAAGTGGGTGCCTATTCTTTCTGGTCAGCTTGTTTATCTCCCTATAGTCAACACATAAGCGAAGTGAACCATCCGCTTTGGTTGCAAATACTATTGGAGCACCCCATTCAGAAATACTCCGCATTATTAACCCCTTCTCAAGCAACTCTTTAAATTTCTTGCTGAGTTCTTTCCTTTCCCTTGGAGCCATGTGCCTAATGGGTAAAGAAACGGGTTATGCGTTATCAACGAGGTATATGCGGAAGTCTATCTCCCGCTTCGGAGGTAACCCCTTCACCTCTTCAAAGACATCCGAGTATTCACGGACTACCCTAACAGACTAAAAATTCTCAATAGACGCATCAAGAGATTCTAGATAGCTAAGCATAACAAAGTTCATGGGATTACAAGAGATTTCGAGAGTGTTACCAAGGCGAGTCATAAGCCTAACCACTCTCTTTTCACAATCGAAGATGGCACCATTACTGGATAGCCAATCCATGCCTGGAATCAACCCATAGCCCATGAAGCCCAAAACATAGTTATTACATCTAAACCTAACGCTTAGTATAGAAATTTTCAAATCCAATCAAATCATTGACAAATAAGTTGAGCCCCCAATTGGATTTGAAACAACCAAGGGATCCTCTACTATACTGGTGACTAGGTGCAGAGATTCAACTAAAGCAGTAGATATAAAAGAGTGTGATGCGCCAGAATCAAAAAGTGTACGAACAGGATGATCAAAAAGATAAACTAAACTCTCAACAGAAATATTTCTACCTCGTTTTTACGGAGGTAGTGTGGGAGCGTGAACTTGCCTTCCAGAAGAAGGTACAGCTCTCTGCCCTTGCCCTTTCTTTCTTGGGCAGTCCTTAGCCATATGTCCTGTTTCGCCGCAGTGGAAACAACCACCCATCTTCCTCTTCTTCTTTCTGCAGTCCTTAACCAGATGTCCAGGAATGCCACAAAAATAACACTTCCTCTTGTCACAGGGTTTGTTATTCTTCCCGCCCTTCTTGGAATCTGGCTTCTTGTTCTGTGATCCTTCCACTTTCTTATCTTGAAAACTTCCACCTTTGTCTCTTTCTTGCCAACCTTATCTTCTTCTTGTAACAGTGCCATGTCCACCAGTCTCTCATAAGTTGCACCCATCGGTATACGGGACATAGCTACACTGTGCAATGGCTCATTCAATCCTTTAACAAAACGGAGAGCCTTCTTATGTGGAGTGTTCACTAACTCCAATTCGAACCTAACCAGCTGGTTGAATTAGTTAACGTATTCCTTGACCGACTTACTTCCCTGTTTGAGAGCTAAGAACTTCTCCATCTGTAGGCTTCGTTCAGCGTGTGCTAGGAATTTCATTTCAAACCTCATTTTGAAATCCATCCAAGTTTCAACTGGTCTTTTAGTGTTAGTAACTTCCCACAAATAGGAAGCTTCGTCTTTGAGCAACCATATAACCAACTGTATCTTCTGCCCATCGTCCACTTCGAAGATAACAAACACAGTTTCTTTGAGCCAGTTCCTAGCTTCCACGAATGATTCAGTTCCATTAAAGTTCTTTCCACCCATGGCTCGAAAGTATCTATATATCTTTGAGAAAGTATTTGCACGAGGAGGAGGAGGAGGAACCGCTGTAGCTGGGGGAGGAGGAACGTCTGCTGGGCCTGCGACATTAGCCTTAGCCTCTAGGTACCTTCTGAACCAGCCATGTACCGGCACGCCTTCTGGAAGGTTAAGATCCCCAGACATGCTGAAACAAAAAGGAAAGATTTAAAACAAACGATAGAAAGTTAGTGCATATGGATTTGGGGATTATGCCTTTTAAAATAAAAACAACACATTTTCTTGAAAAATAGTTCTTTAAATTTCCTTTTGAAAATTAGTTTTTAAAAACTTTTATCTGATCTGGTAAGCCTTTGCTCTGATACCAAGTGAAACACCCCACCTCCGTTATGGTCACTGACAAAGGGAATGCCTTAACTTTGGTGGAGTATTGAAGGTAAAAGACACAGATAATTTACAAGACAGACATATAAGCAACAGAAAAACAAAATTTATTTCATACGTGCTTCATAACAAAGTCATTACAACAAAATGTCTCAAAATAACTTCCAATCATTACATCAAAATACTCTGTCTTGATTAAGACATAAAGAAGCATAAAACAAGAATAAAGTAGCATAATCCCCATTAAGAGTGTATCCAAAGCCATAGCCCAAGAAGAGAAAGTCCAAGCCATACATCTACTCTCTTCAAGCTTGCAAAAGTTCTGAAATAAGCTGAGGTGTTTCCTCCCTGCGGACCTGAGAGCGGGGTGGGGGAACGGAAGAAAAGAAGACGAAAGAAAAATGGGTCAGACATGAGTCTGTAAGTCCAATGATTATTTAGCTTGCAAACAAGAAAAGGATTATGACTTGAATAAACTGAATCTAGGACAACACCCTAGAAATAAGATAATAAGACTGAATATGCTATCGCACTCATTTCAACTTCCCTGCACCCCCATACTAGTGTTTCAACTAGCACTATGTGTTCAAGATAAATGATCCCCTTTTCATTGATCGGCTCCTACACATGTATGCTTACCACTTGTGTCATTCGGCCCCCGCCTGATTGTAGATACCTGTGTTGGTCTCACCATGGGGTGTATCAAATCCTATGGTGGCAACCCGACATAATTCGATATGCATTGTGTATAACTACTGATGCCCAGTGCCTGCTTTTTCCACTCCGGAGTAAGTGCACGCCCGCACTCTGTCGGAACCTACACTGACGCACCACCCGCCGTTGTTTTGACTGCTTATAATCAGCCCAGTAATCGTGCCCCACCCTGCCTAGTTTAGGGTACCATGATACATCTATGTGGGTTATTGCTGAAATGGGTCCCCGTTACTAGGGTTTCCTAATCAATATGTTAAATTGGTTAAGTGTCCAAGTTAACCTAACCTCACCCATCAGTTTAGTTAACACGTTGTATTGGTTAAGTGTTGCCTTAATTAACTTAACCCTACCATTCCTGACTTAGCTTTAATTCATTCCTGAAAGCACCAACCACTCACATTAGACAGGTATTGTTGCAGTCACTGGATGTGCCGGTCGGGTCCGGGCAGTTTTATACTGCAATTCAGTCTAACCTCATGTTATTTTGGGTTTGATGCACTAACCTCTCACATTAGATATATATTGTTACGGTTGCTGGATGTGCCAGGCGGTTCCAGACAGTCTTACACCGTAACTCAATCTAACTTCGGTTTAGGCATGTTCGTCTTTTTCTAAAATTACATATTTACCTTTTGTGTTTATATGTAAATTATTGTCATTCAAGTCATGCCCAATTCCTCTCTAAATCATGTTCATAATTTTAGGTATATAAATTATACCAATTTTATGCCACTAATCATTCATATATTTATGGGCCGAATTATTCCATTAATATGAATTTAAGGTCCCTCCCCCTTGTCGTACGTTCGCAAAATTCACGTAGAATGTTAGGCTCGTAACTTAGCCTAACTTATATACAAAAGGGAAAGAAGGGAGCATGTACCATTCACACAACATAAAATAATAAGGAATAAACTAAACACGTGTCATGTAAACATGGCATAATATAATGAACTTGCATTTTTGGATCCAACCAATATGAGTCTTTAAGCATATGAGATTACCCAAATCCAACTAGGCATGTAAATGTAAACTTTTATTTTGGGTCCAATGAACATAAACCTTAAGCATATAGAATTGCACAAGTTCCAGTAGACATGTGAATGTAAACTTTAATTTGGATCCAATAATCATGAATCTTAAATATATGAATTACACAGGTTTAACAAGGCATGTAAATATGAACTTCTATCTTGGATCCAACAAACATGAACCTTAAGCATATGGTTTTACACAAGTTTAACAAGGCATGTAAATATGAGCTTTAATCTTGGATCCAATTATCATAGATCTAAACGTGAATCTAAACATAATACATGTCTTGGCCTAATAATTTGCATGTAACATAACATAAATGAATCATCAATTTTACATGATTGGTTTACATAAACATAATAACCACATAGCCTAACAACTTGCAGGTAACATAACATGAATGAATTCACCAATTGTACATGATTGGTTTAGATTAACATAATAACCACATAGCCTAACAACTTGCATGTAACATAACATGAATGAATTCACCAATTTTACATGAGTGGTTTACATTAACATAATAACCACATAGCCTAACAACTTGCATGTAACATAACATGAATAAATCACCAAACTTTACATAATACATGATTGGTTTTAACACCAACTTAATAACCACAATAATTTCACAAGCACATACGATATAATCGTTACAAGAATAGGCATAAATCAGCATCATCATTATCTTACAACTAGGAATTACTCTAGTTTTCATTTTATTACAAATCACAACTTTTAATCGTTCACATCTAAATAATAACAAGACTTATAATGAAAAGAAAGTCTTTTTTTTTGGGACATGTTTTCTGAATTTGAAAAGCAATCCCATGAAGAAGACTATCAATTTCTCTAAGTAAGTTTTGATTCGAAGCCTTTGACTCACTTTCTAATTGAAGAAGAAATGGTGGCTAGGCTAGAGTGTTCATTGACAGCATGGTGGCTCCTAGGAATGAATTAGTGTTATTTGGAGTTTTAGGATTTAGGTTTCTTTTATAGAAGTTAAACCTTATCTGAGCCGTTAGATCGTTTCAGGAGTAATCACAACCGTCCAGACTAGATGGGGTTATCCAGAATTGCCACGTAAGCCCTAGTGACTCAGCAATAGGTCAGAAAGGTCTCAACAAATAGTCAGAATTGTCTCAGATTTGGATCTGGGCGAGGTGGTAGGTCGACCCCCAGGTCGACCCACTGGTCGACTTGATTTCTAGGTGGGAAATTTCCCGCCCAGCCTGTTTCGGGATTTGAACTTGAATTTCGGATTTTAATTTGAAATATTTTAATTTTTTTTTTAAATTCTTGAATCTTTTGAAGGTCATAACTCCTTCGTACAGAGTCTGATTTACGCAAACTCGGACTCTATCTCAAGAAGAATTCTGAGACGAACGCAATGGCATAACCCCTTTCCCTTAATTCTCACATTTTTAATTGACTATTCTTTAATTCGTTACTTTAATGTTTACAGAAAATACGGGATGTTACACCGGGATCAGATTTAGTATCTAAAATCCACTCCGTATTGGCATAAGCATTACAAATCAGGTCATGGAAAGAATAATTGAAGACGGAGTAAAGTGCAAGGGCTGTTTTGTTAATCCTAGGTAGAAATTTCCCAAGATGGATTGATGGAATGGTGCATTAGGGTTGTCCAGTCCCAGGACAACTTATATGGATGAATCTGACAATGTGGAATTCAAAGTAAATGATGGCAAGATGTGTTGAAAGATAATCGTGAACTCAAGCCTCATCACCCGGGAAATGACAGAAATCGGGCAGGCAGCATGGCCATGTGGGTCATTCCCATTAGGGGTATTATCACCTGATCTAGAGAAATTTCATTTTCTTCTTATTCTATTCGCTGTTGTATGCTTTCGGTAACGGTTGATGATCACAATCGTTGGTGATAATATGATCGATACACTCAAGTTAAATGACTGGTCATCCATGTGTGGGCCGGGTTACAAGACTTTCTTATTGAACCCAGTGTATTGCCCTCTAGAGATACATTATCGGAAGGTGGTTCCATACCTTTCCATGTTGGAAATCCAATCTCCAATAAGCGCCCTGCAGTTTTCGATTTTATATTATATATGGAGCGTGAGATGCAAGCGTTCCTTTAGATTCTATTTATTTGATGTAGGCATTATTATAATATCACTGGATTTGATATCAAAAATATATTTTTGGTTATCGTAAGGTAAATACCATCCGTATTTATGGGTGAATCGGTCTTACGATTATCATTTCTTTCGAAAGGATTTTGGAAGTTAAACAAATGGTTGGAGTTTACTCACACCAGTCCCATGACCGACCCAGAGTTTATTTTGTTTGGTTTCCCTAAACTCTTGGGTGCCCAAATTTGTATGGGCAGTCAAGTAATCGGGATTTTACATATTCACTTGGAGGAGCCTGAAGCAGGAGGCTTCACCTGTTAGTTATAGACTATAATATTTTCCGCTGTGTACTATGTTGTATCTGGAAACAGGTGTTTATAACTATTCCAGAATAACTGTTGTTCTTTGAAGATGGTCTGTATATACCGTTACTGATTTGTATTTCAAAAGTTATGTTATATAATATATTTTATTCGTTCCGCTGTGTGACTTGTGTTCTTCGTTTACTTCTATTCTAATTTTTCTTTCTTTCTATTTCTCATCCTATAACTTTTTTCTAATAATGATTCGTATTTCTATGCAATTTGAGTTGGACGTGCGATGTTATTAGTCGACTCAAAGAGTACGGAAATATGGGCCGCTATAGTCCAAATCGTTCCCTTTCAGCATGAAACTTCGGTTATCTATTTTTTCTTTCCGATCCGCCTACTGTCGCCTTTTTGTGTTCATTTCGCTTTTCCCTTTTTTCCCTCTTCCTTAAAAATCTACTCCAAATTAATTTGTCTGTACTCAGATCTAAGCTATTCCAAAATCCTTCTCGACCTTCTAGCTGATGATTCACAACTGTATTATCTGTGCGGTATTTCAGATTCCTATGCGATCTACTAGGTCATGTTTATTTCCTTTTCGCTTCTCAAATGAGACTCTATATTAGCTACCGAGGGTATGGAATTTTCAGGTGCTGTCTTGGTTTATTATCTGATTTGACTGTGATTTTTATGTGTTGTGTTCTATGTTTTTTGAGTTTGGTATTCGATGTTTGTGTTGTGCTTTTTGGCTCTAGTTTCTCTTGTTTGGGGTAGAGTTTGGTTGTAGTATGGCTTGATTTTCAGCTGGCTTTCACCACCCCCTGCAACATTTGAAAGTCTTTTCCCTTTTCCTTTAGTAAGTTTGGTGTATTCCCCCTTCTTCTTGCCTACTCTTCAATGTTGTTGTGTTGCGACTGGCCTTGCCTTTGGGTGAGTTCTGTTTCAATTGGTTGATAGTGCTTTTTTTCATGGATACTATCTTTTTATTACTGGCTGATTCCAGGCATAAAAACTTCGGCTATCTTTTTATTAATATTTTAGATCAGGCCTAGTTGGCATATCTAGAGGCTATCAGGTTTTGCTTAGTTAAGATCTGGATGATGGTTGTGGTGTGTGTTATTGGGTGGTGATCTTGTGGTGCATAGTCATGAACCAGTTCACTACTGTTGGCTTTCTCTTAAGGTGACTGTTGTTATGAACCAATTGTGTACTGCTGCTATGACGTAATTTCTAGTATGCGTTATTAAATGAATTAGTTAGGGATAACATTGTATGGGCTAATTGTAGAACTATATACACGAGTTGAAAGTTAATATGTCACATGTGTTTCGGTAATATTTTAAATGTTAATCTTTGGCATCTTATATTATATAGTTCTGAAGAAAATTCTTGGAAGGAATCAACAGAACTGCTCATGCAAGTTGCTTCTCATGGTAAAAATAGTGGCTATGAAGTCCCTCTCTTAATTGTTTCAGCAAAAGGTTATCATGATGGTGCATACAAGTTCAAAGTCCCCGCTCCGTCATCCAGATAGTTGAGCTAATGATTTTAGTTAAATGGGGTTGACAATATTTGGTTTCAAACAAAACTAGTAACTGAAGTTCCCTTGGATACATAGTGTTGCTAATAAAGACTTGGTAGGTTTTTCATTGTTGCATGCTATCCTATTTTATCCTAAAGCGAAAACCTATTGCCAAAAAGTCTACTGTAACAGGAAATAACCATTGCAAAAAAGGAGGCCGACCTATTGCAACTTCGGCTATACAGACTGGCGTTTGCCTGTTGCAATAGGCCTATTACAACAGATTTTGCCTGTTGTGAAAAGTGTTTTTTTGTTGTAGTGATAGTGTAGATTAAACTCTCAACAATTATCCGAGATGACTATTAATGGTGACCTTTAATAAATTGTACCCATCCTCGTTCATTATCGGGGTTCTGAGAAACAAGATTTGTACAAATAATAACTCGTAATAGAGGGTAATTTAACCTGTTAACATCGATCTTTGTACACAAGATCATTGTCCGATGGGATGACAAAATTCTATGTCACCTGTCGGCGTGTGTGTCGTTTGTGTGCAATTATCAAATATAAATTAGATTAAAACATATGTTTATGTTATGGCATCACATCGAAGGACTATGTCTGAGATTCCACAATCGGGCGACTCCAAATTGAGCAAGTCTTCTAGGTTTTGTTTAAAAAAGAGCAGCTCAGAGCGAAGGAGCTTCAAGCTGTTGATGAAGTGGTGAAGTTCCTCTTCTCCTGCATTCAACGTCCACTGCCTCTCCCGATCTTAGGTTTTTATTTAAGAAGAGAACAACCTCGGCTACCAGCAGTGGTTCTACCAAGAGACATAAGAGGGCAAATTCAGTCTCTCGTCCTTTTGGTGATGAGATCGTTGAGTCGCTTGGGCAACGACCGTTATCTATCCCCTTCTCACCTTTTCGTGGAGACTCTCCCAATATGTGTCCTTCTTCAGTGGATACCGTAGGCAGTAGTTTTGTTGCTGCCCTTCTGAGATCTGATTCTCAAGGAATTTTGGATTTGAGAGGATGCGAACCACCTTTCCCTTCTCATCGACAATGCTATCCTGTAAATCCTCTTTGATCGACTCCGAATTTTGATGGCAACGTCAGATCTGTCTTACCTTGTGTTGACGGGTCCGATATTTCAGGGCTCGCTTTTACAAGTTGGTCTAGTTTTTTCTTCATCTCATTAAGCAGCAACTCTTGGTTCATACTCTCATTCTCCTATATTCTTAATTTGTAAACCTTATGCATGTGTTAACACTGCATCGTTCCTTTTCAGGTATCTGGTGGTTAGTACACCGACGGGACGATGACGGCTTTGTTATCTCGTGATATAAGAGAGTTGAAGGAAGAGAAGTCCGTGTTTGGGTCTAAAATTCATGATTTAGCTTCAGCAAAGAGCCATAACGATGAAGCTTGTAGTTAGCTGAGAGTGCTTCTTGAGAGGGAAAATACTCGTAACCAGATCTTAGCCGCCAAAGTTTCGACCCTTAGGCGCTTAGATATGTCGGCAGAGCATGCCAGGGAACTGAGGGTAAAGGAGGCAAACCTTTATGATGCTAAATGGATAATTTATGGAACCCATGATAGAATTTCTAAGGGTACATCTTCCATATATATCAGCCTAATGTTATGAAAAGGCCCTCTCTTTGGTTTACTGTGATAATTATGGCAAGTTTCCGGATATGGATTTTCCTTCTCTCCCTCCACATCTTCAAAACAGGATCTTGGGGTGAATTAGGATGTCCGGACAGGATGTCAAAATCTCTAAAGGGAACAAGGAGAGGGTTGATGATATTTTATTTATTAAGGGGCTGCATGGTTATCCGGCGCCTGTAAATAGCGAGAATTCAACTTCACTTATCGGTAGTGATGACATAGGTGGTTGCAATAATGAATTTAACTCTGCGGGCATGATAAGGACGGTAGGAAGGAAGGTATGTTCTCTGTGTTTATAGGTGACTACGTGGGCTTCCCAAGTGCTTATTCATCTCATGTTTTAGTTAATCCATGCAGAGATGGTGGGTTTGCCGAAAAGGTTGATTTCCCAAGACCCAGTGAAAAAAAATCAGATAGTACGTATGGTTTCTCCTATCTCTTAGGTATGAACCTTTATCCCTAAATTTATTCTTTACTTATGGACCACGGCCCTTAATGACTCATTCTTATGGTGATGAAGATTCTATTTCCATTAATTATTATGTTTACAGGATGATCACACTCTCTCTAAGTTGAGGAGGGAATTCCTTACAAAACATTCCTGTAAATCCGGCAGGGAACGTTTTTTGAGAGAGCTCAAGCATATTTATATGAAGTACCCTCAGCTATCTTTCAATTTTTTGGGGAATGATAGAAAGGTGATATTAAAGAATGTTAGGGCCCATCATGCTAAATTAGTATGTAATATGAAGGAAAGGAGTATTGGAGGGAAAAATTAATTTGTTACACCCTCTGTAGTTGATATTAATTTGCATGGATATGAATTGTGCTTGTGTTCATTTTCTTTCTTTCGTAGGTCGTTCTATGGTTTAAACATTGATGTTCAGTATCCGAGAATTGATCCTAAAAGTGGTAGCTTATTCGTTTACACTAATAGGAATGTTTGCTCGAATACATTTCCTTCTTCATCGATGAGGATATTCGAATTACTCTACGCATTAGAGATTTTCTAGGGAACTTTCTTAGCGATACTGAAGATTTGTTTGCCCCTGTCCGGGGTGCTAATTGCAATGTTTGAAGAAAAAAATAGGTATATTGGAGGCTCAGATAAAGCAGAAGGACAAAAACATCCTTAAGGTGAAGAGGTATATAAAGACAAATCCTTCTATCGATTTTAATGGAGAAAAGGATGAACTCCAACGTCAAGCCATTGACTTAGAGGCAGGACGTGACGATGTATTGACAAAATGTAAAGAATAAGAGTTTGTCTTTGGAGGTGCTCTTATTTCCACTCCTGGTGTCTTGCGGGTTTCGATGGGGTATGAATCTTCTGTACCTGAGATAAGGGACTTTCCCTCTGGAATGGATCATTCCCTTGCCGCTAGGTGACATGGATAGGTTAAGGCTAACATGAAAGCTTTTTATGATAGGAAAAGCGTTGAGGACAACATTCATCGTACTGATCTTTATACTTCTAAAATTAAGCAATTACAAAAGGAGAAACAGTCTTTACACAAAGATGCTCTTGACTTGAAGAAGGAAAACGAAAATCTTCATGAATTAGGCAAGGCTTTCAACCGAGCTTTAAAGTAGCATCCTAAACCCTCAGATGATTCATGAGTGGTCATAGGAAAAATGCGAAAGGTTAATGGAATTTTACATACTGCGATTCACCATTCTGCAACTTTTTCTTTATCTAATGAATAAGAAACTTTTCATTGGGAGCTAGGCTACTGTTTATACCGAAGCTTCAGTATCAGGATATGAGTGTCCTTTCTGAAGGAGATACGTTTGTCTCGCAACCTTTCTTGTAAATAACTATGTAAGATATGAAGTGACTAGTAAATCGTCTATCGCATGTAATATTTTATGATGATGGTGTTTATGAAAAGAGGCAAGACTTACAACGATATTACTTAACGCGTCATGACGCCATTTAACGTAAACGTTTTTCTTTCGCTGTTGTCATGACAGGGTGCATGTCTTTAGTATACTTCGTTAAGAGTTTGTCTTCTAGACCTTCTTAGAGTTTCAATTGCTTTTAGTACGGTTAATAGTAATGAGATGCAGAAGGTGCGAAATATCTATAGTGCTTACTTGCGTGGTGTATGCTAGTGTAGACATTTGATATACTTGTGTAATGAATTGATGAAAGCATAAGTTAAAGACACTTCTCTAAGCGAGTGAGAAGGCCATGAGTTTACACATAGTAATAGTGGAAATGTGATTCCAAGCCAGGTTCAAGTTGGCGAGAGGGTTGACTAGATCCTTCTTATTTAGCTTTGACAATTTGAAGATATCCAGATCGGAACATTTTGTAATGAGATCGGAACCCTATATCTGGTTGTGGTTCACACCTGAGTCGACCTAGAATTGGGCATTAAGATGGAAGGCCAAGGGTTTGCTTTAGGCTTTTGTTGAGAATCGAATTGACCTGGATTCGGTATTGAGATAAGACCGAGATTCTCCTCCCAGTGTCTGTAAAAATCAATTCCAAACCAGATTCCGGTTATAAGAATAATAGACCGGATTGGTGTTTGCGGTAAACTAATCCAACCCAGATTCAGTTATTAACATGAGAGACCTGAACCAACCCATGTTCAGGTAGTTAAGGATTGAGGACCGACAACTCCCTTTCGGTATTGATAGAAGTCCCGAACAAACCCTTATCCGGGTAATTTAAGATTTAAAACTAGGAACCCCCTTCCGGTATTAATGTTTTGGTATCCCTCCTTGGGTTGGATTTGGGAAGCAGAGGTTGTACGTGCTTCCTGAGCCACTCTCCAGGCTTTCGATGTCAAAGCAGAGGATGTACGTGCTTTGTTGGCCACTATCTGGGCCTGTGCGTCTGGTGTGCTTGGATAACTTATCCACAAGCAGGCCCCAAGTACTTACCCGACCTCCCTCCAGGAGTCGCCTTATTCGGACCATGGTAGGCAATGATAAGGTCTTAGAAACTTAGATGGGGCCATTGTAGACATAGAACAAAGATTTACTCTTTTGATGCTCTATACGGACAATTGTAGGTACTGATAGAGGATTACACACCACCCCCCTCCAAGGTGTGCCCTATCCTGACCATCATAGGTGATGATAGGGGTTAGTGTTCCCTTCTACGGGTAACACGGAACATAAGCAGAGGTGGGACATGCTCTTCTATGAGCAAAGGTAGGACGTGCTTAGTTTTAGCAGAGGCAGAGCGTGCTAATTTTAGATGCACCGCCACGATCATTTCTGGTGTGAAACAGAGACTTACGATTTTGATGCTTTAACCTAGCCCCCTCTGATTTGGGCATGGAGAAAGACTAACCCACAATCCCCCTCCAGGGGATGCCTCATCCTAACCAATTTGGTGAGGATAAGGGATTTGATCCATTTACGGTTTGACCCCATTTGGGTTTTCATTTAAGTTTCGAAAGGAGGGTTTTCCATACCCTCAATCATGTTTGTAAATTCTTTTCCTAAAGACTTTCATCGAACTCAATTTGATCTTTTACAAATTCTAGTAATTGACCTTGTTTGATGAATTCGATAACCATTTCCTCAAGGATTCTACAGTGATTAGTTTCATGTCCATCCGCCATGTGGTAATGACAATAGGGCCTTCTTGTTTTCCTTTATATTTGGGCTTTTTCTTGGTGAATGGCCAATGGTTGAGTTCATGTTTGGTCAGGAAGCAAATGTTTTCTATTGAAGTGGTGAGGTAGTATCCTTTGAGTAACGCTGATGTATGCCCCTCTTCTCACCACTGGGGTTTAATCCTTTTGTGACTCGGCCTTGTTGTTGTACCTATACCTTTGTTTCCTCTTCCCAAAGTATACTAAGGTTGGGGTGTCACCCTTTCAAACTGTTTGTCGGTGTAGCAGTCAATATCATCCATTATTTCTTGCTCAAATATCATTCCTCTGACCTACTTGCAGAGGTTTCTCCTTAGATGATAGAAAACGTTAGCATCCCCCGTTGTAGAACTACTTGGAGGAGGTATTAAAGTTTGTCCTATGTGGGAAAGGTTATAATTACTGGTGTCGGAAGTATATTGCTCCGTTTCTCTTTTCCGCTATATTATCCGTAAATCTTCTACTCTCAACCTTCGCTCCTTTTTTACCCCAGGGTCGATGATTTCTGACTTATCCATTCGAGATCCTAGGGGCCTTTGCTGGGACCTCTTACCCACAACTTTGCTTCTTCAAAGCCTTAGTCCAATCAAGGATAGAACAACATAAGTAGATATGTGGACGTTAACCACAAGGTAGGAGGTTCAAAACCTTTTTCTAGCGCAAAATGTTAAAGATATTTTTCGTCAACACTGGAAATAGGTCAATCACAACGGGCCTAAGGGGAAAATGGGTTGTTTAGCCTTTGTGAGTTTTAGTCAAAGTACTGCTCCTATGTGTCAAGACCTTGAGGAGAAGGTTCATTAAACGTCGCTTTTGACAAAGGAATCAAAGGATGTTAGAAAGGGATTCCACACCAAGCTCGTGGAAAGATCTAAGCCCATAAGGAAGATCTTAGGATGGGTTTAAACCTATGGAAAAGGTGTTTCATCCAATCTGCGGAAAGGTATGGACGAGAATCCATGCAAATATAGGAAGCAAATAGTAAATTGTAGCAACAATAACTAAGAAATAGTATGATAAACTCACAGGAAAATACTCTAAGTATAGATGTGCTCTCTACTAATCTTTGATAGAATGCATGAAAAAAATAGCAGAAATCCTCCAACTGATCCCAGTCTTAGGGTTTAGAGAGAGGGAGTACAAGAATAAGAATGTGGGAATCTCCCCTTGAAATGTGTTCCACGGGGCCTTATTTATAGAGAATTCGGGGGGCCTTCCGTTGTTGGGCTATTGGGCCAGCAAGTTCCTTTGTCGGCCGCTTATCTCCTTGGTCTCGGATGCTTGGCTTCCGGCCGTTGCTATGGTGCTGGTTATGGCTATTGAAGCGAGGGTCCCAGTCGATCGGGGCTTCTTTGAGATTGAGATGAGCTTGTTGATGTTGTGACTTTCGGACTGCATTTGAACTTCCAGCAGTGGCTCCTGGGTGTAGGCTTTCAGATGTAAGTTTCTAAATGTAGGCTTCCAAGTTTCTCGTGTATACTTAGAGGAGCTTGTCCTCCTAATGTGTGTGGATAGCTGCCGGTTCGAAACCGTTGTCGGTGTTCGTACTTAGTAGATTAGTATGGATAGCCTATATCTCCGCTAGGGTTCCAGTCGTCCTCCCGGTGGAGCTTTTTGGATTTTCTGGTCCTTCGGAAGGTAGCTCCCGATGATGTGTTATTATCTATCAATATGACCTTATGGCTTTTATGCGATAGATGCTTTGTAAGCTGATTCCAGATGATCTATATACTTTTGGTGTGATGCGTTTGGTTTCTTCGCCTCCCGATGTATCGGTATTAAGCAAGTTAATATTGATAGCCCTTCCGGGTTTTGATGAGTGGAGCTTCTGTCTTACTCTTTCTTAATTTCTGACTTAGATGACCTTTCGCTACAGAACTCGCCGCTGAATAGGAACTGTTGGATGGAACCTGTTGGATGGACTCTACTGGATGAACCCTGTAGGATGAACCCTGCCGGATGAACTTTGTTGGCATTCTATAGACTTTGGGCTTCTTCCTTACGAGAATGTGTCGGTTTATGCTGCTCTCAGATCGTTCTTTCCGGCTTTCGGTTCTCTCTATTATTTGGCTTTCTGTTCTCGGAAGGTTCTTCTATACTTGTATTCTTCTAATACCCCTTCACTATCAGCTGGTTTTGAAGTTAATTTTGGTAGTAACATTGGTCATGACATGCGTAAGTTAATTAATTGTGGAAAGCTAGGACTTATTGAATGTTAGTTTGTATTATTTTTTAATATTACATGATCTTTATTTATTTATTTTTTTGCTTGGTATTTTCAGTTTTCAACATTAGTTACAAAACTGAATAGAGCAAATAGAAGACGGAGAGGATAGAAGGAAGATGGAGGGGACGATGGAGGGATGAATTTTGTCTCATCCGTCCATAATTTACCAAAACGTAGAAAATAAGAAAAGGTTGTTTTCCATTTTAAAACAGTCATTTTTCACGGCTTATATATGTCGTTTGCAATTTTATTATGGCGGAAGTGGAAAACTAAAATGGATAATCCAACGCCCCTTTTATTTTTAGGCTAATACAGATGAGATGGGTTCTATATGAGTCCTAAATTTACTCAAACCACTATAGTTAGCAGCGGGTCTTGCAGTGTTGTCTTGGTCTTGGAATGTAAAGTCTACATTTTTTTTTGAATCATAATGAACCTTTTCCGAAAAAACAAAGAAAAACGATTGAAGCAAAATTTTCAGTAATACTAGTTACAAATAATTTGAAATCAATTACGTATGGTATAAGCTAAAATCACGAGGAAAGAAATTTTATTTTTATTTTTATTCCTAAAAAAATATGATATGAACTTGAAAATTAATTGGTTTGTTAAAAGTTACTTGTATATGTGATCAACATAAAAAGTTGAATATTAGCAATTTCAACATTTCTTCAAAAAGGGAGATGGGAAAAATGATGGGAAGAAAGTTAAAAGAGAGCTTTGTAATTTTGTATTAAAAGTTTGATTATGAGTGACAAAATTTTGGGTTCGAATATATTAGTGAACAAAAAATACACAATACTAGTGCAACATTATCATAAATTAGATTTAGTTCTTGCATGTAGTTTTATGTTCTTATCTAACATGAACCCAAAAAAAAGCATACATAAATCCAGTATATATTAATTTAAAAGTTTAAGCACAAATTGATAGTTACCCAAATAGATAAAAAGTAAATCACGTTATTGATTTGATTTCTCCCTGTAATTTGTTAAATCAATTGGGTATTGTTATTGACACTCCATTTCTATTAAGGGGTGGCCAAATTTTAAGGACACTCCACTTTTTTTAAATTGTTAAGGGGGGATCAATGTAGGTGACCAACTTTTTTTACTTCTTACGCTATTACCCTTACTTCTAAAAATTACTCACATTAAAATCATTAGTTCCCCAAATCACAAAAACCGTAAATCGTTTCAATAACAAATAATGTCAGGACAAAGTTGAAGAAAAAATGGTGAGAACGAAGAAAACATCACTATTCTCTCTACCAGATCATGGGGTAGCGAAGAAGCCAATCGAAAGGTACATGATATTAATCTTCATTCTTATTTATTTTGATGGTTGTAACTAAATTTCTTCATTCTGAAAGTGTTGATTTTGGTGTAATTAATCGAATCGACTCATCGAAATTTGAAAATTTTGGGGAATTATTGAACGTACTTTTTTTATTTCGGCAGGGGATGTTGTGATAATAATTTTAGTTCGGTCAAGGGGGTTGATTTCTTCACAGCTAATGATGTTGATTGACCATTAAAAGATATATTAATGAGCATAAGAGTGAAATTCAGTCTAAATGGGTAATAAGGTAAAATTACATTTATTTATTAAGAGGATACTTTCCTCATTCGTTCTTCCCTCAACAAAAATTTTAAAAATAAAAAATTGGCCTTCCCTTAAAAATATTTGGAGTGTCAATAACAATGCCCAATCAAATAAATAAGTAGAACACATATATTTTAGATAATGGATTAATCCTACAGATTGAGTAATTTCCTTCATTGAATTTTTAAATTTCCTTAAATAATGTCCATTTAAATTTTTAGTTTCCGCATAATAACCACTAATAGCCTAACTAAAAATACCAAACAACGAAATAAAACAATACAAAGCACACATCACCTCAATTTTATGATTATGAAGCTTCCTTTAAGAAAATTCTCCATTTGGACGTAGGTTTGTTATAGTAAAGGTCTAGTTACCTCATGTGAAGCTGATTATCTATCCTCTAGTTTGAGCAAGTTTTCGATTATGATTGATCAGTCTCAAAATATCATGGTTGCTGAGTAGTACAATAGAGTGGTTTTTTTTAGGTAATTATGATGTCACATTGATTAGTCTCATAGAATCATATATGCTTTCGATAACACATTGAAACATTAAATCAATTACGATAGCACGTTAGAATTACTGAAATAAACGAAGTATGTAAATAAATGAAGTAAGGAGAAATTCAATTCAATTGTAAACTTAGTACATAATTTTTATTTATAGGATCTGAAAACAAAATAATAGAATGCAAATAAATACTCGTCAACCCGTTCATCACAGTTACTGGCTTCAAGTAAAAAATGATGCAAATAATTTATGTTCACATAACAACATTCAAACATGACGAATGAAGAATGTTAGCAATGCACTAATGTTTGAGAAAGAAAGAAACATTTATTAAAACAAAACTCAATTCAGTTTCCTAATTGACAACATTACTTGCATTATAAAAATAACATAAATTTTGAGGATTGACATATCCATAGCAACCATTGGAGTAATAGTCATTATCGATTTACTCTGGAGAATACCAATTAGGATTATCGGTATATGTTGGTGCCTCGTAAGCAATAACAGGATAATGAGGAGGATAAACGAGTGTTTACAAAATTGCCATTTGGGCAATATAATTCTCAGGTCAAGGCACAATGGCTTTCACTTCGACAAATGTTCTGCTCAAATTGTGAAACCAGTATCCCAGCACATGTTGTGCCGCCATAGCCGAGTCAATACTCACAAAGCCAAGGCCTCTTAAAACATTTGTTGCATTGTCACATATAACAATGTTATCTACCACATTTCCATAATCTTTGAAGTAGCTTCTGAATTCTTCATCGTTGACTGTGCGCGGAAGACCACCAATAAATACTTTGTATGTGGGTGCAATAATTGCATTAGAGCTTGAGTAATTGCTATTTTGTGAGTTTTGACTCTTGACCGCACTTGTAAATGTCCTTATTACTACAATTTGTAAATGTAACGATATGCATGTCTGACTTAAATAATTGAATATGTAATTGAAGGTATGTATGTACACATATATAGTTTCATATCATTAAGGCTCTTTTCCCTTTTAAGGAAATGTTAGGATTGCCTCCATGTTATTAAGGTTGGAATGGTGTTTTGAATAATTAGTCACACATAACAGAATAAATTAAAGGAGTGGAGTACAAATATGATTTGGTAGGCACGTAACATCAGAGATTCCTTTTGTTATAAGGATGTGTTTGCTAACTCATCTACGTGCGCCCTAAAAAGGAATGAAGAGGGCTTTGTTTTGACCGTTGTTACATAACAGTAGTATCAGAGCCGAAAGTTACAGACTGGGCCATGCAGACAAGGAAGTGTTCTCAAAAGATACTCATAGGATGCGAGTTAAGAGGGAGACTGTCAGGATTGTCTCGCATGTTGTTAAGGTAGGAATGAAGATTTGAATAAATAGTCCAACATCATGGAATAAATTAAAGGAGTGGAGTAGAAATACGAGTTGGTAGGCATGTAACATCAGAGATTCCTTCTGTTACAAGGATGTGTGTATCAATTCATCTGCATGCGCCTTTGGAAGGAAGGATGAGGGGATTTGTTCCGACCAATGTTACATAACAAGGAAAAACCAACCCGTTATAACTACTAAAAAGAGGGTGGAAATTTTTATTTTAAGAAGAAATCATGTTGTTCACCAATGTAAATAGATATCGTAATACATACATAACGCCGGTAATGCTCATTTTATTTGTTCTACTTTATCTCATTCTCTTAGGTGGAAAAAAATTCATTTTAAATTTTGAAAATCAAAGAAGTTGGAAGGGGAAAACACTTACTTTTTGATTAACGATGTACTGCTCCACATCTTCAAGAGCTCCATGTACATAACTGCCGTTAAAAAATTCAACAAATGCATATTCTTTGTCTTTTGGCGATTCAACGTTCTTCACTGGACCGAAATTTAGAAATGACTTGCTACGTCTTCCATAGAAATTTCCCTTATTCCATAAACGGAAACTTTGTTGCTTTGAACACGTACTGTCATTATGGAAAATGCAAATCCATATAATCTCCAAGGGCGAAAAGGACAGCTGATTGATTGAGGAAATTAACAATACTGTTTATATTTATATTATTAAGGATTTCTAGTTCTATACGCAAGGAGTGGGACAAAAATAGGAAATGACTTTTGGTGAGAGAGATAAAAGGAGCATTAGTGAGAGATGGAGGAGTTCCATGAAATGAAGGGTTTATTTATAACATTAACGAAACCGTCCAAAGTGTATTCCTATATATCTGTGTAAATCAAGAATCAATGACTCATTTTGACTAAGGCAAGTTGAAGTTACTATATTTGGGTGGGCTTGCCCCACTTGTCTTTCATCTTTTCAGAAAAAAGAAACAATTACCCTTTTATTTTAATATCTATTTAGAAAATTGTTTTTGTAGAATCATTCAAATGTTAGTGCCAATGTGTTTTATTCGATTCATGTCCATCTAACCATCTCAAGTATGCATGGAAGATATAACAACAGCATGAGATTTAAGAACAACATCATATACGATTATTGTTCTATGTTTCATTGTTTCATCAGGCTTATTTAATATATTACCAATCTGTTTTGCAATGTTACGCTGTTTTGTTCGAAGATGAAAGCGGGTTAAGTAGTTCCCAGTGCACAGAAAAAGAAATGTATGTATAAATATGAGTTGGTAGGCACATAACATCCTTTTGTTACAAGGATGTGTATCCAAACTCATCTGCATGCATCCTTGGAAGGAAGGAAGGGGGCTTTGTTCGGACTGTTGTTACATAACAGTGGTATCAGAGCCGAACGATACGGACTGGGCCATATAGGCAAGGCAGTTCTCTCAAAAGATACTCGTAGGATGCGAGTCAAGGGGGAACTGTTAGAATTGTCTTGCATGTAACGATTTGAATAAATAGTCCAACATCACGGAATAATCTAAAGGAGTAGGGTACAAATATGAGTTGGTTGCACGTAACATCAGGGATTCCTTCTGTCAAATGTATATGTGTGTCAATTCATGTGCGTTCGCCCTAGGGAAGGTAGGGGGCTTTGTTCTGACTATCGTTACATAACAAGGAAAAACCACCCCATTATAACTACTAAAAAGAGGGTGGGAAAACATTTTTTGAAGAAGAAATCATGTTGTTCACCACTGTAAAATAGCTATCGTAATACATACATAACGATGACAATGCTCATTTTTTTGTTCTACTTTATTTCATTCTCTTAGGAGGTCTTTTCCTTTTTTTCCTCTTAAATTTAGAGAAGTAAAGAAGTTGGAAAAGGAAAAAGGACTTACTTTTTTATTACCAATGTACTATTCTCATCTTCAAGAGCTCTACGTACATAACTGCTATCAAAAAATTCAACAAATGCATATTCTTGGTCTTTTGGCGATTCAACGTTCTTTGCTGGACCAAAATTTACGAAATGACTTGCTACTTCTTCCGTAGAAATTTCCCTTATTCAATAAACGAAAATTTTGTTGCTTTGAACATGTATTGTCATTATCATTATGGAAAATGCCAATCCCTGTAATCTCTAAGGGCGAAAAGGGCAGCTAATTGATTGAGGAAAATAACAAAATCGGTTATATCTATATAATTAAGGATTTCTAACTTTATACGAAATAAGTGGGACAAAACTAGGAAAATAACAAAGGCACATGCTGGATTTTTGTATTTTTCCTCTGTACTTTGCGTAATATGGTTGATTGTGTCTTTGATCACTTTGAAATAGGATTTTCACCCGCGTGTATACAGTAGTCAGTAGTTGATGTCGGTCATCTAGGTCCATGGCTCTGTCTGCATTTGCAAGTCCTTAAATGGTTAGATTTCTGCAAGCTTTTAGGAAAAATCTCAAACTCTTTGTACCTTTTAAATATCTGAGTATTCTACTTACTAATTGTGACGATCCCAAACCCACGTTCCATGGTGGCAAGGGTAATCTTTTGAATATAATACATAAACAAATAACAACAGAACAGAAATAAATAAATACACAAGATAATGTACAACAAAACATACTGTAAATAATAATCATCAGAGTTACACGGTATGCAGGATCATACTTAGTACAAAATACAGTTTAGCTTTACATAAAATGTCTACAGCGGAATAAAAACATAATATGTACAACAGGAGCTAAACAACATAAAAAGAAAGAAATGATAGAATCCATCTTCAGCTCCATAGCTATCCAGAAACAGCCTGCTAAAAACCTGAATACAAGGCTGCCCGTGTAGAAATAGGGACACCCGAGTTTGCAAGTGAAACAAACTACGAGTCAGTCATGGGACTGGTATGAGAAATCTACTTAACTTACTTTAATAATAAGGCCAATCACAGGACCACGCCGCTAACGCGGAACGGGTTTACTCCACCGGATTGCCAGTGCTTTAAAACAAGTAAATTGTTTAAACATCGCAATGTTTTTATAAAAATGAAGCCATTATAAGACTCGGTTCCCATCACACAATGCAACGCAAACCGGAGGATAGAGTTTTACCTTATAATGGCCAAAATATGCTTGATACGAATAAAACAAAAGCATTTGATATTATTACTAGTGTTTATATGTTTCAAAAACAATTTTAATCATAAGTATCAATCATAGACGGCATAAATGCCCCATAACACTATGTCATCATATAGGTATACAATCAAAACCGCACGGTGTCGTATTTGGAAATTGGATTCCGTCATGAACCAAGGCAAGGGGTCGTCCTTACCGCTTCGAGACGCTCTAGCTCGCCCCTCAGGACCCAGACTCAGGTGGGCCCTTGGATCGTCAGGGCCGGTCCACACGGAGTGGATTAAAATGCCTGAACATTGCGTTTCCCCGCCCTATGGGGTGTCAACTGGTCATGTCCAACCAAACCATCGTCTCCGAAGAGACCGAAGTAACCGAGGCGCCTCGCAATCCATCATCCACATAAGTAAAATGTCAGGCCGTGTAAAAACACTGACACCACTCGTAGCTAGAAGGAAACGCATGTCCTCCCTGAAGGCCTCTCCCGTTTCTGGCTCATACCAGGGTGTGAGGCTCGCAAATCAACGCTAAACACAAATCTAGATATTTAAAGCCATGCTTTGATCATCAACCACAAAGCTATGCTTTTCAACAAAAGCTTTGATCACTACATCTCTGTATGCCACGTTGCCAATATACAACGTCAAACACACATCCATTTACATGTCCATTTTGGGTCTGAATGAAACCGGAGGATCCTTATTCCTCGCTCATCCGAACGGTCAACAAGTATGTCCGGACGACCACCACTGTGACCCCATAAGGGTAGCAACTCCCATCAAAGGCATTAGTAGCCATCCATTCGATGTGAAGATCATCGGTCTTTCACCGTCTTCATATCTTCGACTTCTAACCGTCGATCAATTATTTGAAATGAGAATTAATTCAGCCTTTTCAAATAATTCACGTATATTTAGAATTTCAAATCAATTCATTTCAATGGTTAATTTATTCGACATCAATGATTCTGTTATTTAATGTAATTTTCCCTTCAAACACATTCAACCATCAAATGTCCAATAAAGCGGGTAAAATCGGTTTATTTCCATTCCAAATCATTTATGGTATTTTATAACGATTTATCGCTATTTTTATTTATTAAAAAAAATAGCCAATTCATTCAAACGACGCTTCAGGCCATAATGGGCCCTGGCGCTATTTTTCTTCAGATTTGATTTACACATATCTGAAAATTTAACCGCTGAATCTGTACAAATTTTATATCATTGGAAAGATCTTTGCAAAACAAATCCAATGGTTTCGGTTTTGGGAAAATACGACGGTCGGATCTCCCGGTACAATCGTTTGAAGTTACAAGTTCAAAATACGAACTATAGCGTCGTTATTCGATTTATTTTAATTATATATATATAATCCATTCTGGCATTGTTTTCATTCAGAATTGAATTAAACATTCCAGACAATTTAACCGTTGGATCTTTGCAAAGTTGGTGTTGTTGGAAAGATATTTCCAAAACGAACCCAATGGTTTCGGTTTCGGGAAAATCCGAGGGTCGGATCTCCCGCAATAATCATTTGAAATCACAGTTTTAAAATACGACCTGCAGCTTTGTTATTCAATTTATTTTAATTTTATATATATATATGTATATATATATATATATAACCCATTCTTCGATTTCAAAACCCATTTCAACTCATATATGTGATAAAAATGATATTTTTATCCAACAGATATTTATTTCAACACATGACTATTTTTAACAATTCATATATATACTCAAAATGTGATTTTTATTGTTAATTTTTTTTACTTCAAACACGATTATTTTATATACTTCATATAGGTGATAAAAATGTGATTTTTATTGTTAAAACAATTTATTTCAAAAATGTAGATTTTTAGCTATTCATATATATTATAAAAATATGATTTTTATTGTTAAAACAATTTATTTCAAAAACGATTATTTTATATACTTCATACATACAATAAAAATGTTATTTTTATTGTTCAAACAATTTTATTTCATACAGTCGATAAAAATGTTATTTTTATCATTCAAACCATTTTATTTCATACATTCGATAAAAATGTTATTTTTATCGTTCAAACAATTTTATTTCATACATTCGATAAAAATGTTATTTCGTTCAAATCATTTTATTTCATACATTCGATAAAAATGTATTTTTTATCATTTAAACCATTTTATTTCATACATTCGATAAAATTGTTATTTTTATTATTCAAACCATTTTATTTCATACATTCAATAAAAATGTTATTTTTATCGTTCAAACCAATTTATTTCAAAAATGAATATTTTTCCCATACATGAGTATATTTCAATACATGAATATAAATCAAACACACGAATATTTCAAAAAAAATCGGCAGCATAACGGCAGGGTAGTTAAAACTGGCACCGTCCCGAGTACGGCTCCCGCTCTACCTTAAAGCCTCGCAGCTTTTGACAACGCGGTTTCAATATCTAGTTCGTACGCAGACAAATTTTTCCCATATACTAATCTTATTGGGATTTCAACCACAATCAATCATATCAAATCAACCATTCGTGATATTCACCAAATTTCACATCAACCAAAATCCAAACAATCACAACCAATATATATCGTCCATGGTCTGTGGACGAGGGGAATATATATATATATATAGATATATAAATATACGTATATAAATATATTTCGATTTCATTTCGATATATTTCAATTCCATTCAACGCATATATGATTTTTACAATGCATATATAACTTATACATCGCACATACAACTTATACAATGCTTATACATGATGTGTACAACGCTTATATAACTCATACATCGATCGTATAATTTATACATCATCATTCCATATCGTTTATAATTCAGAAATCTCACATTGGGTTCCACTCCTCCAAAAATTGTAGGAAGCTCAGAAAAATATCCTGTCTCTTCTAGAATGTAGAAGACGTCCCCACGTGTCCAATGTCTCTTGTTTCACTGGATTTCGACAACATAGCAAAAAGATATGATTTTTATCGTGAAATCAAAATCCGTAGCGCTTTAAAGTGCTATAATCCTTTAGAAAAATAAATAGCCGTTACCTTCTGAAAATGTTCAAACCTAGGGTTTTATTTATCGGCCAACCCGTGTATTGTCGCATCGATCAGACTTCACCACGTCCAAGGGCTTGGAGGCACGCGCAGAATGAGGTAAGTGCGGTGGAGATCGATTGCCTGACGAGGGAGAATGGCGGCGATGAACGGAGGAACTTCCAGGCGCTGGATCTCCTCGATGGCGCGATGAGGAGGGGTGAAACTGGTGTTGATTTGAAGCTGGAGAGGAGAACTCCAAAAAGCTTAACTGGAGCGAGGGTTAACGAAGTACGAAATCCCCAGAATATGGCCGAGAAGGTTTGAATGCTGGCCGACGTCAAGATCGGGGAGAGAGAAGATGTTTTCTCTTTTTTTTAATAAAAAATATGATTGGCCCTTTCCATTTATACTTCAAAAATATCTGTTTCTCCAAACGAACTCCAATTAAAACCCGATGACTATCGCCTCTAGCTAAATACCCCCATTCCAAACACAATGGGATATGTTTCGTAAGGCCATTCGACTGTTTTAGTTAGTTATTCTTCAAATTAAAATATGTAACATTCAATATTTGATTTGAACATACATTTCAATTTGCGGGGGCCACAAACTGATCCCAAAAATTCCAGAAAAATAAATCTAGCTATGCTTTGACGATACGGTCCCAACAAAACTAATTTTGTCGAATTGGACACCGTTTGAAAAATGGCCATTTTCTGGCCGATCCAATTTAACTGAAATCAACCAAACAATTTTCCTTTTCCGCGCTCACATATTAACTCCAAAAATTATGGAATTTGAAACCTAGCAATAATTTGACATCCCGGATCCAACAAAAGTGGTTTCATCGAAAATGGTGGTCGTTTGCAAAATGGCTATTTTCAAGGGCTATATAAACTCCATAGCGGCCTTTCTGAAATTCATTTGGCCATATCTTTTGATTCCCGCAATGAAATTTCAATTTTTCAGATTTTTTAGAAAGATAATCATAAACAGATTTATATATTTTTGGTTTCACTAAAATCCGTTTTTATTTGCACCCGGTACAGTTAGTCAAAGTTCGAATTCAAATTTTCAAACTACCACGCCATTTCAGGCCTTGTTTTATAATTAAAATAAATATATTTATTTTCCAACATCGATTCAAATAGATTTTGGTCGTTATTATTTAAAATAATTTATTTTAAATATTTAAAATCCAATAAATTAGCCAAATTAAAGTTTTTAAATTGGTTCTGATTTTCCGGGTTGTTACACTAATTTCCAATGCACATCCAATGATTGTTGCTGGGGATGCAGATTAAGGAAATTAAAGAAAATTAAACACTAGAGGGGTGAATAGTGTTTTATAGATTCTATTTATTTCCTGAAATACTTTTGGATTTATCAAAGTGTTATGCAAATCATAGATATCAACAATCACAGAATCAATCACAGATGTAGAAAATAAAAATAAAAAGCAGTAAAAGGAATATACACACCAGGATTTTAAATTGGTTCGGAGTTACCATACATCCAGTCCTACAGAAGGTTGGGTTGATGTGAATTTCTATTTTTCTAATATCCAGTATTACAATGCTACTAGGGAACACCCCAACTGATTAACGGAGTGTAGTAAGACTAGGTTGATTTCAGAGCCACAACCAATACCCAGCTGATTTTCTAAATATAATTACACCCAACTGATTTTCAGGAAATAATTACACCTAATTGATTTCCAGGTTACAATTACACCTTTTCTCAGTATCAATTTTGAAGTATTGACTCAATAAAATTTGATCTCGCTATTTTTGATTACAAATAGCCTATAATTCTTGAGTAGCTGTAACATCCGAGGATTTTGACCTTTCAAATCAACAATGATCATCAAATGTCAACTTAAACAAATAAAAAATACAAATAGTTACTGGGATTAAAATAATAAAAAGAAGAAAGAAGGGAAAAAAATCACAGAATCTCACATCAGAAGGATAAAATATAATGAATAAGTTACAGTTCATTAAGCTGTTAAAACATACATTTGATTATACTCTTACAACGATTATCAGAGTTAACTGTTACACAACTTACCAATATTTGCAGCGGAATAATAATATTACATCTGTTAAGCTCCATCTTCATCTTCAAAACAGTGTCTTCGATAACTAAAACTCAGGCTGACCTGAGCACAAATGAAAAGAACAAAACACTCGAATCAGAACTAAAATATTCTCATATTAGTTAAATCAAATTCATGTGATAATATAAGTGCAATATGTTAAGAGATGTTACGTGAATTTCCATCTCCTAAGGGTCCGTTAAAGTAGATACTATATAATTTAATATGCTATTATAATAGTGCCTATGGTTAAATACAAAATACTATAATAGCGTAAGCGGGATTACCATTATTACCCTTGCACTGTTTATAGTACCGTAGTCTATATAGATACTATAAATCCACAGTATGTAGTGGCTATCAGAGGGAACTACATAGGTACGGTACAAATCAAAGTAGTAGGGGACTTGATCAGAATAATATGACAAGGCACACGAGGAATGCCAAGAGTATGAATATACTAGTTGCACTCTCGGACTGGTGGTAACGCAAAGACGCGACTACCGCCCACCTCGAACAACACTCCCAAATCACGGATGCGCTTCAAATCAAATCAATCAAACCGAGGGACTATAGTAATAAAGGAAGAAGTTTTGCCGATGGAGGTAGCCAACCTCACTTAGTCTGGTATAGCCCTGTTTTAGTCATTTTAATTATGACCCAAAGGTCGAGGACATCCATCATCGTTCTCTTACTTCATTCTAGGAGCGTTCGCCAAACAAACCTACTTCATTCTGGAACTCCACCGCGTAAACAGTTGTTAAAGTGGTTTTCGGTATTGGTAGAGAGTATGACAATATCCGATCCCAGTCTCTTTAACAACCAAACATTTACATTTTTCACACCGGTCAGTTCTTTTAAATTTCAAAGGGGTTTGAGGTTCATATCAAAATATCAGAATTTGCTTTAAACACGTTTCAATAGTCAAAATGGAATATTTCATAATAAAATCTTCGTTCAAAACCCAATGTAAAATCTTGAAACAATTCCAACTTTAAATTGAATATTAAAATATAATAAAAAAACAGTTTAGATATATAACTGAAATAGTCTAAAAATAAATAATTTGTATATAAAATATAAATTTCAGATTTAGTAAAATCTATAGTTAAAATATTAAAATAGTTTATAAAATAAATAGTTAATTATTAAAATATTTTATTTAAAATAAGTAATGAAATAAAATAGTTATAAGGTAAATAGTTTATAAAGAAAATAATTATTATAAAATTGTTTAAATACTATAGCCTGTATTAGAATCGTTTCTTCAAAATTTAACCAAACTAGAAATCATATTTCAGTTTCAAATTAATTCAACTAAATTTCGATATCTTAATTCAAAAGGGTTTGACTTCCCATTCATATTTCAATTCGATTCAACAATTCGGTTTCAAACAATTCGATTTAATAGTTCGATTCAAATAATTGAATTTCAATTATAATTCTCACTTTGAATTATTCTTTTATAAAAATATCGAGTTCACAATTCAATTATTAGTATATAACAAGTTAATTTAAAGTAAATATCAAAGATGGATAAACAGTTCAATTCCGATAAATTTAGTTCATGTTCAATTCGTTTTTTAACTTCAGTTATCCACATTTACGAAATTTTTAAAATTTATTTTCAAAGCTCAAAGTTCAAATTTAAAGAAATCGATTAATACTATCATTTATTTTGTCTTTTAAACAATATTCCAAAATTCAAGGTTAAAAACATTTATTTAACCAACCGGTGTCCATATACAATTTTCTATCCTATGGCCAAATAATACTTAAAATTTAATTTTAGTATTTTGGGAAAGGATATATATCATTTCATTCCAAATCAGGGTCATAGGTATTTATCATTTCAACCTACATTCTTAATTTATTTTAATGATTAATCCCGATTTTATTTGATGCCCGTAACATCTAGGGTAATAATTAGGATTAATCAACGAAATCAATAACATATATAAGCAATGTCAAGAACAAGATGAATTACATATCAGTACATTAAATATATAATTTCAAGGCATCCATCAAAATCAATACATCTAAACAGTTCAATATAATATCAGTGTACCAGCCATAAGGCATGAGATTTTTAAGTTAGAAATTAAATCCTAACTGCACAATTTATAACGACAGTTAATTAAATTATACTGTTTATACTAGTTAACATAAATAAGCAGTAAAAAATCAAACTTCAAACAAAACAATCATATCATAACATAAATCTGATTTAATTAACAATCAAATATTTTAGTTAGGTATGAGTGGGTTTAATCACTCACCTTTGATCTCAAACGAGATTAAATTCCAAATTTTAGCTTAAAAATCATCAGTCTTAGAATCAGTCCGCCACAGCTTCATGTTATCCGGAATTTCGATACGATCTCAATGGACCCAAGTGCGCGTAAAATTGAAGTCGTATGCAAAAGTTATCGGTGTTTTATCATTGAAATATTAAATAAAATAAAACTACCTAACCCCGATGCGCCATGTCAGCACTCTCTTTCCACCCTTCTTCTTCACGTGTTCCACTCTTTCAGGAGAAAGCGAACCCAATATTTGTTCCAATTACAAAATCACACATGATAATTTCTAACTCCTAGACATGATCTGAATGTACCACCACGATCGCCACTCCATGTTCCACCAGCGCCCCCAAAATGGTCTAACTCGGTGGCCTAAATCGTCTCAAAACCCATGAAGAACGCGCTAGCTTCAAAGCCAGATTCTGACAAACCCTTGATGAAATTAATTCCATTATCCATATAGATCTGAAGCTCACACAGAGTACTAATACTTTGCGTAGTGGCCCGCAAATCCGTACTATTTGAGTTGACTAAATACACCACACGTCCAACCCAAATATCACAGAAATACGAGTCATTTTTTTTCTAAAGAAAAAGCTAGAAGAATAACAAAAATAACAATACAAAATCTCACATCATAGCAGAACAAAATATAATATGTATATCAACTTTTGGAGTACAAATTTTTTTAACTGTGTAACATACCATCATCAGAGTACAACACTAACAATATAACGGAAAAACCATGACTATCTGTAACGTCCCGTATTTTTACGGTATAATAATTAATTAATTTAATTATTTAAATAGTGATTTAGATATTTAAATGGTTCTTTAATTAAATAATATTGAATATTTAATTAATATAAATAATAGAATAATATATTTATTTCCGAAATAGCCGGGAATAATGGAATTCGCAATATTATGTGAATTGGATAGTATAAGAGATTTGATGGAGTTAGATTCGGATTTTAATAATGAAAATATTATTTAAACGACAGTTGAATGTATTAATTATAATATAATTTAAAACGAGCTCGTAATGGGGCGGTAGTTCGTAATATTGAGTTTTGAACTTCAGTTGAAAATACATAATCCATTTTAAGTTAGATTTCTATGAAACAAGAAACGTTCGAATCTGTTGAACTGTATTTTTCTAATAGAGGTGAAAAATTGAGATTTCGTCGTATAGATTGTAAGTTATATCCAAATCAAATTTTCAAATAGTCGTTATGGAATCATTTATAAAGCATAACGATATATTTAATTTTAATTAAATATTGGTTTGGAATTTGAACAAGATATTTGAGACATAGTTATAATTTAATTTTTAGAATTTTACTGCAATTTCTAATTTGGAATATAAGCCACTTTTATTTGGAGTATTTTACACCCTATATCTGCATTTTGGGGTTTCACGAAATGAGTTGATCGGTTTATATTATTATATTTTTGGGATCGTGGCACATTTCGTGTCACAAAGGTATTTTTAATCATGTCAATAACAACCGTAAATTTACGAAGTTTTATGCAATGTAGCCAATAAAATTTAAACTGAAACAAATATAGACATAAACGGAGTTTTGTTTTGGATGGAATACACAGTTAGGATCAATCAAAACAAAAGAAAAAGCGGATACGGTCTGTACCAATCCTATATAGGAAACACAAGCCTATGTATGAAAGACAAGACATAGCTAGTAATTAGCACCTTCATGGTTGTGGCTCGTACTTATAGTAAGCATGTCCTATTAGTCGACACACACACATATGTAATTTTTTTAGTAAGCAACCCCATTCAACGTACATTACTTCCTCATGATCTTGTTCCTTTATCTCATGCATCTGCATAAGCTACTTCCTCACAAGCTTGCGTACTGAGAATTAAATGATTGTTAAATCTTAGTAGTTATGAGTCATGTGGCTCGTAGAATTTGTGCCCATGCGTAACCTGTTTACATATCCGACAAAAACAGTTGTCTAGATCACTCAATCCAAGTTCATCATGCCATATGGTTTCCCATTTACTAGTCCATTGAGTAAAATAGGTTCATACGTGTAACGACCCGGATTTTGAGCGACTTTGGTTATCGACATAAGTTCGATGTCGATAACCAAAACATCGAAAAATCCTGGTAATTATTGAAAGAAATTAGAGGGTGAGAATAGATAAGATAGAAACTTAGAATAGAAGAAGAAGAAGAACACAACATCATAGTAACACGAACCTCACAGTGGAACGAATAACATATAATAGATAACATAACTTTGAAATATAACAGTCATGTATACAATAGCACTTATCAGAGTACAGCACTTACAACACAGCGGAAATGAACTATAGCTATATGATCTTGAAGCCTCCTGCTCCAAGCTCTCCAAGTATATCTGTAAATTTCTGACTACTTGACTGCCCGTACAAAATTAGGCACCCAAGAGTTTAGGGAAAACAACAAAGTAAACTCCGGGTCAGTCATGGGACTGGTATGAGTAAAACAGTTTAAACAGGTATATGAACAAGTAAACGATATCTCATAAGACCACGCCGCAGAACGGAACGGGTTTTTCCCTTATGAGAATCCAAAATATTTTTATATCAAAAACCTTTTGATATTATAATAATGTCTATGTACAAATAGATATCAACTAGCAGAAACGCTTTCATCTCACGTTCTACATATATAGTATACAATCAAAATCGCAAGCACGTATTGGATAATGGATTTCCAACTATGACAAGGTATGGAACCACCTTCCGATCAGTGTACTCTAGGAACGATACACCGGAGTTCAACAAGAACATCTTGTAACTCAGCCACACATGACCGACCACTCATTTTGCTTGAGTGTATCGAATGTATATCACCAACGGTTGGGATCAGCAACCGTTCCCGTATATATATGGGACAGCATTGATAGATTTAAGAAACAAATGAATATTCTCTAGATAGGTGATTATACACCCTACTTCGGTGCGACCGATTTAGCCATGTTGCCTGCCCGATTTCTGTCATTTTCCGGATGATGAGGCTAGAAGTTACGCGTTATCATCACATCAGATTCACTTTGAATGCCACATCATCAAATCCATCCAATCACCGATTGACGTCCTCAACAATACATTATGTGTTAGCTAAAAGAAGTTTCCTTCTTCGCTTCCACTCTTGGTACGGTTGAAGAAATCAATGTACGTGACCCTTCTGGAAATACTCTGTCAGACATTCATCCATACAAGTCATCCTCATTCACTTAGAATGTCACATCGTCATACCCGCCAAATCACAAATTGATTTATCCAAAAATAACACGGGTATACAGCTTAGAGAAACGAATTCCTCCGCCACCAAACGTGAATACGTTTGAACAGATCAACTTACGCGATCCATTGGATATACCCTGTCAGACCTTCGTCCATACGAGTTGTCCTGGGACTGGACAAACCGAAGGCACTATCCAGTACATCCATCTTAGGCACTGTTATCTAAGACTTATACAATAGCCCTAACAATTTTACTCCATCTTCAATTATCTTTGGCATATATGATTCGCAACGCTTATGCCAATACAGAGTGGTTCTTTGGATAATAATCCAACCGGTCTCTCCATATTAACAACGTTAAAATGGTCAAAACTTCGATAGTCTGTGAGTTAACTATCAAAGAAAAACAAGTGTGCAAACAACGGTATTATTTCCAGATGGAAATTATAATGAACAAACATCATTTAACATTAATCCCTTTAGTTCATTTTCATCTCCTGTTTCCCTATATTCAATATTTCTTATTTTCTAAATTTAGAAAATATACGTTATTAACATTGGGGACATTTCCATTTCTTGTTTTCTATATTAGAAAACATTTCTGGTTCTTATTGGAAAACATTTCCAAAACTCGTACATTGGACTTAGGCGGATGTTTAAACAAACCATCGCGATGCCAACTCGAACCATTACACTTATTAACTATATTCACTTAACCATCACTTACTATCAAACCTTAGCCATTCCTTAGTTAAAACGAAGTCAACCAAGTTGGGCTATAATTACCTCTCAGGCCTTAACTGAACAACGGTTTAAACTTCGGGATAGACAAGGTTTATCCTTTAAAACTTTAACAACTTCCTTACGTAATCCTCTTTCGAATAATATCTATTCGATAACTCCTCCATTCGAATAACTACATCCGATAACCTTTCTTCGAATAAACTATATTCGATTAACTTTATTCAACTAACTCTTATTGATTAACTCTACTGGACTAACTCTATTGGATTAACTCTATTTGATTTAACTCTAATCGATTTACTCTATTTGATTTAACTCTAATCGATTTACTCTTTTCACTTACTCCCATCGAATAAACTATATTCGATAACTCCTTTGACTCTATTCGAATAAACTATATTCTAAAATTCCTTTAACTCTATTCGAATAAACTATATTCGATAATTCCTTTAACTCTATTCAAATAAACTATATTCGATTAACTCCTTTAACTCTATTCGAATAAACTATATTCAATAATTCCTTTAACTCTATTCGAATGAACTATATTCGATTAACTCCTTTGATTTAACTCTAATCGATTAACTCCATCGAATAAACTATATTCGATAACTCCTTTGATTTAACTAATATTCTATAACTCACTTCGATTAACTAATAATCGATAACTCCTTCGAATAAACTATATTCGATAATCTCCTCTCGAATAAACGATATTCGATAATCTTCCCTTTTGATTTAACAAATCGATAACTTCTTTCGAATAACTAATTCGATAACTCCTTTCGATTTAACTAATCGATAACTCCTTTGTGTTTAACTCTATTCGAATAACTAATTCGAATCACTCTTATTTATTTAACTCTATTCGAATAACTAATTCGATTAACTCTAACTGGTTAACTCTAACTGATTAACTCTGACTGGTTAACCCTAACTATTTACTCCAACTGGTCAACCCTATATGTTTAACTCTAATTGATAAATTCTAACTGTTTAACTCCAATCGGTTAACTCTAACTGTTTAACTCCAATAGGTTAACTCTAACTGGCCAACCCTAACTATTTAACTCCTTTGGGTTAACCTTAACTGTTTTAACTCCAATTTGATAACGTTTATTCATTTATAAAGATTTACTTTTAGTAACGGTTCTTCACTTTATAAATGTCCTCTTTAATAATGATACTTCACTTATACAAGTGTTGGGTACATATTCTACTTAACTGTCGGTGTTAAAACCAATATCTCTTCTCTATATAAGTTCAGACTTACAGATTCCATTCATCGAACGATAAATATTTATTAAATTTATAAACTGTTATTTATAAATAAATCCTTCTATTTATCTGTTTAAAAACAGATTTCCATTTTCTATTTATTTTCTAAATATTCTTTTGATTTGGTTCTATTTATTTATCAAATAAATATTCCTTTGATTTAATCCTATTTATTTATCAAATAAATATCCCTTTTTATCTTTTTTATTTATTCAACAAATAAATATCTCCTTTATACTTTTATTTATTTCCCCAAATAAATAAATCATTTTAACTCTTTATTTATTTCCCAAATAAATAATTCCTTTTAACTCTTTATTTATTCCCTAAATAAATAACTCCTTTATATTTGCTTCCAAATATATTTCCTTTATATTTGTTTTGACAAATATATCTCTTTATATTTGTTTTGACAAATATATCTCTTTTAACCCCTTTGATTTTATAAATTTTATTTCCTTTTATAAATTCTTTCTTTTCTTATATATATAAAATCCATTGATTTTATATAAATAGATTATTTTCAAAAATATACTTTGAAAATCCCTTTCCCACATTCTGGTATATCTTATGGTATTTAACACACCATATAACAACGATAAATATCGTCCAACCCACAAAATCAACATCAGATTTTATATCACATTATATATCATAATATATAAATCACAGAAAAATAAATGTTGAGGAATCCAGTTGGATTCCTCCAACCTGTTTCCCTGCATCACAGATGTTAAACAGTATAATCAACATCACTTTCAGTTCGATATGGAATATTCTGATAGCAGAATCAACATATAAATATTTAACGGTTTATATATATACGTATATATATATATATATATATATATATATAATTTCTACTAACTGACTAGCAGTTCAATCAAACAGTCAACACACAGTCAAACAGACAATTTATAACAGTTCTAAGAAAACGCTATAAAAATAGAACTGTTCAGAGTTGGTGAGTTTTACTCACTTTGGCGCATTAACCGTTATATAATCGGTTTGCGTTCTTTGACTCAGTTGGACAATTTATTTCGCCATAAATTCAAACGAGCTTTGATTCGCTTTCCGTCAGTTCCATATTGTAGTCGTCGTCCAAACGATCCTAACGGATCCAACCGTTCGAAATTCTGATTCAGTATGGTAAAGCTATGCTAATAACAAGTTATACAAATCATTTAAATGAATTTTAAATTTAAATAAACTAAATTCCTACTTTTAATTGGGCCTCTACCTTTGCTCCCCTTCCGGCCCATTAACACCAATACCAAACCCGTGTTCCCTTCTTCCCGAATTGCTCCTGTAATACACCGCTCATCATTTCACCATTTAAAATTCTTTCCATCAACTCTGATTCCTCCATCACCACACTTAAATCGAAACCGAGATCACCCCTCTTCCTCACTCCAAAAACCGCATCATCCCATGTAAATATCAAAATGCTCGGTGCTTTCTTCTCAGTCGCGGTTTTCAGTTTTCGTTCAAGCTACTGGGCATACCACCGAACTTTTTTAACATGAAGTCCATCCAAAAATCCACACCCGATGTAAATCCATACCCCGATTTCAGAACACAAACCCAAATCGAACGAAAAGGCTTACATCTCCCATTTTCGTTAACCCTAAATCATGGTTTTGCTTTTCCAGTGAAACCGGAAAGCGTCGAGTACTGAAAAGTTCATACCAGTTTGACGAGAGCCCTTCCAGGAGTCTAAATATCTCACTCTTTTTATTTTAAAATTTTTCTCTTTGATTTCTCTTGATTTATAAGCTCACGAAAATCATGTTTGCTGAAGAAAACACTGATGGCGCAAACAATGAGATTGTAATTAGGTTTAGGAGGATTTAGAGTGTATTTATAGGCAAATAAAATATCTAGATATTTTTTTAGAGGGAATATTCCCGGTATATTCCTTTTTTTTTGATAATTCGTTTTGCCTTCTAAAAATCCATGTGATCACACATAGTATTCTAAAATCACCAAACTGGACATACAGCTAGAGTTCGACATTACGGTCCCAACGAAACTGGTTTCGTCAAATTCCGACTTCGTATGCTCACACAGCGTATTTTTAACTGTCAAAATACTGACTGTTTTTCACTCTAAAAATCCGTACAGCCACACAGTGACTCTAAAAATCACAAAACTTGACATCTAACAAATATTTGATATTGCGGATCCAACAAAATTGGTTTCGTCGAATTCCGACTTCGTTTGCAAAACCGGCTATTTTTAAAGCTCTGGATGACCCATTTAAATATATAAATATATTTAAATATAATTAAATTAAATATAAATAAATTTATATTATCGTATATCTTCACATATGATATCATACAGCTCCAGAATATCATATCAGAATATACAGTTTGATATTTCAGATTTCCGATTACCTCGATATTCAGTTTTACATTGAAAAACCCTTTTATAACGTATATAAAGCGTTACGAATTATAAAGAAATTTCACAGCGACTTTTCTGAAATTTGATTTGGACATATCTCAAAATCTACACGACGAAATCCTGATTTTTCTCTTCCACTAGAAGGATATACTCCACCAGCTCCACACGTTTCTTGTTTCACAGAAATCCGGCTTAAAACGAATCCTGTACATTCAGTTGAAGTTCAAATCGCCAATTTACGAACTGCAGCGCCATTTCAAGCTCGATTTTAATTATAATATAATTATACGTTCAAACTGTCGTCGATTGAATATATTCATCAATATAATTCAACTCTAAGCTGAATTAAATCAAAACGACGACCCCGTTTACAGAATATTGTGATTTCCAATATTTTTGATTATTTCTGAATTAAATATATTATTTAATTAAATTAATTATTCCATATTATTTAATTGACGACGATTTAATTCCCTAAATCCCAATTTATATAATTAAATTAATTAATTATAATACCTCTGAAAATGTGGGTCATTACATTCTTCCCCACTTAAAATAATTTCGTCCTCGAAATTGCTAAGTTAGAGGACGACCCTATCTATTTGGTAAAAGCTTATCGGTTTACCCCTTATCTCTTGTTTCTATGAACCAATTAATATCGACCAAAATATTAATTCCTTCCGACTAACTAAAATTTTCAAAAATTCTGAAAATTTCCTAACACTTCAAATTTTCGGAAAATTTCGCATACCCTCCTTTGTACAGCCCTATCAGTAAAACCACAACTCGCCTCTCTAGGCCTTCTCCAACCCAAAAGAAAATCAAACAGCCAAGCGGCTTGCCAATTCGGCTCATAAATCTCATGCTTATATCAAATATAAACTTGTACCTTTTTGTCGGGTATATCAACCCTATCACTTTCACCTGCTGTCAATTCAGCATATACCACTGTATTTCCAATCAAACTCCAATCAATTCTTATCCATAAATTCAACCATTCACTTATGCCTAAGTCGAATTTCAATTCAAATCAAAGTCCAATTCTTGATTTCAAATTCTTAACTCATCAATCCAATTTGTCTTGATATCATTCTAACCCAACTTAATTCAATTTTCACCTAATTGATTTCAATTTTAATTCCAATTGCTTTTCCAACCTTCAATTCAAATTGGTTTTAATTCAACAATCTTTTCCTGGGAATTTTAAATCACTTTATCATATCAAAAATCAAAGTGTTTATTTCAAATTACCAAAACAATTTGTTTTTCTCAAACAATTCAAAAACAAAATCCTCGGTAGTTATACGTCACTTATCAACTCGAAAATGAACACTGATGCTGCTGCAGTCATCATCAGAATTATTTTCCAGCTATCGAAGTGAGTTCAATACTATATCACTTTCAAAACCATTTCTAAACCTTTCCACTTTGGAATCAATTCCAAATACCATTTGAAATGCTTTTAACAAATTTAAAATCTCCCAGGATTTTAAAATTCTCATATACTTAATCCAGATTCATTTACAAACTTATTTCCAATTTCCAGAGTTTGAATTTCCATTTTGATTTAAATTTCAGTTTTAACTCCTCTGATTTCACATTTTTCACTTATATGAATTCTTGTTGGTTACATATAACCATTTCACTTTATAATCTTGCTCAATTATAATTACAAGCAATATATCTAATATATGATAATATATTACATATCCATACTGTGCCGGTCCATCGTATTCAAGTGTTTATTTACTCCTACCGATACAGTGGATCAAACTGGTCGACCAGAACTCATAAACAACTCAGCCAATGAATCTCCACAATATAAAACCATTTTGTATCAAATTACAAATACGCACTCGTATATATACACTCAAACTCAATCTAGGGTATTACTAAACCTATCTCTACCGAATCACGCCACAGAGCCAAGGTAATTCGTTTAACTTAAGCTCTGATACCAACTGTAATGACCCGGATTTTGAGTGACTTTGGTTATCGACATAAGTTCGATGTCGATAACCAAAACATCGAAAAATCTTGGTAATTATTGAAAGAAATTAGAGGGTGAGAATAGATAAGATAGAAACTTAGAATAGAAGAAGAAGAAGAACACAACATCAGAGTAACACTAACCTCACAGCAGAACGAATAACATATAATAGATAACATAACTTTGAAAAATAACAGTCATGTATACAATAGCACTTATCAGAGTACAGCACGTACAACACAGCGGAAATGAACTATAGCTATATGATCTTGAAGCCTCCTGCTCCAAGCTCTCCAAGTATATTTGTAAATTCCTAACTACTTGACTGCCCATACAAAATTAGGCACCCAAGATTTTAGGGAAAACAACAAAGTAAACTCCGGGTCAGTCATGGGACTGGTATGAGTAAAACAGTTTAAACAGGTATATAAATAAGTAAACGACGTCTCATAAGACCACGCCGTAGAACGGAACGGGTTTTTCCCTTATGAGAATCCAAAATATCTTTGTATCAAAAATCTTTTGATATTATAATAATGTCTATGTACAAATAGATATCAACTAGCAGAAACACTTTCATCTCACGTTCTACATATATAGTATACAATCAAAATCGCAAGCACGTATTGGATAATGGATTTCCAACTATGACAAGGTATGGAACCACCTTCCGATCAGTGTACTCTAGGAACGATACACCGGAGTTCAACAAGAACATCTTGTAACTCAGCCACACATGACCGACCACTCATTTTGCTTGAGTGTATTGAATGTATATCACCAACGGTTGGGATCAGCAACCGTTCCCGTATATATATGGGACAACATTGATAGATTTAAGAAACAAATGAATATTCTCTAGATAGGTGATTATACACCCTACTTTGGTGCGACCGACTTAGCCATGTTGCCTGCCCGATTTCTGTCATTTTCCGGATGATGAGGCTAGAAGTTACGCGTTATCATCACATCAGATTCACTTTGAATGCCACATCATCAAATCCATCCAATCACCGATTGACGTCCTCAACAATACATTATGTGTTAGCTAAAAGAAGTTTCCTTCTTCGCTTCCACTCTTGGTACGGTTGAAGAAATCAATGTACGTGACCCTTCTGGAAATACTCTGTCAGACATTCGTCCATACAAGTCATCCTCATTCACTTAGAATGTCACATCGTCATACCCGCCAAATCACAAATTGATTTATCCAAAAATAACACGGGTATACAGCTTAGAGAAACGAATTCCTCCGCCACCAAACGTGAATACGTTTGAACAGATCAACTTACGCGATCCATTGGATATACCCTGTCAGGCCTTCGTCCATACGAGTTGTCCTGGGACTGGACAAAGAGAAGGCACTATCCAGTACATCCATCTTAGGCACTGTTATCTAAGACTTATACAATAGCCCTAGCAATTTTACTCCGTCTTCAATTATCTTTGGCATATAAGATTCGCAACGCTTATGCCAATGCAGAGTGGTTCTTTGGATAATAATCCAACCGGTCTCTCCATATTAACAACGTTAAAATGGTCAAAACTTCGATAGTCTGTGAGTTAACTATCAAAGAAAAACAAGTGTGCAAACAATGATATTATTTACAGATGGAAATTATAACTAACAAACATCATTTAACATTAATCCCTTTAGTTCATTTTCATCTCCTGTTTCCCTATATTCAATATTTCTTATTTTCTAAATTTAGAAAATATACGTTATTAACATTGGGGACATTTCCATTTCTTGTTTTCTATATTAGAAAATATTTCTGGTTCTTATTGGAAAACATTTCCAAAACTCGTACATTGGACTTAGGCGGATGTTTAAACAAACCATTGCGATGCCAACTCGAACCATTACACTATTAACTATATTCACTTAACAATCACTTACTATCAAACCTTAGCCATTCCTTAGTTAAAACGAAGTCAATCAAGTTGGGGTATAATAACCTCTCAGGCCTTAACTGAACAACGGTTTAAACTTCGGGATAGACAAGGTTTATCCTTTAAAACTTTAACAACTTCCTTACGTAATCCTCTTTCGAATAATATCTATTCGATAACTCCTCCATTCGAATAACTACATCCGATAACCTTTCTTCGAATAAACTATATTCGATTAACTTTATTCAACTAACTCTTATTGATTAACTCTACTGGAATAACTCTATTGGATTAACTCTATTTGATTTAACTCTAATCGATTTACTCTATTTGATTTAACTCTAATCGATTTACTCTTTTCACTTACTCCTGTCGAATAAACTATATTCGATAACTCCTTTGACTCTATTCGAATAAACTATATTCGAAAATTCCTTTAACTCTATTCGAATAAACTATATTCGATAATTCCTTTAACTCTATTCAAATAAACTATATTCGATTAACTCCTTTAACTCTATTCGAATAAACTATATTCAATAATTCCTTTAACTCTATTCGAATGAACTATATTCGATTAACTCCTTTGATTTAACTCTAATCGATTAACTCCATCGAATAAACTATATTCGATAACTCCTTCGATTTAACTAATATTCTATAACTCACTTGGATTAACTAATAATCGATAACTCCTTCGAATAAACTATATTCGATAATCTCCTCTCGAATAAACTATATTCGATAATCTTCCCTTTTGATTTAACAAATCGATAACTCCTTTCGAATAACTAATTCGATAACTCCTTTCGATTTAACTAATCGATAACTCCTTTGTGTTTAAGTCTATTCGAATAACTAATTCGAACCACTCTTATTTATTTAACTCTATTCGAATAACTAATTCGATTAACTCTAACTGGTTAACTCTAACTGATTAACTCTGACTGGTTAACCCTAACTATTTACTCCAACTGGTCAACCCTATATGTTTAACTCTAATTGATAAATTCTAACTGTTTAACTCCAATCGGTTAACTCTAACTGTTTAACTCCAGTAGGTTAACTCTAACTGGCCAACCCTAACTATTTAACTCCTTTGGGTTAACCTTAACTGTTTTAACTCCTATTTGATAACGTTTATTCATTTATAAAGATTTACTTTTAGTAACGGTTCTTCACTTTATAAATGTCCTCTTTAATAATGTTACTTCACTTATACAAGTGTTGGGTACATATTATATTTAACTGTCGGTGTTAAAACCAATATCTCATCTCTATATAAGTTCAGACTTACAGATTCCATTCATCGAATGATAAATATTTATTAAATTTATAAACTGTTATTTATAAATAAATCCTTCTATTTATCTGTTTAAAAACAGATTTCCATTTTCTATTTATTTTCTAAATATTCTTTTGATTTGGTTCTATTTATTTATCAAATAAATATTCCTTTGATTTAATCCTATTTATTTATCAAATAAATATCCCTTTTTATCTTTTCTATTTATTCAACAAATAAATATTTCCTTTATACTTTTATTTATTTCCCCAAATAAATAAATCATTTTAACTCTTTATTTATTTCCCAAATAAATAATTCCTTTTAACTCTTTATTTATTCCCTAAATAAATAAGTCCTTTATATTTGCTTTCAAATATATTTCTTTTACATTTGTTTTAACAAATATATCTATTTATATTTGTTTTGACAAATATATCTCTTTTAACCCCTTTGATTTTAAAAATTTTATTTCCTTTTATAAAATCTTTCCTTTCTTATATATATAAAATCCATTGATTTTATATAAATAGATTATTTTCAAAAATATACTTTGAAAATCCCTTTCCCGCATTCTGGTATTTCTTATGGTATTTAACACACCATATAACAACGATAAATATCGTCCAACCCACAAAATCAACATCAGATTTTATATCACATTATATATCGTAATATATAAATCACAGAAAAATAAATGTTGTTTCCTCCAACCTGTTTCCCTGCATCACAGATGTTAAACAGTATAATCAACATCACTTTCAGTTCGATATGGAATATTCTGATAGCAGAATCAACATATAAATATTTAATGGTTTATATATATATACGTATATATTTATAATTTCTACTAACTGACTAGCAGTTCAATCAAACAGTCAACACACAGTCAAACAGACAATTTATAACAGTTCTAAGAATACGCTGTAAAAATAGAACTGTTCAGAGTTGGTGAGTTTTACTCACTTTGGCGCGTTAACCGTTATATAACCGGTTTGCGTTCTTTGACTTAGTTGGACAATTTATTTCGCCATAAATTCAAACGAGCTTTGATTCGCTTTCCGTCAGTTCCATGTTGTAGTCGTCGTCCATACGATCCTAATGGATCCAACCGTTCGAAATTCTGATTCAGTATGGTAAAGCTATGCTAATAACAAGTTATACAAATCATTTAAATGGATTTTAAATTTAAATAAACTAAATTCCTACTTTTAATTGGGCCTCTACCTTTGCTCCCCTTCCGGCCCATTAACACCAATACCAAACCCGTGTTCCCTTCTTCTCGAATTGCTCCTGTAATACACTGCTCCCCATTTCACCATTTAAAATTCTTTCCATCGACTATGATTCCTCCATCACCACACTTAAATCGAAACCGAGATCACCCCTCTTCCTCACTCCAAAAACCGCATCATCCCATGTAAATATCAAAACGCTCGGTGCTTTCTTCTTAGTCGCGGTTTTCGTTCGAGCTACTGGGCATACTACCGAACTTTTTTTAACACGAAGTCCATCCAAAAATCAACACCCGATGTAAATCCATACCCCGATTTCAGAACACAAACCCAAATCGAACGAAAAGGCTTACATCTCCCATTTTCGTTAACCCTAAATCACAGTTTTCCTTTTCCAGTGAAACCAGAAAGCGTCGAGTACTGAAAAGTTCATACCAGTTTGACGAGAGCCCTTCCAGGAGTCTAAATATCTCACTCTTTTTATTTTAGAATTTCTCTTTGATTTCTCTTGATTTATAAGCTCACGAAAATCATGTTTGCTAAAGAAAACACTGACGGCGCAAACAATGAGTTTGTAATTAGGTTTAGGAGGATTTAGAGTGTATTTATAGGCAAATAAAATATCTAGAGATTTTTTAGAGGGAATATTCCCGGTATATTCCTTTTTTTGATATTTCGTTTTGCCTTCTAAAAATCCGTGTGATCACACATAGTATTCAAAAATCACCAGACTGGACATACTGCTAGAGTTCGACATTACGGTCCCAACGAAACTGGTTTCGTCGAATTCCGACTTCGTATGCTCACACAGCGTATTTTTAACTGTCAAAATACTAACTGTTTTTCACTCTAAAAATCCGTACGGCCACACAGTGACTCTAAAAATCACGAAACTTGACATCTAACAAATATTTGATATTGCGGATCCAACAAAACTGGTTTCGCCGAATTCCGACTTCGTTTGCAAAACCGGCTATTTTTAAAGCTCTGGATGACCCATTTAAATATATAAATATATTTAAATATAATTAAATTAAATATAAATAAATTTATATTATCGTATATCTTCACATATGATATCGTACAGCTCCAGAATATCATATCAGAATATACAGTTTGATATTTCAGATTCCCGATTACCTCGATATTCAGTTTTACATTGAAAAACCCTTTTATAACGTATATAAAGCGTTACGAATTATAAAGAAATTTCACAGCGAATTTTCTGAAATTTGATTTGGACATATCTCAAAATCTACACGACGAAATCCCGATTTTTCTCTTCCACTAGAAGGATATACTCCACCAGCTCCACACGTTTCTTGTTTCACAGAAATCCTGCTTAAAACGAATCCTGTACATTCAGTTGAAGTTCAAATCGCCAATTTACGAACTGCAGCGCCATTTCAAGCTCAATTTTAATTACAATATAATTATACGTTCAAACTGTCGTCGATTGAATATATTCGTCAATATAATTCAACTCTAAGCTGAATTAAATCTAAAGGACGACCCCGTTTACAGAATATTGTGATTTCCAATATTTTTGATTATTTCTGAATTAAATATATTATTTAATTATTTAATTAAATTAATTATTCCATATTATTTAATTAACGACGATTTAATTCCCTAAATCCCAATTTATATAATTAAATAAATTAATTATAATACCTCTGAAAATGCGGGTCATTACAATACGTTTGTATTCTAACCTACCAAACTTCATGACTAAGAAAACTAAGTCCTACCCTACATCTGCAACTAGTCACGTAATTCTACTCATTTGTCTCCTAATCATTTATTGTACAACACCCTTCCCTGCATATGGCTAAGACCGTAAATCACTAAATTGAAGTCTACATGGTTTCCTTTGCTATTAAGTTTACTTAGCTGCAAAGTATTAATATTATATAAAAACAAACCTCAAAGGGATCCAAAAAAATTTCTCTTTATTTTTCTTTGCAAACAAAAGTAGAAACAGTAAAGAACAAATAGAAATGTGGTCTTCATATATATAAAGAGGATATAATGAAACAGAGAGAGATCGGCAGATCGTTGTGCACTGGAGTAATTTGAGACGCTGAAGCAGATAATGAACTAGTGACGTTCTGCGTGTTGAACATGAAGTTATTCACGTGGAAATGAAGAATGGAGGTGGTTCTGCTGTATGATGGGTAACGTAATGGCGTTGGGTTCAGACTAGAAAATGGGGTCGACGTCGCAACTTCTATGGGATTTCGAGTGTGACTTGATGGTGCTGCGAGTGGAACTAGCAGCAAAAGTACAGGTCATCGAGCTGGATGGGTTAACGATTGAGAGTGAATTGGAGCTCGTTACAATTTATAGTGAAATAAATTGCCTGATCTGAATCGACGATCGCTTATCCTTATTTAATGATAACCGACCAATGTGAGTAAAACTCACTAACTCTGCTAGTTTATATTTTTATAACGTATTTTCAGAATTGACAAATGATGGTTGATTGTTGTGTGTTGATTGTTTGGATGAACTGCTAATTGATTGATTGAAATTATAGATCAAGTGATATATATATACACACACACACATCGTTAATCAAATATTGATTCTGTTTATCATAATATTTCATATTGAAATGAGATTGATGTTATGTATATTGTTTAACATCTGTGGATGTAGGGAAACAGGTTGGAAGGATCCAACTTGATTCCTCAATATTAATAATACTGCTTTTCATATATTGTGATATATGATGTGATATATACTCTGTAAATGATTATGATGGCACTGGTCTTGCTATTTGGTATTTTAAATACCATAAGAAATACTGGAATGTATAAAGGGAATTTTCAAAGTGTATATTGAAAATAAAATATTTATATAAAATAAATAGAATTATAAAAGGAATTTATTTGGAAAATAAATAGAATTATAAAAGGAATTTATTTGGAAAATAAATAGAATTATAAAAGGAATTATTTGTGGAAATAAATAGAATTATAAAAGGAATTATTTATGGAAATAAATAGAGTTATAAAAGGAAATTGCGGAAATATAAAAGAACTACGAGAAGATGGAATTAAAGTGGATATTAAATAGAAATCTGTTTTAACAGATAAATTGAGAAGATTAATTTATAAATAACACTTTATAAATTAAGTAAATTATTTATCATTGGATAAATTGGATATATAAGTCTGAAATTATATGAAGAAGTAGAAATCGGTTTTAACACAGATATTTTTATGGAATGTAAACATAACATTTATAAAGGGATTTATAAACGAGATTATAGGTGATTGGAATTGAAAATAAGATTTTGTATGAATAATTCTATAAATAAAAGTATAATTAGAATTTGGAAATGGGATATTATTTTTAAATGAAAAATCAAAATGATTGATTATATAAAAGAAATATTATTCACACTCGATGTGAATAATGGATTAAAATAAATATTTATAAATTAAAACATTTATAAGGAAAATTGGGTTTTGAAATAGGAATTCAAAAAGGAATTTGAATGAGATAGGAAATAGGGTTAAAATAAAAAGAGTTAATCAAATATTAGTTATCCGAATAGAGAGTTAATAGAATATTAGTTATTTGAATAGAGAGTATCGAATATTAGTTATTCGAATAGAGTTAATCGAATATTAGTTATTCGAATAGAGTTAATTGAATATTAGTTATTCGAAGAGAGTTAATCGAATATTAGTTATTCGAATAGATTTAATATTATTCCAATAGAGTTAATGAAATATAAGTTATTCGAAGAGAGATTATTGAGTATAGTTCATTTGAAAGAGAATTATCGAATATAGTTTATTCGAAAGAGAGATTGTCGAGTATAGTTTATTCGGAAGAGAATTATCGAATAGAGATTATACGAGAGAGAATTATACATTGGGATTCAATTATATTGAATGTAGGAAAGTACTACTTACTTTCCGGGTTTTAAATCAAGATTTGTTTATTAAATCATTTATTTATTTATTTATTTAAATTAAGGTTTAAAAGTTTTCTTTAAAGTCAAATATTTCGAAAGTAGGGATTATATTGTTATTTTTACAACCAATGTTTTTCATAAAAGAATTGGATTCGTGAAGTGAATCCAAAAGTTGAGTAAGTAATGATTTGATAAGAAGATAAGAAACAGAGTTATGGAATTAGGAAACTGATTGGAGATTAATTAGGTTGAACAACTTTCTGGGTATCGATCTTATGTTGGTTTCGGCCTTGGGGGTTGATATTCAGGAAATAGTTCTCTTACTAGTTTACAGTTGGGGACTGATGAATGGGGAAGGAAAATGATGCGTGAATAAGAAATGGAAACGTTTTACAATGTTAATAATGTATATTTTCTAAACTTAGAAAATAAGAATTCACGAATATATGGAAATGGGGAAATGAATAAATTATCGATAAATTAATTTATAAGGAAAAAATGTTGATTGATGATTGATCGATAAAATTTCCATTTGGAAGCTAGATCATTGTGTGTATGGATGTTTTCCTTTGATAGTTAAATAACCAGCTATCAAAGTTTTGACCATTTTTCCATCGTCAATATGGAGAGACTGGGATCAGAATTATTACCGAAAACCACTCTGTATGGGCATTAGCGTTGCGAATCAAATACGATCAAGATAATTGAAGATGAAGTTTATGCAAGGACTGTTCGGGCGATCCTAGGTAGAAATTGCCTAAGATGGATTTATAGAATTGTGCCTTCAGTTTGTCCAGTCCCAGGACAACCTGTATGGAAGAATGTCTGACAGAATATATTTAATAGATCGCGTAAGTTGATCTCTTTAAACGTATTTACGTTTGGTGGCGGAGGAATTCATTTCTCTTAGCTGTATACCTGGGGTATTTTTGGGGAAATCAGTTTGTGATTTGGTGGGTATGACGATGTGGCATTCAAGGTAATAAATGTGTGATCTGTACATTATGACCTCAAGTCTCACAACAAGGAAATGGTATAGAATCGGGTAAGTCGCACGGCTAAGTGGTTAGCTGCCAATTAGGGTGTATTGTTACCTGATCTAAAGAAATTCCATTTTCTTCTTTAAACTATTTTAATGTTGTCCCTTTCAGGAAATGGTTGCTGATCCCAACTGTTTGTGATAATACATTCAGTAAACTCAAGCGAAATGAGTGACCGGCCATGTTTAGCCTGGGTTACAAGATGTTCTTGTTGAACCCCATGTATTTCTCTCTAGAGATACACTGTTGGAAGGTGGTCCCATACGTTGTCAGTTAAAATTCATTACCCAATAAGCGCCCATGGTTATTGATTATATATTATTTATGTGGAACGTGATATGAAAGCGTTCTGCTAATGATTATTTAGTTGTGGTTGATAGACATCATAATAATATCAAAAGAGTTTGATATAAAGATTATCGTTTCTTTCAAAAGGATTTCGAAAGTTAAAACAAGTGTTTTGGATTCTCATAAGGGAAAAACCCGTTCTATGTCATACGGCGTGGTCTTATGAGACATCATTTATTTTATCAAACTGTTTTGAATTGTTTACTCACACCAGTCCCATGACTGACCCAGAGTTTATTTTGTTTTGTTTTCCCTAAACTCTTGGGTGCCTAATTTTGTACGGGTAGTCAAATAGTCGGGATTTTACAGATATACTTGGAGAGATGGAGCAGGAGGCTTCTGGATTATATAGCTATTGTTTATTTTCGCTGTGGTGTAAGTGTTATACTCAAATGATAGATTTGTATTTCCAAGTTATGTTGTATACTATATTTTATTTGTTCCATTCTGAGATTTGATTTAGTTTAATTCTATTCTTATGTTCTTATTCTTCTTCTATTCTAATTTTCTATCTTATCTATTTCTCACCCTCTAACTTCTTTCTATTGACGTTCCAGTATTTTCAATTCTTGAATAGTCGACATTGAGTTTATATCGATTACCAAGATCTCAAATCCCCTGGGTCATTATAGTGGTATCAGAGCTGAAGGTTAGTATCTACCTTGGCTCAGTGACGTAACTCAGTAGAGATGGGGTTAAAAATACCCAAGATTGAGTTTAGTGTATATATACGAGTGAACGTGTAACAATTGGAAATTTCGCTCGATCCGAATCGATCGCTAAACCGACCAAGACCGTTCGAAACCCCTGATTGTTTTGAGAACATGACAAATCGGAACACAAACAGAAGAACATTTCATTGCTTATTACAACAATTCCATCAGAATACAAGAGTATACAGAGTATAAACAAATATAATACATCAGAGAAATATCAGAGATTTAAATACATTACTGCAGCGGAAAAATAATACAATACACAACTGAAAGAGATATACGGATACAGAGCTTTCCGGATATCATCCCAGCTTTAAACCAGGTTCTTGTGAATATAAATCTGCAAAACCAAAACTACTAGCTGCCCATGTGGAAAATAGGGGCACCCAAAGTTTAGGTTAAAACAATAAACTCCAGGTCAGTCATGTGACTGGTGCGAGAACTAAAACTGCTATTTAAAAATTTATCTTAAATCAAATATTTCAAGGGACCACGCCGTATAACACGGAACGTGTTTCCTCCCAAGAATACCAGTGCATATATCAAAAACAACACAATGCTTTTTGGAAAATGAAGCTATTATAAGACCCAGGTCCTATCACACAATGCAACGCAAGCCGGGGGATAGGTTTTCCCTTATAATAGCCAAACATGTTTGGTACGTTAAAACAAATCATTTGATACTATTATAAGTGCATAATGTATAAAACAACTTCAAATATAAATTTTTCAATCCTAGGCGGCATGGGTACCATATATCATGTCGCCATATATATTTACAATCAAAACCGCACAATGTCGTATTTGGAAGTTGGATTTCCATCTATGAACCGAGGCAAAAGACAGTCCTCACAAATTCGAGACTGTCTAGCCCGAGTCTCAGGCAAGTACTCTCTCAAGCCTTTGGATCGTCAGGGCCAGTCCACCGATGTGGATTAAAATTCCTGAACACTGCGTTTCCCCGCCCTTTGGGGCGTAAATGAGCCAAATGGCTCCATCGGCTCCACATAGTCACCGATATATCTGAGGCGTCTCACAATCCAACAACCACACAGGTGAAAATAATATAAATGTCAGGGCTGGTAGGTCACTGATACCACCCTAGCTAGAAGGAAACGCATGCCCTCCCCGATGTCCTTTTCCGTTTCTAGTTCACAACCGGGGTGTAAGGCCCGCGAATTAACGCTACACAAAGCTATGCCACACAGGTTGTGCTTTGATCATCAACCACAAGACTCTGCTTTTCAACAGAAGCCTTGATCATTTGCATCATAGCATGCCGCACAGGCAAACCACTCCATGCAACCGATATCCATCAATCACACAGAATGATATCCAATGTCAGACACATAGTCCATTTAAAAGTCCGTTCTGGGTCTGAACGAAACCGGAGGCACCTTGTACCTCGTATATCCATCGATCTCCAAGTACGTCTGGACGATCACAAACTGATTCCCTCCTCTTGGGTGTACAGCCCAGTCAAGATCATCAGTAATTATCCAAACGATGTGAAGACCTCCGGTCTTCGACCACCGTCTTCATCCTTGACACATCGTCGAATCAGTTATTCAGAATGGGATAAACCCGGTTTTTCTGAATAACTCGCCTATATAATAAACAAATGTTACACAAACACAACATATGCCTCATTCCAATTCAGAATATTCTTTTATTCAAATAATCTTATACTTTGGGAAAGGTTCCCATTAATTTTATCAAAGATAAATTCTTTAAATTTATTCTTTAATCTTCTTTTGAATATCAATTCAAACCAAATTATGGCTTATCCAAACTAGTCGGGACTAGCGAACCTTACCGAAGTAATCACTTGTTAAATTTCCCAACCCCAACCTATCCACCCCATGAAGTAAAACTGGTCATACTTCATATCTAACACAACGATGTTATTGGTAAATTCAATTACCATTTCATGTTCAAATCTCATTAAAGATTTAACTATCGCCTGGAGCAAAACTGGTGATACTCCATTCTCGATCATTTCAATATAATTAAAGATCCATTAAAACTCCACTTGGTTTTAATCTTCCATAAAATCACTATCAATGATTATTTAACTTAGGAAATCATATCTTGTCTTTAACTGGGCTAAAGAACCAATGTCATTTAAAACACAGTTCATGATAACCCAAAATCACATTCCATTTTCAATGGAATCTTCATGGAAAACAAATCGATATATATATAATCGATATAAACTTCCATATTCGACTAATAATATAAATGGAATAAGGGCAAAGCCTTTTAAATTCCAGATATATTAGTTGTCTTCCTCCACAGAAATTCACTTCGATTATTACCAAATCGAATTCCATTCCATTCCAATTTATTTTATTAAATTGGAAAACTTTACTTTGGAAAATCTCCTTTAAATCTTAACAAAAGATTTATAGATTCCAAATCACATTTCACTGTAAATCGGGTTAAAGAACGAATGTAGTTAAAACACAATTCACGATAAACCCCATTCACATTCCATTAATTATCGGGTTAAAGAAAAAGTGTTATTTAAAACATCGTTCACGATAAACCTAAAAATAAATTCAAATTCAATTTCAATTAAATACCATTTAATTGGTATACTTCATTAAATCTAAATAAAAAGATTTAATCATTTTCTCAACTGGGTTTAAGAACAGTGTTAATGAAGACACCATTCACGCCTTACCCAAATCCCATTTGATATTAAATACAAGGCTCTGAATAGAAAATATATTGGCTTATATTCAATATCAAATTCTACGATCAACAAATATCGTATTGGAAATAACGATATAAATATATCTTTCGAATTTCCATAACAATATCTGTATAATCACGAAATCCAACATCGAAATATTCTAAAGACAATTTCGATTCAAATCCATTCCAATTCAATTATTGGAAATTCTGGTTACTTTTAAAACTCTTTCGAATCCAATTTATTTATTTTAAAAATAGATGGATTATAATTCTAGTTCAAAACTAGTTCATTTCGATAAAAATCTATTTTTATCTTTTAAAATATGGAAATTTTCATCCCAATTCTTTCCAAATCATTTATTTTGATTTTACACAAATTATTGATATTTTTAATAATTATCAAGGCCCGTACAGTCGACTTCCTTCAACGGTCATTGAACTGCACTTACAACGACCTTTTCCAAATTTGATTTGGACATAATTCCAAATCAAACCATTAGATTTCTAATTTCTTGTATTCGTTAGAAAGCTCTTTTTGATATGAATCCAACTGTTCTGGTTTTAGGAGAATCCGATGGTCGGATCTCCCATAATGTCCATTCGAAGTCAATGGTCTAAATTCGCGAACTGGCGCAGCGCGTTCTATTTAGGCCATTATATATATATATATAATATTATATATATTTCATCGATATCCATTTAAAACGTATTTTATAAATCGTTTTAAATTCGTTTTCAAAACAATTTCAACTTCCTATTCAATTTCTAATCAAAATTGAATATTCCATATCATCGATATATAAATAATAATATTTTCAAAACATTATATTTTGAAATCAATTCCTTTTCTCTATTCATTATAAAAATGAATAAAATCGATATAAATATCGTTCACGTCAAAATGGCGCAAATCTAATCAACACGGCTTTATATATTTCAATACTTCGTTATTCTATTCAACAATTGAACAGTTTCTTCAACACATGAATATATATTTTATTCAACACATGAATATTTATTAATTTTTACTTACAATAAAAATGTGAATTTTATTATATAAATATTTTGTTCAACACATGATGCGTTTAACCACATAAATATTCTCAACACATGAGTATTGTCAACACATGACTATTTTGTTTATTCAACACATGAATATTTAGTTTTATTCAATAAATGAATATTTATTCTATTCAACACATGAATTTTTATTCTATTCAACACATGAATTTTCATTTTATAATATTCTTTATTATCCAAACTTGAATGAGGCCCAATCAATTACCATATAATGTTAATTATATGGATTCCATTCAACACATGTATATAATAGCAACGATAAATAATCAACCATCATCCAGAGTGCACAACACAATTGCATAAGCATTAAATATAAATAATTAACGCTTACACAGTCTGTCAACCCATCAATCGACATACAACTAAATAATTGGGATTAGTGTATGCCAAATATCATCCCAACACCCGTGTTGGGTTTCATTCCACAAACACTGAATTTTTATTTATGAAGTTGGGCGATGTGTAAAATATTTCGTCCCAATCAATATCCTTCAAGCGGGTGTACATAAACAAACAGTTCGATTTGTAAATGAATATTTATTTTATATACACGTTAAAAATTATATTTTTAAGTATAAAATATTTTTAATGATAAATTATTTTATTTCATTCCACATCACACAATCAATTTTCATAACACATCAATCAAACAAACAAGCCAACCATGGTCTGTGGACGACGGGTGTTGGGTGCTGCTAAACACCGTCTGCATCCTAGTATATATTTCAACTAGAAAACAAATTAAAAGTGAGAAGTTCTCACCGAGGATTCCACTCCTCCATTTCATTTCCGAAATACGGAATAGTCTGGATTTTCCCGTACTTCAAATGTAGTCTTCTCCACGCTGCTCATATTAAAATCACATTTTTAATATGATGTTCTATACATTAAAAATCATATTTTTAATACTCTACCAATATAAAAATCATATTTTTATTCTTTCTATAATATAAAAATCATATTTTTATTCTTCCTATAATATAAAAATCATATTTTTATTCTTTCTATAATATAAAAATCATATTTTTATTCTTTTTATAATATAAAAATCATATCTATATACCGCAACTTCCATAATAAAAATTATATGTTTATCTTGCCATCTACATAATAAAATTATATTTTTATGTTGTTAATACATAAACAAAAATCCCACCTTTATTATGCTTTCTATGTAACAAAAATTACATCTTTTCTCATCTAAAAATCTCAACTTTATCTGAATAAATATCTCACCTTTGTCATATTAATTATCGTATTTTTAGTTTATCAAAAATCAAATCTTTTTACAAGTAAAAATCATATTTTTACATTGTTAAACTTATAATAAAAATTATATTTTCATTTTAAACCCTTTCATAATAAAAATAACAGTTTTATGCAATGTAATATACATTAAAACTGATTTTTTTAACTTTAAAACTAATTACTTTAACTAAAGATAGAAAAATAAATAAAATAAATACTCACTGCTTTTGCACTTCCTATGATGGTGGGGGCTATCGGCGGGGAGCGGAGGTGGCGGGTGATGGTGCACTGACCGGAGGTGGTCGAATTGGGGGTCGGCGGTGGTTTTTTTAGCTGGAGCGTAGATGTTTTTTAAATTGAAGGGGGGAGATGGAGGCGGAGAAGAGATCGGAGGGGGCTGGAGGAACCGGCGAAGGCGGTGTCGGAGCTAGGGTGGTGGCGCCGGAGTGCCGGAGCGACTTCGACGAGATGAAGGGGGGGCTTCGGTTTTTTTTTAGAAAGGGGAAAATGAATTCGATCGTGGAAAATGAAATGGGGGGGGGGGTTTAGTGAAAAAGGTTTTATATTTATTTATTTATTTTCTCCTGTGTAAAGTTGTTTTTTTAAATCGAACTCTAAATCGAACCTAACGACTATCACCCCTAGCTAAATACCCCCTTCCGAACACAATGGGATATGTTTCGTAAGTCAATTCTATCGTTTTGATCAGTTTTCACTTAAATTAAAATATAAATCAATGTATATTGAATTTGAATGCACATTTTAATTTACCAGGGCCACATACGGACTCTAAAAATTCCCAAGAAATATTTTCTAGCTTCGTATTGACGATATGGTTCTAACAAATCAAATTTCATGAAATTTGAAGACCGTTAGAAAAATGGCCATTTTCTAGTCGATCGAAATTGACTGAAACTGTCAAAACACGTTTTCTTTTGCCACGCTCACATATTGACTCAGAAAATTATGAATTTTGGAATCTAGCAATAACTTGTCATCACGGATCCAACAAAAGTGGTTTCGTCGAAAACGAAGGTCATTTGCAAAATTTCCATTTTTAAGGGTCAAAATTCCATAGTGACTATTCTGAATTTTCAACTGGGCATAACTTTTTATTCCCACTATGAAATTTCAAATTTTCAGATTCATTGGAAAGATATCCTCAAATAGATTCAAATATTTTTTGTTTCGCTAAAATCCGGTTTATTTTGAATCTTGTACATTCATTTGAAATTTGAAATCAAATTTTCAAACTACCGCGCTATTTTCAATTCCTTTTATAATTAAAAATAACAATTTATATTCTAACGACGATTTATATAAATATATACGATCTAATTCTATTCAAGATAAATTTCTTGTCGATATTATTTAAAATAAACCATTTTAAATATTCAAAATTCATTAAAATTGCCAAAATAAAATTTTAAATTGGCTCGAATTTCCGGGTTATTACAATCTCCCCCACTTAACTTTTCGTCCCCGAAAAGGAACGAAGCTTCAAGTTGTTTTACAAACCAACTCAACTTTCATTATTTTCTTTATGGCTTAAGTTCTTCAACTTTTCAGTTTCTAAGAACTTTTCTCAAATTTTTCAAAAATTTGGCTAACACCCTAAATTTTTGAAAAATTTCGCCATAACCTCCCCTGCACGGGAGCACCGGGAAAATCCCAAAATTGCCATACAAGCCTCTCCAATCCAAAAGGAAAAGAAACAGCCAAGCGGCTAGCCAATCGGCTCATAAAATCATCAAAACCCCCAAGAAATACAATAAACATGTACCTATTTGTCGGGCAAACAATTTTATTCCTATGCTCTAGCCACTTTGCAATGACCTGTTCACACATATATATGTACATGCATGCATTTTCAAACAATTTTCAATACAGTTCAATATTTGGTTCAATTTGGCCTAAATTCACCTTTCTTTCTTATGTTGATTTAATTAAATAATCACACAACACAACCATCAATCAATTAGTGAATTAACGTTTTAAATTCATAATTGATACATATATAGAAAATCATGTTTTTGATGCCAAGTCACAACAATATATTCTAACTATATTTTGGTCTTCACACCAGTCAATTGGAAATATATAGATATTCCACTTTTGGCACTCGAATATAAATTCTGATGATGATATATCAATCATCAGAATTACCCCCGGGCGACCAGATGTAATTCTATATCCATCCAGTATATTAAAACTTCAAATACACGCGGATCAGACGTATACGCAAAATCTTTATATACTGGATTGTCCAAATCAATATAAAAATAATATTCAAATACATATAACAGATTTTAAATTTTCAAAACAAAAATTGTTTTCATTTTAAAAATATACTCTTCACACTCGTTCTAGGATACTACTGATCCCATCTCTAACGAGTCATTCTCATTGGATATTATTAATCCAATCTCTGATGAATTCTTCCGTTTGGTTCTAACGTGTCTTGTTCTCCGAGCTCTGTAAAACAAAGCTCTGATACCACATGTAACAAATGGAAATTTCGCTCGATCCGAATAGATCGCTAAACCGACCAAGACCGTTCGAAACCCCTGATTGTTTTGAGAACATGACAAATCGGAACACAAATAGAAGAACATTTCATTGCTTATTACAACAATTTCATCAGAATACAAGAATATACAAAGTATAAACAAATATAATACATCAGAGAAATATCAGAGATTTAAATACATTACTGCAGCGGAAAAATAATACAATACACAACTAAAAGAGATATATGGATACAGAATTTTCCGAATATCATCCCAGCTGTAAACCAGGTTCCTGTGAATATAAATCTGCAAAACCAAAACTAATAGCTGCCCGTGTGGAAAATAGGGGCACCTAGAGTTTAGGTTAAAAAAATAAACTCCAGGTCAGTCATGTGACTGGTGTGAGAACTAAAACAGCTATTTAAAACTTTACCTTAAATCAGATATATCAAGGGACCACGTCGTATAACATGGAACGCGTTTCCTCTCAAGAATACCAGTGCATATATCAAAAACAGCGCAATGCTTTTTGAAAAAATGAAGCTATTATAAGACCCAAGTACTATCAAACAATGCAATGCAACGCAAGATGGGGGATAGGGTTTTCCCTTACAATAGCCAAGCATGCTTGGTACATTAAAACAAATAATTTGATACTATTATAAGTGCATAATGTATAAAACAATTTCAAATATAAATATATCAATCCTAGGCGGCATGGGTACCATATATCATGTCGCTTTATATATATTTACAATCAAAACCGCACAATGTCGTACTTGGAAGTTGGATTTCCATCTATGAAACGAGGCAAAAGATAGTCGTCACCGATTCGAGACTGTCTAGCCCGAGTCTCAGGCAAGTACTCTGTCAAGCCTTTGGATCGTCAGAGCCGGTCCACCGATGTGGTTTAAAATTCCTGAACACCGCGTTTCCCCGCCCTTTGGGGCGTAAATGAGCCAAATGGCTCCATCGGCTCCACATAGTCACCGATATATCCGAGGCGCCTCGTAATCTAACAACCACAAAGGTGAAAATAATATAAATGTCAGGGCTGGTAGGTCACTGATACCACCCTAGCTAGAAGGAAACGCATGCCCTCCCTGATATCCTCTCCCGTTTCTGGTCCACAACCGGGGTGTAAGGCCCGCGAATTAATGCTACACAAAGCTATGCCACACAGGTCATGCTTTGATCATCAACCACAAGACTCTGCTTTTCAACAGAAGGCTTGATCATTTGCATCTTAGCATGCCACACAGGCAAACCACTCCATGCAACCGATATCCATCAATAACACAAAATGATATCCAATGTCAGACACACAGTCCATTTACAAGTCCGTTCTGGGTCTGAACGAAACCGGAGGCACCTTGTACCTCGCATATCCATCGATCTGCAAGTACGTCTGGACGATCACCAACTGATTCCCTCCTCTTGGGTGTACAGCCCAATCAAGATCATCAGTAATTATCCAAACGATGTGAAGACCTCCAGTCTTCGACCACCGTCTTCATCCTTGACACATCATCGAATCAATTATTCAGAATGGGATAAACCCGGTCTTTCTGAATAACTCGCATATATAATAAACAAATGTTACACGAACACAACATACGCCTCATTCCAATTCAGAATATTCTTTTATTAAAATATTCTTATAATTTGGGAAAGGTTCCCATTAATTTTATCAAAGATAAATTCTTTAAATTTATTCTTTAATCTTCTTTTGAATATCAATTCAAACCAAATTATGGTTTATCCAAAATAGTCGGGATTAGTGAACCTTATCGAGGTAATTACTTGTTAAATTTCCTAACCCCAACCTATCCACCCCATGAAGTAAAACTGGTCATACTTCATATCTAACACCACGGTGTTATCGGTAAATTCAATTACCATTTCATGTTCAAATCTCATTAAAGATTTAACCATCGCCTAGAGAAAAACTGGTGATACTCCATTCTCGATCATTTCAATCTAATTAAAGATTCATTAAAACTCTGCCTGAGTTCCCAAAAATCACTACCAATGATTATTTAACTTGGAAAATCATATTCTGTCTTTAACTGGGTTAAAGAACCAATGTCATTTAAAACACGGTTCACGATAAACCCAAAATCACATTCCATTTACAATGGAATCTTCATGGAAAACAAATCGATATATATAATCAATATAAACTTCCATATCCGACTAATAATATAAATGGAATAACGGCAAAGCCTTTTAATTCCAGATATATTATTGTCTTCCTCCACTGAAATTCACTTCGATTATTACCAAATCGAATTCCATTCCATTCCAGTTTATTTTATTAAATTAGAAAACTTTACTTTGGAAAATCTCCTTTAAATCATAACAAAAGATTTATAGATTCAAAATCACATTTCACTGTAAATCGGGTTAAAGAACGAATGTCGTTAAAACACAATTAACGATAAACCCAATTCACATTCCATTAATTATCGGGTTAAAGAAAAAGTGTTATTTAAAACACCGTTCATGATAAACCCAAAAATCAATTCAAATTCAATTCCAATTAAATACCATTTAATTGGTATACTTCATTAAGTCTAAACAAAAAGATTTAATCTTTTTCTCAACTGGGTTTAAAAACTGTGTTAATGAAGACACCTTTCATGACTAATCCAAATCCCATTTGATATTAAATACAAGGCTCTGAATAGAAAATATATCGGCTTATATTCAATATCAAATTCTACGACCAACAAATATCGTATTTGGAAATAACGATATAAATATATCTTTCAAATTTTCGTAACAATATCTGTATAATCACGAAATCCAACATCGAAATATTCCAAAGACAATTTCGATTCAAATCCATTCTAATTCAATTATTGGAAATTCTGGTTACTTTTAAAACCCTTTCAAATCCAATTTATTTATTTAAAAAATAGATGGATTATAATTCTAGTTCAAAACTAGTTCATTTCGATAAAAATCTATTTTTATCTTTTCAAATATGGAATTTTTCATCCCAATTCTTTCCAAATCATTTATTTTGATTATACACAAATTATTGATATTTTAATAATTTTATCAAGGCCCGTACAATCGACTTCTTTCAACGGCCATCGAACTGCACTTACAGCGACCTTTTCCAAATTTGATTTGGACATAATTCCAAATCCACCATTAGATTTCTAATTTCCTGTATTCTCATAAAGCTCTTTTCGATACGAACCCAACGGTATCGGTTTTATGAGAATCCGATGATCGGATCTCCTGTAATGTCCATTCGAAGTCAATGGTCGAAATTCGCGAACTGTCGCAACATGGAGCGTTCTATTCAGGCCATTATATATATAATATTTTATATATTTCGTTGATTTCCATTTAAAACGTATTTTATAAATCGTTTTAAATTCGTTTTCAAAACGATTTCAACTTCCTATTCAATTTCTAATCAAAATTGAATATTCCATATCATCGATATATAAATGATAATATCTTCAAAACATTATATTTTGAAATCAATTCTTTTTCGCTATTCATTATAAAAATGAATACAATCGATATAAATATCGTTGACGTCAAAATGGCGCAAATCTAATCAACACGGCTTTATATATTTCAATACTTCGTTATTCTATTCAACAAATGAATATTTTCTTCAACACATGAATATATATTTTACTCAACACATGAATATTTATTAATATTTACTTATAATAAAAATGTGAATTTTATTGTATAAATATTTCGTTCAACACATGATACGTTTCAACACATGAATATTCTCAACACATGAGTATTTCAACACATGAATATTTATTCTATTCAACACATGAATATTTATTCTATTCAACACATGAATTTTTATTCTATTCAACACATTAATTTTTATTCTATTCAGCACATGAATTTTCATTTTATAATATTCTTTATTTTCCAAATTGGAATGAGACCCAATCAGTTACCATATAATGTTAATTATATGGATTCCATACAAAACATGTATATAATAGCAATGATAAATAATCAACCATCATCCAGAGTGCACCACGGAACTGCATAAGCATTAAATATAAATAATTAACGCTTACACAGTCTATCAACCCATCGATCGGCATACAACTAAATAATTGGGATTCGTGTACGCCAAATATCATCCCAACACCCGTGTGGGGTTCCAATGCACAAACACAGAATTTTTTTGTGTGCAGTTGGGCAATCTGTAAAATATATACTCACTGCTTTTGCAGTTCCTATGGTGGTGGGGGCTATCGGCGGGCAGTGGAGGTGGCGGGTGATGATGCACTAACCGGAGGTGGTCGAATTAGGGGTCGGCGGCGGTTTTTTTTGCTAGAGCATGGGTTTTTTTAAATCAAAGGGGGAGATGGAGGCGGAGAAGAGATCGGAGGGGGTTGGAGGAACCGGCGAAGGCGGCGTCAGAGCAAGGGTGGTGGCGTCGGAGTGCGGTGGCGTAGGGGAGGGCTGGAGCGACTTCGACAAGATGAAGGGGGACTTCGGTTTTTTTCAGAAAGGGGAAAATGAATTCGATCGTGGAAAATGAAATGGGGGGGTTTAGTGAAAAAGGTTTTATATTTTTATATTTTATTTATTTATTTTTCTCCTCTATAAAGTTATTTTTTTAAATCGAACTTTAAATCGAACCTAACGATTGTCATCCCTAGCTAAATACCCCCCTTCCGAACACAATAGAATATGTTTCGTAAGTCAATTCTATCGTTTTGATCAGTTTTCACTTAAATTAAAATATAAATCAATGTATATTGAATTTGAATGCATATTTTAATTTACCGGGGCCACATACGGACTCTAAAAATTCCCAAGAAATGTTTTCTAGCTTCGTATTGACGATACGGTTCTAAAAAACTAATTTCGTCAAATTTGAAAACTGTTAGAAAAATGGTCAATTTCTGGTCGATCGAAATTGACTGAAACTGTTAAAACACATTTTCTTTTGCCACTCTCACATATTGACTCAGAAAATTATGAATTTTGGAATTTAGCAATAACTTGACATCACGGATCCAACAAAAGTGGTTTCGTCGAAAACGGAGTTCGTTTGCAAAATTTCCATTTTTAAGGGCTAAAATTCCATAGCGACTATTCTGAATTTTCAACTGGGCATAACTTTTTATTCCCGCTACGAAATTTCAATTTTTCGGATTCATTGGAAAGATATCCTCAAATAGATTCAAATATTTTTGGTTTCGCTACAATCCAGTTTATTTTGAATCTTGTACATTAATTTGAAATTTGAAATCGAATTTTCAAACTACCGCGCTATATTCAATTCCTTTTATAATTAAAAATAATTATTTATATTCTAACGATGATTTATATAAATATATACATTCTAATTCTATTCAAGATAAATTTCTTGTCGATATTATTTAAAATAAATCATTTTAAATATTCAAAATCCATCAAAATTGCCAAAATAAAAATTTTAAATTGGCTCGGATTTCCGGGTTATTATAGAACGTATCTATAGATTTTATTAAATATTGTTTTATATTGTGAAGATTTATTGGTTGAGCTGGTTATTAGTTCTGGTCAAACAGTTTAATCCACTGTATCAGTAGGAGTTTCTAAACACTTGAATACGATGAATCAACATGGTATGTTTTGAAAAGGGTAAATGAATATAATTTTACCTAAAATATATTTTGATGTGAAGAAAATATTTATCTTGCAATTATTATAATATATTGGATGTGTTGGTTATTATTATAATCCAATAAGATTATAATTTGAATGGTTATAACCAATTAGAATTCATATAAGCGTAATATATGAAATCAGATGAATTAAATCTGAATTTAAATTAGAATTGAAATTAAAATCCTAGAAAGGTGTTTGTAAATGGATTTGGATTAAATATATAAGAATTTTAAAATCCTGGGAGATTTTTAAATTGTTTAACAAGAATTGTGAATGATATTTTTGAAATCATTTCATAATGGAGGTGTTTGAGAATTGAGTTTGAAAATGTTATAGTATTGAACTCACTTCAGTCATTGGGAAATAACCATGATGATGTTGGCCACATCATCAGTGTTCATTTTCGAGTTCTAAGTGATGGATTACCACCAAAGAGATTGTTTTGGAATTGTTTTGAAAAAAAAAACAAGTTGGTTGGAATTCCGAAAAGAAGTATTTGATTTTACAAAAAACTAAGTGGTTTAAAACTCCCAGGAAGGATTGTTTGTTTTGAAAACAAATTAAATAGAAATTTGTCAGAGCAAGTTGAAATTTAAAATTGGATTAAAGCTAGTTAATTGAAAATTGAATTAAAAATAGAACGATACTGATTAAGATTGGATTTTGAATATAATTTAACTTAGGTAAGTAAATGGATTGATTTTTGAAATAAAAATCAGATTTGAGTAATGAGATAAAGATAATTGATTAGAGGAATTAATTAGTTAATGAAATGTGGAAAGGTAACTTAACTTGGTTAAGTAAGTTGAATTGATGAGTTAGGAGTTTGTAATCAAGAAGGGAACTTTGGTTTGAAATGGAATTTGGCTTGGATACGTGAATGATTTGGTTTTGAGGATAAAATTGGAAATTGATTGGGAATGCATTTGTATATACTTACATGAAAGAAGATTGAAAGTGGTAGAATTGAATGCCTAACAAAAAGGTACAAGTTTATATTCTATATTGGGTATGATATTATTTATGAGCCTATTTCGCAAGCCGCTTGGCGTTTTGATTTTCTTTTGGATTGGAGTAGGCCTTGAGAGGCGAGTTGTAGTTGTAGATTGAGCCGTACAACGGAGACTGAGACGACCCGAACTTCCCCGTGAAGGAAAGCACGGATAGAATTGAGGACAAGACAAAATAGAACGCATATGGAAGAACATTTCATTGTTATTACAACAATTCCATCAGATACAAGAATATACAGAGTATAAATGAATAAATTACATTCGATAAATACCAGAGATTACAATAAATTACATAGCAGCGGAAAATAATATAAAATACAACTGAAAGTGATACACGGATACAGAGCTTTCCGAGCATCGTTCCAGCTGTTAATCAGGACCCTGTGAATATAAATCTGCAAAACCAAAACTACTAGCTGCCCGTGTGGAAAATAGGGGCACCCAGAGTTTAGGTTAAAACAATAAACGCCAGGTCAGTCATGTGACTGGTGTGAGAACTAAAACAGTTATTAATATTGGTTTTAAAGTTTGGTAAATCAAGGGACCACGCCGTATAACACGGAACGGGTTTCCTCCCAAGAATACCAGTGCATAGAACAAACAGCGTAATGCTAAATAAAGAAAAATGAAGCTGTTATAAGACCCAGGTCCCATCACACAATGCAACGCAAGCCGGAGGATAGGGTTTTCCCTTATAACAGCCAAAGCATGCTTGATACATTTAAAACACATTATTTGATACTATAATAAGTGTATAGTGTCAAAACAATTTCAATCATAAGTATCAATCATAGGCGGCATAGCTACCATCTACTATGTCGCCATACTAGGCTCTACAAATAAAACCGAAATACACGTATTGGAAATTGGATTCCGTCATGAGCCGAGGCAAGGGGCAAGCTCCTCTCCGCGTTCGAGACACTCTAGCAAATGTCCCAGGACCCCACTATGATCCTTGGATCTTCAGGGCCGGTCCTCTCTTACTTTTGAGGATTAATTATTCCTGAATACACGTTTCCCGGTCCTTACAGACCTATATCCGAGGCGCCTCATATCCAACAACCACACAGGTGAAAAGTATATAAATGTCAGGGCTGGTAGGTCACTGACACCACCCTAGCTAGAAAGAAACGTCGTGCTCTTCCTGCAGTCACTATCCCGTTTTTGACTCATACTGAGGTGTGAGGCTCGCGAATCCACGTTACACACAAAGCTACGCCACACAGGCCGTGCTTTGATCATCAACCACAAGACTTTGCTTTTCAACAGAAGCCTTGATCAATTGCCACTTACGCATGCCACATTGGCAATTCACTCCATGCGACTGATGTCCATCGATATATAACCTCTGAGCTCGTACGTCTCAGAGAAGGGCGTTAAGCAAGAGAATAAATTCTCCACCGCCAAACAGATGTATATTTAATAGAGATCAATCAACACAGAATAAAATCCAATGTCAGACACACAATCCATTTACAAGTTCGTTCTGGGTCTGAACGAAACCGGAGGCACTTTCCTCGCATATCCGTCCATCTCCAAGTACGTCTGGACGATCACCGACTGTTTCCCTCATCTTGGGTGTACAGCCCAATCAAGATCATCAGTAATCACCCAAACGATGTGAAGACTTCTGGTCTTCAACCACCGTCTTCATCTTCGACATCCCGTCGAATCGGTTATTCAGAATGGGTATAAACCCGGCCTTTCTGAATAACCCACGTATATAATAAACGAATGTTACACAAACACAACAAACGCCCCATTCCAATTCAGAATATTCTTTTATTCCCAAAATCACATTCTTAGGGAAAGGTTCCCATTAATTTTATCAAAGATAAATTCTTCTAAATTTATTCTTTAATCTTCCTTTGGATATCATTTCAAACTAGTCGGGATTAGCGAACCACACCGAAGTTTTATTTATTTTATTTCCCAATCCCAACCTATATATCCCATGGAGCAAAACTGGTGATGCTCCATATCTAACACCACGGTGTTATCGGTAAAATTAATTACCATTTCACGTTCAAATCTAATTAAAGATTTAACTATCGCATTGGAGCAAAACTGGTGGTACTCCATTCTCGATCACTTTTCTGATTTGATAATTTAAATTATCAATTCACATTTTAATCTAATTAAAGATTCATTAAAACCACACTTAGTCTTAATTCTTTCAGAAATCAACATCTTGCCTTTAACTGGGTTAAAGAACCAATGTCATCTAAAATACGATTCACGATAAACCCAAATCACATTTGATATTAAACACAAGGCTCTGAATAGAAAATATATCGGCTTATATTCAATATCAAATTCTGAAACCAACAAATATCGTATTGGAAATAACGATATAAAATATATCTTTCAAATCCCCATAACAATATTTGTATAGTCACGAAATCCAACATCGAAATATCCCGAAGATAATTTCGATTCAACTCCAGTCCAATCCACGTATTGGGAATTATCGATTATTTTCAAAATCACTTTCAAATTCAATTTATTTATTTCAAAAATAAATTGATTTTAATTCTAGTTCAAAACCGGTTCATTTCGATAAAAATCTATTTTTACCTTCTAATGTGGAATTTTCCAGCCCAATTCTTTCCAATTCACATATTATAATTTTACACAAATTATAGATATTTTTAATAAATTTATCAAGGCCCGTACAGTCGATTTCCATTAACGGCCATCGAACTGCACTTACAGCGACCTTTTTCGAATTTGATTTGGACATAATTCCAAATCCAACCGTTAGATTTCAAATTTCTAATATTCATTGGAAAGCTCTTTTCGATACGAACCCAACGGTTCCGGTTTTAGGAGAATCCGACGGTCGGATCTCCCGCAATGTCCGTTTGAAATAAATGGTCGAAATACACGAACTGCCGCGGCGCGGCGCGTTCTATTCAGGCCATTATATTATATATATAATATATATAATATATATTTCGTCGATTTCTATTTAAAACGAATTTTATAAATCGTTTTAAAATCGTTTCTGAAACAATTCAACTTCTATATTCAATTCAAATCAAAATTGAATTCTTCTTTATAAATCCGTTTTAAAATTCATTTCTATTCAATTCAAATTTTAATTCAATTTGAATTCATTTCAATTCACTTTCAATTCAATTTGAATTCGTTTTCAATTCAATTCATTTCGAAATCATTTTCAATTCAATTCATTTCGAAATCGTTTTCAATTCAATTCATTTCGAAATCGTTTTCAATTCAATTCATTTCGAAATCGTTTTCAATTCAATTCATTTCGAAATCGTTTTCAATTCAATTCATTTCGAAATCGTTTTCAATTCAATTCATTTCGAAATCGTTTTCAATTCAATTCATTTCGAAATCGTTTTCAATTCAATTCATTTCGAAATCGTTTTCAATTCAATTCATTTCGAAATCGTTTTCAATTCAATTCATTTCGAAATCGTTTTCAATTCATTACACAACGAATAAAATCGATATAAATATCGTTCACGTCAAAATGGCGCAAAACTAATCAACACGGCTTTATATTTTTCACAACTTCTTTATTTTATTCAACAAATGAATATTTATCCCATTCAACACATGAATCTAGATTTTTTTCAACCCACGACTAATCTCAACACATGAGTACTGTCAACACATCACTATTTTTGTTATGTAAAATATTTTATAAAACTATGGTATCTATCGTTTGATATTCAATTAGACTTCTACTGGGAAGGAGTTCTAATTTTAAGTATGATAAAGATGTAAATTTTATTATATAAAATATTTCACTCAACACATGAACATCGTCAACACATGACTATTTTTATATTCAACACATGAATTTTCTTTTATAATATTCATTATTTTCCCGATTGGAATGAGGCCCAATCAATCACCATATAACGTTAATTATATGGATTCCATACAACACATGTATATAATAGCTTTGAAAAATAATCAACCATCAACCAAAGTGCACCACACAACTGCATAAGCATCAAATATAAATAGTCGACGCTTACACAGTCTGTCGACCAATCGATCGACGATAATTAAATAATTGGGATTAGTGTACACCAAATATCATCCCAACACCCGTGTGGGGTTTCAAACAATCAAACACAGATTTTATTTGTGCAGTTGGGCGATGTGTAAAATTTATCGACCCAATCAATATCAGTCAAATCAGTGTATATAAACAAATCGGCCGATTTGTTTATAAATATTTTATTTATTCACATTCACGTTAAAAATTATATTTTTAACGATAAAATATTCTATTTCAACACTTGAATTTCTATTCATTTTATTTACACAATAAAAATGATATTTTTGTTTTTCTAACATATTTTAGAAAATTTCGGCGGCATAACGGCACGATACTAGGAACGGGACGAGGCCTAGCCTTATCCCCGGTCTAGTGAAGGCCCACGCCATTCACACATCAATAAAATCCATTTCAATTCACCAAACAATTCAATTCAAACCAAATCATCTAACTAATCTATGCAACCAAAACAAACAAGTCCATGGTTTGTGGACGATTGTGTTGGGTGCTACTAAGCACCGTCTGCATCCTAGTATATATATATATAACTAGAAAAAGAGAATTTGAGTGAGAAGTTCTCACCTATAGCTATCCAAACACCTTGACTCTTCTTTGATAGAAATCTTCTTCATTATCCCATCTTCGTCATCTTCGTTGCCCGTAGTCACTATATATATAAAAATCACACATTTTTATATTTCGATGTCTTTAAAATAAAAATCATATTTTTATTTATTCACTTTCAATTTAAAATCATATTTCTATAATCACTTCATATATTAAAAATTGCATTTTCACTTCGCTACTGTATGGATAAAAATTATATTTTTATCTCGCTATTCTTCATATAAAGATCTCGCCTTTTCTAAAATAAAGATTTCGCCTTTTCTAAAATAAAGATTTCGCCTTTATAAAAATCACCACTTTATTTCAACGTATATAAAATAAAAATCAGATTTTTATTTCGCCACAAATACAAAGATGTTATTTTTATATTCTCTATCCTATAAAGATTATATTTTTAATACTTTAAAAATATAAAAATCATATTTTTAATATTTCTATATAGTAAAGATTATATTTTTAATACTTTAAAAATATAAAAATCATATTTTTTATTATTTTAAAAATATAAAAATCATACCTTTATCTTTCTACAATGTAAAAGATTATATTTTTAATACTTTACAACATAAATAAAACCCAGTTTTTAAAGTAAATAAAATTTCGTTTTTAAACAAAATAAAATTCAGATTTTATTTAAAATAAAATTCAGTTTTTTTCTTTTTATATAAAATAAAAATAAAATAAATAAATTAAAAAAACTTACAGAGGGGGGGCTGTGCTGGTGGCGTCGGCCTCCAGGTGGGAGGCGGTTTTGGTGAGGGGAAGGGATCGCGATAGGAAGGGGGGGAGCTCGAGCTGCGGAGGAGGGGAGGAGCAGACGGGGAAGAAGGAGCGGGAGGAGAAGGAGAAGGGGAGGGGGGGTCTCACGGCGGAGGCGCCTGGCTGCGGCGCCGCTGGGGGGGGGGGGGGGCGCGAGGTGGCGGCGGCGACTCTCCCCCCCGTCGCCTTCGTCTCTTTTCCCTCTTTTTTTTTTTTATCTTCATCTGTTCGAATGAAACGGGGGGGGGGGGGGGGGCAGAGGGGATATAGGAAGAGAGATATTTTTTTTTTATTAATTAATTAATTAATTTTATCCTAAAGAGTTGACTTTTACATACGACCTCGAAACGAGGCCCACCGCCTGTCGTCCATAGCGTTTTACCGCCATTCCGAACACAATGGGATATGTACCGCAAGCTGATTCGACTGTTTGAATCAGTTTCCGTTTAATTTGCATTTAAATCACTATATTGAATTTTAAACGTACATTTCAAATTACCGGGGGCACATACTAGCTCTAAAAATTGCAGAAAAATATTTTCTAGCTTCGTATTGACGATACGGTCCTAACAAAACTAGTTTCGTCGAATTCCGAGACCGTTGGAAAAATGGCCATTTTCCAGTCGATTAAAATCAACTGAAATGGTCAAAACACGTTTTCCTTTACCACGCTCACATACTGATTCGAAAAATTATGAAATTTGGAATCTAGCAATAACTTGACATCACGGACCCAACAAAAGTGGTTTCGTCAAAATCCGAGGTCATTTGCAAAATGTCCATTTTTAAGGGCCTGAATTCCATAGCGACTATTCAGAATTTTCAACTGGACTTATCTTTTGATTCTCGCTACGAAATTTTGATTTTTCGGATTCGTTGGAAAGATCTCATCAATTAGATCCTAATGTTTTTGGTTTCACTAAAATCCGGATTGTTTTGCACCCGGTACATTCAATTGAAGTTTGAAATCGAATTATCGAACTACCGCGCCATTTTCAATTCTATTTATAATTATATATAATTATTTATATTCTAATGACGACGTATATAATATATACGTCGAATTATATTCAAAATAAATTTCACGTCGATTTTATTTAAAATAATTCATTTTAAATATTCAAAATTCGCTAAAATTGCCGAAATAAAAATTTCAAACTGGCTCGCATTTTCCGGGTTGTTACAGAGACGCTAGCGGAATTTTTCTAAAATTTCAGGTGTTAGAAACTTTTCGGGATTTTTGAAAATTTTCAAGTCGAAATAAATTAATATTTTAATTTAAATTAGTTGGTTCAGTCAAAACTGAAGTTAAAGAAGTAAACAAACAATTTTTAACCCAGTCAATAGGGTTTGTTTCCTACCTTAGCAATTTCGAGGACGAAATTATTTTAAGGGGGAAAGAATGTAATGTCCCGTATTTTTACGGTATAATAATTAATTAATTTAATTATTTAAATTGTGATTCAGATATTTAAATTGTTGCTTAATTAAATAATATTGAATATTTAATTAATATAAATAATAGAATAATATATTTATTTCTGAAATAGTCGAAAATAGTGGAATTCGCAATATTGTGTGAATTGGATAGTACAAGAGATTTAGTGGAGTTAGATTCGAATTTTAATAACAAAAATAATATTTAAATGACAGTTGAATGTATTAATTATAATATAATTTAAAACGAGCTCGTAATGGTGCAGTAGTTCGTAATATTGAGTTTTGAACTTCAATTGAAAATACAGAATCCATTTTAAGCCGGATTTCTATGAAACAAGAAACATTCGAATCTGTTGAACTGTATTTTTCTAATGGAGGTGAAAAAAATGTGATTTCATCATATAGATTGAAAGTTATGTCCAAATAAAATTTCAAACAGTCTCTATGGAATCATTTATAAACCATAACGATATATTTAATTTTAATTAAATATCGGTTTCGAATTTGGAAAATATATTTGAGACATACTTATAATTCAATTTTTAGAATTTTACTGTAATTTTTAATTTGGAAAATAAGCCACATTTTATTTGGAGTATTTTACACCCTATATCAGCATTTTGGGGTTTCACAAAATGAGTTAATCAGTCTATATTATTATATTTTTGGGATCGTGGCACATTTCTTGTCACAACGGTATTTTCAATCATGTCAATAGCAACAGTAAATTCACGAAGTTTTATGCAATGAGATAGCCAGAAAAATTTAAACTAAAACAAATATAGACGTAAAAGGAGTTTTGTTTTGGATGGAATATACGGTTGGGATCAATCAAAATAAAAAAGGGGGTACGGTCTCTACCTATCCTATATAGGAAACACATGCCTATGTATGCAAGACAAAACATTGCTAGTAATCAGCACCTTCATGGTTGTGGCTCGTACTTATAGTAAGCATGTCCTATTAGTCGAGACACACACATATATGTAAGTGTTTCAGTAAGCAACGCCATTCAACGTACATTACTTCCTCATGATCCTATTCCTTTGTATCATGCTTTGGCATATGCTACTACCTCACAAGCCTTCTGTCCTAAGAATTAAATGATTGTTAAATCTTGTAACGACTCGCATTGTACGCATTGGAGGATCATATAATATCCATTTCATTCACATACAAAGTTGTATGGTCGTGTAACTTTGGAGAACGACTATTGGGGTCATGGTCACGATTTTTGCCGCATTTTAAATGACCTTTTACCCCTGGTGAATCTTGTTTCGCCTATAACTGTTGATTAGTAAGAAATTTTGAACTGAAACCACTTCCATTAGATTCGGATGATGGTTTAACTTTCCGTAGAGTGGTCACATTAATCAAACGGGCTTACCATTTAGGAGATATGGCTGAAATAAGGTTTGGAAGGTGAAAAACAATATAATTGGGCTTAACCGAGTGATTAGCAGCTAAGCCCATAACCCATTTCGGGATTAGTGTTATGGGAGGGATGACAGGGTTTAGGAAACCAGTTTTATTCATTTTTCTAGCTGCCATTTACCATTCTCTAACCCTAGTAATGGCCTTCAACTCCCAAATCACCTTTTAACCACTTTCTAATCAAATATTAGCCAAATCTACATCAATTAAGGCAGATTAACATAGAAATCGAGATAGAGATGCTGGAATACATGGGGAACCGTGCCAAATTAGTTAGAGTTTTGGATCTGAGATTTATTTGTGGCTAAGGTGAGTGATTTGCACTTTTATTCTCTAATTACGGCTAATTATGGGTGATTAGTGATAATTAGTGAAATTATGACTCAAAAAAATATGGAAAAATATGTAACAATTCTGAAATATTATTTTATGGCTCTGGTTAAAAATTGGGTAAATTTGGAATAAGTTTGCTAATCCTATTGTTAGATATAGTTAAACATGGTTAAGTGGAAAATCATGGTTTTAGGCATGTTTGATCTAAAATTATCTATGTGCTTGGTGTTTTTACCTTATTGATTGATCCTATATGTTGCTACTACTGTTTTGAATGTTTTATGATTGATTAGTAAAGTTAGAATGGTTGAAAACACCATCGTATGGCGAGAATGACGACACAAACTTGTTGGAAAAGTGCCAGGATTACGGATCAGATCGGGATAGGGGATCAGATCGGACATATTCGAACCGAACCGGATTAGTGGTAAGATCTTCAGCAGTGCAACAAAGAAGGCCGTTTGAATAAAGCTGGGGTTGGAATCGGATCAGAGGGGACGAGTCGAACCAGAGAGGCAAATCAAATAAGAGAGTACGGACTGAACCAAGGACCCTGAACCGAACCGGTCAGGGAGCCACGAACCGAATGAAATCCGAACCGATCCTAGGCTTGAGAGGACCAAACCGAACCGAGGATGACTAGAGCACTATTCATATTCGAACCGAACCTAGGCGTGGGCTATGAGCATCGAACCGAACCGGATTTGGAACTACTTCTACGCGACTACTCTTATGAAGACCAACTCCAATTCAACCAAAACTCGAGATGCAAAGGAAGTCCAAGTGAGAAGTTATTACTCAGGATCCAGATGGGAACCAATGAGTTAACTTCATGATAGGGCTTTTGAGATGACCCACCCCGCACCAGCCGACATTTCCAAAGAAAGTGCGTTGTGCCAATGCCTGACTAGCATGGGATGTTTGTCAGAGAAAGGAAAAGAAAGGAATTTGAACTAACAAGTAACCTGTAGAATGTCTCATAGCGCATGGGATAAGATCTAATAATAACGTAACTTGACATAAAAAAGGCGAGACAGTGCATAAGCCGAAAACTAAACCATAATCTTTTAGCAGCGGAAATTCAAAATACAGCTTATTACAACTCTAATATACTGTTTCTAAAGCAAAAGAAAGGAAAGATACACTACTAATGCCCAAAGCAGTGGCCATCAACAACACAGAGAGATTATATGTAGATAATAGGTTGCTCATCTCCGGATCAGCTACTCGTGCATAACTAGCTAACATGTCTCTAGTCTGCTCGTTTAGGAGCACCTAGAGTAATAAGAAGAGACATAAAACTCTGGGTCATACAAAAGTCTGGTATGAGCAATAAGCAGCAAAACAGAACAATAACAAGTATACTAAACCATACCTGAACCTGGACCTGCAACCTAAGAGTTAGCACAACAAGATGTATAATACGCTAAGGTGACACTAATATATGTTGTAAAGATAATGGGGAAGTGGTGTGCATGTCATAATGATGGCAAACAATCAAGCATAGCAACCATCCTCACATCTCTCACTCAGTGCGTAAAGCATACGATATCCACTGCTTTGACCACCCAAACCTTTGCTATGATAACTCTTCCCTATGGAGTCTTGATGGCTCCACTGCACTGATTCATAGTCACAAATCCCATGCTATGTCCACTCTGCCCCCATGAAGTCATAATGACTCCACTGTACTGGCTCATAGTCATGCTATGATCACTCTGCCCCATAGAGTAATAACTACCCCACTGCACTGATTTGTAGCCTAACATCCGTCCTGGTGGTGAATCAAAGTTATGGACGTCGATAACCCCTTTGCACATGTCCCACAGCAAAGTCCAACTCATGAAGTTAACTCGTTGGTTACCAACAATCGTTGGTTACCAACTAGATCCTGAGTTCTACTTCCTATTTGGACTACCTTTGTATCTCGGGTTTTGGTCTCCTCCGGATCGGTCTCCATTCGGTTCGTGATCATCATCTATGCTCGGGTCCCCCATCGGTTCGTGAGCAGCTATGGTTCATGGCCATCAAGCGGTTTGGTTCATAGCACCCTCTCTAGATTGGTTCGGGTCGTGGTGTCCTTCCTCCAGCAGTTCGGGTCCTGGTGTCCTTCCTCCAACGGTTCGGGTCGTGGTGTCCTTCCTCCAGCGGTTTGGGTTGTGGTACTCTGTTGCTTGCAAGTTCGTGACACTCATCGGTTCGTGGTACTCGCCTTTCATCGGATTGGTTCATGGTGCTTGAGCAGGAGCGGTTCGGTACTGGAGTGGCTCATGATGGGTGGCAAAGATCGGTTCGAGGGTCACGAACGGGTCGGTTCGGAAGGGGCTATCTGATCCGGTTCCTGCACAATATTCTGCAACTTTTTCAGCGACTGTTTTGCTCCACACAACGGCGTTTTCGACCATTCTAACTTTTCTAAACAATCATAAAACATTCCAAATAGTCATAGCAATATGTATAATCAACCACAAACACTAAAACAACAAATTTAACATGCTAATAAGGATCAAACATACCCAAAACCCATGTTTTTCCCTTAATCTCCTTAATTATGATTTAACCATACGATTAGTAAAACATGTCCAAATTAACCCAAATTATTATCAGAGCCTTAAAATAATATTTAAGAATTTCTAAGAAACTTTCCAAAATTTAATCATGCATAATTTCGTTAACTAACACTAATTACCCGTAATTAGTGGAAAACAATGCAAATCACTCACCTTAGCCACAAATAAAATATCAAATCTGAAAAATCCACTATTTGGGTCGAATTCCTAAGCAACGCAACAGCTCCAACTTTGATTTGGTGTTGATTTTCCTTAATTTGATGTAGTTTAGCCTAATCCTTGATTAAACGGTGATTAAAGATGATTCTAGAAGGTGGAGGCCATTGCTAGGGTTGAGAGGATGTTAGTGGCGGCTAAAAAACTAAAATAGAATTAAAACCTAACTCATTTCAGCCTCCCCATAACCCTAATCCCGAAATGGGTTATGGGACCATTTGCTAATTACCCTAGTCAGCCCACTTAAGCAGTTTTTCACCTTCTAAACCTTATTTCAGCCACATCTCCCAAACGGTGAGTCCATTTAGCTGATGTGACCACTCTACGGAAAGGTAAACCATCATTTGGATCTAAAGGAAGTGGTTTCAGGTAAAAACTCCTTTCCAGTCAAAAGTTATGGCCGAAACAAGATTAGCTAGGGGTAAAATGGTCATTTAAAAATCGGCAAAAATCGTGAACATGGGAAATGACCCCAATAGTCGTTCCCCAAAGTTACACGACTATACGACTTCGTATGAAAAAGAAATAAATATTCTACGATCCTTCAATACGTAGAATGCGGGTCGTTACACTCTCCCCCCTTAAGAAATTTCGCCCCGAAAAATCCTTAACTAAGAAACAACCAATGGGTCCCGCATGCCTAGCAGCCATATCTCACAATCAAACATACAAAAAAAACCTATCCTAGCATGTGGAAAAACTAAATCGAAATGAAAACCTTACCAGGCAAAGTGTTCTAGATACGTCTCCTTAATGCTATCCTCTGTCTCCCAAGTATAGTCATTCTCATCTCCGCCCCACTGAACCTTGACTAGATTCACCACTTTCCTTCGAAGTTTCTTCGTATCATGCTCGACAATACGAATCGGCTTGCGGTTCCCAATTGCCTCGGGTTCTACTTCGATATCATCCAACTGATCAGGTGAAATAGCCACATCAGGGTCGTGCACGAATTTCCTTAACTGGGAAACATGAAATACGTTATGAACTCTCGCCATCCTATCTGGCAACTCAACTTTATATGTCAAACTCCCAACCTGTTCGATAACTGGTAATGGGCCAACAAATCTTGGTGCTAACTTGCCTCTCCTGCCAAATCGAATCACGCTCTTTAGCGGAGAAATCTTGACAAACACCCTGTTGCCAATAGAGAATTTTAAATCTCTTCTCCTCTTATCAGCATAATTCTTCTGTCTATCTTGAGTATCCTTCATTCGTTGTTGGATAACCCTGATCTTGTCTGAGGTTTCTCATATCACATCTGGCCCAAGCACAAACTTTTCACCGGTTTCTAACCAACATGATGGTGAGTTGCATGGTCTTTCGTACAAAGCTTCAAATGGAGCCATACCAATACTGGATTAATAACTATTATTATATGAGAACTCTACTAGATGCAAATGGTTATCCCATGATCCACCAAAATCCAATACACATGCTCTTAAGAGATCTTCTAATATATGGTTCACCCTCTCCATCTGACCGTCGGTTTGAGGATGGTACGCGGTACTGAGATGTAGTTCTGATCCTAATGCCTCTTGTAAGCTCTTCCAAAATCCACTAGTAAATAACAGATCTCGGTTATTCACAATGCCTTTGGATACTCCATGAAATCTCACTACCCACTTCATATATAGTTCTGCTAATTTAGTTGTTGTTCTATTCGACTTGACGGGTATAAACCTTGCACTCTTGTTTAATCAGTCCATAATCACCCAAACACTATCATGGCCCGATCTAGTCCTTGGTAACCCATCAATGAAATCCATTGAGACTTTTTCCCATTTCCATTCTAGAATCTCCAATGGTTGTAGCAAACCACTAGGCTTCTTTTGCTCGGCTTTAACTAGCTGGCAGTTCATGCATTGGGATATAAACTTCCCAACGTCTCTTTTCATCCCTTCCCAATAGCAGGTCTGCTTCATGTCTCGATACATTTTATTACCACCGGGATGTATAGTCAATTTCGAGTGATGACATTCTCTAGTACTTCATCTTTCAATCCATTGACACTGGGTACAACTAGACTCCCATTCTTTCTAAGCCATCCATTTCGATCAAGCCCATACTTGTTCATCTCCTTGTCGATACCCATCTCTAACTTGGAGATGATTTCCAATAGGTTAGGATCGTCCTTCTGAATGGAACCAATCCGCTCAATCAAAGTGGGTCTGATCATCAAACTTGCTAGCATTTCTGGATCCAATTCGCACTTTGGTTTGAAATCATACCCTGCGATATACTCCAGTTGCTTCCATCCAAGAAACATAGCCCCTAAACTGTCATGTCTTCTACTCAATGCATTAGCTACTACATTTCCCTTTCCAGGTGTGTATGCGATATCGAAATTATAGGAAGCCAAGAATTCTAACCATCTTTGCTGTCGGAGATTTAGATCCTTCTGAGAGAAGAGATACTTTAATGACTTATGATCGGTAAACAACTTGAATCTTTCTCCCAAGAGATAATGTCTCCACATCTTCAATGCGAATACGATTGCTGCCAATTCCAAAACATGGGTAGGATATCTTTTCTCATGCGGTTTCAGTTGTCGACTTGCATAAGCTACAACCCTACCTCCTTGCATCAATACAACACCTAGTCCAGTACCACATGCATCTGTGTATACTGTCATCTCTTCATTCCCTTTAGGAATGACTAACACTGGTGCAACATCATTTTTTCCTTTAGGCTCTTGAATGCATTCTCGCACTTTTCATCCTAGACGAAAGCTTGATTCTTCTTGGTCAACTGAGTTAACGGTGTTGCTGTCTTGGAGAAGTCTTGGATAAACTTATGATAATATCCAGCTAACCCCAAGAAACTTTTCACGTCTGTTGCATTCTTGGGCTTAGACCAATCTTGTACTGTAGCCACCTTCGCAGGATCCACGGCAATACCATTTTCTGAGGCAACATGGCCCAAGAATCTCACTTCTCTCCTCTAGAAGTGACATTTAGAAGACTTCGCTTTCAACTGGTGTTTTCTCAACACCTCCATCACTATCCTCAAATATTCCTTGTGTTCTTCTTCTGTCCTCGAATAAACCAAGATATCATCCACGAACAAAAGAACAAACTTATTCAATTGATCTCTTAATACCCTATTCATAAGATCCACAAAATATGCTGGGGCATTGTTCAACCCGAATGGCATGACCAAACACTCATAGAATCCAGATGGTGTCCGAAATGCCGTTTTAGCTATACTCTCAGCTTCCACCCTAAGCTGATAAAAACCTGTCGCGAGATCCAATTGGGAAAACACTCTTGCGGCACTCAACTGATCAAACAAATCATCTATCCGCGGTAGAGGATACTTATTCTTCCTCGTCAATTTATTCAACTCGCGGTAGTCCACACACAATCGAAGGGAACCATCTTCCTTGGTAGCAAACACAACTGGTGCTCCCTACTCGAAGACACTTCTTCTGAAAAATCCCTTCTTCAAAAGATCGCTCACTAGCACCTCGAGCTCTCGCTACTCCCTTGGTGCCATACGACAAAGTGGCATCACTATAGGTCTAGCAACTGCCACTAAATCAATACGGAACTCAATCTCTCGGTGTGGTGGAAGTCCAGTCACTTCCTCGAAGACGTCTGGATACTGGCCAGCCACGGGCATATCTGACAACTCATCATGCGGGATGTCGAGGGAATTTAGAAAACTAGCCATTACCCCATCACTAGGTAGACTAAAAAACACTACCCTTCGCCCATCATCCTCTCTAACTGTCACCAAAAAGACCTCACAATCTACCGCCACCCCATATCTTTGGAGCCTATCGGCTCCCAAAATAATGCCAAATCCAGTAAAGCCCAAAACAAAGCAATCACAAGTAAACATACATCCATGACTCGATAAGACCACATTGTGACAAATCTTACTAAGGCTAGTCGAACCACCAATCGGGTTCGTCACCGCTAAATGTCTATCGACTATCTCAGGCTCTAATCCCAACCTATCTACCAAGTCACTAGATATGAAGGAACAGGAAGCCCCGGTATCAAACAGTACTCGAACAGGAACATCATAAAATGAAAGCATACCTTGAATGATGACATTCTTTTCTTTCTCCGCCGCAGTTGGGGCATTCGACAAAGAAGGAACATCATTAATAACATATGCTTTCACCATCTGCTTCTCTTTGGGTGTTGTGAACATTTATCCTTGAGATGTCCCACTTGGCCGCAGTTGAAGCACTTCCTATCCGTTGGCTTTGCACGAAATTCTTTAGCAAAGTGGCCCTTCTTGCCACAGCTAAAGCACTCAACATATTTCTTGCTTTTTTACTGACCATCCTTAGTCTTATTCTTCTTCCTTTTATTCTGAGAATTATTCTTGCCTCCACCGCTTTCTTGTGGCTTTGGCCCCTCTGCAGATGCAACAACGACTTCAGTCTTGGGTTTAGGATAAAGGCTCTCTGATCTAAATGCTTTCCCAACAATCGATTCAAAAGTCTCGTCAATATGGTTTATAAGCATTTCCACTAAGTACTGATCTAAGCCTGTTATGAACTTCTCATTCTTCTTCTCGGGACTGTCAATAAGGGATAATCCATATTTTGATAAAGTATCAAACTCAGCAATAAACTCCGAGACTGCCCTACCATTCTTCTTAAGCTCCAAGAACTTCCTAAGCGATTCTAATTTCTGAGCAGCTGGGATGAACTTATCACTTAATTGGGCCTTAAACTGATCCCCAGTAACTTGATCCTCAGGGGTAGCTGCCTTAATAGCATTCAACCAATTCATAGCCCGTCCTTGCAGTTGACGGGATGGTAGCTTTCTCTTCATTGCATCATCGATCCCCAAATCTTCGAAGATACGCTCTCAACTATCAAGCCGATCTTGAACTTCTGTAGACGATTCCTTTCCATGGAACGGCTTCCCACCAAGACTAGTGTAGTCCTTATAGAGCTTGGCAAAATCAGCCCTAAGCAGCTACATCGTTGCACCACCACCATGTGCAGCATTAGGAGCCGCCCTATGAACATCCCTAAGCATATCTCTCAATGAAGTCAGTGAAAATTGTCCTCATATCAGGAGCGTTCCTATTATTGGCCCCTGAACCAGTGCCCCTCATATATCGGCTCATCGTTCAATTTGTAAAGAGAAAACGATTAACCATCTCTTCAATGGTGCCAATACAGTGTGACTCCATCTTTAGATATACTAATAGTATATATATAAATTTTGAAAACAAAATATCACAAATACGCGCTCTCATATATGTACTATCTCTCCCTGGTGTCTTCCCCTAGGTTAACTACGCAACCTAGAGCTCTGATACCAAGTGTGACGACCCGCCCCGCACCAGCCGATATTCTCAATGAAAGTGCGTTGTGCCAATGCCTGACTAGCACGGGACGGTCGTCAGAGAAAGGAAAAGAAAGGAATTTGAACTAACAAGGAACTTATAGAATGTCTCATAGTGCATGGGATAAAATATAATAATAACATAACTTGACATAAAACAGGTGAGACAGTGCATAAGCCGAAAACTAAGCCATAATCTTTGTAGCAGCGGAAATTCAATATATAGCTTATTACAACTCCAACATACTGTCTCTAAAGCAAAAGAAAGGAAAGGTACACTACTAATGCCCAAAGCAATGACCATCAACAAAACAGGGAGAATATATGTAGATAATACGTAGGAGCCTCCTGCTCGTCTCTGGATCAGCTACTCGTGCATAACCAGCTAACCTGTCTCTAGTCTTCTCGTTTAGGAGCACCCAGAGTAATAAGAAGAGACATAAAACTCTGGGTCAGACAAAAGTCTGGTATGAGCGATAAGCAACAAAACATAACAATAACATGTATACTAAACCGTACCTGAACCTGGACCTGCAACCAAAGAGTTAGCACAACAAGATGTATAATGCTCTAAGGTAATACTAACATATGGTGTAAAGATAATGGTGAAGGGGTGCACATGTCATAATGATGGCAAACAATAAAGCATAGCAACCATCCTCACATCCCTCACTCAGCGCGTAAAGCATGCGATATCCACTGCTTTGACCACCCAAATCCTTTGCTATGATCACTCTGCCCCATGGAATCTTGATGGCTCCACTGCACAGATCCATAGTCACAAATCCCTTTCTATGTCCACTCACTCTGCCTCATGGGGTCTTGATGGCTCCACTGCACTGATCCATAGTCACAAATCCCTTGCTATGTCCACTCTGCCCCCATGAAGTCTTGACGACTCCATTGCACTGGCTTATAGCCATGCTATGATCACTCTGCCCTATGGAGTAATAACTACCCCGCTGCACTGATCTATAGCCTAACATCCGTCTTGGTGGTGAATCAAAGTTACGGGCGTCGATGACCCCTTTGCACACATCCCGCAGAAAAGTCCAAATCATGAAGTTAACTCGTCGGTTCCCAACTGGAACTGAGTTCTACTTCCTATTTGGACTACCTTTGCATCTCAGGTTTTGGTCTCCTCCGGATCGGTCTCCATTCGGTTCGTGATCATCATCTAGGCTCGGGTCCCCCATCGGTTCGTGAGCAGCTCTGGTTCGTGGCCATCAAGCGGTTTGATTCGTAGCACCCTCTCAAGATTAGTTCGGGTCATGCTGTCCTTCCTATAGCGGTTCGGGTCATGGTGTCCTTCCTCCAGCGGTTCGGGTCGTGATGTCCTTCCTCCAGCGGTTCGGGTCGTGGTACTCTGGTGCTCACTGGTTCGTGACACTTATCGGTTCGTGGTGCTCACCTTTCATCGGATCGGTTCATGGTGCTTGAGCAGGAGCAGTTCGGTACTGGAGTGGCTCATGATGGGTGGCCACGATCGGTTCGGGGGTCACGAACGGGTCGGTTCGGATGGGGCAATCCAAACCGGTTCCTACACAATATTCTGCAACTTTTCCAGTGACTATTTTACGCCACACGACGGCATTTTCGACCATTCTAACTTTGCAAAACAATATATAACATTTCAAATAGTCATAGCAACATGTATAATCAACCATAAACACTAAAACAACGAATTTAACATGCTAATAAGGATCAAACGTACCTAAAACCCATGTTTTCCCCTTAATCTCCTTAATCATGATTTAACCATACGATTAGTAAAACATGTCCAAATTAACCCAAATTATTATAAGAGCCTTAAAATAATATTTAAGAATTTCTAAACATTTTTCCAGAATTTAATCATGTATAATTTCGTTAATTAACACTAGTTACCCTAATTAGCCGTAATTAGTGGAAAAAAATGCAAATCACTCACCTTAGCCACAAATAAAACATCAAATCTGAAAACTCCACTGTTTGGGTCGAATTCCTAAGCAATACAGCAACTCCAACTCTTATTTGGTGTTGATTTGCCTTGATTTGATGTAGTTTAGCCTAATCCTTGATTAAACGGTGATTAAAGATGATTCTAGAAGGTGGAGGACATTGCTAGGGTTGAGAGGATGTTACTGGCGGCTTGAAAACAAAAATAAAATGAAAACCTAACTCATTTCAACCTCCCTATAACCCTAATCCCGAAATGGGTTATGGGCCCATTTGCCAATTACCATAATCAGCCCACTTAAGCGGCTTTTCACCTTCTAAACCTTGATTCAGCCATATCTCCCAATCGGTGAGTCCGTTTGGCTAATGTGACCACTCTACGGAAAGGTAAACCATCATCTGGATCTAATGGGAGTGGTTTCAAGTCAAAACTCCTTTCCAATCAAAATTTATAGCGAAACAAGAAAAGCTATGGGCAAAACGGTCATTTAAAAATCGGCAAAAATCGTGAACATGAGAAATGACCCCAATAGTCATTCCCCAAAGTTACACAACTATATGAATTCGTATGAAAAAGAAATAAATATTCTATGATCCTTCGATACGTAGAATGCGGGTCGTTAGAGCTTTGTTGCGCGACGTGTGCAAAAGGGTTTATCGATATCTATAACTTTAGTTGACCATTGAGAGACAGATTAGTAGCTATGGATCAGCGCAATGGGACCGTTAAGACTCCCAAGGGCAAGTGATCATGGCATGGCTATGGATCAGCGCAATGGGGTCATTAAGACTTCCAAGGGAAAGTGGTCGTAGCAAAGGATTTGGAGATCAAAATGGTGGATACGTATACTTTATTCACTGAGTGAAAGATGTAAGGTTGATTTCTATGTTGGTGTTTGCTATCACCATGACATGCACACTTCCATTTTACACTTTATGTTAGTGTTATCTTAGAGTAATGTACATCCTGTTGTGCTAACTCTTTGGTGGCAGGTCCAGGTTGAGGTATGATTATTTATACCTGATATTGTTTTGTTTTGCTGCTATCGCTTAAACCAGACTTTTTTCTGACCCAGAGTTTTATGTCTCTTCTTTTTACTCTGGGTGCTCCTAAACGAGCAGACTAGAGACAGGTTAGGTGGTATGCACGAGTAGCTGTACGGAGATGAGCAAGAGGCTTCGATGTACTATTTACACATATTCTCCCTATGTTGTTGCTGGTCACTAATTTGGGCATTAGTAGTGTACCTTTTCTATTTTTCTTTAGAGACAACATTTTGAAGTAGTAATAATAATGTTTTGGATCATAAGCTGTATTTTGGATTCCGCTGCTATGATGGTTTAGTTTTCAGCTTATGCTTTGTCTCGTCTGTTTTATGTCAAGTTATGTTATTATAATATTTTATTCCATGTGCTGTGAGATATACTACAGGTTCTTTGGTGATTCATAGTTTCAATTCCTTTTCCTTTGACGACCGTCCCGTGCTAGTCGGGCATTGACACAACACGTTTCAAGGGAAATGTCGTTTGGTTCATGGCGGGCTGTCACACTTGGTATCAGAGCCTAGTTTGCGTAGTTAACCTAGGGGAAGATATCAGGGAGAGATAGTATATGTATATGAGAGCGCGTATTTGTGATATTTTGGTCTTCAAAAACTATATATATAACATTAGTATATCTAAGGGTGAAATCGCACTGAAGGGCACCACTAAGGAGATGGTTAATGGTTTCTCTTTACAGATTAAACGATGAGCCGATATACGAGAAGTACGGGTTCAGGGGCCAACAATGGGAATGTCCCTGATATGAGGACAATGTTTGATACACTTATAAGAGAGATGCTTAGGGATGTTCAGGGAGCAGTTCCTAATGATGCTTACGGTGGTGGTGCAGCGATGCAGGCGCCTAGATCTGATTTCGCCAAGCTTAACAAGGATTATACTAGTCTTTGTGGGAAGTCGTTCCATGGAACGGAATCGGCTACCGTGGTTCAAGATTGGCTGGATAGTTGTGAGTGCATCTTTGAGGATTTAGGAATCGATGATGCAATGAAGAGAAAGCTAGAATCGCGTCAACTTCAAGGATGGGCTATGAATTGGTGGAATGCTATTAAAGCAGCTACTCCTGAGGATCAAGTTACTTGGAATCAGTTTAAGACCCGATTCAGTGATAAGTTTATCCCAGCTGCTCAGAAATTAGGATTGTTTAGGAAATTCTTGGAACTTAAGCGGAATGGTAGGACAGTCTCGGAATATTTTGCTGAGTTCGATACTTTATCGAAATATGGATTATCCCTTATCGATACTATCGAGAAGAGGAACAAGAAGTTCATAACTGGCTTAGATGAGTACCTGGGAGAAAGGATGATAAATCATATAGATGAGACATTTTAATCTATAGTAGGAAAGGCATTGAGGTCGGAAAGCCTTTAACCTAAGTCAAAGGCCAAGGTTGCTATTACATCTGCAGGGGAGCCAAAGCCGCAGGCTAGCAGTGGGGCAAGAATAATCCGCAGAACAAGAGGAAATAGAACCAAGCTATGGATGGTCAGAAGAAGAATAAGAAATATGTTGAGTGCTATAGCTATGGCAAGAAGGGCCACCGTGCCAAAGATTGTCGAGCAAAGTCAGCGGACAGGAAGTGCTTCAATTGCGGCCAAGTAGCACATCATAAGGATAAATGTCTGCAACCTCCTAAAGAGAAGCAGATTGTGAAAGCATATGCTATCAACGCTATTCCTTCTTTGTTGAATGCCCCAACTGTGGCGCAGAAGGGAAAGGGTGTCGTTATTCAAGGTATGCTTTCTATTTATGATGCTCCAGTTCGATTGTTGTTTGATACCGGGGCTTCCCATTCCTTCGTATCTAGTGACCTGGTAGATAGGTTGGAACTGGAACCCGAGATAGTCGATAGACCTATAGTTGCGATGAATCCGATCGGTGGTTCGGCTAGCCTTAGTATGATTTGTCGAAATTTGGTCTTATCGAGTCATGGATGCATTTTTGCGTGTGATTGCTTTGTTTTGGGCTTTACTGGGTTTTATATTATTTTGCGAGTCGATTGGCTCCAAAGGTATAGGGTGGTGGTAGACTGTGAGGGGTTTTGGTGACCATTAGAGCGGATGATGGGAGGAGAGTACTGTTTGGTTGCCTATCTAGTGATGGGGTGATGGCTTGTTTTCTAAATTCCCTCGACAACCCGCGTGATGAGTTATTAGATATGCCTATTGCTAGCGAGTATCCGGACATCTTCTGGGAAGTGACCGGACTTTCAGCACATCGAGAGATTAAGTTTCATATCGATTTAGTGAAAGATGTCAGACATATAGTGATGCCACTTCGTCATATGGCGCCAAGGGAGCAGCGAGAGCTCGAGGTCAAGTAAGCGATCTTTTGAAGAAGTGATTTATCTGTAGAAGTGTTTCCGAGTGGGGAGCACCAGTTGTATTTGCTAATAATGCAGATGGTTCCCTTCGCTTATGTGTAGACTACCGTGAGCTAAACAATGTGATGAGGAAGAATAAGTATCCTCTTCCACGGATAGATGATTTGTTCAATCAACTGAATGGGGAAAGAGTGCTTTACCAGTTGGATCTCGCGATAGGTTTTCATCAGCTCCGAGTAGCAGTTGAGAGTATACCTAAAACGGCATTTCGGAAGCCGGCTGGATTCTATGAGTGGTTGGTCATACCATTCGGGTTGACCAATGCACCCGCATATTTTGTGGATCTTATGGATAGAGTTGTCAGATATTAATTAAATAAGTTTGTTCTTGTGTTCATGGACGATATCTTAGTTTATTTAAAGATAGAGGATGAACACAAGGAACATTTGAGGACAGTGATGGAGGTGTTAAGGAAACACCAATTGAAAGCAAAATTTTCTACGTGTCACTTCTGGAGGACAGAAGTGAGGTTCTCGGGCCATGTTGTTTCAGAGAATGGTATTGCCATGGACCCTGCGAAGGTGGCTACGGTGCAAGATTGGTCTACGCCCAAGAATGCCACATGAAGTTTCTTGGGGTTGGTTGGATATTATCATATGTTTATCCAGGACTTCTCCAAAATAGCGGCACCATTAACTCAGTTTACCAAGAAGAATCAAGCTTTTGTTTGGGACGAAAAGTGTGAGAATGCATTCAAGAGTCAAAAGGAAAAGTTGACGTGTGCACTAGTGTTAGTTATTCCTAAAGGGAACGAAGAGATGACGATATACAGAGATGCCTGTGGTACCGGACTAGGTATTGTACTGATGCAAGGATGTAGGGTTGTAGCTTATGCTAGTCGGCAACTGAATTCACATGAGAAAAGATATCATACCCATGATTTGGAATTGGCAGCGATTGTGTTCATGTTAAAGATATGGAGACATTATCTCCTGGGAGGAAGATTTGAGTTGTTTACAGATCATAAGTCATTAAAGTATCTTTTCTCTCAGAAGGATCTAAACCTCCATCAACAAAGATGGTTAGAGTTCTTGGGTTCGTATGATTTAAGTATCGCATACACACCCATGAAGGGCAATGCGGTGGATGATGCATTGAGTAGGAGACATGCCAATTTAGGGGCTATGTTTTTGGAATGGAAGCAACTGGAGTATATTGCAGGATATGATTTCAGACCTAAGTGCGAACTGGATCCAAAGTTGTTAGCAAGTTTGACGATCAGACCAACTTTGATTGATCATATCGGCTCCAGCCAGAGGGACGATCCTAATCTATTGGAAATCACCTCCAAAGTAGAGATGGGTATAGACAGTGAGGAAATGAACAAGTATAGTCTTGATCAAGAAGGATGGCTTCGAAAGAATGGGAAACTGGTCGTACCCAACGTTAATGGATTAAGAGATAAAGTACTCATAGAGCGTCATCACTCGAAACTGACTATACATCATGGTGGTACCAAAATGTATAGAGATATAAAGCAGACCTACTACTGGGAATGGATGAAGAGAGAAGTTGGAAGGTTTATATCCAAGTGCATGAACTGCCAGCTTCTTAAAGCTGAGCAAAAGAAGCCTAGTGGTTTGTTACAACCATTAGAAATTCCCAAACGGAAATGGGAACAAGTCTCAATGGATTTCATTGATGGTTTGCTAAGGACTAGATCGGGTCATGATAGTATTTGGGTGGTTGTGGATCGACTGACCAAAAGCACAAGGTTTATACCGGTCAAGTCGAACAGAACGACAGCTAAGTTACCAGAACTATATATAAAATAGATAGTAGGTTTTCATGGAGTAACCAAAGGTATTGTAAGTGACCGAGATCCGTTATTTACTAGTGGGTTTCGGAAGAGCTTACAAGAGGTGTAACACCCCGAAATTTTAACAGCACATTAAAATGATAAATTAAGGAAAACTCAAAATGACGAAGCAGGAAGCCAAAACGCCCCATTTTGGGGGTCGACCCAAGACCCGTTGGTCGACCCAGGTGTCGATCCAGGGTGTTTGGGGGTCGACCCCCTTGCACAGAACTGGGCAGGTTCGCTTTTCTGAACGTGAACTATTTCCTTGACCCGGTTCATTGCTTCTAGGCTATAAAAAGGACCCTAAACCTAGTTTTATTCATCTGAAAAATAATGGTGACAGTGAGGCTCTGCTGCAACTTCAATTAAATTGCCTATTCTTCTCCAAAATCAATTTTAAAAAGATTCAAGCATATCAACTATTGTAACAATACAGATTTTGCACAGACCTAATCGATCGCAAAATCGACTAAGACCATTCAAAAAACCCGAATATGCTAACTTTGGGTATACAATACGTAACAAACCGCATTTTTAATATAATTAAAAATATGTAAAAATATGTGTATATGCATAGATAGGTAAATACTGGTGATGTATAGTGAAAATTAATTAATACATGAAAGAGAAGAAAAGATTAATTCAATGACAATGTACGTAACATAGAAGATAGTAAAATAAGGACACTTAATTTAAATATCAGGAATTAAGTAAAACGGACGTCACCACTGCGTTTGTCTCGGAATTCTTCTTGAATAGAGTCCAAGTTTTCGAAAATCGGACTCCGTATGAAAGAGTTATGGCCTGCGGAAGATTCAACTAAAATTCAGAATTTACATAGGAAAATAACCAGGCAAGTCGACCTGGGGGTCGACCTACCAGGGAGGTCGACCTACACAGGGAGGTCGACCTAGGGGTCGACCTTAGTGTTGACCTCCCCCTTGATTTTTCCAGATCTGGGCAGTGATGATTTTTGATGTGCTGGACGGACCGGATGGCTTCTAAGGCAATCTAATGGCTCTAAAACACTCTCTACGCCTATAAAATAGTGCGTAGACCTAACCTAATTCATAAACAATTCCTTCTGACGCTTCCATGCCACTAAACTTCAACCAAACATGGCCGCCGCCTCAAAACCCTGAATTAATTTGCAAGTTCTTAATTAACTTTGGAGTTTAATCAAATCAAGTAGCAAAGTTCTTCATCAACAATTCATGCTCTTCACCAATAAAACAAATCTCTTATTTCTCTAATCCAGTCAATGTGAGTGGATTTGAACTATATTTGTTGTATAATGTTGCTTCTATCGTTTACCATTCCTCATAATAAATATGATGTTAATTTAATAAGATCTGTTATTTTTTTTATGCCTACGTTTGAGTTCTCTCCTTTTTATCCTTTCCTCTTTTTATTTTTGGATCTAGGTTATCTCGAACCTAGACGAAATCTTATTATACAATAGGCACGATTGAATTATGGGGATACTGGAATATAATATGTAATTTTAGGGTTTATGGCATAACAATTGTTATTGCATATATTGGGCATAATCTATTTTATGCAGTCGAGGAATATAATCTATAATGTTGAATTTATGTAAGTTTGACATAATTGTCATTGGTTATGGAATTGGTGTAATTCAATATTAACAATATGTAATTGGATAACATGGATTGGTAAAATTTATTCGTGACTTGAAAAGTAAGCCTAGCGGGTGAATTAGATTATATGTATGAACGTAGGAATGTTGGGGTATATATATTAGGAAAATACTGATTATATGAAATTGGTTATAACTGGATATTGGAAATTGGCATGTTTGGGTATGAATAACATGAAATTAGTGAATTTTCCTATCATTGGATAATTTGGGTAGTATGAAAATTGGCTAACTATTATGTAATTGGTGTAGTGAATGGAAAATTTGAAATAGGCATAAAATGAAATGTAATTTAGTTGAATTTGGAACATATGACATGAATTTGGGGTTTGGGTGGAAGACGATTGTTAATGAACGCATATGACACGAGGTAGACGCGTTTGTGGTGTAAAACTTCCCGGGACCGCCCGACAAATCCAGCAACCACAAGCGGACGTCTAATGTGAGAGGTCAACGGCAAGAACTAGAGGCGTAATGGTTTATGACATGAGGTTAGGCGCGTTTGTGGTGTAAGACGGTCCGGAACTGCCCGGAAATTCCAGCAGCCACGAACGGACGTCTAATGTGAGAGGTCATACATCGTTACGACATTATAAATAAATTAAGAAATACTAACCATAATAAGACATGTGGGTGACATGGGTATGGTTAGAGGGTTAAGTGGGTGATGACATGTAAAGCATAACTAATGTGGACTTAACCGTTGTGAGACATGTGATGTAAGACATAACCAAGGTAGACTTAACCGTAGTAAAACATGTGTAAGACATGGAAACTGTAATAAAAAGGGGGTTAAGTGGGACATGTGTGACATATAAAACAGAATTTAGATATGCTTAACCAAATGGGACCGGTAACGGTATCATAAATTAATTGAACTGAGTAAAGTTTAAGTTACGGGTTAAGTAAAAGGAAGGGTTAAGTCAAATCTAAAATTAATGACACAGTAATGGGGGAATGATGATTACCTATTATAAACTTGGGTTGCGGTGATGTAAAATTAAATAATAGGCAAACTCTTCATAGGGATAAGGGAAGGTTATGACTTAATATGAAATACAAGACTTGAAGGGTGGGACGACTTATACTTTGAAACAAGTCAAATCTAAAATTAATGACAAGAAATGGGGAATGATAAATAACCTATTATGAATAAACTTGAATAAGGCAAGAAAGGATAATAGGTGGAAATTATAACTTATGGGACAAGATAAGTTATAGGAAATGATAAGGAAGACGAGCTAACTTATATGTAAAGATATACTTAAAATTAAGTGGTTTAGAAAGGAGAAATGTGAAATTAAAAATGATATAAGTTATATGAGTGGAAAAGAAGTAAATTAGAATCATATATGTTGGTTGGGTTGAGTAATTCTCTGGGTGCCAGTCTGATGTTGATTTCGGTCTTTGGGGCTGGTGTTTAGAGGGTTATTCGCGTAATCAGTATGTATGTGGGATAAGGCATACTTAACTATGGATTAAGTATAACATGTTGTTGTAACCTAAAAAGGGAATAATTTATGAGATTGGAAAATAACATGTTGTGGGCTTATGAATGGACTTAAGTGGGTTAAGTATAAATTGAATTAATAAGCAAGGGTAACTTGGTGAATACGAAAAAAATTAATGTGAATAACCAAGTTAAATGAGAAAGTTGACGAGGTGGCACAAGTGTGAAATAAACGGTTAGACTTAGGGTCTAATGACATATAAAACTAAGGCGCTTGTAGTAGTCCGTACGTTGTAGGATGAATAACCCAACGCGGTAGATCATGATGGTGTCATAAGGCAAGAGGAGAGCGCACGTCCGCTAATTTGGCAGCTCCAACGGACTGGAAGGGGAAGCACGCAGCTTCCTGAGACGTTAAAGGTGCTCCTGGTAGTCCTCTGTAGTGGTTTAGCTTTGGGCTAGGATTACAGAGGTTGGGTCTGCGTGGAACTACCAGCTGGGTGGGCCTTGACTGTAAAAGTAGGGGGCAGTCAGAATGCTGTACGCGGTGGCATTATGGGTGGTTAGGCGATTGCCTTAGGCGGAGGTGGAGGATCAAGACCAAACGATAGCAAGATCGTCGGACGTCTGTCACCAACAACCTAAGGAATGCGAAAAGACAAGAGCTAACCCCTAGAGATTGTTAACCTTTGCTATAAAGGGACGGGTGGGGGGAGACCCCACCTGGATGTTTAGATTGTTTGCTTGTTAGGGGTGGTCGCTTAGCTCGTATGGTCTTTACTAGTTGAGGGAGGGGCTGAGGTGGGGCCATAGACACCACAGAAAAACCAGACCCGAGGGATATTTGTACATTGGACACTCTTAGAGGCGGGCCCGTACAGATATAGAAAAGCTCCCGACCGAGTTCCGTGTTTTCTAGTATAGCCCTGCCACAAAACTTGGATGCACAAGTAGAGGTTATGTGCAGTAGAAACATCGAGTACGATTGATGATACGTACGTTGGAAAGTTTAGGTACAACCATGTCTGCTCTAGGTGGTGTATCGTAGACTAGAGGGCCTTATTTAGTTATGGAACCAAATTCGATCGAATAGTTCGAGGATAGCAGTCAGTACGCTTACGTAGCACAGCGATAGTGGTTCTATGCAGATGTAGCGTTGTACGTTACTGTGGCATAGGATGAGGGACCGCGCATATTACTGTGGCGATACGGAGGAGACCGTGCGAGTGGGGTATCACGGGGTGTACCTCAGTTTGGGGGTAGCTACATGTACACTATATTAGGTTAATCTACTAGGGGTAGATAGGTGCGACGTGTGTGTAAGCTTTGAGTGCTAATAGCACGTATAACCTAATAAATAAGAAAGTGAAATTGAACGGTATATGTAGGATTATTCAAGAAGTGTAGTTTAAATTCATTCACACAGAACTTTTGTTCTGACCCCCTCCTCATAACATTCGCAGGTTAGACTTATAGCTTTGGGAATACTGATTTAGAAGTATTGTGATTGAGGTAAAGCTATGTTTTAAAAATGTTATATTTTACTCCTTCCACTGTGAGGTGTTTTCCGAACTCTGACATGTCTCTTTTCTCTGTCTTTTTCTTCAAGATACCAGAGCAATCAACTTGGGTGTCGGGGGATTGGATTTTTGAAAGAAATCGGTCCGTCGGAATCCGGGTTGTTACACAATACATTAGAACAAATAACAGAAGACTTTTATAAACATTATATTAATGTTACGTCAGAGTACAAAATATCAGAGTACATTGGATAACTAATACAGTGGAAGATTAAATTACAACAAAATTAGTACAATGTAGCGGAAGACTATCAATGCTCTGGACATAGATTTAAGCTTCAATCCAGAATCCTGCTCCATATATCTGCAAAATAAGCTACTCGACAGCCCGTGTGGAAAATATGGGCACCAGAGTTTGCAAAGTGAAACAAACTACCAGTCAGTCATGGGACTGGTATGAGAGATCTTACTTAACCTATTTAACAATAAGGCTAAACATAGGACCATGCCGCTAACATGGAACGGGTTTACTCCAGTGGATTGCCAGTGCATAAATAAAGTAAATCATTAAACAACGCAATGCTTTTTAGAAAAATGAAACCGTTATAAGACTCAAGTCCCATCACACAATGCAACGCAAACCAAAGGATAGAGTTTTACCTTATAATTATAAAAACTGCTTGATACGATAAAACAGATCTGATATATTATTAGTGTACATAAGGTTTCAAAAACATTTCATTTATAATGTATCAATCTTAGATGGCATAGCTACCATATACTATGTCGTCGTACTAGTTATACAATCAAAACCGCATGGTTCGTATTGGAAGTTGGATTTCCATCATGAACCTAGGAAAAAGATAGTCCTTACCGAATTCGAGACAATCTAGCCCATGTCTCAGGCTCAGCGGCAACTGCACCTTGGATCTTCAGAGCCGATCCACAAATAATATTTGTGGATTAATAATGCCGGAACGTTTCCCGGCCCTATAGGGTATAAATAGAGCCACTAGGTTCTCAAATAACCGAGGTACCTCATTCCATCATCCATATAAGTAAAAATGCCCGGGTGTGTAAAACTCTGACACCACTTCTAGCTAGAAAGAAACGTATGTCCTCCCTGCAGTCCTTACTCTCGTTTCTAGTTCATACCGCGGTGTGAGGCTCACGAAGTATCGCTATACACAAAGCTATGCTAAATTAAAGTTGTGCTTTGATCATCAACCACAAGGCTCTGCTTTTCAACAAAAATCCTTGATCATTTGCATCTTAGCATGCCACATTGTCAATCCATACCATACCATTGATTTCTGTCAATATATAACCTCTAAGCTCGTACGTCTCACAGAAGGGTGTTGTGAAAGAGAATGAATTTTCCGCCACCAAACAGATATATATTTAGCAGAGATCAACGAATACAGCATAAAGGAATACAACATCAGACATACTATCCATCTACAAGTTCGTTCTGGGTATGAACGAAACCGGAGACACCTTATTCCTCGTCCCATATGTCCAATACAGAAGAGAGGTTCTCGCATATCCATCGATCTCCAAGTACATCTAGACGATCACCACTTATTACCTTGTCTTAGGATGCCTCCCAATCATGACATCAGTAATCATCCAAACGATGTGAAGATCTCCGGTCTCCAACCACTGTCTTCATCTTTGACTCTTGATCGTCGTATTAATTATTCAGAATGGTTTAAACCTGGTCTTTCTGAATAACTCGCGTATTTTATAATCAATAATAAAGTGCTATAAAAATACATCAAATGCCTCATTCTAAATTAGAATATTCCTTTAAATAAAATATTCACATTATTAGGGAAAGGTTCCCATTAATTTAATCAAAGATAAATTCTTTTAAGTTTATTCTTTAATCTTCTTTTTAAAGATTCATTAAAACTCAGTTTGGTTTTAATATCAAAAATCATTATTTAATGATTATTCAGATTAAAGAAATAAATCTTATCTTTAACTGGGTTAAAGAACAAATGTCATTTAAAAACATTGTTCACGATAAAGCCCAAAATCATGTTCCATTAAATATGGAATTTTCACAGAAATCAAATCAATATTTAATCGATTTAAATTCTTATATCAGACCATTAATATAAATGGAATAACGACAAAGCGCTTTAAATTCCATATATAGTAACGGTCTTCTTTTACCAAAGCTCATCTCGATTATTATTAAATCGAACTCCATTCAATTCCAATTTAGTATATTAAATTGGAAAACTTTACTTTGAAGAATTTCCAATTAAATCTTAATAAAAGATTTATAATTTCCAAATTATATTTTCACTGTTAATTGAGTTAAAGAACAAATGTCGTTTAAAACACAGTTCACAATAAACCAATTTACATTTCATTTTATTCCAATTATTAAACATAATTGAAAAACTCTAAAATCTTAATTAAAAGATTTATTCTTTTCATACGTGGTTCAAAAACAATGTTATTTAAGACACCATTCACGACAAACCAAAATCCAATTTATTTTATTTTCAAATAAATATTAATTATTTGGAAAACTCCATTAAATCTTGATTAAAGATTTATTCTATTTCTTTATTAAAATAATGTTTTTAAAATATTAGATTTTGGAAATTACTACTTTTTATTCTATTGATTATAAAATGAATAAAAACGATCGATAAACCCGTTCAGGTTGAAATGGCGTTTCAACTTATAATGAGCTAAATAGTCCAGTTCATTACCATGTCCATTTATGGTTTATAATGGGCCAGACCTCCCACATTAGGCCTACAACTTGCGAATGCTGGACATGCCGGTCGGGTCCGGGCAGACTTATCCCACAAGTTGGGCTTAACCTCGTGTCATAGTCCGCTTCGTATTTGCATACTTAGACCTCTCACATTAAGTACAACATTAGTGGCTGCTGGATATGCTGGTCGGGTCCGGGCAGACTTCCACCAGAAATGTAACCTAACCTCATGTCAAAAGTGCAATTATAATTTTAGTTGTAATTATTTCACTAAAAAATGTTCATTATTTTTAAACTATTCTTTATATAAAAATGTTCTTTATTTTCAAATATTATTTATTTAAAAGATATTCTGAATCGGAATACGACTCAATTAATTACCATATATTTTCAGTTATATGGATTTCATACATCACATGAATATAATAATAGAAATAATCAATAAACAATCCATTCACATCCAGTGTGAAATTTATAATTGTGTGAGCATTAAAATAAATAAATAATTAATGCTCATAATAGACCGTCAATCCATCGATTAACATATAACTAAACATTGGGACATGTGTATGACAAATATCATCCCAATACCCGTATGGGGTTTCAAACAACAATAGATTATCTATATAAATCATTGGTTAATAAATATAACCAATTAGAATTCGGTTTGAATTACTATCCATTGTTTAAAATTATAAATAAATATTTATAATTTAATTTCAATAAAACATATATTTTGACAAGTAATTATTTTTACTCTTGTCTAACATGATAACATTTTTATTTGACACAAAATATTCTACATAAATGATATATTCAGTTCAACACGTCATTTTCTAAATAAATGGCATTTTTATGTAACATGAACGTATCTAAATAAATGACATTTTTATTTTAATATAACACTTCTAACTAGAATGACATTTTTATATTCTAACTAAAATGACATCTTATATATATTCTGACTTAAAAAGACATTTTTATATATATTAACATTTCTAACTAAAAATGATATTTTTATTGTAACATAGCATATCTAACTAAAATGACATGTTTATATTAGCATAATATTTCTAACTAGAATGACATGTTCATATTAGCATAACATGATTAACTAAAATGATATTTTATATCAACATAAGATGATTAACTAAAATGATATTTTTATATCAACATAACATGATTAACTAAAATGATATGTTTATCTAACATGACAATTTACAACAAAAATGTTACTTCTATCAAATATGACAATTTCTAACAAAATGTTATTTTTATTCTAATATGACAATCTCTAACAAAATGCTATTTTTATTCTAATATGACAATCTCTAACAAAATGTTATTTTTATCTAAAGTGACAATTTCTAACAAAATGTTATTTTTATCTAACGTGAAAATTTCTAACAAAATGTTACTTTTATTCTAATACGACAATTTTTAACAAAATGTTATTTTTATCTAATCTGACAATCTCTAAATAAATGTTATTTTTATCCTAATGTAACATCTCTAAAAATGACACTTTTAATCTAATATAACATTTCAAATAAAAACGACTCTTTTAATCTAATATAACATTTAAAATAAAAATGACACTTTTAATCTAATATAACATTTCAAATAAAAATGACTCTTTTTATTAACAAGACAAGTTCTACATGTTTCTAATGCAACATTTTATAACAAACTGGTACCTTTATTTTGATGTAACATTTTATAACAAAATGGAATTTTTATTTTCATAGCATGATTCTAAACAGAATGATATTTTTATATTTGATAATTTTAAATGAATACTTTCATATATGACATAAATAACATCTTCATATATAACATGAATGATATTTTTATATTTGATAATTTTAAATGAACATAAATCAATACTTTCATCTTTTACATAAATGACATCTTCATATATAACATAAGTGGTATTTTTATATTAGATAATTTTAAATGAACATAAATGAATACTTTTATATTTTGCATAAATGACATCTTCATATATAACATAAATGATATTTTTATATTTGATAATTTTAAATGAACATAAAAGAATACTTTCATATTTGACATAAATGACATCTTCATATATAACATAAATGATATTATATTATTTGATAATTTTAAATGAACATAAATGGATACTTTCATATTTGGCATAAATGACATCTTCGTATATAACATAAATGATATTTTTATATTTGATAATTTTAAATGAACGTAAATGAATACTTTCATATTTGACATAAATGACATCTTCATGTATAACATAAATGATATTTTTATATTTGATAATTTTAAATGAACATAAATGAATACTTTCATATTTGACATAAATGGCATCTTCATATATAACATAAATGATATTTTTATATTTCATAATTTTAAATGAACATAAATGAATACTTTCATATTTGACATAAATGACATCTTCATATATAACATAAATGATATTTTTATATTTGATAATTTTAAATGAACATAAATGAATACTTTCATATTTGACATAAATGACATCTTCATATATAACATAATTGATATTTTTATATATAACATACCTAATTCAACAAATTGACATTTTATTATGTTGACTCTAATTTGACAAAAGGGACATTTTTATTTTGTTGACTTTTATTTTTTTACTAATTCGATATTACTCTAAAAATTGTAATTTAGATTGTATAAACATTTTAATTCCAATATGCCAAAATTGTGAATCGTATATACAATAAAAAGGTAATCTTTTCTTTTTTGTCATTTTAAAATATTTTATCCCTAACATGATAAAAAAATTAGTCAAACAAAATCATATTTTTACATATGATTATTTTTCCTTGCATGAAAATGTTCTAATCAAACCAAATCATTTCTTTAACATACACCAGTCAATCAAGCCATTCATCACAACCACAGGCAATCAATTCAAAGTTTATACCACACAGTTCTGTAGTTTATATCGCATAAATATAAATTTCACATCATAAACAATAATTAATTTTAATTTAAAAATAGAGATCTCACACTGTGTGTTTAGTCTGAATTTCCAACGTTCCACATTTAAGCTCTGGTCAGCTCCATCACGTAGATCCCCTTTTTACAATTCCAACGGAATTGAATTTGCTGAATTCAGAGACCGTATGAGAAAGTTACTGGTTTATAAACTATAATTACATATTTAAAATAATTAAATATATAACTAATTAGATTTTCTTAAATCTTTTTCTTAATCATCCGTCTTCTCCCTTTGGAATTCACTGTAACTCAAAACACGAACACTGCTCGACCGAATTCTTCAACATCGCTGCCTCTACACCAAGTCGGACCCACATCAGACCGCGCCTCGAGCTGCGCCTCCTCCATCGCTGTGAGTGGACCACCACTCGAAGCTCCCCTCTGACCATGAAATCACCTCGAAGGTGCTAACTTTGACACCCGATTTTGCACAAATTTCTATTCAGAAAAAAATCATATCTTGATTTCATCAAGCTTGAGGAGACAAATGATTTTCCCTTTTGAAGATTAGTGAATTGTTGCGTGGATTAGAAGAGAAAAGAGGAGGAAGATCACTGTTTTTCAGCCATAGATAGAATACACGACAGCTGGCTCTAGAAGATAGATTAGGGTTTTTTTTGTTTGTGAATTTATAATAAAACAATATTTAATTTCTAATTTTGCAAATAAACCCATTAATGTGTCTTTTCACATATAGTAGTTTACAAAGTAATTTAATCAGCTGACTAGGCATGATGGGACCACACTTATTATTCATTCAAATTTCAAAAGTAAAGAAAAAGGGAATAAAAGGAAAAATTATTGTTTGATTCATTTTCTCTGATTGTTAAGTTATGCAACTTTTTATATTTCAAAACACATAATTAAATATCATATTTCATCAAAAGTGCGATTTCTTATGTTCCTACATTTTTATCACATAATTAAATATCATTTTTAATGTATGAAATGAAATTGGAAAATGATCATATTTTGAAGACAAAAGTATGTTAACATTAAAAATCATATTTCTAATGTAAGAAATGAAATTAGAGAAATGATCATATTTTGAAGACAAAAATAAGTTAACATTAAAAATCATATCTTTAATGGCATGAATGAAATGAATATAAAAGGTTTCATTTTTTTTATAATGTAATATAAGAAAAGAATAGATTACAATTGTTATATAATGTAATAAAGGAATAGAAAAGCTTTACATTTTATGTAATGTAAAAAGGTTTACATTTTTACGTAATAAAGTAATTTACATTCTTTTATGTAATATAAAAGGGTTACATTTTTATACAGTGAAAAAGATTACATTTTTTTCTTTTTTTTTCCTTTTCTTTTTTTTCTTTTTTCTCTGACGCATTTTCTATTTAAAATTTCTTAAAATAAATTTTTAAATTGGTTCTGAATTTCCGGTTTGTTACAATCTCCACCACTTAAAATCTTTTCGTCCTCGAAAAGGAACGAAGCTAAAAGTTTGTTTGTCTAACCAATTCAATTTTCAATTTTTTTATTGGTTTTAATAATTTGATTAGTTGATTAACTTTTCAAATATATATAACTTTTATATATTCAAAAATTATATTTACTAAGATCGGATTATACATATAATCACAAATACGTGAATTATAAACCTATCACTCTCAACTCAGTCTAGGGCATTTCTAACCCCATCTCTAATGAGTTTTCTCATTCTAGGATCTATTGATCCTGTCTCTAATGAGTATTCTTTTATAGGATATTACTAATCCTACCTCTGATGAGCCTTTTGTTCAGTTCTAATGAGTTGTACCCCCAAAGATTTGAGCTAACCAGAGCTCTGATACGAACTGTAACGATACGGATTTTGCCTGGACCTAATCGATTGCAAAATTGACTAAGACCATTCAAAAAACCCGAATATGCTAACTTTGGGTATACAATACATCAGAACAAATAACAGAAGACTTTTATAAACATTATGTTAATGTTACATCCGAGTACAAAATATCAGAGTACATTGGATAACTAATACAGCGGAAGATTAAATTACAACAAAATTAATACAATGTAGCGGAAGACTATCAATGCCCTGGACACATCTTTAAGCTTCGATCCAGAATCTTGCTCCATATATCTGCAAAATAAGCTACTCGACTGCTCATGTGGAAAATATGGGCACCCGAGTTTGCAAAGTTAAACAAACTACGGGTAAGTCATGGGACTGATATGAGAAATCTTACTTAACCTATTTAACAATAAGGCTAATCCAAGGACCACGCCGCTAACACGGAATGAGTTTACTCCATTTGATTGCCAGTGCATAAATAAAGTAAATCGTTGAACAATGCAATGCTTTTTAGAAAAATGAAACTATTATAAGACTCAAGTTCCATCACACAATGCAACGCAAACCGGAGGATAGAGTTTTACCTTATAATGGTCAAAAATGCTTGATACGATAAAACGGAAATGGATCTGATATTATTATTAGTGTATATAAGGTTTCAAAAACATTTCAATCAAAATATATCAATTTTAGACGGCATAGCTACCATATACTATGTCGCCGTACTAGTTATATAGTCAAAACCGCATGGGTCGTATTGGAAGTTGGATTTCCATCATGAACCAAGGCAAAAGATAGTCCTTACTGAATTCGAGACAATCTAGCTCATGTCTCAGGCTTAGCCGCAACTACACCTTGGATCTTCAGGGTCGGTCGGATAATATTAGTGATTAATAATGCCTGAACAATATGTTTCTCCGCCCTATGGTGCGTAAATAGAGCCACTAGGGACTCAAATAACTGAGGCGCCTCATTCCATCATACACATAAGTAAAAATGCCCGGGCGTGTTAAATCCTGACACCATTTCTAGCTAGAAATAAACGTATGTCCTCCCTGCAGTCCTTACTCCCGTTTCTGATTCATACCAGGGTGTGAGGCTCGCGAAATATCGCTCTATACAAAGCTATGCTAAATTAAAGCTGTGCTTTGATCATCAACCACAAGGCTCTGCTTTTCAACAAAAAGCCTTGATTATTTGGTTCTTAGCATGCCACATTGTCAATCCATACCATACCATTGATTTCTGTCAATATATAACCTCTAAGCTCGTACATCTCAGAGAAGAGTGTTGTGCAAGAGAATGAATTCTCCGCCACCAAATAGATATGCTTTTAGCAGAGATCAACGAATACAACATAAAGAAATGCAACGTCAGACATACCATCCATCTACAAGTTTGTTCTGGGTCTGAAAGAAACCGGAGACACCTTATTCCTCGTCCCATATGTCCAATACAGTAGAGAGGTTCTCGCATATCCATCGATCTCCAAGTACGTCTGGACGATCACCACTTATTACCTTGTCTTGGGATGCCTCTCAATCAAGACATCAATAATTATCCAAACGATGTGAAGATCTCCGGTCTTCAACCACCGTCTTCATCTTCGACTCTTGATAGTCGTATTAATTATTTAGAATGGGTAAACCCGGTCTTTCTGAATAACTCGCGTATTTTATAACCAATAATAAAGTTCTATAAAAAGGCATCAAACGCCTCATTCTAAATCAGAATATTCCTGTAAATATAATATTCACATTATTAGGGAAAGGTTCCCATTAATTTAACCAAAGATAAATTCTTTCAAATTTATTCTTTAATCTTCTTTTTAAAGATTCATTAAAATTCCAATTTGGTTTTAATATCAAAAATCATTATTTAATGATTATTCAGATTCAAGAAATAAATCTTATCTTTAACTAGGTTAAAGAACAAATGTCATTTAAAAACCTTGTTCACGATTATAAATTCCTGTATAAATTCCTGTATCAGACCATTAATATAAACGAAATAACGGCAAAGCCTTTTTAATTCCATATATAGTAACAGTCTTCTTTTACAGAAGCTTATCTCGATTATTATTAAATCGAACTCCATTCAATTCCAATTTAATATATTAAATTGGAAAACTTTACTTTGGAGAATTTCCAATTAAATCTTAATAAAAGATTAATAATTTCCAAATTATATTTTCACTTTTAATTGAGTTAAAGAACAAATTTCATTTAAAATACAATTCACAATAAACCCAATTTACATTTCATTTTATTCCAATTATTAAATATAATTGTAAAACTCTAAAATCTTAATTAAAAGATATATTCTTTTCATACAGGGTTCAAAAATAGTGTTATTTAAGACACCATTCACGACAGACCAAAATCCAATTTATTTTATTTCCAAATATATATTATTAATTGGAAAACTCCATTAAACCTTGTTTAAAGATTTATTCTATTTCTTTATCAAAATAATGTTTTCAAAATGTTAGATTTTGGAAATTACTACTTTTTATTCTATTCATTATAAAATGAATAAAAAAATCGATAAACCCATTCGGGTTGAAATGGCGTTTCAACTTATAATGGGCTAAATAGTCCAATTCATTACCATGTCCATTTATGATTTATAATGGGCTAGACCTCCCGCATTAGGTCTACAACTTGCAGATGCTGGACTTGCCGGTCGGGTCCACGCAGACTTATCCCACAAGTTGGGCTTAACCTCGTGTCATAGCCAGCTTCGTATTTGCGCACTTAGACCTCTCACATTAGGTTCAACATTAGTGGCTACTGGATATGCTGGTCGGGTCCGGGCAGACTTCCACCACAAATGCAACCTAACCTCGTGTCAAAAGTGCAATTATAATTTTTAATTGTAATTATTTCACTGAAAAATGTTCAATATTTTTAAACTATTCTTTATATAAAAGTGTTCTTTATTTTCAAATATTATTTATTTAAAAGATATTCTGAATCGGAATGCGACTCAATCAATTACCATATATTTTCAGTTATATGGATTTCATACATCACATGTATATAACAATAATGAGAAATAATCAATAAACAATCCATTCACATCCAGAGTGAAATTTATAACTGTGTGAGCATTAAAATAAATAAATAAATAATGCTCATCATAGACTGTCAATCCATCGATTGGCATATAACTAAACGTTGGGACTTGTGTATGACAAATATCATCCCAATACCCATGTGGGGTTTTCAAACAACAACGCTTTATCTATATAAATCATTAGTTAATAAATTTAACCAATTAGAATTCGGTTTGAATTACTTTCCATTGTTTAAAATTATAAATAAATATTTATAATTTAATTTCAATAAAACATATATTTTGACAAGTAATTATTTTTTCTCTTGTCTAACATGGTAACATTTTTATTTGACATAAAATATTCTATATTAATGACATATTTAGTTCAACACGTCATTTTCTAAATAAATGACATTTTTATGTAACATGAACGTATCTAAATAAATGACATTTTTATTTTAATATAACCTTTCTAACTAGAATGACATTTTTATATTCTAACTAAAATGACATCTTATATATATTCTGACTTAAAATGACATTTATATATATATTAACATTTCTAACTAAAAATAATATTTTTATTGTAACATAACATATTTAACTAAAATGACATGTTTATATTAGCATAATATTTCTAATTAAAATGACATGTTCGTATTAGCATAACATGATTAACTAAAATGATATTTTATATTAACATAACATGATTAACTAAAATGATATTTTTATATCAACATAACATGATTAGCTAAAATGATATGTTTATCTAACATGACAATTTATAACAAAAAAGTTATTTCTATTGAATATGACAATTTCTAACAAAATGTTATTTTTATTTTAATATGACAATCTCTAACAAAATGTTATTTTTATTCTAATATGACAATATCTAACAAAATGTTATTTTTATCTAATGTGACAATTTCTAACAAAATGTTATTTTTATCTAATCTGACAATCTCTAACAAAATGTTATTTTTATTCTAATATGCAATTTCTAACAAAATGTTATTTTTATCTAATGTGACAATCTCTAACAAAATGTTATTTTTATCCTAATGTAACATCTCTCAAAATGACACTTTTAATCTAGTATAACATTTCAAATAAAAATGACTCTTTTAATCTAATATAACATTTCAAATAAAAATGACACTTTTAATCTAATATAACATTTCAAATAAAAATGACACTTTTTATTAACAAGGCATGTTCTACATGTTTCTAATGCAACATTTTATAACAAACTGGTATCTTTATTTTTATGTAACATTTTATAAAAAAAAATGGAATTTTTATTTTCATAGCATGATTCTAAGCAGAATGATATTTTTATATTTGATAATTTTAAATGAACATAAATGAATACTTTCATATTTGACATAAATAACATCTTCATATATAACATAAATGATATTTTTATATATGAAAATTTTAAATGAACATAAATGAATACTTTCATATTTGACATAAATGACATCTTCATATATAACATAAACAATATTTTTATATTTGATAATTTTAAATGAACATAAATGAATACTTCTATTGTAACGACCCACATTTTTCAGCGATATAATTAATTTATTTAATTATTTAAATAATGGCTTTGGTTAATTACAATGACCAAAATTAAATAATATTAAATATTTAATTAAAATAAATAATATAATAATATATTTAATTTCTGAAATTGTCACAAATAGTGGAATTCACAATATAATGTGAATTGGATCAACTATGGTGTTTAATTCAGTTTAGAATTGGATTAGAATAACGAATATATTATTTGAATGACAGTTTGAACATATAATTATAATATAATTATAATCGAGCTCGAAATGGCGCGGCAGTTCGCTATTTGGCGATTTGAACTTCAACTGAATGTACAGGGTCCATTTTAAATCGGATTTCTGTGAAACAAGAAACGTTGGGAGCTGGTGGAGTATATTTTTCTAGTGGAAGAGAAAAATCGAGATTTCATCGTGTAGATTTTGATATATGTCCAAATCAAATTTCAGAAAAGTCGCTGTGGAATTTCCTTTATAATTTATATCAATTTATTTATATTTTAAAATGGATTTTTAAGTATAAATCGAATATCGATGTAACATTGGATTTGAAATATCGAGTTATAAATCCCAGTGTAGCAGTATGATATTCTGTTGTGAATATATACGATAATATTTATTTTTAAATATTAAATTTAAATGTTTTTAAATATATTTATATATTTAAAAGGGTTATATAGAGCTTTTAAAATAGCCAGTTTTTCAAACGACCTCAGAATTCGACGAAACTAATTTTGTTGGATCCGCAATATTAAATTATTGTTAGTTTTCAATTTTAGTAATTTTTGAAGTCACTGTGTGGCCGTACGGATTTTTAATGTGAAAAACAGTCAGTATTTTGACGGTTAAAAATACGCTGTGTGAGCAAACTGAGTCGGAATTCGATGAAACCAGTTTCATTGGGTCCACAATGTCAAACTCTAGCTACATGTCAAGTTTCATGATTTTTGGGTATCGTATGTGATCACAGGAATTTTAGAGGACAAATGTAAACAGTGATTGCTTAAAATAAAATATAATAATCGAATAAAAAAAATTATAAAACCATCCTATAAATAATCTTAACTCTTGCCTAACCCTAACATACTTTCTCTTCTGTCAAAAATGCGCCGCCACCACCAAAGAAAAATAAACAGTAAAAAACCTCTTTCAAAAATCAAAGAAAAAGAAATCAAATCATATAAATCCCAAAGTTTATATATGCGAGTCCCTCAGATCGTTAGCTTCCATCCCGTACCCCTTTTGCTTGGTGCGACCCCAGTTCTGGAAGGATCAAAAAGCAACCGAAAACCTAGGGTTCGAATTCATGGGTTGTTGAGCTCGTTTTGGGCGGAATGGAGTATATATTGGTGATCGTGGTGAGTAGAAGCTTGTGTAGTCGGATTTTCATGGGTTTCCGCATCAAAATGGTTTGGTCCTATACTGAGTATCGCGAGCGTCTGCTGTCGTTCGATGGTGGAAAGGGCCACGCGAGTTTGACTGGGTAGAGATGGTGTTGAGGAGGTCGGAACAAGGAGTAGGATTATGGTCTCTGTTGGTTGAACGGTTGATTGAAGGAAGAGTTAGGAGGAGAGAGAGGGTGCGCTGGAATGGGTTTGGGGTCACGGTGTGAAATCTGAAGTTTGGGGAAGACGGGGGCATATGCAAAGCGGGTTTGGGCTTTGAATTTGGGTGAGCCGGTTTATAGTGGACTTAAGTTAAGGGTGGAGCTGGTTTTACTTTATGCTGAAGTGGAGGGGGAGTTCAGTCAAAATGAAAATTGGACATGGCGTGTTCAATACTAGTGTGGGTATTATACAGGGAGAAGGAGGAGGGATGAGTGTGGGTTTTCAGGTTTGGAGATGGACCGAAATATAAAGGGTATTGGGCCAAGGTCAATGGTGAAGCCCAATCAATTTAAAGGTTAATTAAATCAAAAGTTTGGTTAGGAGTGGAAAGGCGCAGTAATGGCCATTGGTTTTCTACGTCGTCGATACTTGGAGGAAGTCTGGAAATGTATGAAGGGAAAGATGACTGTAGAGGCAGCTTGGATGGGTATTGGGCCAACATGGTAATTAAAGCCCAAATGTTTTGAATAAATTTCAAGTTCATTTAATCTAAATAATGTGTGGTACTTATAATTATTGTATCTCGATCATATGATATCAGAATATCGAAAGGTAAGATCCGTTGGGATCGTATGGATGGTGGCTACAACATGGAACTGACTGGATGTGGATTCGAGCTAGTTACAATTTATGGCGAAATAAATTGTCTGATTAGAATCAACTAACGCAAATCGTTATTTAACGGTTAACGCGAAAAGTGAGTAAAACTCACTAACTCTTCCTAGTTATATTTTTATAACATATTTTTATAACTGATAAATAATGGTTGTTTACTGTGTGTTGGCTGTTTGGTTGAACTGCTAGTCAGTCAATTAAAATTATGGATAACGACAGATATAAATCATTGATCGAATATAAATTCTGTTTATCAGAATACTTCATATCTGCGTTATTTATGTTGATTAACGTCTGTGGATGCAGGGAAACAGGTCGGAGGGACCCAACTGGGTTCCTTAACACTTATTTTACTGTTTTTTATATATTTTGTTATATGATGTGATATGAAATCTGTTTTTGATTTTATATGTTGGAATGACACTGATCATTGTTATATGGTATGTTAAATACCATAAGGAATACCGGAGTGTTAAAAAGGGAATTTTCAATGTTATATTGAATTTTTTTTTATGAAATCAATAGATTTTATAAACAGAAAACTATTTATGTAGAAAATAAATAGATTAAAATGGAATATTTATTTATTAATCAAATAGATAGAATTGAAAAAGAAATATTTGTAAACTATTACAAATAGAATTGAAAAGGAATATTTATTTGAAAATAAATAGAAAAGAAATAGGAAATATGTGTAAAGTAAATAGAAAGGGAATAGTTAGATTATCAAAAGGAATTACTTATAAAATCAATAAATTTTATATAAAAAGAAAATAATTTATAAAATAAATAGAATTACCAAAAGGGTTTTATTTAGTGAATAAATAGGTTATAAAAGGGTATACTTGAAAAGTGAATAGAACAGTATAAAGGAAAATTTTACATTTGAAAGGTTTAGACCCGTGCTTCGCACACGAGTATAACATGCTATGGATTTAAAGAAAAGATTTTAAATAGAATATGTCTTAACAGATAAAGTAAGATAATAAATTTATAAATAATATTTTATAAATTAAATGAAATATTTATCATTGTATAAATAGAATATATAAGTCAGGACTTATATAGAGAAGTAAGATTCGATCTCAACATCGATATTTGAAACCAAATAAACATAGAGTTAATCATAGAAGTTAATCAGTTAGAGTTAATCGAATTAGAATTAATACAATATTAGTTATTCAATTAGAGTTGATCGAATATCGTTATTTGAGATAGAGTTAGCGAAACATAGTTATTCAGGATGAGTCGCCATTTCGTACGACTGTTTGCGAAATTCACAAGGCTGCAGATAGCCTACGGCGGTCGGATGTTTCCTCAGGGAATCGGGCGTAACCATTGTGATCGCTGCGATCTAGAGTCAAGCGAATGGAGTTAAATCGAATATTAGCCATTCGAAATAAAGTTAAAACAGACATAGTTATTCGAATATAAATTAATCGAATATTAGTTATTAGATAAGTGAGTTAAATAATTTGAGTTGAATAAATTGAGTTAATCAAGTAAGTCAATCAAGGTGAGTTAATCTAGTTGAGTTAGTCAAAATGAGTTAATTCAAAGGAGTTAATCGAATATAGTTTATTCGAAGGGAGTTGATCGAATGTAAAACATTCGAAGAGGGTTAATCGAATGTAAATCATTCGAAGGGAGTTAATCGAATATAGTTATTCAGAGAGAGATTATCGAATATAGCTATTCGAAGAAAGAGTTATCGAATGTAGTTATTTCGAAAAGGAGTTATCAAATAGAAATTATTCGAAAAGAGAATTATACATTGAATTCGATTATATCGAAATTCGGGAAAGTAATATTTACTTGTCGTTTTAATCAAGGTTTACTTATTTATTTATAAATTAGTGGTTTAGTTATTTAGTTAAATTAAGGAATAAAAGTTATACTTTGATGTTAGATATTTCAAAAGTTGGGACTATATTGCTATAGCTAAAATAAATGATCTCAAATATGAAGTGGATTCGTAAATAGAATCCAAGTTACATAAGGAAGTTGTTAAAGATTTAAAAGGTGAACTTTGTCTATTTTTAAGTTAGAAATGTTGTTCAGTTAAGGTCTGAGAGGTAATTATACCCCAACTTGATTGGCTTCGTTTTAACAAAGGGATGGGTAAAGTTCGGTTGTGAAGATTGGTTAAGTGAATTAAGCCAATGAGTGAAATGGTTTGAATTGGTGTTAGATCCAAATGTGGTTCTAACACCCAAATTGATTAGAAACAAGATAAAATAAAGCAGAAATAAAAAAGAACACACAAGGTTTATAGTGGTTCGGCGAAGAAATGCCTACGTCCACTTAGTTTTCACTATATTCAGTAATTCAATTACAAATACAATGTAAGATTCGCTCACAACTCACTTTTGTTCACTCAGAAAGATAAAAACAAGAAATGAAAGATGGTTTGGATTTTCCGGGAGTGAAGGAATTCGAATAGTGGAAGTACTCGGATTCTCAAAAGTGCTGAAAAAGATCCTTCTCTTTGTCTCTAGTTGGGGTATTTATAGGTGTGAATTTGCCTGAAATGCGATCCGGGTCGGAACACGTGTCATCCATCGCCCTCTCCTCGGGTTCGGATGGGCCATCAAGCAGACAACGCATCAATGAGATGGACGTTAGGGGTAGGAATTGGTCACATCCGGTCCGGTTCTCCAGGCGACTTTATAGGAGATTTTCCTGGATCATGGGTGCGGGTCGGAGACATGCAGGTTGGCGGTTCGGATCGGAATACCCGAACCGAACCGGAGTAGCTTGAACGTCTCTTCTTCTCTAATCATACTCCGCTCCGCTCCGAAGTCGTGGCAAGCAGACAGCTTTCCGATCCATCTGAGATTCATTGGCCTTCCGATCCGATCAGGTAGGCTTTACCAATTTATCCAGTAAGAGATATCCGATCCGAACCGATACGCTGCTATCAATCTGAATTGTGGAGCTTCCTTCCGATCCGAACCGAAGTCACAAAACTTGAAATACTCTTCAACGGTTGGTTTCTTGACTTTGTGTTGCCTAGTTCACAAAGTAGGCTAACATTTTGCCCCCTCAAAGGATGCTTTCGTTGTACGAAGCATGCTTTGATGTTGCTTTAACTGCTAGCCCTTGAATCAGAACAGTCAGGTGGAACGCACAGATTTCTCATTCGGTTCGGGTGTTAGAAGAACGCACATTCTCTTCATTCCTGAGCAAATTTGGAAATCTTTTCTTGACATATAATGCTTCTTGCAGGCGTACTCTACCTTCGTTCTTCTTCTTTTGAACTCAATTCGAGTCAGATACTAAACTAACGTGTGAAATCCGCTCGGTTCGGATGCCGATCCGAAACGCCTTCATGGGTTTGGCTTTTTAACATTGGGCCTTCAGAGAGAGTCGTGCTACTGGGCTTCCACTCCGGTCCGAGCGGATGAGATAAAACAGGGAGACGAGGAGTCAACACAATTCTCTATATAAACCCATCGCTGCCTTCATTCCTTCCTTCTTCGCTTCTATCGCGGCTCGGACCCCAGCATCGAGAATCTTAAAAACTTTAAAACTCCGAACTTCTTTCTTGTTGCTTCCTCAAATCAATCACATAGGTAGCTTTTTAAACTCGACTAATCTTGTTGTAACCGTTCTCGATTTCGATTAGCGTTGGGTTAGGATGTTTTGGCCATAAGTATCACTCGAACCCTCCGCCGCTGCCGGTGGATGCTCCTTTGCTTCGAGACGTTGCGAAGTTGAAGAGGGCGAATATTTATTCTTAACGATAGCTTTGGTGATAAAGTGGACTTGTCTGTGAATAAATGGGGAAAGAGGAAAAAGATGAAGAATGGGATGACAAGCTGGAGTCGGTTCGGGTGGAAGACGAAGGAGCAGAAAGGAAAAGGAGGGAAAGGGGATCGGCTCGGGTTTCGTTCTTTGGGAAAGATGGAAAGGAAAGAGAAAGTCGGTTCGGGTCGGAAAAGTAAATGGGATAAGAGGCTGAAGTAAACGGATCGGTCAGGTGGTGCTGATTCGGATCGGATCGGGTCACCCGATCCGATCAGATCAATTCTGCTTCCGAACCCACCGCTCCTATTGTCTTGAACTAACCTTGCCTTACCGAAGCACCCGAACCGAATGTCTTCTGTACTGAGCCAATCATCACATGCATATCCGAACCGAACCGAACATATTGAACTTGACACATAAAGACCACCCAACTAATTCAACTAACACTTATTCTAGACGAATATGCCTCGCGGACAGTTAGGATAGTGCCTTGTGAACATAAATGAGAATCAGGGACAACTCGGACTATTACTCTCTCTTTAAAGCTTCGTCTTATATTGCTGTGCTTTCATTTTGCACTTCCCGCATTTGTTGCACACACTTTAGTTCACACACATACACAAAAAGGGGACACGGGATATTTCACTCTAATTCGTGCTATTGCTTCTTCAATAGTTCCATGACAATGAGGCCCAGACGCTCTTCTCGTCTAGCTGAGAGGAAAGAAGCTCCAGAAACTTCCCACAAAACCACTCTCGAGGATATATCTTCTTCATCTGACCCAGAATGGGACAGCGAGGGTCCGGATTACGGAGCTGGTCACCGGGAAAGCGGTGAAGCGTCTTCAGAAAATGAAGTTTCTCTAGGCTTTGAGGAGGAAGGAGGGATTGGTGACAACCGCGCACCCGATGAATTTGACTCAGCCATTATATTGGAATCACCTCCAGATTCCGTAGAATCAACAATTGACAATGACCGACTCGTGAGAATCTGCTTGAAGTATGGAATAATGAAGAGAGACACTCTAGTGCCTTCACGTTCTGATCGTCCACATAACCCTCCAGAAGGATATATGACGGTCACTCGTCTGATGTGCATGGTTGGCGCTATTCCTCCTTTCTCGCCTTTCATTGTCGACTTCTTAAGACAAATGCGGATTGCCCCCATGCAGCTACATCCCAATTCATACGCCTATCTGCATACCTTATTCATAGCATATCGTGAAGTTCTAGGCGTAGAGCTTACATTTGACGATGTTCATTTCTTCTATAATTTCAAACATCGGACTAGGGAAACCCCTTCTTTCTGTTACTTTGAGTCGGTCCCAAAGAGGAAGATAATCTCTACACCGTTTAGCAGCAAGGCTGGAGATTCCAGATTGGAGTGGTTCTATATAAAGCAACAGCCTGGATGCGCCAGAAGATGGATAAAATCAAGTAAAGCACTGATTTTCTGACCCTGGATTCTAGACACTTGAATCATCACCCTGACCGGTTTTTCCTTTTTATTTGCAGTCGATAATCCCAAACAGGTATCAGACCAAGTGTTCTTTGATCGAATGCACCGTCTCCTCAATGGCGACCAAAAATTCCTTACTATTGACGAGGTTCTTAAAGATGAGTACCTTCATTCTCACGGACTGCTATCCGTCTACCGTAGCATCGGTCATGGGACAGTCCCTTATGCATATATTCCTCCAGTGGAAACAGTTCCAGTACTAGGAGAAGGCTCGGGAATTCCTGCAGCTTCTCTTCAAACTTCACCCTCTCCTTCTTCCACTCAAGACGATGAGCTGGCTAATCTGGCCAAAAAACATCGTGAAGGGTATGTTGCCCCCGAGGAAACTACCTCGGTAGACAAATCAAAATCTCCCCAAGGGTCGCCACTTCACGCTTCCGAAGGGGATGTTCCTAGCGCCGACGAGCACATATTTCAGGGTTTGGGGGATCTCCCTTTACCCGAGGCTATATACACTTCGGAAGATTTCAGAAAGGACCCTCTAGTCTTCACTTCTTCTGAAGAGACTACTCCTGCTAAGGCCAAAGAGCCTGCCCGCACCACTTTAGCTTCAGACTCGGGTTGGTTGGGGGGACACATACACTACATAGGATGCACTTTGCACCGTAGCACCAGCATTCATTGCACTTCTCTTTCCATGGATCCGCTGATTCTAAACTTCGTTTAACATATCGTGCAGGTACAATGTCTCGATCCTCTTATGACATAAGGAAGCTTCGCCGCAGCATGTCTAATCCTCCCCAGGATGCCGAATATAACCGCCGGGATGACCGCGGCAGGGAGGAAAGGAGACCCTATGATCCTTATCGATCTCGATCCTCACGCTCCCGCTCACCAGTTCGACCGGAACAGGAAAAATACAAAAGCTATCAAGGTCGTAGGGAGGAGGATAGACCACAATCTAGGGATTCCACTTCCTCCCATGAAAAGCGAAGCAGAGAGAAAACACCTCCAAAGGAAACTGGGGCTAGAAGCAAGCAAAAAGTCCCTGCCACTAAGCGACCTCGGACAGACAAGGGTTCTACAGAATCTTCTTCGAGAAGGGACGCTGAACTAACAATCCTAGCCCCTCCTCCACCAGATGCAGGAACCGCCGTAAGGCTGGCATACTTAAAGGAGCAATTTCCTGAGCACTACTTCGAGACTCTGACCTTTCTACCTTCCCTTGAACCTATTTCTTCTAATTGGGCAGAGGAGGCCAGAGCAAAGATTGATTTGGTGGAAAAACAATATACCGAAATGTTCAAGTATTCCCGCACTCTTTCTAGAATCATTCGCACGCTACTGACAAATGCTGACTCCATGCACAAAACTGCAGAGGAAGATGCTAAGGCCCTAAAAACCCTAGGAAAAAATTTAGAAGATACTCAATCTCAACTAGCTATCGCTCAGAAGAACGCTTCTAACTTCAAACAACAGTTTGAGGACATGCAAAAGCGCTATCATGATTTGCTAGAATCCCATACTCAGGAACGTTCCGAGTTAAAGAAGCAAGCTGACGAAGCCAAATCAGAGGCTACGAAGGCACGTCTTGCTTATGTTGAGCTTGAGCAGAAAAATGCCGAGTTAGCGAAAAGGAGCGCTGAGTTAGAAAAGAAAAACGCTGATTTGGCTTCAAAATTGTTAGAGGCGGAAAACAGGGCTGCTCTGGCTGAGGGCAACGTTGAATGTGCTATTAAATCTGCGGAGGAAACCCGCAAACAGCTATCAGAGGCGGAGGCCGATATTCAGGGCTTCGGGGAGCTAATGATCGAATTCTTTGCGCACATTATTCGTCGTCGAAACATTTCCTGGATCGAGGACTATCCATCCACCTTGGTTCATGTGTGGAATCAAATCGTTGAGTGGGAAAAAGAAGAGCTTAAGGTCGATTCCCTCGACGAAGATAAGTTGATGCAGAAGTACTTGAGAGACGACGAACCAGAGCGCCTAGCTGAAGGTCGCCGCCTAATTGCTGAGGCCATGGAAGAAGAGAGGCGGAGGTCTAAACAGAAAACCATTCCTGAAGCTGGCTCCTCTTCTTCTGCTCCTGTAACTCCTGAAGTGGAAGGGTATGATCCCGAAAACCCGGGAATTCCCCGATCAACTTTACTATCTCCCATTCCTGAAATAACTCCAGAGGTAGTAGTTACCCCCGCTGAGAAGTCTTCAGAAGGTATCCCTGTCTTTTCTCCTCAACTTGTCAAGGCTACTACTACCTTTGGCTACATGATTGAACGTTCAATGAGAAACCCTTTGCTCTCGCCTGAGTTGATAACCGATGTTTCTCATTTTGTAGGCGTTGAATCCTCCGCGAAGACAGATGTAGTTCAAGGTGTTACCACTGGGACAAAGCCCGCCGATAGGGTCAAAGAAGGAGAAGACAAGGCTGCTCCCACAGACTTGGGGGAAAGGAGTGAATCAACTAAGGTGACTACTCCCCATGACGAAGAAATGATTGCAGCGTTAAAAGACGACGGAGGAGACGAGGGGCATGATGAGGAACCAGAAGTTATCATAACCGGGGAGTCGAAAAGCGCTGAGGACATTACCTTGGCTGCCATGAAGGCTGATCAAGACAAGCGCTTGCAATTAAAGGCTGAAGAATTAGACCCTGAGGTCCTCAAGCCCCTCGCTGTTGTGGATGCGGGTTCAAGGTTAGTTGTTAAGCTTTCCACTAGATCTATTACCGAAGAACTTGCTAAAAAATCTTCTCTCGATTCCAGTGCCCCGTCCTCCGGGAAAAAGTCTGCTGGCCCCAGTACTACATCTTCAGGGAAAAAGAAACCAAAGCGGATCTTGACTGAAGCCGAGAAGGAAGCAAAAGATGCAGAAAAAGCTGTCAAGAAATCAAAGGCTCATTCCAAGCCCAAATAGTGGGTCCTTCTGTGTCCTTTTAGCATCTTTGTAAATCAATAAGTGCTGCTACATCAGCAGCTTTCGCACTTTCTTTTTCAGTTATTTCCCTGTACAAATTCATTCATTCGTAAATAAAAATAATTCACTTTCTGCAATGTTTATTTGTTAGCAGTTCTGCACTTATGTAAACAATGCATATATATAGTTATGAAACAAAGTTGTGGAGAGGGGAGATATGTGTATATATATGTGTCCCCAGTCAATCTCCATAAGTTATTCAGTGCTTAACCATGCAATCTGAATATTCCCGATTCTTTAACGGGATAGCATTTCCTGTATCACCAACTCCTGTTGTTTTTCCTGGCATTCCTTTTATACTCTCTCTCATTCTCTCGAGAGTTAGAGTTCGAGTTCAGCTATTTGTTTATTCCCCGGTCGTTCAACGGGGAAAGATTTCTTTCTCGGCGCTTGGTCAGAGACGCCTTTATACTCTCTTTCTCTCTGGAAAGTTAGAGTTCGGAGTTGAACCTCTTTCTCAGCGCTCAGTCGGAGACGCTTTTATACTCTCTCTCTTTCTCTGGAGAGTTAGAGTTCAAAATAGAATTTCTTTTTCAGCGCTCAGTCGGAGACGCTTTTATACTCTCTCTCTTTCTCTGGAGAGTTGGAGCTAGAATGTCGTTTTCCCATTCTTTCACGTCCTATCGCACAAATAATCATTGTGCTTCTTTTTATGTCCAGACTGTTTTCCACCTTCTTTAGGCTCTCAGTTGTCCTGTATTTTATAATCACAACAGAACAACTAATGAATGTAAATGCATAAAAGTAAATAACACACAATATTTTTATAGTGGTTCGGCTAAGTCATAGCCTACATCCACTTTATAGTTCTTTATTCATATCACCGGATTTTCCCGAGGCAAGTCGTGCCTTATTACAGAGTTTACAGGAAGAACAGCAAAAAGTATAGCATTTTTAATCCAAATATCGCATTAAGTGTTGGGCATTCCATGCTCGAGGGACTTCTTCGCCATCTACGGTCGTTAACTTGAATGTTCCCTTATCAAGTTTCCGTTGGATGACAAAGGGTCCTTCCCATTTTGGGCCGAGGTGAGGAAGAGATGGAAAAACTCTCTTTAGCACCAAATCTCCTGGTTCAAAAGTTCTGAGGCGAACTTTTTTGTCATAATAGTGTGCCATCTGATGCCGATGTCTTGCTGCACGCAAGTCTGCTTCGTCTCTTTTCTCTTCGACTTCATCAAGAGACTCAAGTAAAAGAGCCCGATTCGTCATCGGGTCATAATATGTCACCCTGTGGGAAGGAACTTCCAGCTCAACCGGAATTACTGCTTCTGAACCAAAGGAGAGGGAGAAAGGGGTATGACCAGTAGCCGTTTTGAACGTTGTTCGATATGCCCACAAAGCTAGGGGCAATTCATCAACCCATTTTGCCTTTGCACGCTCTAATCGCTTTTTGAGGATGGATTTTATTACCTTGTTTATTGCCTCTATTTGCCCATTAGATTGTGGATAGGCGACTGCAGTATATCGTTTATCTATCTTATATTTCTGGCAAAAGTTTCTGAATTCAGCGCTATCAAATTGGGTCCCGTTGTCGGTTATAATTGTCCTTGGGATTCCGAATCGGCATATAATATTTCGGACCACAAAACTTATCACCTTTCTTGTGGTAATCTTAGTCAAGGGTTCAGCCTCCACCCACTTCGTGAAGTAATCCACGGCTACTATGGCATACTTAGCTCCTCCTTTAGCAATTGGTAAAACTCCAATAATATCGATTCCCCATGTGGCAAATGGCCAAGGACTCACCATCGATTTAAGCTGGGTTGATGGTGCCCTGGGGATTTTGGCGAATCTCTGGCACTTATCGCAGCGTCGTGAATAATCAGCTGCATCTTTGTTTATCGTAGGCCAGAAGTATCCGTATCGCAATATTTTCTTCGCTAAAGTTTGACCTCCTGTATGATCTCCACACTCACCTTCGTGCACTTCTCTCAGTACACGCTTGATGTCGTCGTGTGCGATACATCGTAACAGGGGCATAGAAAATCCTTGTCTATAGAGAATATCGTCTTGTATAACATATCTGGTAGCTCTGCGCACTACAGCTCTCTTTTCACTCTTCTTTAATGGGAGTGTCCCATTCTTAAGAAAATTCTTGATTGGAGTCATCCATGATTCCTTCTCTGGTTCCGCTTCAAGAACGAATTCCATGTCCATTGACTCAAAGCTTGGCGACTCTAACGTTTCAATTGGAATTACCTCGGTCCCCTCTGGATTGTCAGAACTAGCTAATTTTGCTAGTCTATCCGCTTTCTGGTTTTCTTCTCTGGGAATATGTGTTATGTTGTACCGCTCTAAGCTACTTAATAGCTCTTTCACTTTCTTAAGGTAAGCGACAAGTCGAGGTCCTCGAGCCGCGAACTCCTCTCTCACCTGGCAAACAACAATCTTAGAGTCACAAAATATATCCATCACTTTTACTCCGAGGTCTTTAGCGAGTTTCAGCCCGGCAATCAGGGCTTCATACTCAGAGTCGTTGTTTGTTGCTGAAAATTCTAATCGCAGAGCGTAATATAACGACCGTCCCTCCGGAGTGACTAAGACAATTCCAGCTCCGGATCTTCGGTCATTTTTAGCTCCATCTGTATATAATTCCCACGGATTCATCTTTAGCTCATCCTCAGATTTAACCACTCGGTCATTGATTATTTCTTCCTCTGGAATGGTGAATTCCGCAATAAAGTCTGCTAGAGCTTGCCCCCTGATTGACTTTCGTGGTTGAAAATTCAAATCAAACTGGCTTAGTTCTATGTTCCATTTAATCAACCTTCCCGACGCTTCGGGCCTCTGCAACACTTGTCTTAACGGCTGATCGGTGTATATGATTATTGGATGGGCTTGGAAGTAGTGACGAAGCTTTCGGGATGCAATCAGGAGGCTGTAAGCAAGCTTCTCGATCTTTGGGTAGTTGCGCTCTGCCGCTGCTAATTTCTTACTCACATAGTATACTGGCCTTTGTATTTTATCTTCCTCTCGAACCAGAACTGTGCTGACAGCGTGAGCCGAGACTGCTAGATAAACAAATAGTTCTTCATGGTCTACGGGCTTTGATAAGATTGGCGGTTTTTCTAACAGTTCTAACAGATTTTGAAAAGCCTCGACACAATCGGGAGTCCACTGGAAGTTCTTCTTTCCCCTTTTTATTAAATCAAAAAATGGAACACATTTATCGGTGGCTTTGGAGATGAATCTACTTAGCGCCGCTACCTTCCCTGCCAGACTTTGGACGTCTTTAATTTTCCTTGGTTCTTTGATATTTCTAATCGCCGCTATCTGGCTAGGGTTGATCTCAATTCCTCGGGAACTCACAATGAAGCCAAGGAACTTTCCCGACGCCACTCCAAATGAACATTTTAAAGGATTCAATTTCATACGGTATTTCCGCAAGATACCAAACATTTCTGCTAAGTCTTGCGTATGACTGGAGGACTGCTTTGATTTAACAAGCATATCATCCACATAAACTTCCATAGTTTTTCCTATCTGATCGTAAAACATTCTATTTACCAATCGCTGATAAGTAGCTCCAGCGTTTTTTAATCCGAACGGCATTACAACATAACAATATAATCCCAAATTCGTAATGAAACTTGTATGCTCTTGGTCTGGCACATGCATAGGAATCTGATTGTATCCAGAATACGCATCCATGAAAGAGAGAAGTTCATGACCTGCCGTCGAGTCTACAAGCTGGTCAATTCTGGGAAGTGGGAAACTATCCTTTGGGCAAGCCTGGTTTAAATCTGAAAAGTCAATACAAGTTCGCCACTTTCCGTTTGGCTTCTTTACCAGGACGGGATTCGATATCCAATCGGGATAGGTCGAATCTCGAATAAACCCATTTTGCTTCAACTTCTCTACTTCCTCTTTGAGGGCAGCCGACCTCTCTGGGCCCAGCATGCGTCTCTTTTGCTTTACAGGTGGATGCTTCGGATTTACATTCAATTTGTGACTGATAACGGAAGGCGATATCCCACACATGTCAGCATGGGTCCAGGCGAACACATCTAAGTTCGCTTTTAAGAAGTTCGTCAGCTCTTCAGCACGACGTGGATCCAATTGGGAACCAATCTTCAAAACTTTCGTCGGATCAGCTTTATCAACAGGTATTTCCACTGTTGCTTCATTAGGAGTTGCATTCCTAGCCTCCGGTTCCTCGTCTTTTCTAGGATCCAGGTCTTCAGGCGTTCCTTTTTGCAACTTCCTTGGGTTCAACCTCTCTAATTGCTATGCTGAGTCCCCCTTTGAGGGAGATGAGGCATCCTTATTCTCAGCATTAACTCCTTTCATCAACATCTTCAGTTCGGCCACATAGCAGGCCCGTCCAGAAACCTGATCCCCTCTTATTACTCCAGTCCCGGCTTCGGTTGGGAACTTTAGTAACAAGCACCAAGGGGCGATACAAATTCTAAACTCAGCGAGGGCAGGCCTCCCTAAAAATGCGTTATATGGCGAATCTACGTCCAGCACTACAAACTGAAGCATTCGCACTCTTCTACGTTCTCCTTGCCCTAGGGTCACAGGCAACTCTATATATCCCATAGGAGCTGTCGTTGCTCCGTTGAAACCTCTAATCCATCCTTCACAAGGTTTCAGATCTTCAGGCTCAAGCTTCATCTGATCAAATGACTTCTTGAACAAAATATTAACGGAACTTCCGTTGTCTACTAATACCTTATGGACCAACGCTGGCCCAATAGCGGTAGTAATAACCAACGGATCATTGGTGGGAGATTGTATTCCCGTGTTGTCTCGGCTGCGAAACACCACGTCATCGAACATGGTTTTTTGTTGTTTGATGGGGGTGGTATCTTCCAACTCGTCACCTTCATTCACATCTAGATGTTTGGCGGCATTCACATATTGGTCCATTGACCTAAAGCTTCGAATTGCCGGGTGAGGTCCGCCTACTATGGAGTTGATGACGATCCCTTTACCTTTCTGCTGCGCGGTAGGCTTTGGAGCAGGTAGGATTTGCTTTGGAGCCTGCTCTCCTTGCCCCCTATCCCTCGGGGCAACCTTGTACTCATCCAACTTTCCCTCTCGCAGCAGCTTTTCAATTACATCCCTCAAATGTCGACACTCATTGGTCGAATGTCCATGCGTTCCGTGAAACAAGCAAAATTTCCCTGTCGCCATTTCTTTCTCGGTCGAATCACGAGGTGGCGGTCTTTTGTATTGCAGCACATTATACGTGTCCAGGTAAATATTTTCCAACGTGTCATTCAGTGGTGTGTAGTTCTCGTAGTTCTGGAATCGGGGCCTTTTGTTTGGGTCGCTTCCCCTATTTCTGTTTCTCCTGTTACCGTTCGAATTACGGTTGTTGTTGTTTCCCCCGCTTCCAGTATTGCTGTTTCCACCCTTGTTTCCTACATTTACTTCAACCTTGCCAGAACTTTCCCCAGACTGCTTCACTGCAATATTACTCTGCACATTCTCCTTTGAGGCTGTCTCAGACTTTCTCTTCCGGCTTGCCCGGGCCTCCTCTCGTCTTAGATAAATATCGGCTTTTTCGTAGAATATCGCCCTTGTGGGGGGTGTCTTCCCAGAAAGGTAGTCTCCAAACTCAGATTCGGGATCGACTCCTTCCTTCAAAGCCATCAGAATAGTGGGCTCATGCGGGTCACTGACCTCAGTTACAGCTTGGTTAAAACGATCTAAATATGCCCTTAAAGATTCCCCTGGTGCCTGTTTGATCCTCGACAATTCGATAACGCTCTTGGACTTTCGAGCATGTAGTCGGAACTGGTTCATGAAACGCTCGCTTAGTTCTTTGTAATTAGAAATTGAACGAGGAGGAAGTCGGGTAAACCAAAATAAAGCCACATCTTCTAGGTAGATTGGGAACGCTTTGCATTTTACTTCATCAGGGGCAGCAGCGGCATTCATAAGCCACGAATACCGCATCAAGTGCTGTCCTGGATCAGTCCTTCCGTTATATTTATCCATCTGTGGCAAATTAAAGCGTCGGGGGAACTGGAAGTCTAGGATGTCGTCAGTGAACGGAGTATGGCTTCGCTCTATACCGTAGTCTTCATTTGTATAATTCCGGCTTTCAGACATAATTCGACGAACCATCGCCTGCACATCGGCACTAGTTAGGGGCTGCTCAGGTTCCCTGGCCCTAGCGTCCGAGTTCCTCCGGGGCTCTTGCTCAGGAGACACCCTTCTTCTTCGAGCTGCCCCTGCTCGATTCCTTTCCCCGCGCTCCCGGTCGATCTCGGGAAGAGGGGACTGGAGTCTTTGCCCCCGAGATGGGCTATCGTTTCTTAATGCTCGTGCGATATCCTCGCGAGATCCCAAAGATCCAAACGTTAGCTGCTCCACGTTCTGAGGTCGTTCGAGTGGCCTTCGCTCACGGGGCCTCTCTTCCTCAGAAGATGAAGATTGATCTACTGGTGTATGACGAACTGGCGACGGAGTTCTTTGCCGGCGGAGCTCACTGATTTCCCGACTCATGAGCCTCATATTTTCCTGCATCATGAGGTTGGTACGCTCATGAACTCTCATAGCTTCCCTCGTGCTCTCAAGCATATCAAGCAAGCGCGAGAAATCTCCTTGAGTGATGGGAGCAGATGGATTGGCCTGGTCTCCAACCCTGGCAGCTGGAATTGGAGCATTCGCGGGGACTCGAGTAGATGTTCCAGCTTCACCAAGCATCGGGTCGGATCGGAGGTAGGAAGTCGGGTCGGATCGGAGCTGGGGTGTCTGTTCGGATCGGTGCGCAGCGAGCAAGTCGGGTCGGTTCAGACTGGGGGAGTGCACTGCTTCAGAGTCTCCAACCCGGATCGGATCGGAACTTTCCCCTTGCTGTCGGTTCGGATTTCCTGCGTTGATTCTCCCTGCTGCTGAACTCTGCCCCCTAGACCTTGTTACAACAGCATGTTGCTGATCTTCACCAGCTCCATTTCCTTGAACAGACTGGACTTCCTTGCCTTTTCCTCTGGCCATGAGTCTTTGACAATTACTTCAACGAATGTAAGAAAGTGGAGAAGCTTAAGGATTCACTTCTTTGAACTCAACGGTCCAAAAAGTAGAAAGAGATCCCGGAAAATAAAGAATTTAGATGAGGGTTCTCAGTGAAAGCACCAAAATGTTAGATCCAAATGTGGTTCTAACACCCAAATTGATTAGAAACAAGATAAAATAAAGCAGAAATAAAAAAGAACACACAAGGTTTATAGTGGTTCGGCGAAGAAATGCCTACGTCCACTTAGTTTTCACTATATTCAGTAATTCAATTACAAATACAATGTAAGATTCGCTCACAACTCACTTTTGTTCACTCAGAAAGATAAAAACAAGAAATGAAAGATGGTTTGGATTTTCCGGGAGTGAAGGAATTCGAATAGTGGAAGTACTCGGATTCTCAAAAGTGCTGAAAAAGATCCTTCTCTTTGTCTCTAGTTGGGGTATTTATAGGTGTGAATTTGCCTGAAATGCGATCCGGGTCGGAACACGTGTCATCCATCGCCCTCTCCTCGGGTTCGGATGGGCCATCAAGCAGACAACGCATCAATGAGATGGACGTTAGGGGTAGGAATTGGTCACATCCGGTCCGGTTCTCCAGGCGACTTTATAGGAGATTTTCCTGGATCATGGGTGCGGGTCGGAGACATGCAGGTTGGCGGTTCGGATCGGAATACCCGAACCGAACCGGAGTAGCTTGAACGTCTCTTCTTCTCTAATCATACTCCGCTCCGCTCCGAAGTCGTGGCAAGCAGACAGCTTTCCGATCCACCTGAGATTCATTGGCCTTCCGATCCGATCAGGTAGGCTTTACCAATTTATCCAGTAAGAGATATCCGATCCGAACCGATACGCTGCTATCAATCTGAATTGTGGAGCTTCCTTCCGATCCGAACCGAAGTCACAAAACTTGAAATACTCTTCAACGGTTGGTTTCTTGACTTTGTGTTGCCTAGTTCACAAAGTAGGCTAACAATTGGCTTAGTGATGTTTTATTTAAACATCGGTCTAATCAAATGAAGAAGTTTGGGAACGTTTTTCAAATAAGGATCATAAATGTTTTCCAATATAGGAAATAAGAAATGGAAGTAAATATGGTGATGTTTTTCCAAATGTTTTATAAAGTATGTTTTTTTACAAATTTAGAAATTAAGAATTTACGAATATATAAGAAGGGAAAAAGGATAATTTAACGATAATTTAATTTAAAAGAAATAAACCTTTGGATGATGATCGGTCGATAGAATTTCCATCTAGAAATAATATCATTGGTTGCACACCTGTTTTTCTTTGATAGTTAAATCACCGACTATCGAAGTTTTTGGCCATTTTATCGTCGTCAATATGGAGAGACCGGGATCAGATTCATTATCTGAAAACCACTCTGTATGGACGTTAGCATTGCGATCAAATATGGAAGACGGAGTTATGCAAGGGTTATCCTGTATACAGAATAGTGCTTTCAGTTTGTCCAGTCCCAGGACAAACGTGAATGGACGAATGTCTGACAGAGTATATCTAACGGATCACGTAAGTTGATCTCTTCAAATGTACTTACGTTTGGTGGCAGAGGAATTTGTTTCTCTTAGCTTTATACCCGTGGTATTTTTGGGGAAATGTATTTGTGATTTGATGGGTATGACGATGTGGCATTCAAAGTAAATAAATGTATGATTTGTCAAAGATACATTATGACCTCAAGCCTCATCCACCGGGAAATGACAGAAATTGGGCAGGCAACATGACTAAGTGGGTCGCTCCCATTAGGGTGTATATCACCTATCTAGAGAAAATCCAATTTATTCTTTTATCTATTATCGATGCTGTCCCTTTTCGGGAAACGGTGGGTTGCCCCCAACCGTCGGTGGTATACATTCGATACACTCAAGCGAAATGAGTGGTCGGTCATGTGTGGGCCGGGTTGCAAGACATTCTTGTTGAACCCAGTGTATTCATCTCAAGAGACACACTATCGGAAGGTGGTCCTACCTTTTCATAGTTGGAATCCAATCTCCAATAAGCGCCCGCGATTTTGTTTGTATACTATATATGTGGAACGTGAGATGCAAGCGTTCTGCTAGATTCTAATTACTTGTGATTAGACATTATTATAATGTCAGAAGACTATCGATTTCCAAAACTGTTTTGGGTTATCATAAGGTAAAAACTGTCCGTGTTTATGTGTGGATTGGTCTTACGATTATCTTTCCTTTTGAAAAGTATTTTGAAAAGTTAAACCAAATGATTTGAGTTTACTCACACCAGTCCCATGACTGACCCAGAGTTTATTTTGTTTTGTTTTCCCCTAAACTCTTGGATGCAAAAATTTGTACGGGCAGTCAAGTAGTTCAGGTCTTTACAGATATACTTGGAGGAGCTTGTAGCAGTAGGCTTCAGGACTATATAGCTATTGTTATTTCCGCTATGTGTAAGTGTTGTACTCTGATAATGTTATTGTATACATATACTGTTTTATTTCTGTTAGACCCAAATGTGGTTCTAACACCCAAATTGATTAAAAACAAGATAAAATAAAACAGAAATAAAGATGAACACACAAGATTTATAGTGGTTCGGCGAAGAAATGCCTACGTCCACTTAGTTTTCACTATATTCAGTAATTCAGTTACAAATGCAATGTAAGATTCACTCACAACTCACTTTTGTTCACTCAAATGATTAAAACAAGAAATGAAAGATGATTTGGATTCTCCGGGAGTAAAGGAGTTCGGATGATGGAGGTACTTGGATTCTCAAAAGTGCTGAAAAAAGATCCTTCTCTTTGTCTCTAGATGGGATATTTATAGGTGTGAATTTGCCTGAGATTCAATCCGGGTCGGAACACGTGTCATCCATCGCACTCTCTTCGGGTTCGGATAGACTATCAAGCTGACAACACATCAATGAGATGGACGTTAGGGGTAGGAATTAGTCATATCCGATCCGGTTCTCCAGGCGATTTTATAGGAGATTAACATAGATCATGGGTGCGGGTCGGAGACATGCAGGTAAGGGGTTTGGATCGGGATACCCGATCCGACCCGGATTGGTTTGGGCGCCACTCCTTCTCTAACCTATTCCGCTCCGCTCCTGTGCTATGGCGAGCAGATGACCTTCCGATCCGTTCGAGATTTATTCGTCTTCCGTTCCGATCAGATAAGCTTTGCCAATTTATCCAGTAAGAGCCATCCGATCCGAACAGGGAATTCTATCCGATCCGAACCGGAGTGGCTATCAATCTGAAGTGTGGTGTTTTCTTCTGATCCGAACCGGAGTCTTATAACTCAAAATACTCTTCAATGGTTGGTTTCTTGACTTTGTGTTGCCTAGTTCACAAAGTAGGCTAACATTTTGCCCCCTCAAAGGATGCTTTCGTTGTACAAAGCGTGCTTTGATGTCGTTTAACCAGAATTGTCAGGGGTAATGCACAAATTTCTGTTCGGTTCGGCATCCGACCCGAACACATTTTCTTCATTTCTGAGCAAATTTGGGAACTCATCTCGCCATGTAATGCTTCTTGCAGGTATGCTCCTTCTTTACTCTCCTTCTCTTCAATTCGAGTCGGATGCTGAATTAGCGTGTGAAATTTCCACTCGGTTCGGATTCCGATCCGAAGCGTATTCGTGGATTTAGTTCTTAGACATTGGGCCTTCAGAGAGAGTTGTACTACTGGGCTTCCACTCCGGTCCGATCGGGCGAGACAAAATAGGGAGGCGAGGAGTCAACACCATTCTTTATATAAATTTACCACTGCCTTCATTCTTTTCTCCTTCGTTTCTATTGCCGCTCGGACCTAAGTATTGAAAACATCAGAAACTCGAATATTCTGAAACTATCCCTCGTAGATTTCTTAACTCGAACACGTAGGTAGCTCTTTAATCTCGAATAGCTTCATAGTAATTGCTCTTGATTTCAATTTGTGTTGGATTGGGATGGTTTAGGCACAGGCTTCGCTTGAACTCCACGTCGTTACTGGTGGATGCGCCGTCGCTTCGAGGCGTTGCGAAGCTGGAGAGGGCAAATTTCTACCCTTAACGATAGCTTTGGTGATAACATGGACTTGTTTGTGAGAAAGGGGGGAAAGAGGAAGAAGACGAGGAGCGTGGTGACCAACTGGAGTCGGTTCGGGTAGAAGACGGAGGAGCGGAAAGGAAGAAGTAGGATAAGGGGTCGGTCCGGGTTACACACTTTAGAAAGACAGGGAGGAAAGAAGACGTCGGTTCGGGTCGGAGAAGTGAAGGTTGAAGTAAATGGATCGGTTGAGTGGTGCTAGTTCGGTTCGGATCGGGCCATCCGATCCGATCAGATCAGTCCTGCTTCCGAACCCGTTGCTTCCCTTGTCTTGAACTGGCCCTGCTTTAATGATGCATCCGAACCGATTACTATCTGTGTTTGTATTGAGCCAGCCATCATATGTATATCCGAACCGAACCGAACGTATCAAACTTGGCACATAAAGACTACCCAATTAATTCAACTAACGCTTACTCTAGACGAATATGCTTCGCGAACAGTTAGGATAGTGCCTTGTGAGCATAAACGAGAATCAAGGACAACTCTGACTATTACTTTCTCTTTAAAGCTTCGTCTTGCATTGCTGTACTTCTATTTTGTATTTCCCACATTTGCTGCACACACTTTAGTTCACACACATACACAGAAAAGGGGACACGGGATAATTCACTCTAATCCGTGCTATTGCTTCTTCAATAGTTCCATGACAATGAGGCCCAGACGCTCTTCTCGTTTAGCTGAGAGGAAAGAAGCTCCAGAAACTTCCAACAAAACCACTCTCGAGGATATATCTTCTTCATCTGACCCAGAATGGGACAGCGAGGGTCCGGATTACGGAGTTGGTCATCGGGAAAGCGATGAAATGTCTTCAGAAAATGAAGTTTCCCTAGGCTTTGAGGAGGAAGGAGGGATTGGTGACAATCGAGCACCCGATGAATTTGACTCAGCCATTATATTGGAGTCACCTCCAGATTCCGTAGAATCAACAATTGACAATGACCGACTCGTGAGAATTTGCTTGAAGTATGGAATAATGAAGAGAGACACTTTAGTGCCCTCACGTTCTAACCGTCCCCATAACCCTCCAGAAGGATATATGACGGTCACCCGTCTGATGTGCATGGTTGGCGCCATTCCTCCATTCTCGCCTTTCATCGTCGACTTCTTAAGACAAATGCGGATTGCCCCCATGCAGCTGCATCCCAATTCATATGCCTATCTGCATACCTTATTCATAGCATATCGTGAAATTCTAGGCGTGGAGCTTACGTTTGACGATGTTCATTTCTTCTATAATTTCAAACATCGGACTAGAGAAACCCCTTCTTTCTGTTACTTTGAGTCGGTCCCAAAGAGGAAGATAATCTCTACGCCGTTTAGCAGCAAAGCTGGAGATTCCAGACTAGAGTGGTTCTATATAAAGCAACAGTCTGGATGCGCCAGAAGATGGACAAAATCAAGTAAAGCACTGATTTTCTGACCCTGGACTCTATACACTTGAATCATCACCCTGACCTGTTTTCCTTTTTATTTGCAGTCGACAATCCCAAACAGGTATCAGACCAAGCGTTCTTTGATCGGATGCACCGTCTTCTCAATGGCGACCAAAAATTCCTGACTATTGACGAGGTCCTTAAAGATGAGTACCTTCATTTTCACGGGCTGCTATCCGTTTTCCGCAGCATCGGTCATGGGACGGTTCCCTATGCATATATTCCTCCAGTGGAAACGGTTCCAGAAATAGGAGAAGGCTCGGGAATTCCTGCAGCTCCTCTTCAAACTTCACCCTCTCCCTCTTCCACTCAAGATGATGAACTGGCTAATCTGGCCAAAAAACATCGTGAAGGGTATATTGCCCCCGAGGAAACTACCTCGGTAGACAAATCAAAATCTCCCCAAGGGTCGCCACTTCACGCTTCCGAAGGGGATGTTCCTAGCACCGACGAGCACATATTTCAGGGTTTGGGGGATCTCCCCTTACCCGAGACTATATATACTTCGGAAGATTTCAGAAAGGACCCTTTAGTCTTCACTTCTTCTGAAGAGACTACTCCTGCTAAGGCCAAAGAGCCTGCCCGCACCAGTCTAGCTTCAGACTCGGGTTGGTTGGGGGGACACACACACCACATAGGATGCACTTTACACCGTAGCACTAGCATTCATTGCACTTCTTTCTCCATGGATCCGTCGATTCTAAACTTTGTTTAATTTATCGTGCAGGTACAATGTCTCGATCCTCTTATGATATAAGAAAGCTTCGCCGCAGCATGTCCAATCCTCCTCAGGATGCCGAGTATAATCGCCGGGATGACCGCGGTAGGGAGGAAAGAAGACCCTATGATCCTTATCGATCTCGATCCTCACGCTCCCGCTCTCCAGTTCGACCGGAACAAGAAAAATACAAAAGCTATCAAGGTCGTAGGGAGGAGGATAGACCACAATCTAGGGATTCCACTTCCTCCCATGAAAAGCGGAGTAGAGAGAAAACTCCTCCAAAGGAAACTGGGTCTAGAAGTAAGCAAAAAGTCCCAGCTACTAAACGACCTCGGACAGACAAGGGTTCTACAGAATCTTCTTCAGGAAAGGACACTGAACTAACAGTCCTCGCTCCTCCTCCACCAGATGCGGGAACTGCAGTAAGGCTGGCATATTTAAAGGAGCAATTTCCCGAGCACTACTTCGAGACTCTGACCTTCCTACCTTCCCTTGAACCTATCTCTTCTAATTGGGCAGAGGAGGCCAGAGCAAAGATTGATTTGGTGGAAAAACAATACACCGAGATGTTCAAGTATTCCCGCACTCTTTCTAGAATCATCCGCACGCTAATGACAAATGCTGACTCAATGCACAAAACTGCGGAGGAAGATGCTAAGGCCCTAAAAACCTTAGGAAAAAATTTAGAAGATACTCAAGCTCAACTAGCTATCGCTCAGAAGAGCGCTTCTAACTTCAAACAACAGTTTGAAGACATGCAAAAGCGCTATCATGATTTGCTTGAATCCCACACTCAGGAGCGTTCTGAGTTGAAGAAACAAGCTGACGAGGCCAAATCAGAGGCTGCTAAGACACGCCTTGCTTATGCTGAGCTTGAGCAGAAAAATGCCGAGTTAGCGAAAAGGAGTGCTGAGTTGGAAAAGAAGAATGCTGACTTGGCTTCGAAGCTATTGGAGGCAGAAAACAGGGCTGCTCTGGCTGAGGGCAACGTGGAATGCGCTATTAAATCTGCGGAGGAAACCCGCAAACAACTATCAGAGGCGGAGGCCGATGTTCAGGGCTTCGGCGAGCTAATGATCGAATTCTTCGCGCACATTATTCGTCGTCGAAACATTTCCTGGATCGAGGACTATCCATCCACTTTGGTTCATGTGTGGAATCAAATCGTCGAGTGGGAAAAAGAAGAGCTTAAGGTCGACTCCCTCGATGAAGATAAGTTGATGGAGAAGTACTTGAGAGACGACGAACCGGAGCGTCTAGCTGAAGGGCGCCGTCTAATTGCTGAGGCCATGGAAGAAGAGAGGCAGAAGTCTAAACAGAAAACCATTCCTGAAGCTGGGTCCTCTTCTTCTGCTCCTATAACTCCTGAAGTTGAAGGGTATGATCCCGAAAACCCGGGAATTCCCCGAACAACTTTGCTATCTCCCATTCCTGAAATAACTCCAGAGGTAGTAGTCACCCCCGCTGAAAAGTCTTCAGAAGGTATCCCTATCTTTTCTCCTCAATTTGTCAAGGCTACTACTACCTTTGGCTACATGAATGAACGTTCGATGAGAAATCCTTTGCTCTTGCCTGAGTTGATAACCGATGTTTCTCATTTTGTAGGCGTTGAATCCTCTGCGAAGACAGATGTAGTTCAAGGAACTACCACTGGGACAAAGCCCGATGATAGGGTCAAAGAAGGGGAAGACAAGGCTGCTTCCACAGACCTGGGGGACAGAAGTGAACCAACTAAGGTCACTACTCCCCATGATGAAGAAATGATTGCAGCTTTAAAAGACGACGGAGGAGACGAGGGACATGATGAGGAACCGGAGGTTGTAATAACTGGGGAATCGAAAAGCGCCGATGACGTTACCTTGGCTGCCATGAAGGCTGATCAAGACAAGCGCTTGCAATTAAAGGCTGAAGAATTAGACCCTGAGGTCCTCAAGCCCCTCGCAGTTGTGGATGCAGGTTCAAGGTTAGTTGTTAAGCTCTCAACTAGATCTATTACCGAAGAACTTGCTAAAAAATCTTCTCTTGATTCCAGTGCCCCGTCCTCCGGGAAGAAGTCTGCTGGCCCCAGTACTACATCTTCAGGGAAAAAGAAATCAAAGCGGATCTTGACTGAAGCCGAAAAGGAAGCAAAAGATGCAGAAAAAGCTGCCAAGAAATCGAAGGCTCATTCCAAGCCCAAATAGTGGGTTCCCCTGTATCTTTTTAGCATCTTTGTAAATCAATAAGTGCTGTTATACCAGCAGCTTCTGCACTTTCTTTTTCAGTTATTTCCCTGTACAAATTCATTCATTAGTAAATAAAAATAATTCACTTTTTGCAATGTTTATTTGTTAGCAGTTCTGCACTTATGTAAAAATGCATATCTATAGTTATGAAACAAAGTTGTGGAGAGGGGAGATATGTGTATGTATATGTGTCCCCGGTCAATCTCCATAAGTTATTCAGTGCTTAACCATGCAATCTGAATGCTCCCGATTCTCTAACGGGATAGCATTTCCTGTGTCATCAATGCCTGCTGTTTTTCCTGGCATTTCTTTTATACTCTCTCTCATTCTCTTGAGAGTTAGAGTTCGAGTTCAGTCATTTGTCTATTCCCCGGTCGTTCAACGGGAAAAGATTTCTTTCTCGGCGCTCGGTCGGAGACGCCTTTATACTCTCTTTCTCTCTGGAAAGTTAGAGTTCGAAGTTGAACCTCTTTCTCAGCGCTCAATCGGAGACGCTTTTATACTCTCTCTCTTTCTCTGGAGAGTTAGAGTTCAGAGTAGAAGTTCCTTCTCAGCGCTCAGTCGGAGACGCTTTTATACTCTCTCTCTTTCTCTGGAGAGTTAGAGTTCAGAGTAGAAGTTCCTTCTCAGCGCTCAGTCGGAGACGCTTTTATACTCTCTCTCTCTTTCTCTGGAGAGTTAGAGTTAGAATGTCGTTTTCTCATTCTTTTTCGTCTTATCGCACAAATAATCATTGTGCTTCTTTTTATGTCTAGACTGTTTTCAACCTTTTTTTAGGCTCTCAGTTGTCCTGTATTTTATAATCACAACAGAACAGCTAATGAATGTAAATGCATAAAATTAAATAACACACAATATTTTTATAGTGGTTCAGCTAAGTCATAGCCTACATCCACTTTATAGTCCTTTATTCATATCATCAGATTTTCCCAAGGCAAGTCGTGCCTTATTACAGAGTTTAGAGAAAGAACAGCAAGAAGTATAGCATTTCTAATCCAAATATCGCATTAAGTGTTGGGCATTCCATGCTCGAGGGACTTCTTCGCCATCTACGGTCGTTAACTTGAATGTTCCTTTATCAAGTTTCTGTTGGATGACAAAGGGTCCTTCCCATTTTGGGCCGAGGTGAGGAAGAGACGGAAAAACTCTCTTTAGCACCAAATCTCCTGGTTCAAAAGTTCTGAGGCGAACTTTTTTGTCATAATAGCGTGCCATCTGACGCCGATGTCTTGCTGCACGCAAGTCTGCTTCGTCCCTTTTCTCTTCGATTTCATCAAGGGACTCAAGTAAAAGTGCCCGATTCGTCATCGGGTCATAATACGTCACCCTGTGGGAAGGAACTTCCAGTTCAACCGGAATTACTGCTTCTGAGCCAAAGGAGAGAGAGAAAGGGGTATGACCGGTAGCCGTTTTAAACGTTGTTCGATATGCCCACAAGGCTAGGGGCAATTCATCAACCAATTTTGCCTTTGCACGCTCTAACCGCTTCTTGAGGATGGATTTTATTACCTTGTTTATCGCCTCTACTTGCCCATTAGATTGTGGATAGGCAACTGCAGTATATCGTTTGTCTATCTTATATTTCTGGCAAAAATTTCTGAATTCAGTGCTATCAAACTGGGTCCCGTTGTCAGTAATAATCGTCCTTGGGATCCCGAATCGACATATAATATTTCTGACCACAAAACTTATCACCTTCCTTGTGGTGATCTTAGTCAAGGGCTCAGCTTCCACCCACTTTGTGAAATAATCCACGGCTACTATGGCATACTTAGCTCCCCCTTTAGCAATCGGTAAAACTCCAATGATATCGATCCCCCATGTGGCAAATGGCCAAGGACTCACCATCGATTTAAGCTGGGTTGACGGTGCCCTGGGGATTTTGGCGAATCTCTGGCACTTATCGCAGCGTCGTGAATAATCAGCTGCATCCTTGTTGATCGTAGGCCAGAAGTATCCATACCGCAATATTTTCTTTGCTAAAGTTTGACCTCCCGTATGATCTCCACACTCACCTTCGTGTACTTCTCTCAGTACACGCTTGATGTCGTCGTGTGCGATACATCGTAACAGGGGCATAGAAAATCCTTGTCTATAGAGGGTATCGTCTTGCATAACATATCTGGCAGCTTTGCGAACTACAGCTCGTTTCTCACTTTTCTTCGATGGGAGTGTCCCATTCTTAAGAAAACTCTTGATTGGAGTCATCCATGACTCCTTCTCTGGTTCCGCTTCATGAACGAATTCAATTTCCATTGACTCAAAGCTTGACGATTCCAACGTTTCAATTGGAATTACCTCAGTCTCTTCTGGATTGTCGGAACTAGCCAATTTTGCTAGTCTATCCGCTTTCTGGTTTTCTACTCTGGGAATATGTGTTATGTTGTACCGGTCTAAGCTATTTAATAGCTCTTTCACTTTTTTGAGGTAAGCGACAAGTCGAGGTCCTCGAGCCGCGAATTCCTCTCGCACTTGACAAACAACAATCTTAGAGTCACAAAATATGTCCATCATTTTTACTCCGAGGTCTTTAGCGAGTTTCAGCCCGGCAATCAGGGCTTCATACTCAGAGTCATTGTTTGTTGCTGAAAATTCTAATCGCAGGGCGTAATATAACGACCGTCCCTCGGGAGTGATTAAGACAATTCCAGCTCCGGATCTTCGGTCATTTTTAGCCCCATCCGTATATAATTTCCACGGATTCATCTCTAGCCTATCCTCAGATTTGATCACTCGATCATTGATTATTTCTTCCTCTGGAATGGTGAACTCCGCAATAAAGTCTGCTAGGGCTTGCCCCCTGATTGACTTTCGTGGTTGAAAATTCAAATCAAACTGGCTTAGTTCTATGTTCCATTTAATCAATCTTCCCGACGCTTCGGGTCTCTGCAACACCTGTCTTAACGGCTGATCGGTGTATATGGTTATTGGATGGGCTTGGAAGTAGTGACGAAGCTTTCGGGATGCAATCAGGAGGCTGTAAGCAAGCTTCTCGATCTTTGGGTAGTTACGCTCTGCCGCTGCTAATTTCTTACTCACATAGTATACTGGCCTTTGTACTTTATCTTCTTCTCGAACCAGGACTGTGCTGACAGCGTGAGCCGAGACTGCTAGATAAACAAATAGTTCTTCATGATCTACGGGCTTTGATAAGATTGGCGGTTTCTCTAACAGCTCTAACAGATTTTGAAAAGCCTCGACACAATCGGGAGTCCACTGGAAGTTCTTCTTTCCCCTTTTTATCAAATCAAAAAATGGAACACATTTATCGGTGGCTTTGGAGATGAATCTACTCAGCGCCGCTACCTTCCCTGCCAGACTTTGTACGTCTTTAATTCTCCTTGGTTCTTTGATATTTCTAATCGCTGCTATCTGGCTAGGGTTGATCTCAATTCCTCGGGAACTCACAATGAAGCCAAGGAACTTTCCCGATGCCACTCCAAATGAACATTTTAAAGGATTCAATTTCATACGGTATTTTCGCAAGATACCAAACATTTCCGCTAAGTCTTGCGTATGATTGGAAGACTGCTTTGATTTAACAAGCATATCATCCACATAAACTCCCATAGTCTTTCCTATTTGATCATAAAACATTCTATTTACCAACCGCTGATAAGTAGCTCCAGCGTTTTTTAATCCGAACGGCATTACAACATAACAATATAATCCCAAATTCGTAATGAAACTTGTATGCTCCTGGTCTGGTACATGCATAGGAATCTGGTTGTATCCAGAGTATGCATCCATGAAAGAGAGAAGTTCATGACCTGCTGTCGAGTCTACAAGCTGGTCAATCCTGGGAAGTGGGAAACAATCTTTTGGGCAAGCCTTATTTAAATCTGAAAAGTCAATACAAGTTCGCCACTTTCCGTTTGGCTTTTTTACCAAGACAGGATTCGATATCCAGTCGGGATAAGTCGAATCTCGAATAAATCCATTTTGCTTCAATTTCTCTATTTCCTCTTTGAGAGCAGCCGACCTCTCTGGGCCCAGCATGCGTCTCTTTTGCTTTACAGGCGGATGCTTCGGATTTACATTCAGTTTGTGACTGATAATGGAAGGCGATATCCCACACATGTCAGCATGGGTCCAGGCGAACACATCTAAGTTTGCCTTCAAGAAGTCAGTCAGTTCTTCAGCACGACGTGGATCCAATTGGGAACCAATCTTCAAAACTTTCGTCGGATCAGTTTTATCAACAGGAATTTCCACTGTCGCTTCATTAGGAGTTGCATTCCTAGCCTCTGGTTCCTCGTCTTTTCTAGGATCCAGGTCTTCAGGCGTTCCTTTGGGCAACTCCCTTGGGTTCAATCTCTCTAATTGCTATGCCGAGTCCCCCTTTGAGGGAGATGAGGCATCCTTACTCTCAGCATTAACTCCTTTCATCAACATCTTCAGTTCGGCCACATAGCAAGCCCGTCCAGAAACCTGATCCCCTCTTATTACTCCAGTCCCGGCTTCAGTTGGGAACTTTAGTAACAAGCACCAAGGGGCGATACAAATTCTAAACTCAGTGAGGGCAGGTCTCCCTAAAAATGCGTTATATGGCGAATCTACGTCCAGTACTACAAACTGAAGCATTCGCACTCTTCTACGTTCTCCTTGCCCTAGGGTCACGGGCAACTCTATATATCCCTTGGGAGCTGTTGTCGCTCCGTCGAAGCCTCTAATCCATCCTTCACAAGGTTTCAGATCTTCGGGTTCAAGCTTCATCTGATCAAATGACTTCTTGAATAAAATATTAACGGAGCTTCCGTTGTCTACTAATACCTTATGGACCAAGGCCGGCCCAATAGTGGTAGTAATAACCAACGGATCATTGGTGGGAGATTGTATTCCCGTGTTGTCTCGGCTGCGAAATACCACGTCATCGAACATGGTTTTTTGTTGTTTTATAGGAGTGACATCTTCCAAATCGTCACCTTCATTCACATCTAGATGCTTGGCAGCATTCACATATTGGTCCATTGACCTAAAACTTCGGATTGCCGGGTGAGGTCCGCCTACTATGGAGTTGATGACGATCCCTTTACCTTTCTGCTGCGCGGTAGGCTTAGGAGCAGGTAGGATCTGTTTTGGAGCCTGCTCTCCTTGCCCCCTGTCCCTCGGGGCAACCTTGTACTCATCCAACTTTCCTTCACGCAGCAGCTTTTCAATTACATCCCTCAAATGCCGACATTCATTGGTCGAATGTCCATGTGTTCCGTGAAACAAGCAAAATTTCCCTGTCGCCATTTCTTTCTCGGTCGAATCACGAGGTGGCGGTCTTTTGTACTGCAACACATTGTACGTGTCCAGGTAAATATTTTCCAGGGTGTCATTCAATGGTGTGTAGTTCTCGTAGTTCTGGAATCGGGGCCTTTTGTTTGGGTCGCTTCCCCTATTCCTGTTTCTCCTGTTACCGTTCGAATTACGGTTGTTGTTGTTTCCCCCGTTTCCAGTATTGCTGTTTCCACCCTTGTTTCCTACATTTACCTCGACCTTGCCAGAACTTTCCCCAGACTGCTTCACGGCAATATTACTCTGCACATTCTCCTTTGAAGCTGTCTCAGACTTTCTTTTTCGGTTTGCCCTGGCTTCCTCTCGTCTCAGATAAATATCGGCTTTTTCGTAGAATATCGCCCTTGTGGGAGGTGTTTTCCCAGAAAGGTAGTCTCCAAACTCGGATTCAGGATCGACTCCTTCCTTCAATGCCATCAGAATAGTGGGCTCGTGCGGGTCACTGACCTCAGTTACAGCTTGGTTAAAACGATCTAAATATGCCCTTAAAGACTCTCCCGGTGCCTGTTTGATTCTCGACAATTCAATAACACTCTTGGACTTGCGGGCATGTAATCAGAACTGGTTCATGAAACGCTCGCTTAGTTCTTTGTAATTAGAAATTGAACGAGGAGGAAGCCGGGTAAACCAGAATAATGCCACATCTTCCAGGTAGATTGGGAATGCTTTGCACTTCACTTCATCAGGGGCAGCAGCGGCGTTCATGAGCCAGGAATACCGCATCAAATGCTGTCCCGGATCAGTCCTTCCGTTATATTTGTCCATCTGTGGCAAGTTAAAGCGTCGGGGAAACTGGAAGTCTAGGATATCGTCAGTGAACGGAGTATGGCTTCGCTCAATGCCATAGTCTTCATTCGTATAATTCCGGCTCTCGGACATAATTCGGCGAACCATTGCCTGCACATCGGCACTAGTTAGGGGCTGCTCAGGTTCCTTGGCCCTAGTGTCCGAGTTCCTTCGGGGCTCTTGCTCAGGAGATGCCCTTCTTCTTCGAGCTGCCTCTGCTCGATTCCTTTCCCTGCGTTCCCGGTCGATCTCGGGAAGAGGGGACTGGAGTCTTTGCCCCCGAGTGGGGCTATCGTTTCCTAATGCTCGTGCGATATCCTCGCGAGATCCCAAAGATCCAAACGTCAGCTGCTCCACGTTCTGAGGTCGTTCGAGTGGCCTTCGTTCACGGGGCCTCTCTTCCTCGGAAGATGAAGATTGATCTACGGGTGTGTGACGCACCGGTGATGGAGTTCTTTGCCGGCGGAGCTCATTGATCTCCCGACTCATGAGCCTCATATTTTCCTGCATCATGAGATTGGTGCGCTCATGAACTCTCATAGCTTCCCTCGTGCTCTCAAGCATATCCAGCAAGCGCGAGAAATCTCCTTGAGTGATGGGAGCAGATTGATTGACCTGGTCTCCAACCCTGGCAGCCGGAATTGGAGCATTCGTGGGGACTCGAGTAGATGTTCCAGCCTCACCAAGCATCGGGTCGGATCGTAGGTAGGAAGTCGGGTCGGATCGGAGCTGGGGCGCCTGGTCGGATCGGTGTGCAGCGAGCAACTCGGGTCGGTTCAGACTGGGGGAGTGCACTGCTTCGGAGTCTCCTACCCGGATCGGATCGGAGCTCTCCCCTTGCAGTCGGTTCGGATTTCCTGCATTGATTCTTCCTGCTGCTGAACTCTGCCCCCGAGACCTTGTTACAACAGCATGTTGCTGATCTTCGCCAGCTCCATTTCCTTGAACAGACTGAACTTCCTTGCCTTTTCCTTTGGCCATGAGTCTTTGACAATTACTTCAACGAATGTAAGAAAACGGAGAAACTTAAGGATTCGCTTCTTTGAACTCAACGGTCCAAAAAGTAGAAAGAGATCCCGGAAAATAAAGAATTTAGATGAGTTTCTCAGTGAAAGCACCAAAATGTTAGACCCAAATGTGGTTCTAACACCCAAATTGATTAAAAACAAGATAAAATAAACCAGAAATAAAGATGAACACACAAGATTTATAGTGGTTCGGCGAAGAAATGCCTACGTCCACTTAGTTTTCACTATATTCAGTAATTCAGTTACAAATGCAATGTAAGATTCACTCACAACTCACTTTTGTTCACTCAAATGATTAAAACAAGAAATGAAAGATGATTTGGATTCTCCGGGAGTAAAGGAGTTCAGATGATGGAGGTACTTGGATTCTCAAAAGTGCTGAAAAAAGATCCTTCTCTTTGTCTCTAGATGGGGTATTTATAGGTGTGAATTTGCCTGAGATTCAATCCGGGTCGGAACACGTGTCATCCATCGCACTCTCTTCGGGTTCGGATAGACTACCAAGCTGACAACACATCAATGAGATGGACGTTAGGGGTAGGAATTAGTCATATCCGATCCGGTTCTCCCGGCGATTTTATAGGAGATTAACATAGATCATGGGTGCGGGTCGGAGACATGCAGGTAAGGGGTTCGGATCGGGATACCCGATCCGACCCGGATTGGTTTGGGCGCCACTCCTTCTCTAACCTATTCCGCTCCGCTCCTGTGCTATGGCGAGCAGATGACCTTCCGATCCGTTCGAGATTTATTCGTCTTCCGTTCCGATCAGATAAGCTTTGCCAATTTATCCAGTAAGAGCCATCCGATCCGAACAGGGAATTCTATCCGATCCGAACCGGAGTGGCTATCAATCTGAAGTGTGGTGTTTTCTTCCGATCCGAACCGGAGTCTTATAACTCAAAATACTCTTCAATGGTTGGTTTCTTGACTTTGTGTTGCCTAGTTCACAAAGTAGGCTAACAATTTCAAAATTATATTATAATATATTTTATTCGTTTTGCTGTGAGATTCGTGTTTACTCTGACTGTGTTCTTCTTCTTCTATTCTAATTTTCTATCTTATCTATTCTCACCCTCTAACTTCTTTCTATTAATGATCTGGAATGCTCGATACCTGAATAATTAACATGGGTTTTATGTTGATTTTCGGAGTCGAAAATCCCAGTTCGTTAAAGTGGTATCAGAGCTGAAGGTTAAGTGATTACCTTGGCTCTGTGGCGTGACTCAGTAGAGATGGGGTTAGTAATACCCTAGATTGAGTTTGAGTGTATATATACGAGTGAACGTATTTGTAGATTTTATAAAAAAATGTTTTATATTGTGGAGATTTATTGGTTGAGTAGTTTGTGAATTCTGGTCGATCAGTTTAATCCACTGCATCGGTAGGAGTTTCTAAACACTTGAATAAGATAAACCGACACAGTATGTTTTGAGAGAGAGTAAATGAGATAATTTTACCCAAATTATATTTTGATATAAACAAAATATTAATATTTGAAGTATTATAGGATAATGGATGTGTTGTTTGTTATTATAATCAGATAAGTTTATAAGTAAAATGGTTATATAAATAACCAATTTGAGTTCGTATAATTTAAAAGCAGCTTAATTAAATCTAAATTAAATTGGAATTGGAATTAAAATTCGGAAAACTTGGAGAAGTGTTTGTAAGTGGATTTGTGTTAATTATAAGAGAATTTTAAGATCTAGGGAGATTTTAAATTGGTTTACAAGTATCGTGAATGATAGTTTGAAAAAGATTTCAAAATGGAAATGTTTAAATATGGTTTTGAAAGTGATATAGTATTGAACTCACTTTGACCACTGGAAAATAACTCTGATGATGCTGGCCACATCATCATTGTTCATTTTCGAGTCCTAAGTGACAGATTACTACCAAAGATTTTGTGTTGAATTGTTTTGAGGAAAACAAGTTGTTTTGAACCTCAAAAAGGTAATATTTGATTTTTGTGAAAAGCAAAGTTATTTAAAACTCCCAGGAAAGGATCGTCTGAATTTAAAACAAATTAAAGTAGAAATGTGTGAAAGTAAATGTGAATTGAATTGAAATAGAACGATATCGAATAAGATTGAATTAGGAGTTATGAATTTGGTTAAGTATAATGGACAGTTCAGTAAGAGTTGGAATCGGTAATAGAATTTGAAGGTTTGGAATGAGATTTGGGTTGATTGGATTAGAGATTTGATTGATTGTAATGGAAATCGATTAGTATAGATGAATATATGATCAGTAGGTATTGAGTAGAAGCAAGTGCAAAGGATTTAATGATATGCCCGACAAAAAGGTACATGTTTATTTTTATGGATTTGGTGATTTATGGGCCGGTTTGGCAAGCCGCTTGGCTGTTTGATTTTCTTTTGGATTGGAAAGGGCCTAGAGAGGCAAGTTGGGGTTTGAACTATTGACCGGTACAAAGAAGGTGCTGGCGAAATTTTTCAAAAATTTCGTGTGTTAGAAAATTTTCGTTATTAAGAATAAATTAATATTTTAATTGAAATAAATTGGTTCAGTTGAAACTGAAGTTAAAAGTGAATGAATAGTTTTTAAACCAGTTAATAGGGTCTGTCTTTTACCTTAGCAATTTCGAGGACGAAATTATTTTAAGGGGGGAAGAATGCAACGACCCGCATTTTTCAACGATATAATTTATTTATTTAATTATTTAAATAATGGTTTTGGTTATTTACAATGACCAGAATTAAATAATATTGAATATTTAATTAAAGTAAATAACATAATAATATATTTAATTTCTGAAATAGTCAGAATAGTGGAATTCACAATATAATGTGAATTGGATCAACTGTGGTATTTAATTCAGTTTAGAATTGAATTAGAATAACGAATATATTATTTGAACGACAGTTTGAACGTATAATTATAATATAATTATCATCGAGCTTGAAATGGCGCGGCAGTTCGCTATTTGGCGATTTGAACTTCAACTGAATGTACATGGTCCATTTTAAATCGGATTTCTGTGAAACAAGAAACGTTGGGAGTTGGTGGAGTATATTTTTCTATTGGAAGAGAAAAACTGAGATTTTGTCGTGTAGATTTTGATATATCTCCAAATCAAATTTCAAAAAAGTTGCTGTGGAATTTCCTTTATAATTTATATCGATTTATTTATATTTTAAAATGGATTTTTAAGTATAAATTGAATATTGATGTAACATTGGATTTGAAATATCGAGTTATAAATCCTAGTGTAGCAGTATGATATTCTATTGTGAATATATATGATAATATTTAGTTTTAAATATTAAATTTAAATGTTTTTAAATATATTTATATATTTAAAAGGGTTATTTAGAGCTTTAAAAATAGCTAGTTTTTCAAACGACCTCAGAATTCGATGAAACTAATTTTGTTGGATCTGCAATATTAAATTATTGTTATTTTTCAATTTTCGAAATTTTGGAAGTCACTGTTTGGCCGTACGGATTTTTAATGTGAAAAATAGTCAGTATTTTTATGGTTAAAAATACGTTGTCTGAGCAAACGGAGTCGAAATTCGACGAAACTAGTCTCGTTGGGTCCGCAATGTCAAACTCTAGCTGCATGTCAAGTTTCATGATTTTTGGGTATCGTATGTGATCACAGGAATTTTAGAGGACAAATGTAAACAGCGATTGCTTAAAATAAAATAAAATAATCGAATAAAAAAATTATAAAACCATCCTATAAATAATCTTAACTCTTGCCTAACCCTAACATACTTTCTCTTCTGTCAAAAATGCACCGCCACCACCAAAGAAAAATAAACAGTAAAAAGCCTCTTTCAAAAATCATAGAAAAAGAAATCAAAACCTATAAATCCAAAAGTTTATATATGCGAGTCCCTCAGATCGTTAGCTTCCATCCTGTATCTCTTTTGCTTAGTGCGACGCCGGTTCTGGAAGGATCAAAAAGCAATCGAAAACCTAGGGTTCGAATTCATGGGTTGTTGAGCTCATTTTGGGCGGAATGGAGGATGTATAGGTGATCATGGTGAGTAGAATCATGTGTAGGCGGATTTTCATGGGTTTCCACAGCATAATGGTTCGGTCCTGTACTGAGTATCATGAGCGTTTGCTGTCGTTCGATGGTGGAAAGGGCCAGGCGAGTTTGACTGGTTGGAGATGGTGTTGAGGAGGTCGGAACAAGGAGTAGGATGGTGGTCTCTATTGGTTGAATGGTTGATTAAAGGAGGAGTTAGGAGGAGAGAGAGGGTGCGCTAGAATGGGTTTGGGATCACGGTGTGGAATCTGAAGTTTGGGGAAGACGGGGGCATATGCAAAGCGGGTTTGGGCTTTGAATTTGGGTGAGCCGGTTTATAGTGGACTTAAGTTTAGGGTGGATTTGGTTTTACTTTATACTAAAGTGGAGGGGGAGTTCGGTCAGAATGCAAATTGGACATAGCGTGCTCAAAACTGGTGCGGGTATTATACAGGGAGAAGGAGGAGGGATGAGTGTGGGTTTTCAGGTTTGGAGATGGACCAAAATATAAAGGGTATTGGGCCAAGGTCTATGGTGAAGCCCAATCAATTTAAAGGTTAATTAAATCAAAAGTTTGGTTAGGAGTGGAAAGGCGCAGTAATGGCCATTGGTTTTCTACGTCGTCGATACTTGGAGGAAGTCTGGAAACGTATGAAGGGAAAGATGACTGTAGAGGCATCTTGGATGGGTATTGGACCAACATGGTAATTAAAGCCCAAATGTTTTGAATAAATTTCAAGTTCTTTTAATCTAAATAATGTGTGGTACTTATAATTATTGTATCTCGATCATATGATATCAGAATTTCGAATGGTAAGATTCGTTGGGATCGTATGGATGGTGGCTACAACATGGAACTGACTGGGAGTGGATTCGAGCTCGTTACAATTTATGGCGAAATAAATTGTCTGATCAGAATCAACTAACGCAAATCGTTATTTAACGGTTAACGCGAAAAGTGAGTAAAACTCACTAACTCTTCCTAGTTATATTTTTATAACGTATTTTTATAACTGATAAATAATGGTTGTTTACTGTGTGTTGGCTGTTTGGTTGAACTGCTAGTCAGTTAATTAAATTATAGATAACGATAGATATAAATCGTTGATCAAATATAAATTCTATTTATCAGAATACTTCACATCCGTGTTATTTACGTTGATTAATGTCTGTGGATGCAGGGGAACAGGTCGGAGGGACCCAACTGGGTTCCTCAACATTTATTTTACTATTTTTCATATATTGTGTTATATGATGTGATATGAAATCTGTTTTTGATTTTATATGTTGGAATGACACTGATCATTGTTATATGGTATGTTAAATACCATAAGGAATACTAGAATGTTAAAAAGGGAATTTTCAATGTTATATTTAAAAAGAAATATTTATAAAATCAATAGATTTTATAAAAAGAAAACTATTTATGTAGACAATAAATAGATTAAAAAGGAATATTTATTCGTTAATCAAATAGATAGAATTGAAAAAGAAATATTTGTAAACTATTACAAATAAAATTGAAAAGGAATATTTATTTGAAAATAAATAGAATAGAAATAGGAAATATGTGCAAAGTAAATAGAAAGGGAATAGTTAGATTATCAAAAGGAATTACTTATAAAATCAATAGATTTTATATAAAAAGAAAATAATTTATAAAATAAATAGAACTACCAAAAGGGATTTATTTAGTGAATAAATAGATTAAAAGGGTATACTTGAAAAGTGAATATAATAGTATAAAGGAAAATTTTACATTTGAAAGGTTTAGACCTGTGCTTCGCACACGGGTATAACATGTTATGGATTTAAAGCAAAGATTTTAAATAGAATCTGTCTTAACAGATAAAGTAAGATAATAAATTTATAAATAATATTTTATAAATTAAATGAAATATTTATCATTGTTTAAATAGAATATATAAGTCAGCACTTATATAGAGAAGTAAGAATCGATCTCAACATCGATATTTGAAACCAAATAAACGTAGAGTTAATCATAGGAGTTAATCATTTAGAGTTAATCAGTTAGAGTTAATCAGTTAGAGTTAATCAGTTAGAGTTAATCGAATTAGAATTAAGTGAATATTAGTTATTCAATTAGAGTTGATCGAATATAGTTATTTGAGATAGAGTTAGTCAAACATAGTTATTCAGGATGAGTCACCATTTTATACGACTGTTAGCGAAATTCACAGGGCTGCAAATAGCCTACGGCGGTCGGATGTTTCCTGAGGGAATCAGGCGTAACGATTGTGATCGCTGCGATCTAGAGTCAAGCGAATGGAGTTAAATCGAATATTATCCATTCGAAATAAACTTAAAACAGACATAGTTATTCGAATATAAATTAATCGAATATTAGTTATTAGACAAGTGAGTTAAATAATTTGAGTTAATAAATTGATTTAATCAAGTAAGTTAATGAAGTTGAGTTAATCGAGTTGAGTTAGTCAAAATAAGTTAATTCAAAGGAGTTAATCGAATATAGTTTATTCAAAGGGAGTTAATCGAATGTAAAACATTCAAAGAGGGATAATCGAATGTAAATCATTTGAAGAGAGTTAATCGAATATAGTTATTCGGAGTATCGAATATAGATATTCGAAGAAAGAGTTATCGAATGTAGTTATTTCGAAAAGGAGTTATCGAACAGAGATTTTCAAAAAGAGAATTATACACTGAACTCGATTATATCGAAATTCGGGAAAGTAATATTTACTTGCCGTTTTAATCAAGGTTTACTTATTTATTTATAAATTAGTGGTTTAGTTATTTAGTTAAATTAAGGAATAAAAGTTATACTTTGAAGTTAGATATATCAAAAGTAGGGATTATAACGCTATAGTTAAAATAAATGTTCTCAAATAAGAAGTGGATTCGTAAATAGAATTCGAGTTACGTAAGGAAATTGTTAAAGATTTAAAAGGTGAACTTTGTCTATTTTAAAGTTAGAAATGTTGTTCAGTTAAGGTCTGAGAGGTAATTATACCCTAACTTGATTGGCTTCGTTTTAACTAAGTGATGGGTAAAGTTCGGTAGTGAAGATTGGTTAAGTGAATTAAGCCAATGAGTGAAATGATTTGAATTGGCTTAGTAATGTTTTATTTAAATATCGGTCTAATCAAATGAAGAAGTTTGGGAACGTTTTTCAAATAAGGATCAGAAATGTTTTCCAATATAGGAAATAAGAAATGGAAGTAAATATGGTGATGTTTTTCCAAATGTTTTATAAAGTATGTTTTTTCTTAAGAATTTACGAATATATAGGAAGGGAAAATGGATAATTTAACGATAATTTAATTCAAAAGAAATAAACCTTTGGATGATGATTGGTTGATAGAATTTCCATTTGGAAATAATATCGTTGGTTGCACACCTATTTTTCTTTGATAGTTAAATCACCGACTATCGAAGTTTTTAGTCATTTTATCGTCGTCAATATGGAGAGACCGGGATCGGATTCATTATCTGAAAACCACTCTGTAAGGACGTTAGCGTTGCGATCAAATATTGAAGATGGAGTTATGCAAGGGCTATCCTGTATACAGAATAGTGCTTTCGGTTTGTCCAGTCCCAGGACAAACGTGAATGGATGAATGTCTAACAGAGTATATCTAATGGATCGCGTAAGTTGATCTCTTCAAATGTACTTACGTTTGGTGGCGGAGGAATTCGTTTCTCTTAGCTTTATACCCGTGGTATTTTTGGGAAAATCTATTTGTGATTTGATGGGTATGACAATGTGGCATTCAAAGTAAATAAATGTAAGATCTGTCAAAGATACGTTATGACTTCAAGCCTCATCAACCGGGAAATGACAGAAATCAGGCAGGCAACATGACTAAGTGGGTCGCTCCCATTAGGGTGTATATCACCTATCTAGAGAAAATCCAATTTATCCTTTTATCTATTATCGATGTTGTCCCTTTTCGAGAAACGGTGGGTAGCCCCCAACCGTTGGTGGTATACATTCGATACACTCAAGTGAAATGAGTGTTCGGTCATATGTGGGTCGGGTTGCAAGACGTTCTTGTTGAACCCAGTGTATTCGTCTCTAGAGATACACTATCGGCAGGTGGTCCCATACCTTGCCATAGTTGGAATCCAATGTCCAATAAGCGCCCGCGATTTTATTTGTATACTATATATGTGGAACGTGAGATGCAAGCATTCTACTAGATTATAATTACCTTGTGATTAGACATTATTATAATATCAGAAGACTATCGATTTCCAAAACTGTTTTAGGTTATCGTAAGGTAAAAACTGTCCGTGTTTATGTGTGGATTGGTCTTACGATTATCTTTCCTTTTGAAAAGGATTTTGAAAAGTTATACCAAATGATTTGAGTTTACTCACACCAGTCCCATGACTGACCCAGAGTTTATTTTGTTTTGTTTTCCCCAAAACTCTTGGGTGCCCAAATTTGTACGGGCAATCAAGTAGTTCATGTCTTTACAGATATACTTGGAGGAGCTTGAAGCAGGAGGCTTCAGGACTATATAGCTATTGTTATTTCCGCTGTGTGTAAGTATTGTACTCTGATAATGTTATTGTATACATATACTGTTTTATTTCAAAATTATGTTGTAATATATTTTATTCGTTTCGCTATGAGATTCATGTTTACTCTGTTTGTGTTCTTCTTCTTCTATTCTAATTTTCTATCTTATCTATTCTCACCCTCTAACTTCTTTCTATTAATGATCTGGAATATTCGATACCTGAATAATTAACATGGGTTTTATGTTGATTTTCGGAGTCGAAAATCCCAGTTCGTTAAATCCATATTTGACATAAATGACATCTCCATATATAACATAAATGATATTTTTATATTTGATAATTTTAAATGAACATAAATGAATACTTTCATATTTGACATAAATGACATCTTCATATATAACATAAATGATATTTTATTATTTGATAATTTTAAATGAACATAAATGAATACTTTCATATTTGACATAAATGACATCTTCATATATAACATAAATGATATTTTAATATTTGATAATTTTAAATGAACATAAATGAATACTTTCATATTTGACATAAATGACATCTTCATATATAACATAAATGATATTTTTATATTTGATAATTTTAAATGAACATAAATGAATACTTTTGTAACGACCCGCATTTTTCAACGATATAATAATTAATTTATTTAATTATTTAAAACATGGTTTGGCAATTTAAAATGGTTTAAAATAAATAACTATGAATATTTAATTAAAATAATAATTAAACAGTATATTAATTCTGAAATAATCAGAATTAGTGGAATTCACAATATAATGTGAACTGGACAATGTATAATATATAACTCAGTTTAGAGTTGAATTATATTAACGAAAATATTATATAAACGACGGTTGAACGTATAAATTATATTATAATTAAAATCGAGCTCGAGATGGCATGACAGTTCGTTATTTGGCGATTTGAACTTCAATTGGATATACAGGGTTCGTTTTAAGTCGGATTTCTGTGAAACAAGAAACGTTCAGAGATGGTGAAGTATATTTTTCTAGTGGAAGAGAAAAATCTGGATTTCGTTGTGTAGATTTTGATTTATGTGCAAATCAAATTTTAGAAAAGTAGCTATGGAATTCCTTTATAATTTATAAAGATATATAAAAGGAATTTCATTATGAATCGAATATCGATTTAATCGGGATTTGAAATATCGAGTTAGAAATTCATATAGGAATATTCTAGAGCTGTATGATACTTTTTTGTGAATATATACGATAATATTTATTTTTAAATATTAAATTTAATGGTTTTTAAATATATTTATATATTTAAAGGGTTATTTAGAGCTTTAAAAATAGCCAGTTTTGCAAACGACCTTTGTTTTCGACGAAACTAATTTTGTTGGATCCGCAATATTAAATTATTGTTAGATTTCAATTTTCATGATTTTTGAAGTCTGTATGTGGTCGTACGGGATTTTAATGTGAAATACAGTTAGTATTTTGACGGTTAAAAATATGCTGGGTGAGTAAACAAAGTCGGAATTCGACGAAACCAATTTCGTTGGGTTCTTAATGTCAAACAGTAGCTACATGACCATTTTCGCAATTTTTGTATATCGTGTGTGATCACACGGATTTTTAGAAGGCGAAATAAATATAAAAACTAAAATATCCTAAGTTATTGGCGGACCTAAACAAGCCACATCCTCATCTTTTCAACCACACAAAAATCTCGTCCTCCCTATAAGACCAAATTATAAGCCGCCATCAGTTTTCTTTCCTCAACATAAAGAAACCCACTTTATAAATCCCCAAAAATTCAAATATAATTCTATAAATTATAATACATACATATCTGCACTCGTATCAGTGTTGGCTTCAATTCCGTATAGTTTTTATAGGGTGCGTTTCATTTTTGTGAGGGTCAAAATTTTACACAGTGACCTAGGGTTACTTGATTCCTTGATTTAAGGCGTTGTTGGGCGGTTTGAAGGGTAGGATTGGATTCAGGGGTGAAAACTGCATCTTGTATGAAATTTTGAGAGGGATCTGTGGTGGTTGTTGTCGCATCTTCTCTGGTGCAGCACGTAGAAAGCCTGGACGCATTCAATTTAGTGCGACGAGATGGATGAAGGTGGTACGGGGATGTAGAGTTTTGGAAGAGGAGTGGTGTGGATATATTTATGGGATTTTTGATAAAGGGGAGACCGAGTAAGAGGTGGGGGAAGCATCAGAAATGGCGGAGGATAATATAGAGGAGCGACTTGGTATATTTGGGGAAGATGGAAAATGAGTAGCGGGTGGGTATTTAGCAAGATGGGCCGACGGTTTTGAATTGGGTAAGGCCCAATTTAGGGACTAGAAGTTAAGTATTTATTTGAATTTAAATTGTAAAAACTTGTGTAATCGATATCTTGGCCATACTGTATCAGAATTCGAACGGTCAGTCACGTTGGGACCGTATGGACGGGAGCATCATAATGGGACTAACGGGGAGCGAATCGAAGCTCGTTACAATTTATTGCAAAATAAATTGTTCGTCTGAATCAAGCGATGGTTATCGTTATTAACAATGATCGTCCAACGTGAGTAAAACTCACCAACTCTGAACAATTATATTTTTATAACGTATACTTAGAACTGATAATTATCTGTTGATTGCTGTGTGTTAACTGGTTGGTTAAATTGCTCGTGTATTAGTTGAAAGTATAGATAACGATATATAAAAATCATTAATTAAATATTGATTTTTGTTTATCAGAATATTTTATATTCATATTGTTTAACATCTGTGATGGAGGAAAACAGGTTGGAGGGATCCAACAGGATTCCTCAATATTTATAATACTGTTTGTTTTCATATATTGTGTTATACGATGTGATGTATAATCTGTGATTGATTATAATGACACTGGTCCTGTTATTTGGTACTGTTGAATACCAAAAAAATGTTGGAATAAAAAAGGGAAATTTCAAACCGTGTATTGAAATAGAATATTAATAAAATCAAGGGATTTTATAAAAAGGAATTTAATAAAGAAATTATTTATAAAATCAAAAATTTAATAAAAATGATTATTTACTTAGAAAGAAAATAGAAGGGTAAAATGATTATTTACTTAGCAAGTAAATAGAAGTATTAAGAAAGATATTTACTTATAGAGTAAATAGAATTTATAAAGGAATATTTATTTAAAAAATAGAATAAAGATTAAAGGGAATTATTTATAAAAACAAAAGGGTTTTATAAAGAGGAATATTTATTGGGAAAATAAATAGAAGTATAAGAGATTGTTTATTCAGAAAATAAATAAGATATTATAAAGGATATTTATTTAGAAAATAAATAGATAAATATAAAAGAAAGATTTGTAAAACATTTACAAATAAAGTAGAAAGAGAAAGATTTGTAAAACATTGACAAATAGAATTGAAAAGAATTATTTATTTAGAAAATAAATAAAGATAAAAATGAAATTATTTGATAAATAAATGGAGTTAAAAGGAAATATTTATTTGGTAAATAAATAAAGTTATAAAAAGAATTATTTATGTAGGAAATAAATAAAGTTATAAAGGAAACATTTATGTGAAATAAACATAGACAAATAGAAAAGGAGGTATTTGTAATCGAATAGAGTTAGTCGAATAGAGTTATCAAATATAATTTATTTGAATAAGAGTTAATCTGTAGAGTTAATCGAATTAGAGTTAATCGATTAGAGAAATCGAATAGAGTTAATTGAAGAAAGGGGGTTAATCGAGTATAGTCTATTTGAAAGAGAGTTATCAAATAGTAGTTATTCGAAAGGAGTTATCGAATATTAGTTATTCGAGAGAGTTATCGAATAGTAGTTATTCGAAAGGAGTTATTGAATATTAGTTATTCGAAAGGGTTATTGAATATTAGTTATTCGAAGGAGTTATCGAATATTTGTTATTCGAAAAGAGTTATCGAATATTTTTTATTTGAAAAGAGTTATCGAATATTTGTTATTCGAAAAGAGTTATCGAATATTTGTTATTCGAAAAGAGTTATCGAATATTTGTTATCCGAAGGAGTTATCGAATATTTATTATTCGAATAGAGTAAAAAGAGTTATCAAATATTTGTTATTCGAAGGAGATATCGATAATAGTTTATTCGAATATAATTAAAGGAGTTAATCGAATATAGTTTATTCGAATAGAATTAAAGAAGTTAATCGAATATAGTTTATTCGAATAGAATTAAAGGAGATATCGAATATAGTTTATTCGAATAGAAGTAAAGGAGTTAATTGAATATAGTTTATTCGAATAGAATTAAAGGAGTTAATCGAATATAGTTTATTCGAATAGAATTAAAGGAGTTAATCAAATATAGTTTATTCGAATAGAATTAAAGGAGTTAATAAGGAGTTAATCAAATATACTTTATTCAAATAGAATTAAAAGAGTTAATCGAATATAGTTTATTCAAATAGAATTAAAGGAGTTAATCAAAAGGAGTTAATCGAAATGAGTTAATCGAATAAGAGTAAATCGAGTTAGAGTTAAATCGAAATAGAGTTAATTGAAGAAAGGAGTTATCGAATATTAGTTATTCGAAAGAAGTTATCGAATATTAGTTATTCGAAGAAAGGAGTTAATCGAATATTGCTTATTCGAAAAGAAGTTAAATCAAAATGAGTTAATCGACTATTACTTATTCGAAAAGGAGTTAAATCAAAAGGGGTAAATCGATAGAGTAAATCAGTTAGAGTTATGGAATAGAGATTTATTCGAAACAAAGACAATTAAGGAAGTTTGTTAAAGATTTAAAAATAAACTTTGACTATTTCGAAGTAAAAACGTTGTTTAGTTAAGGTCTTAGAGGTAATTATACCCCAACTTGATTGAATTCCTTCTTAACTAAGGAATGGTTAATGTTTGATATTAAAGGTAGGTTAAGTGAATTTAGTTAATGAGTGCAATGGTTTGAGTTGGCGTCGTGATGTTTTATTTAAACATCTATTTAAACCAAATGAAGGAATTTGGAAATGTTTTCCAAATAAGAATCAGAAATATTTTCTAATATAGAAAATAAGAAATCAGAGTAAGTATGGAAATGTTTTCCAGTGATTAATAACATATATTTTCTAATATAGAAAATAAGAAATGTTGAATATATGGAAACAGGAAATGACAAATGAAATAAATTAATGATAAATTAATTTAAAAGGATAAAAGTTGATTAGTGATTGATCAATGTAATTTCCATCTAGAAATAAGATCGTTATTTGCACACGTGTTTTTCTTTGATAGTTAACTCATCGACTATCGAAGTGTTCGACCATTTTGACGTTGTTAATATGGAGAGACCGGTTGGATTATTATTCGAAGAACCACTCCGTATTGGCATAAGCATTGCGAATCATATATGCCAAAGATAATTGAGGACGGAGTAAAGTGCAAGGGCTGTTGTATAAATCTTAGGTTAAGATTGCCTAAGATGGATGTACTGAATAGTGCCTTCAGTTTGTCCAATCCCAGGACGACCTGTATGGAAGAATGTCTGACAGAGTATATTTAATAGATCGCGTAAGTTGATCTCTTCAAACGTATTTACGTTTGGTGGCGGAGGAATTCGTTTCCCTTAGCTGTATACCCATTTTATTTTTGGGGAAACCAATTTGTGATTTGGCGGGTATGATGATGTGACATTCAAAGTGAATAATTGTGTGATCTGTCAGAGTTAAGCAATGGCCTCTAGCATCACAACTAAGAAATGACAAAAATCGGGCAGGCAGCATGACTACGTAGGTCGCACCTATTAGGGTGTATAATCACCTGATCAAGAGTTTCATTTACTTCTAAAAATCTATTATCGATGTTGTCCCACTCGGGAAACGGTTGCTGATCCCAACCGTTGGTGATATACATTCGATACACTCAAGCGAAATGAGTGGTCGGTCATGTGTGGCCGGGTTGCAAGATGTTCTTGTTGAACCCAGTGTATTCCTCTCTAAAGGTAAACTAGCGAAAGGTGGTTCCATACCTTGTCATAGTTGGAAATCCATTACCCAATACGTGCTTGCGGTTTTGATTGTACACTATATATGCAGAACGTGAGATGAAAGTGTTTCTGATAGATGATAATTATTTTGTGGTTGATAGACATTATTATAATATCAAAAGGTTTTTGATATAAAGATATTTTGGATTCTCATAAGGGAAAATCCCATTCCATTATACGGCGTGGTCTTATGAGATATCGTTTTATGGCTCAAACTGTTGTAAACTGTTTTACTCATACCAGTCCCATGACTGACCCTGTAATAACCCGGAAAATACGAGCCAATTTAAAATTTTTAAATTGATTATTTCAAAGCAATTTGAACCATTGAAATAGAATATTTCAATAAATTAGTGAATTAGAAATAGTGAGTCAGTTTGAAAATTTGAATTCAAACTTTGACCGACTGTGCAGGGTGGAAAATATAACGGATTTTAGTGAGTCCAAAAATATTTAAGTCTGTTAGTCAATACCTTTCTAACGAATCTGAAAAATCGAAGTTTCATAACGGGAATCAAAAGTTATGGCCGAATGAATTTTCAGAAGAGTCGGTATATAAAATATATAGGCCTGGAAAATTGATATTTTGCATATGGCCTCGGAATTCGACGAAACCACTTTTGTTGGGTCCGGGATGTCAAACTATTGCTAGGTTTCAAATTTCATAATTTTTCGAATCAATATGTGAGCGTGGCAAAAGAAAACGCGTTTGACCAGTTTCTGTTGAATTTAATCGACTGGAAATTGGCCATTTTTCAAACGGTCTCAGAATTCGACGAAACTAGTTTTGTTAGGACCGTATCGTCAATACGAAACTAGAAAATATTTTTCTGGAACTTTTCTAGTTAATATGTGACCCCGGTAATTTGAAATATACGTTTAAAAATTCAATATAAGGATTTAAATGTAATTTCAACGGAAACTGATTGTAACGATCAAACCAGCTTACGATACATATCCCATTGTGTTCGGAATGGGGGTGAAACGCTATGGACGACAGGCGGTGGGCCTCGTTTCAAGGTCGTATGTAAAAGTCAACCTTTTTGCAAAATTAAATAATTAAATAATAAAAAAAATATACTCTTCCCTCCTTTTCTTCTGATTCCCCCCCCCCCCCCGATTCATTATTCAGAAATGAAATAAAAAAAAACCTAAATCAAATCGCCGCCGCCCCCCCTGACCTCGACGCCGACGAACCCTCGCGACGCCCCCCTCTGTCCGACCTCCTCCTTCCAGCGAAGATCCCGAAGCAACCCCCCCCCCCCCTCGAGACATCGCCGCCTCGTCTCGAAGTCGCCGATGAAGACCATCGAGCAACCCACAAACACCCTGCCGCCGACACCACCGAGCACCACCAACCTGCCGCCGACGCCGCCCTCTTCTTCCCTCCACTTCGCAGGCTGCGGTGAGAATTAGGTTATTTTATTTTTATTTTTATTTCTGTTTTGATTTAAAAACTGATTTGTTAAATGATTTAAAACTGAATTTTTAAAGATTTAAAAACTGATTTTTTTTTAAGAATATTAAAAACTAATTACTGTTTTTTTAGATGCAAAAACTGATTTTTTTAGAATTTAAAAACTGTTTTTTTAAAGATGCAGAAACTGTTTTTTTTTTAAGATTTAAAAACTGATTTAAAGAATTTATAAACTGATTTAAAGAATTTTAAAACTGATTTTTTTTAAAGAAATTTAAAAACTGAATTTTTTAAAATATAAAAACTGATTTTAATTAGGTTTTACAAACTGATTTTTTTTAAGAATTTTAAAACAAATTTCTGAATTTGTAAAAGAATTTTAAAAACTGATTTTTAAAAAGAATTTATAAAACTGATTTTATTTTAAGGTTTGAAAAAAAGGGTTTAAACTTTGAAATAGAAAAAGGTTTAATCTTTTAAAGGAAAAAGATTTGAACTTGCAAAAATAAAGATCATATTTTTAAAAAGAGAAAAGACGGAATTTTTGTCAAGTAGAAGAAGTAAGATATGATTCTTATATTTTTAAAGCAATAAAAATATAATTTTTACATCATAGGAATATTAAAAATATAATCTTTGTTTTTAGAATATGATCTTTATATATTGAATAACATAGTAAAAATTCGATTTTTACCTATGTAGAGAATACGGGCAACGAAAGCGACAAGAAGACGAAATAGACAAAGATTTCCGTAAAGGAAGAGTCGTGTTATTGGATAGCTATTGGTGAGAATTTCTCACTCTTCAATTTCTATTTATATATATATATATATGTGTGTGGAAATAAAAGTGAATTGCTATATATAAATATTTATATATATATATACGCCCCCTCGTCCACAAACCATGGACGATATTTATTGGTTGAAATTGTTGTGAAAATTGGTTGACGGCAAATTGTTGTTTGGGATTGTTTGTGGTTGATATTGAATTGATTGTGGTTGAAAAATACCCGTTTGTGATTGGAAAATATTTGGTTGAAACCACATAGGATTAGTTTGTGGAAATGAAATAAATATAAACATGCCGCCTGCGTGCGAATTAGATGCATGATCCCCATTGTCAAAAACTGCGAGGTTTTAAGGTAGAGCGAGGAGCCGTACTGGGGACGGTGCCGGTTTTAACTACCCTGCCGTTATGCTGCCGAAATTTTGAATAATCTTTGTGTGTTAGAATTATTTTCATAATGTTGAAATTATTTGCATGCATAGAAATTAAAGCCATATATTGAAACTATGTCCATGTGTGGAAATATTCATGTGTTGAAAAGTGTTGTGTGAAAATAAAATTCATTTGTGAATGAATGAAGTGTATAAACAATAAAAATCATATTTTTATATATATATGAAGTACCAAAAATATTCGCCTTATATAAATAATTTCAATCATAAAAATCCCATCTTTCTAATATGAACAACATAAATAAATTGTCCATGTGTGGAAATACTCATTTGTTGAGAAATGTGTGTAGTGGAAAGGTTCATGTGTGGAATAAAAAGATTGAACGATAAAAATTACATTTTTGTTGAAACTATGAAGTGTTGAAACCATACATTGGTTGAATAAATATTTTAAATGATAAAAATATCATTTTTATCATATGTGTGATATGCTAAAGATATGCAGACGTTGAAACAAATATTTGTGATAGAAATATTATTTTTAACATGCATAGGAACTAAATTAAATAGTCATATGTTGAAATCTACTTTAGTTCGCCAAAATTATCATCTTTGAAATGTGAAGTGTTAAAAATAGCCACTGGTTCGAATAAACGTGCATGAGTTGAAATATACATTAACTAGCTAATGATATGATTTTAGCCTATGCATGTGATATTAGAATGAATGGTGTTTTTAAACCAAAGCAAATCAAATATGAAGTTGAATAGAAAATGATAAATGTTAGAAATTGTATATATGTGCATGCATATCTATTGAACAGGTTATAGCAAAGAGGCTAGAGAAGAGGAATAAAATTTTGTGCCCGACAAATAGGTACACGTTTACTGTTTTGTTTGGGTGATGATTTTATGAGCCTGTTGGCTAGCCGCTTGGCTTTTTCTTTTTATTTTTGAGATTAGAAGGACCGGGAACGCTATTTGCGATTTCCCGATGCTCCCGGTGCAGGGGAGGTTATGGCGAAATTTTCCAAAATTTTAAGGTGTTAGAAAAATATTTGAAGTGAAAACTATATGGAAATCATTGAATGAACTATATTTATATAAATATATAAATATAAATATAATTAAAACGAAACGTGGCCGTGCAGTTCATATTTTGAAACCGTGATTTCAAACGACTAGTGCGGAAGATCCGACCATTGGATTTTCCCGAAACCTCAACCGTTGGGTTCGCCTTGGAAATATCTTTCCAACGGCACCAACTTTGTGAAGATCCGACGGTTGGATTGTCTGGAATGATTAATTCAAAATTAGTGAAAAACAGCGCCAGAAACGATTATATTTATATATATATAAAAATATAATTAAATTAAATCGAATAACGACGCTGCAGTTCGTAAATTGAAATCGTAACTTCAAATGGTTAGTGTGGAAGATCCGACCGTCGGATTTTCCCAAAACTGGAACCGTTGGATTCGTTTTGAAAAGACCTTCCTAATGATGTAAAATTTGTGAAGATCCAACGGTTAGATTTTCCTATATGTGTAAAACAAAATTAGTGGAAAGCAGCGCCAGTGCATCGACACCACTTGAAACGTCGTTTAATTAATTATGGCTGTTTTGAATTAAATAAAAATGGCGATGTATCGTTATAAAGTGCTATTGACGATATAGAGTGGAAATAAACCAATTTTGTTGTGTTTGCTTGATATGTGATGGTTGAATGTATTTGACGTGAAAATTATAACTAAATAACTGAAATGTGAATGTTGAATAGTTCAATCCTGTGATTAATTGGTTTGAAAATCTAAATATACGTGGATTATTTGAAAAGGCCGAGTTTATCTCATTTCAAATAATCGATCGACGTTGAGAAGTCGAAGAGTCGAAGAGTCGAAGACGACTGAAGACCGACGATCTCCACGTTGGATGGATGGGCGCTACTGATGCTCGTAATTGGAGTAGCTACCATGAAGGAATTGAAGTAGTAGCCGTCCAAACATATTGTTGATTGTACGGATATGCGAGGAATTGGTGCCTCCGGTTTCGTTCAGACCCAGAACGGACTTGTAAATGGACGGTGTGTCTGACATTGGATTTTGTTCTGTGTTGATTGATCTCTATTAAATATATATCTGTTTGGCGGCAGAGAATTTATTCTCTTGCTTAACGCCCTTCTCTGAGACGTACGAGCTTAGAGGTTATGTATTGATAGAAATCAGTCGCATGGAGTGGATTGCCTGTGTGGCACGCCTAAGTGGCATATGATCAAGGCTTCTGTTGCAAAGCAAAGTCTTGTGGTTGATGATCCAAGCATGGTCTGTGTGACGTAGCTTGGTGTATAACGTGAATTCGTGAGCCTCACACCTCGGTATGAGTCAAAAACGGGAGACGGACCGTTGGGAGTGCACGACGTTTCTTTCTAGCTATGGTGGTGTCAGTGACCTACCAGCCCTGACATTATATATACTTTTCACCTGTGTGGTTGTTGGAATGCGAGGCGCCTCGATTATAGGTCTGTAAGGACCGGGAAACGTGTGTTCAGGAATAAATAATCCTCAAAAGTAAGAGAGGACCGGCCCAACCGATTCCAAGGATCATAGTGGGGTCCTGGGACATTTGCTAGAGTGTCTCGAACGGAGAGGAGCTTGCCCCTTGCCTCGACTCATGAAGGAATCCAATTTCCAATACGAAATTTGCGGATGTGATTGTATTACTAGTATGGCGACATGATATATGGTACCCATGCCGTCTAGGATTGATATTTATGATTGAATTTGCTTTTGAAACATATATGCACTAGTAATAATATCAAACACTTTGTTTTATTCGTATGAAGCATCTTTGGCCATTATAAGGGAAAACTCTATCCTCCGGCTTGCGTTGCATTGTGTGATGGGACCTGAGTCTTATAATGGCTTCATTTTATAAAAAGCATTGCGTTGATTTAATCATTTACTTTATTTCATGCACGAGCACTCATTGGAGTAAACCCGTTCCGCGAAAGTGGCGTGGTCCTTTGATTTGCCTTATTATTGTTGTTAATAAGTTGAATGGATTTCTCATACCAGTCCCATGACTGACTCGTAGTTTGTTTCACCTTGCAAACTCAGGTGCCCTTATTTTCACACGGGCAGCCTAGTTATAGGTTTCTGACGCACCTTTTGGCTCATGGCAAGGCTTGACTACACCGTGCTGACTTGGATTTTCTCCGCCATTATTGTATCTATATTATGATTCCGCCACTGGCGATGTAGACTGATATTCCTTTTGTGTACTCTTTATGTATGATTCCGCCTCAGGCGATGGTGACTGATTATGTATCATTATGCACTAAGTTGTATCCTGTACTATGCTTCTCTGATGTGACGTTATCTATATGATTCCGCTGTCATATATGTGTAAATTATTCTATTTTCTGTTTATGCTATTATCTGTGATCTGCTAATGATGATTAATGTGTTGTATTCCAATGATTATCCTTAACACCGTGTCACGGGGTTTTGGGATCGTCACAGACCCGGAGGTTTTTTTTGTATTCCCTAAACTCTTGGGTGCCCAATTTTGTACGGGCAGTTAAGTAGTCGGGATTTACAAATACTTGAAGAGCTGGAGCAGGAAGCTTCAGGATCATATAGCTATTGTTTATTCCTGCAGTGTTGTAAGTGCAGTACTTTGGAAATGATATGTATATTCAAGTACAGATTTATATTTCAAAGTTATGATATATATATATATTACATGTTATTCGTTCCGCTGTGAGGTTCGTGTTACTCTGATGTTGTGTTCTTCTTCTTCTTCTATTCTAAGTTTCTATCTTATTTATTCTCACCCTCTAAATTCTTTCATGGACTATCCGGTATTTTACGATGCTTGATTAGTCGACATCATGTTTATGTCGAGTACTCAGGATCGCAAAAACCCCAGTCGTTACAACTTTCATATTTGACATAAATGACATCTTCATATATAACATAAATGATATTTTTATATTTGATAATTTTAAATGAACATAAATGAATACTTTCATATTTGAATATTTTTATATTTGATAATTTTAAATGAACATAAATGAATACTTTCATATTTGACATAAATGACATCTTCATATAACATAAATGATATTTTTATATTTGATAATTTTAAATGAACATAAATGAATACTTTCATATTTGACATAAATGACATCTTCATATATAACATAAATAATATTTTTATATTTGATAATATTAAATGAAAATAAATGAATACTTTCATATTTGACATAAATGACATCATCATATATAACATAAATGATATTTTTATATTTAACATACCTAATTCAACAAATTGACATTTTATTATGTCGAATCTAATTTGACAAAAGGGACATTTTTGTTCTGTTGACTCTTTTTTTTAACAATTCGATATTACACTAAAAATTGTAATTTAGATTGTATAAACATTTTAATTCCAATATGCCAAATTTGTGAATCGTATATACAATAAAAAGGTAATCTTTTCTTTTTTTGTCATTTTAAAATACTTTATCCCTAACATTATAAAAAATTTAGTCAAACAAAACCATATTTTTACATATGATTATTTTTCCTTGCATGAAAATGTTCTAATCAAACCAAATCATTTCTTTAACATACACCAGTCAATCAAGCCATTCATCACAATCACAGGCAATCAATTCAAAGTTTATATCACATAGATCTGTATTTTATATCACATAAATATAAATTTCACATCACAAACAATAATTAATTTTAATTTAAAAATATAGATCTCATAATGTGTGTTTATTTGAATTTCCAACGTTCTCCATTTAAGCTTTGGTCGGCTCCATCACGTAGATCTCCTTTTTACGATTCCAACGGAATTGAATTTGCTGAATTCAGAGACCATATTAGAAAGTTACGAGTTTATAAACTATAATTACATATTTAAAATGATTAAATATATAATTAATTAGATTTCCTTAAATGTTTTTCTTAATCATCCGTCTTCTCCCTTTGGAATTCGCTGTAACCCAAAGCACGAGCACAGCTTGACCGAATTCTTCAACATCGCTGCCTTTACACTGAGTCTGACCCACATCAGACCGCGCCTCGAGCAGTGCCTCCTCCATCGCTGTGAGTGGACCCCCACTCGAAGCTCCCCTCCGACCGTGAAATCACCTCAAAGGTGCTAACTTTGACACCCGATTTTGCACAAATTTCTATTCAGAAAAAGATCATAGCTTGAATTCTTCAAGCTTGAGGAGACAAAGGATATTCCCTTTTGAAGAATAGTGAATTATTGCGTGGATTAGAAGAGAAAAGAGGAGGAAGATCACTGTTTTTCAGCCATAGATACAATACACGACAGCTGGCTCTAGAAGATAGATTAGGGTTTTTTTTGTTTGTGAATTTATAATAAAACAATATTTAATTTCTAATTTTGCAAATAAACCCATTAATGTGTCTTTTCACATATAGTAGTTTACAAAGTAATTTAATCAGCTGACTAGGCATGATGGGACCACACTTATTATTCATTCAAATTTCAAAAGTAAAGAGAAAGGGAATAAAAGGAAAAATTATTGTTTGATTCATTTTCTCTGATTGTTAAGTTATGCAACTTTTTATATTTCAAAACACATAATTAAATATCATATTTCATCAAAAGTGCGATTTCTTATGTTCCTACATTTTTATCACATAATTAAATATCATTTTTAATGTATGAAATGAAATTGGAAAATGATCATATTTTGAAGACAAAAGTATGTTAACATTAAAAATCATATTTTTAACATAAGAAATGAAATTAGAGAAATGATCATATTTTGAAGACAAAAATAAGTTAACACTAAAAATCATATCTTTAATGGCATGAATGAAATGAATATAAAAGGTTTCATTTTTTTTATAATGTAATATAAGAAAAGAATATATTTCAATTTTAATATAATGTAATAAAGGAATAAAAAAGTTTTAAATTTTATGTAATGTAAAAAGGTTTACATTTTTACATGATAAAATAGTTTACATTCTTTTATGTAATATAAAAGGGTTACGTTTTTATACAATGAAAAAGATTACACTTTTTTCTTTTTTTTCCTTTTCTTTTTTTCCTTTTTTTCTTTTCGTTTTTTCCTTTTTCTCTAACGCATTTTCTATTTAAAATTTCTTAAAATAAATTTTTAAATTGGTTCTGAATTTACGGGTTGTTACAATCTCCCCCACTTAAAATCTTTTCGTCCTCGAAAAGGAACGAAGCTAAAAGTTTGTTTATCTAACCAATTCAATTTTCAATTTTTTTATTGGTTTTAATAATTTGATTAGTTGATTAACTTTTCAAATATATATAACTTTTATATATTCAAAAATTATATTTTCTAAGATCAGATTATATATATAATCACAAATACGTGAATTATAAACCTATCACTCTCAACACAGTCTAAGGCATTTCTAACCCCATCTCTAATGTGTTTTCTCATTCTAGGATACTACTGATCCTGTCTCTAATGGGTATTCTTTTATAGGATATTATTAATCCTACCTCTGATGAGTCTTTTGTTTAGTTCTAATGAGTTGTGCCCCCAAAGATTTGAACTAACCAAAGCTCTGATACGAACTGTAACGATACGGATTTTTCCTGGACCTAATCGATCGCAAAATCAACTAAGACCATTCAAAAAACCCGAATACGCTAACTTTGGGTATACAATATATCAGAACAAATAACAGAAGACTTTTATAAACATTATATTAATGTTACATCAGAGTACAAAATATCAGAGTACATTGGATAACTAATACAGCGGAAGATTAAATTATAACAAAATTAATACAATGTAGCGGAACACTATCATTGCTCTGGACACATCTTTAAGCTTCGATCCAGAATCCTGCCCATACATCTGCAAAATAAGCAACTCGACTGCCCGTGTGGAAAATATAGGCACCCTAGTTTGTAAAGTGAAACAAACTACGGGTTAGTCTTGGGACTGATATGAGAAATCTTACTTAACCTATTTAACAATAAGGCTATTCACTGGACCACGCCGCTAACACGGAACGAGTTTACTCCGTTGGATTGCCAGTGCATAAATAAAGTAAACCATTAAACAACGCAATGCTTTTTAGAAAAATGAAACCATTATAAGACTCAAGTCCCATCACACATTGCAACGCAAACCGGAGGATAGAGTTTTACCTTATAATGGTCAAAAATGCTTGATATGATAAAACGAATCTGATATTATTATTCGTGTATATAAGGTTTCAAAAACATTTCAATCGTAATGTATCAATCATAAACGGCATAACTACCATATACTATGCCGCCGTACTAGTTATATAGTCAAAACCGCATGGGTCGTATTGGAAGTTGGATTTCCATCATGAACCAAGGAAAAAGATAGTCCTTACCGAATTCGAGACAATCTAGCCCATGTCTCAGGCTCAGCCGCAACTGCACCTTGGATCTTCAGGGTCGGTCAAATAATATTAGTGGATTAATAATGCCTGAACAATACGTTTCCCCGCTCTATGGGGCGTAAATAGAGCCACTAGGGACTCAAATAACCGAGGCGCCCCATTCCATCATCCACATAAGTAAAAATGCCCAGGCGTATAAAACCCTGACACCACTTGTAACACCCCGTATTTTCTGTGATCGTATAAGTAACAAATCAGAGAATAATTAATTTATAAAATAAGAATCAAGGGAAACGGGTTGCGCCATTGCATTCGTCTCGAAATTCTGCTTGGAAATGAGTCCGAGTTTTCGAGAAACGGAGTCCGTATAAGGGAGATATGGCCCTTCGAAGTTTTAGAGAATTTCAGAATCGAAAACAGCTCGAAAATACGAATTCAAATTCGAATTCAAAAATCCCAGAACAGGCTGGGCGGGAAAATTCCCGCCCATGGACCAGGTCAACCTGGGGGTCGACCATAGTGTCGACCTCCCAGGGGCCAGGTCGACCATAGTGTCGACCTGGGGGGACCAGGTCGACCATAGTGTCGACCTGGGGGTCGACCTGCTCCCGAAACCCAGTTTTTTAAACCTGGTTCATTCTGATGTATCCGGTCTCGTTTCTGTCTAGATTCATCCGCCTAATCCTATATAAACTCAACCCTAGCCTCATTCTCTCCATACCATTTCATTCTGTCTATATTCTGCCTCTGTTCTGATTAAAAATAAAAATGGCGTCGCTACCCTGCAGGAATCAAAACTTGGACTGATGAATCTTCTTCCGACCTGAATAGAATTAAAAGCTAAATCAAATTTCAAATCCAAGTTTAGAGCTTCAACAACAATTCAGCCTTTCTGCATCAACACTAGTTTATTATCCTTTCTTAAAACCACGAAAGGAAAGTATAGTTATTTTCCGCTATAAACGTTAATTATGATTGTGACATGAATTGTAAATCTGAATTTGAGGTTATGTATGTTCTGTTCTGTTTAGATCTACCTTATTCTGTATCTCTTTCTTCTTTCTGTTCTATAGCCAGGCTACCACGAGTCTGAGCCAAATCTCATAAGAGATTAACGCACGAACGCTAAAATGTTTGGGACAAATAATGAATGATGCATAATTGGACAGGACTGATTCGAGGACATGACATAAAATCTGAGGCATATAATTTGACATGTGGCATATTTAACATATGACTTGAGATTGAGGCATAAAATATATTGGACTTATGACTTAGGATTCGGGGCGTAGATTTAACCGTAAACACGAAACTAATTTAGATACATAGTACATGTTGTAATCTAGATCTGCAGTTAATTTGAGAAATAATCATATGTTAGATTTAGATCTGTTCATACTAGGTATGATAATCTGCGATTTGGGAGAAGACGAATTATAGGACAACTTGAAACTTGGGGGCATAATGCATGTTTTAAATCAAGGTCTGATGTTAGAGTTTAAAGTTAATTTACAACATGTTATGCATGAATGATAATGCATGTTGAGGACATACTACATGTTATAGTTTAAAAATCTAGATTTTTGGGACATATTCTTTTATGTAAAAATTCATGACTTGAAAAAGGAATATGTGACTTAGGCGTGGAGACCTTTACAAAAACAGGATAACTATTAATGTGAATGCGCCTAAATAAGGGTTTTTGGATATATGGCATCATAGGCTATAATTTGGCATAATTCATATTGTTTATCGTGATTTATGGAGAATATTCTGTACTGTGTAATGTTTAACTAAAAAAAATTAGGAACAAGATGTGGTATTATGAATTATGACCATGATTTGGCAAGTAAGTTTAGGCTAAATTTATGATTAGGCAGGATATGATATATATATATAATCTGCTAAATCTGTTATCTACTAAATCTGTTATATTGCCTAATCCGCTAGTTCTGTTATATTGCCTAAACTGCTAATTAGATTGAATTGCCTAATCTGCTAATTATGTTAAATTGCCTTATCTGCTAAATCTGCTAAATAGCCTAATCTGCAAGATCTGTTATCTGTTTAATCTATTGAATGACGTAGTCTGTTGGAACTGAAATGCTGAAATTTGAAGTATGTGAATCTGTAGGCTCGACTTAAAATTGAGCAAAACTTGTTAATAGAATCTCGAATAATCTGCTGTAACTTGTACAGAAGTTTAATCTGTTAAATAAAAAGAATTAGTCGGATATCTGAAAAATCTGTATTGGAATGAATTGGCTATGACACGAGGTTAGACTCTGTTTGCGGTAAAAGCCTGCCTGGAACCAACCGGCTTAACCAGCGACCGCAAACTGTCAGTCTAATGTGATAGGTCGTAGGCATAACTAAAAATATGTTAGACACGAGGTTAGGTCTGGCTTGTGGCAGAAGTCTGCCCGGAACCGCCCGGCATATCCAGCGGCCACAAGCTACCGACCTAACGTGAGAGGTCTGTGCATTAATATTAATGCAAATCTGGGATAAATATGATGTCTAAAACGTGTTGGGTGGATAGGGTTGAACCAATTGGACTAATGAATTTAACAAACCCGTTTCGTGAATCTGTAGGCCCAATTACAAAGTTAGACAAATCTGAAAATCTGTTAAATCCGTATATCTGATCCGTTAATCTGAAAACTTGTCTGATCTGTGAACTTGTTTATCTGAACTCTGTATGTCTGAACTTGTAAACAAGTTAATCTGAAATCTGTTAGTCTGGGGACACAAGGTTAGGTGGGAAATTACTTGTGTCATCTGTTGTTTGGGACCCATATATGTCAGTAACCCTTTCTGGTATCAAAACGTTGACCCTACAGTAGGTAGGGTCCGGGCACGCTTACTGAACTAATTATAAGTGGTTCATTCTGATAATGGCGAGGGGTGTTGATGGTGCGTTCCAACCAGGTCATGTGCGTGCATGGATCCCGGTCTGGCTCTGAGGATGTAAGACGTCGTGACATCTATAAATAGGTCTGTGCCAATTGGTTGTCACTTTAGGGAGTGATACACCCTATCGTGGAGCCGACGCAGGGCATTTATGTATTAGGGAGCCGATCGCTTGGGGTAGGGTTTTAGAGTACACTTAGTTCTGTCTGTTTCTGTTGGTACCGTCTGTATCTGTTGGGTGGCAGCACCTGTCTACATGGTACCGCCTGTTCGGGTGGTAAAGGCCCATTTACTAGTGTACACCTAATTCTACATTTTGTTTCCGTAGGGATTAATCTGTTTCTGTCTGTTTCTGTTCGGTGGTAAAGGCCCATTATTAACATTCTGTTTCTGTCTGTTTCTGTTCGGGTGGTAAAGGCCCATTATCAGTATTCTGCTTCTGTCTGTTTCTGTTCGGGTGGTAAAGGCCCATTATTAGCGTTCTGTTTCTGTGGGAATTATTCTTTTCCTGTTTCTGCTTCAGTTTAGACATTAGGGTGACAACTAATCCTGTTATACTAGTATTAGTGCAGAGAAATGAAAAATAATATTATTCTGTTTCTTCTGTTTAACCTAAGTACATCTGCTGCTCCTGTTACTGTTATCTCTCATCCAGTTTTATTTGCATGCCATGATTATTATTATCTGTTCATATGCTGAAAGTCACTGGACTTGCCAGAATTTATGTCTGATCTTGCTTGTTTTTGCCTCTTTTCTTCCGTTTCCCCCCCAGGTTTTCCAAGGAAGGAAATACTTTAGCTTGATCCGGATTTCTTCTTCTTAAAGTACTCAGAGTGCTTAAAGTATAGCTTGACTCTTTATGGCAGCTTTTGTGGGGATTATGACTTTAAAATTTTGTACTCTGATGATTTTCTGAACACGACTGATATTTTACGTACTTGAGTTTTTGGTAAAGATGTAACCAAACTGATTTCTATTTTTCGTTGTAATAAAGTCATAATTTCTCAAGTATTGTTTATCTGTCTTGTAAATTTCTATTCTGTCTACTAAAACGCTCCCCTAAAGTTAAGGCATTCCCTTTGTGAGTGACCTTAATGGAGGTGGGGTGTTACACTTGGTATCAGAGCTGAAGGTTACCAGATTAGATAAAAAGTTTTTGAAAACTATTTTCAAAAAGGTCTTAAAAGGAAGTATTTTCAAAAATAAAGTTTATTTTGAAAAACATAATCCCCAGAAAAGCCAAATATCTATCTTTTCCGTTCTCCATTTTAAATCTTTTTCTTTCTTTCTATCATGTCTGGGAATCTTAACTTTCCAGAGGGCGTGCCAATACCTAGCTGGTTCAGGAGGTACTTAGAGGCCAGGGCCAACGATGCAGGCCCAGCAAATATTCCTCCTCCAGCTGTAGCGATTCCTCCTCCTCCCCCCTCCTCGTGCAATTTCTTTTTCAAAGATCTGTAAAGATTTTAGGGCCATGGGTGGAAAGGATTTTAAGGGAACCGAATCATTCGTAGAAGCAAGGAACTGGCTCAGAGAAACTGAGGATCTGATCGTCATCTTCGAGGTGGACGATAAGCAGAAGGTACAATTGGCGGTGTGGTTGCTCAAGGACGAAGCTTCCTATTGGTGGGAAGTCACTAATGCCGAGAGATCGGTTGAAACGTGGATGGATTTCAGAACAAGGTTTGAGACAAAATTCCTCTCGCAAGCTGAACGAAGTCTACAACTGGAAAAGTTCTTATCTCTTAAGAAGGGAAGTATGACGGTCAGGGAATACGTCAATCAGTTCAACCAACTGGCTCAGTTCGGGCTAGATTTCGTCAACACCCAGCATAAAAAGGCTCTTTGCTTTGTTAAAGGATTGAACGAGCCACTGCACAGCCTAGACATGACCCATGTACCCATGGGAGCGACTTACGAGAGATTGGTGGATATGGCACTACTGCACGAGGAAGACAACGGCAAGAAAGAGGCAAAGAAGGAAGAACACAGAACAAGAAAGCATGGCCCAAAAAGGAAACACAAAAGAAGGGTGAAAAGTCTGAAGATAAGAAGGAGAAAAAGAGCTTTACTTGTGGAAGCTCGACTCATCTGAACAAGGATTGCAGAAAAAGAAAGGGCACTTGCTTCAACTGTGGTGAGATGGGACACTTCACTAGGGACTGTCCGAAGAAACAAGGGCAAGGGCAGAGGGCAGGACCAACTTCTGGAAGGCAGGCGAACACTCTCGAGGCTAGTGGATAGGATAGAAATAGGAAAACTTTCTGTAGGAGGTTTAATTTCTTTATCTGATTTTTGGGTAAAACTCTTTTCTGATTCTGGCATTTCGATTCTGTAATCGATACTCTGCACTTGAATACTAGTATTGTTTCTGATTCCGCTGTAGACTCAGACCCATAAAGGTTATGACTCATCTAAGCATGGTAAGTTGGGTATTTGTGTTGAGAGTTAAGTTGACTATGACGTATACATTCCGGGTTTTTATCATGCTTAGTTTCCTAAGAATCATTTAGTAATCTGATCTGTACCGGTAATCTGTAAATATCTGAATATTTCTGATAAGGTTGAGATTTCCAGTTTTGACATTGTCTAAAGAGGGTAATCCTCTGGGTGTCAATCCGATGTTGATTTCGGTCTTCGGGGTTGATACTTAGGGGAGTTTATCTCTCAACCAAGGTTTAATGGAAACCAAGTTTTTGTTTTGTCTGTACTCGCTTCCATCATTCGACTGTATCCTATCGATCGAATCTTCGAACTTTAGGTAGAAACTAATGGGTGTAAACGTGTTTGAGACATGTTATGTTTGATGGTTGCAAGTGGATGCAAGTGGTTGCTAGTGGTTGCTCGTGGATGCATATACACACACACTAGGCACTAGATCGGCTCGAAAACACTCTCATACTGCATATGGATGTGTGAGCATTTTCAATTTCTGTGGATGCACAATGATTGACTCATCACATGGATGTTGCATATGAATGAATGGTTGTCAATCATATATGAATGATATGTATCAAATAGGAAAATTGCATACATGTTGGACTCATGGCACTAACATAATTAGCATTAAGGAGGTCAACTGAATCAGTGGACCGCCTGATCTTTGCATTAGATAAGGAACATATACACACACTTTTGCATATGTTCATGCAACATTAGAAGTTTTCTAAGGACAATGGATGCTTGTGGATGATGGTTGAGTAGATGGATGACTGGATGGTATGACACATTCTTCTCAACTAGAAGATTTCGGGGACGAAATCCTGTAAGGAGGGGAGAATGTAACACCGCGTATTTTCTATGATCGTATAAGTAACAAATCAGAGAATAATTAAATTATAAAATAAGAATCGAGGGAAACGGGTTGCGCCATTGCGTTCGTTTTGAAATTCTGCTTGGAAACGAGTCCGAGTTTTCGAGAAACGGAGTCCTTATGAGGGAGATATGGCCCTCCGAAGTTTCAGAGAATTTCAGAATCGAAAACAGCTCGAAAATACGAATTCAAATTCGAATTCAAAAATCCCAGAACAGGCTGTGTGGGAAAATTCCCGCCCATGGACCAGGTCGACCTGGGGGTCGACCATAGTGTCGACCTCCCAGGGGCCAGGTCGACCATAGTGTCGACCTGGGCGGACCAGGTCGACCATAGTGTCGACCTGCTCCCGAAACCCAGTTTTTTTAACCTGGTTCATTCTGATGTATCCGGTCTCTTTTCTGTCTAGATTCATCCGCCTAATCCTATATAAATTCAACCCTAGCCTCATTCTCTCCACACCATTTCATTCTGTCTATATTCTGCCTCTGTTCTGATTAAAAATAAAAATGGTGTCGCTACCCTGTTGGAATCAAAACTTGGACTGATGAATCTTCTTCCAACCTGAATAGAATTAAAAGCTAAATCAAATTTCAAATCCAAGTTTAGAGCTTCAACAACAATTCAGCCTTTCTGCATCAACACTAGTTTATTATCCTTTCTTAAAACCACGAAAGGCAAGTACAGTTATTTTCCGCTATAAACGTTAATTATGATTGTGACATGTATTGTAAATCTGAATTTGAGGTTATGTCTGTTCTGTTCTATTTAGATCTACCTTATTCTATATCTCTTTCTTCTTTCTGTTCTATAGCCAGGCTACAACGAGCCTGAGCCAAATCTCATAAGAGATTAACGCACGAACGCTAAAATATTTGGGACAAATAATGAATAATGCATAATTGGACAGGACTGAATCGAGGACATGACATAAAATCTGAGGCATATAATTGGACATGTGGCATATTTAACATATGACTTGAGATTGAGGCATAAAATATATTAGACTTATGACTTGGGATTCGGGGCGTAGATTTAACCGTAAACATGAAACTAATTTAGATACACAGTGCATGTTGTAATCTAGATCTGTAGTTAATTTGAGAAATAAACATATGCTAGATCTAGATCTGTTCATACTAGGTATGATAATCTGTGATTTGGGAGAAGAGGAATTATAGGACAACTTGAAACTTGGGGGCATAATGCATGTTTTAAATCAAGGTCTGATGTTAGAGTTTAAAGATAATTTACAACATGTTATGCATGAATGATAATGCATGTTGAGGACATACTACATGTTATAGTTTAAAAATCTAGATTTTTGGGACATATTCTTTTATGTAAAAATTCATGACTTGAAAAAGGAATATGTGACTTAGGCGTAGAGACCTATACAAAAACAGGATAACTATTAATGTGAACGCGCCTAAATAAGGGTTTTTGGATATCTGGCATCATACGCTATAATTTGGCATAATTCATATTGTTTATCGTGATCTATGGAGAATATTCTGTACTGTGTAATGTTTAACTAAAAAAATTAGGAGCAAGATGTGGTATTATGAATTATGACCATGATTTGGCAAGTAAGTTTAGGCTAAATTTATGATTAGGCAGGATATGATATATATATAATCTGCTAAATCTGTTATCTACTAAATCTGTTATATTGCCTAATCCGCTAGTTCTGTTATATTGCCTAAACTGCTAATTAGATTGAATTGCCTAATCTACTAATTATGTTAAATTGCCTTATCTGCTAAATCTGCTAAATAGCCTAACCTGCAAGATCTGTTATCTGTTTAATCTATTAAAGGACGTAGTCTACTGGAACTGAAATGCTGAAATTTGAAGTATGTGAATCTGTAGGCTCGACTTAAAATTGAGCAAAACTTGTTAGTAGAACCTCGAATAATCTGCTGTAACTTGTACAGAAGTTTAATCTGTTAAATAAACAGAATTAGTCGGATATCTTAAAAATCTGTATTGGAATGAATGGACTATGACACGAGGTTAGACTCTGTTTGCGGTAAAAGCCTGCCCGGAACCAACCAGCTTAACCAGCGACCGCAAACTGTCAGTCTAATGTGAGAGGTCGTAGGCATAACTAAAAATATGCTTAGACACGAGTTTAGGTCTGGCTTGTGGCAGAAGTCTGCCCAGAACCGCCCGGCATATCTAGCGGCCACAAGCTACCGACCTAATTTGAGAGGTATGTGCATTAATATTAATGCAAATCTGGGATAAATATGATGTCTAAAACGTGTTGGGTGGATAGGGTTGAACCAATTGGACTAATGAATTTAACAAACCCGTTTTGTGAATCTGTAGGCCCAATTACAAAGTTAGACAAATCTAAAAATCTGTTAAATCCATATATCCGATCCGTTAGTCTGAAAACTTGTCTGATCTGTGAACTTGTTGATCTAAACTCTGTATGTCTGAACTTGTAAACAAGTTAATCTGAAATCTGTTAGTCTGTGGACACAAGGTTAGGTGGGAAATTACTTTTGTCATCTATTGTTTGGGAACCATATTAGTCAGTAACCCTTTTTGGTACCAAAACTTTGACCCTACAGTAGGTAGGGTCCGGGCACGCTTACAGAACTAATTATAAGTGGTTCATTCTGATAATGGTGAGGGGTGTTAATGGTGCGTTCCAACCGGGTCATGTGCGTGCATGGATCCCGGTCTGCCCCTAAGGATGTAAGACGCCGTGACATCTGTAAATAGGTCTGTGCCAATTGGTTGTCACTTTAGGGAGTGATACACCCTATTGTGGAGCCGACATAGGGTATTTATGTATTAGGGAGCCGATCGCTTGGGGTAGGGTTTTAGGGTACACTTAGTTCTGTCTGTTTCTGTTGGTACCGTCTATTTCTGTTGGGTGGCAACACCTGTATACGTGGTACCATCTGTTCGGGTAGTAAAGGCCCATTTACTAGTGTAAACCTAATTCTACATTGTTTCCGTAGGGATTAATCTGTTTCTGTCTGTTTCTGTTCGGGTGGTAAAAGCCCATTATTAACATTCTATTTCTGTCTGTTTCTGTTCGGGTGGTAAAGGCCCATTATCAATATTCTGCTTCTGTCTGTTTCTGTTCGGGTGGTAAAGGACCATTATTAGCGTTCTGTTTCTGTGGAAATTATTCTGTTCCTGTTTCTACTTCAGTTTAGACATTAGGGTGACACCTAATCCTGTTATACTAGTATTAGTGCAGAGAAATGAAAAATAATATTATTCTATTTCTTCTGTTTAACCTAGGTACATCTGCTGCTCCCGTTACTGTTATCTCTCATCCAGTTTTATTTGCATGCCATGATTATTATTATCTGTTCATATGCTGAAAGTCGCTGGACTTGCCAGACATTATGTCTGACCTTGCCTGCTTTCGCCCATTTTCTTCCATTCCCCCCTCCCCCCCCCAGGTTTTCCAAGGAGGGAAATACTTTAGCTTGATCCGGATTTCTTCTGCCTGAAGTACTCAGAGTGCTTAAAGTATGGCTTGACTCTTTATGGCAGCTTCTGTGGGGATTATGACTTTAAAGTTTTGTACTCTGATGATTTTCTGAACAAGACTGATATTTTATGTACTTGAGTTTTTGGTAAAGATGTAACCAAACTGATTTCTATTTTCTGCTGTAATAAAGTTATAATTTCTCAAGTATTGTTTATCTGTCTTGTAAATTTATGTTCTGCCTACTAAAACGCTCCACCAAAGTTAAGGCATTCCCTTTGTGAGTGACCTTAATGGAGGTGGGGTGTTACACTACTTCTAGCTAGAAAGAAATGTATGTCCTCCCTGCAGTCCTTACTCCCATTTCTGGTTCATACCAGGGTGTGAGGCTCGCGAAATTCGCTATACACAAAGCTACGCTAAATTAAATCTGTGCTTTGATCATCAACCACAAGGCTCTACTTTTCAACAAAAAGCCTTGATCATTTGCATCTTAGCATGCCACATTATCAGTCCATACCATACCATTGATTTCTATCAATATATAACCTCTAAGCTCGTATGTCTTAGAGAAGTGTGTTGTGCAAGAGAATGAATTGTCCGCCACCAAATCGATATATTTTTAGTAGAGATCAACGAATACAACATAAAGGAATACAACGTTAGACATACCATCCATTTACAAGTTCGTTCTGGGACTGAACGAAACCGGAGACACCTTATTCCTCATCCCATATGTCCAATATAGGAGAGAGGTTCTCGCATATCCATCGATTTCCAAGTACGTCTGGACGATCACCACTTATTACCTTGTCTTAGGATGCCTCCCAATCAAGAAATAAGTAATCATCCAAACGATGTGAAGATCTCCGGTCTTCAACCACCGTCTTCATCTTCGACTCTTGATTGTCGTATTAATTATTCAGAATGGATTAAACACGGTCTTTCTAAATAACTCGTGTATTTTATAATCAATATTAAAGTGCTGTAAAAAGACATCAAACGCCTCATTCTAAATCAGAATATTCCTTTAAATAAAATATTCACATTATTAGGGAAAGGTTCCCATTAATTTAATCAAAGATAATTTCTTTTAAATCTATTCTTTAATCTTCTTTTTAAAGATTCATTAAAACTCCAATTTGGTTTTAATATCAAAAATCATTATTTAATGATTATTCAGATTCAAGAAACAAATCTTATCTTTAACTGGGTTAAAGAACAAATGTCATTTAAAAACATTGCTCACGATAAACCCCAAAATCATCTTCCATTAAATATGGAATTTTTGCAGAAATCAAATCAATATTTAATCGATATAATTTCCTATATTAGACCATTAATATAAATGGAATAACGGCAAAGCCTTTTTAATTCCATATATAGTAACGGTCTTCTTTTATAGAAGCTCATCTCGATTATTATTAAATCGAACTCCATTCAATTCAAATTTAATATATTAAATTGGAAAACTTTACTTTGGAGAATTTCCAATTAAATCTTAATAAAAGATTTATAATTTCCAAATTATATTTTCACTATTAATTAAGTTAAAGAACAAATGTCATTTAAAGGAAAGTGCTCAATAAACCCAATTTACATTTCATTTTATTCCAATTATTAAATATAATTGTAAAACTCTAAAATCTTAATTAAAAGATTTATTCTTTCCATACGGGGTTCAAAAACAATGTTATTTAAGACACCATTCACGACAAGCCAAAATCCAATTTATTTATTCCCAAATAAATATTAATTAATCGGAAAACTCCATTAAACCTTGATTAAAGATTTATTCTATTTCTTTATTAAAATAATGTTTTCAAAATGTTAGATTTTAGAAATTACTACTATTTGTTCTATTCATTATAAAATGAATAAAAACAATCGATAAACCCGTTCGGATTGAAATGGCGTTTCAACTTATAATGGGCTAAATAGTCCAGTTCATTATCATGTCCATTTATGGTTTATAATGGGCTAGACCTCCCACATTAGGCCTACAACTTGCGGATGCTGGACATGCCGGTCGGGTCCGGGCAGACTTATCCCACAAGTTGGGCTTAACCTCGTGTCATAGCCCGCTTCGTATTTGCGCACTTAGACCTCTCACATTATGTTCAACATTAGTGGCTGCTGGATATGCCGGTCGGGTCCGGCCAGACTTCCACCACAAATGCAACCTAACCTCGTGTCAAAAGTGCAATTATAATTTTTAATTGTAATTATTTCACTGAAAAATGTTCATTATTTTTAAACTATTCTTTATATAAAAATGTTATTTATTTACAAATATTATTTATTTAAAAGATATTCTGAATCGGAATGCGACTCAATCAATTACCACATATTTCCAGTTATATGGATTTCATACATCACATGTATATAACAATAATCTGAAATAATCAATAAACAATCGATTCACATCCAGAGTGAAATTTATAATTGTGTGAGCATTAAAATAAATAAATAAATAATGATCATCATAGACTGTCAATCCATCGATTTGCATATAACTAAACGTTTGGACTTGTGTATGACAAATATCATCCCAATACCTGTATGGGTTTTCAAACAACAACAGTTTATCTATATAAATCATTGGTTAATAAATTTAACTAATTAGAATTCGGTTTGAATTACTTTCCATTGTCTAAAATTATAAATAAATATTTATAATTTAATTTTGACAAAACATATATTTTGACAAGTAATTATTTTTACTCTTGTCTAACATGATAACATTTTTATTTGACATAAAATATTCTATATAAATGACATATTTAGTTCAACACGTCATTTTCTAAATAAATGACATTTTTATGTAACACGAACATATCTAAATAAATGACATTTTTATTTTAATATAACCTTTCTAACCAGAATGACATTTTTATATTCTAACTAAAATGACATCTTATATATATTTTGACTTTAAATGACATTTTTATATATATTAACATTTCTAACTAAAAATAATATTTTTATTGTAACATAACATATCTAACCAAAATGGCATGTTTATATTAGCATAATATTTCTAATAAAATGACATGTTCATATTAGCATAATATGATCAACTAAAATGATATTTTATATTAACATAACATGATTAACTAAAATGACATTTTTATATCAACATAACATGATTAACAAAAATGATATGTCTATCTAACATGACAATTTATAACAAAAATGTTATTTCTATCAAATATGACAATTTCTAGCAAAATGTTATTTTTATTCTAATATGACAATCTCAAACAAAATGTTATTTTTACTCTAATATGACAATCTCTAACAAAATGTTATTTTTATCTAATGTGACAATTTCTTACAAAATGTTATTTTATCTAATGTGAAAATCTCTAACAAAATGTTATTTTTATTCTAATATGACAATTTCTAACAAAATGTTATTTTTATCTAATGTGACAATCTCTAACAAAATGTTATTTTTATCTTAATGTAACATCCCTAAAAATGACATATTTAATCTTATATAACATTTCAAATAAAAATGACTCTTTTAATCTAATATAACATTTCAAATAAAAATGACACCATTAATCTAATATAACATTTCAAATAAAAATGACTCTTTTTATTAACAAGACAAGTTCTACATGTTTCTAATGCAACATTTAATAGCAAACTGGTATCTTTATTTTGATGTAACAATTTATAACAAAATGGAATTTTTATTTTCATAGCATGATTCTAAACAGAATGATATTTTTATATTTGATAATTTTAAATGAACATAAATGAATACTTTCGTGTTTGACATAAATAACATCTTTTTATATAACAAAAATGATATTTTTATATTTGATAATTTTAAATGAACATAAATGAATACTTTCAAATTTGAAATAAATGACATCTTCATATATAACATAAATGATATTTTTATATTTGATAATTTTAAATGAACATAAATGAATACTTTCATATTTGACATAAATGACATCTTCATATATAACATAAATGATATTTTTATATTTGATAATTTTAAATGAACATAAATGAATACTTTCATATTTGACATAAATGACATCTTCATATATAACATAAATGATATTTTATTATTTGATAATTTTAAATGAACATAGATATGAATTGTAACGACCCGAAAATCCGTACAAATTTGAGCTGATAAATATCCTATATAATCAACTCAAAGTGCACGAAAATTCAGATCATTAATAGAAAGAAGTAAGAGGATGAGAAAGATAAGATAGAACTAATAGAATAGATGTAACAACCCGCAAATTTTGGACTAATTTAAAAATTTTATTTTAGAAAATTTTAATGAATTTTGAGATTATAATATAATTTATTATAAATAATAATGGCTAGAATTTATTTTAATCGAAGTTAAAACGAATAAATTTAACTTAAATATTAAATTAATAAAATAAAAAAAACCTTCTTCTTCTCGTTCTCATGTATTCGGCCGCACCCAATATCCATCGCGCAACCCTCCACGTCGCACCCCCCTTTGGCCCCCCAAGCGCCGATCAGACACCGCCACTCCGAAGCTCCGCCCGCGAGCCACCACCGCCTAGAAGCCCAGCAAACTCGGGCTCCCCCTTGCCTCGAAATACGAACCCGAACGCGGCCACTTCCTCGCCAGAATTCGTGAAATCCGTGCACCAAAACCCGATTTTAACCGTATAGATTCGAAGCTCTCTGAATTCTCTTCGATTTGATATATAATTTGTAGATTTTCGTTGAACGGATTGAGAGAAATTAGTGTTTGAATTTGGGATGTTTCTGGCCATTGTTTGAATAGGCGGCGGCTGAAAGAATAAGGGTGAGGGTTTTATTTTCGGATTTTTTTATTATTTTATTATAAAAAAAATGTGTTATAAAGGTGAAAATGCGGGCTGTCTCCGAATTGGGCTTGCTTACAGTCGATCTTAACGTTTTAAGGCCTTCTGAACGCAATGGGATGGGTCTCGGGGTCCAATTCCGAAATCTGTAGAATATTTATTTAAAATCCCATTAAAAATTAATTAATTAAATATTGACCGTACATTTAAATATGCCGGGGCCACATACAACCTCAAAAAATTCCAAAAAAAAATATTTTTAGCTTTCTTATGACGATACGGTTCTAACAAGACTAATTTCGTTGAATTCTGAGACTGTTTGAAAAATGGCTATTTTTAAGGCGTTTAAATTTAACTAAAATAGTCAAAACACATTTTCTTTTGCCATGCTCACATATTAATTCGAAAAATTCTGAAAATTGAAACTTAGCTATAATTTGATATTCCGGTTCCAACAAAAGTGGTTTCGTCGAAAACGGAGGTCGTTTGAAAATTGACTATTTTCAAGGGCTATATATTTAATATAAAAAATACATTTTTAAACAAATAAATCCCGAAACTCAAAATATATAAGTATTTATACTTTTTGAATGCAGAAACATCATTCCGGACTCAATGAAAGTGGTTTCGAGTTCTAATTCCTTCATATGTGAAAAGTAGCTCATCGGGCCATATATATTATATATAAAAATTCTACAGCGACCTTTCTAAAAATTGAATTGGCCATAAATTTTGATTTCCGCTATGAAATTTCAATTTTTCAGATTCGTTAGAAAGATATGATTAAACAGATTTAAATATTTCTGGTTTCACTCAATTCTGATTTATTTTGAATCATGTACATCCAGCTAAAGTTTAAAATCAAATTTTAAAACTACCGCGCCATTTCTAACTCTTTTTAATATTTAAATTAAATTTATTCGTTTTAACTTCGATTAAAATAAATTCTAGCCATTATTATTTATAATAAATTATATTATAACCTCAAAATTCATTAAAATTTTCTAAAATAAAAATTTTAAATTGGTCTAAAATTTCCGGGTTGCTACAATAGAAGAAAAAGAACAACTGAACAGAATCAGAGAAAACACGAATCTCACAGCGGAACGAATAAAATGTATTATATAACATAACTTTGAAATACAAGACTGTATTGTATATACATACCATTATCAAGGTACAATATATCACAGCGGAAATAATCTCTAAATACTAGCGGTGAAGCCTTCTGCTTCCAACTCCTCCAAGAGTATCTGTAAAAGCCTGAAACACTTGACTGCTCGTACAAATTTAGGCACCCAAGAGTTTAAGGAAAAACAAACAAAATAAACTCTGGGTCAGTCATGGGACTGGTGTGAGTAAATTCCAACTATACGGTTTAACTTTGATAATCCTTTTTGAAACAAAAGAATAATAGTCAGACCAATCCACACATAAACATAGACGGTTCTTACCTTAATATAACCCAAAATATTTTGATATCAAAATCCAGTGATATTATAATAATGTCCAATCAAGTAAATAACCAAATAACCGAACGCTTGCATCTCACGCTCTACGTACATAGTATAAAATCAAAAACCGCAGGGCGCTTATTGGAGATTGGATTCCAACTATAACAAGGTATGGGACCACCTGCCGATAGTGTATCTCTAGAGGCGAATACACTGGGTTCAACAAGAACGTCTTGCAACCCGGCCCACACATGACCGACCACTCATTTCGCTTGAGTGTATCGAATGTATATCACCAACGGTTGGGCTCAAACCACCATTTCCCGAAAAGGGACAGCATCGAAATAGATTAAAGAAGCATAAGGAATTTCTGTAGATAGGTGATTATACACCCTAATGGGAGCGACCCACATAGCCATGCTGCCTGCCCGATTTTTGTCATTTCCCGGTTGTGAGGCTTGAGGCTACGTCTATCTTTTAGAACATCTGGCCACCATACACTTTGAATGCCACATCGTCAAACCCGTCAAATCACTAGTTGATCTTCCCAAAAATATTACAGGTATAAAAGCTAAGAGAAACGAATTTCTCCGCCACCAGACGTAATACCCTGAAAAGATTGTCTTATGTGACCGTTAGGAATACTCTGTCAGACATTCGTCCATACAAGTTGTCCTGGGACTGGACAAACATAACAGCTCTTGAATTTCACTCCGTCTTCGATTATCTTCAGCATAATCAAATTCGCAACGCCTATGCCTATACGGAGTGGTTTCAGATATTAAATCCAATCGGTCTCTCCGTATTGACAACGAGGGTCAAAACACTTCGATAGTCGGTTATTTAACTATCGAAGTAAAAACAAACATTCATTCAAATATACCACTAAACATCACACAACCACGGGCACTTTTTATTTAACATTAATTTTTATTATTCAAATTCCCATATCTTATTAGATATTCCTCAAATCCAGTTTTAGCCCTTTCACACTTCTTGGAAAACATTCTCAGTTATTATAAACTCTTATTCTTATATTTCTTTGGACAACATCGTTACTTATTACCTTAGAATAAGTTGATTTCAAAACAAACTGGTTTTCATTTCCTAGGGAGTAGTGCTATATATAAAAATCATGCTTAAGCTTGGTTAACAACGTTATTTTATCGCTATAGTTCAAAGACTTATCATACGCTGTAATATTTCCTTTTATAACTAATCTCTACACCTCTTTCCGTTACAAAAATATTAACATCTCTTTCCGTTACAAAATCTTGACATCTCTAATTCAATAACATTTTAAATGAGGCCCACTTAAGAAACAATTATTTAATTAAAAATAATTAACTAATATTTTACTTTATAAAGTGAACTATAAAGTACCAGTTTATAATAGAATTTCTATTACAGTTTAAATTTCGCTTTAATTATAAAAAATCTAATTTTCTATAATCAACTTCGTTGATTTGCCTGACGGCCAATCAACTTCTTACAAAACGATGTGTTTATGGTCGACTGTTTCCACTTTCTAAATCGATATCATTTATTTATTAAATCAAAACAAATGTTAAGTTTCCATTCAACACGGTTCAAGCGGTACATATATAAAACAAACAAACAGTACATATAAACATTGAGGAATCCGGTTGGATTCCTCCAACTAGTTTCCCGCCTCCACCGATGTTAGTCAAACAATTATCACTGATTCCATAGCTAGGGAATATTTTAATCGATGGAATCAACATCCAACCAAATGATGTGTACATATGCAACGATATATATTTTTCAATCAATTTAATTATAATCTACCGAAACGACCATCACACAACATTCAACCAATATTATAATATTTTAAAATAGATCAGAGTCAGTGAATTTACTCACCTTTGCACGTTAACCGTTAAATAACGACTTGCGTTGGCTGATTTGGTCGAATGGTTTATTTTTCCTGAATTTAGACGAGTGCCAAAATGCTTTAGACCGGTTCCAGTATATTGCCTGCGACCATAAGATCCTAACGGATCCAAATTCGTGAAATTCTACTCTTTCTTGGCTCACCGTGTTCTTTAGCCTATTTGAAACGGTATTACCTTCTACTCCAAGACATTCGTCCCCAGCATACTACAGCTCCTTCACGTCTGTTTTCCATTGTTCACTAAATCCCAATTTCATACACAGTATTTGCGCCATATATACTCCATTGGCCTGTGAAGAAAATGCAACCATCCCTTTCTATGCGGGTTTCTTTCATGCCAACATATACGGTTCCATTGTATACATTTTTATTTGGGCTTTACGTTGGGTCCACCTTCCTATATAAACATTCGGCCACTCCAGAATTCCCCTGCAAACGCACTGCTAGCGAAAACACGTTATGAACCGATCTACCCAAAACACTAAAGGCTAAAGCAGTATACTAATGAATGTACCTTCATCATTTTGTTCCCTCAAACACCTCTCTTCAGGCCTCTTCTCCCTTCCAAGGGCATTGACCCACACTGCAGCAGGTAATGCGACATGTCCTACTGCCAAACATCCCTAAAATCCATTCATATAAGCGCCTTGACCATCAGAACCTCACACCAATATTGAACTGACCTCCGGCCATTATACTTCATCAAAAATGGAAACGTAGATCTCCACTTTAAACACATGAGACAACACCAACTATTCCCTCCCCTTTACGATGAAAACAACTACTCCTTTCAAGTACTCACAACACCGCCACCATCTCACAACACCACCACTCCCCATCAGATCCACCCAACTCTGCCAAAACGTAAGCTACAACAACACATTTCTTTGCACCCGTACATTCATGTATTTCCACGCACAACTCCACGGGTTTTCCATTTCCAGCAAACACCCACACTAGCACACCTATCCGCACACTTCAGTTGACACACTACATCCCTGAACCCATTAAAACAATATCCTTTCTCCTCTCAAAACAACATAGTAGCCACGCATGCCCACTCACGCCTTCCACTCATAAAACCAGCATCTTCCCCTACCCGCCTCGGAAACCCCCTCTACCCCATGAAAATGTTTTCGAACACAACCCTTCAGAACAATCCTTGTTTCCAGTTTCTGCGGATTCTTGGTTCGCTTATCCCACTCCAGATTGCTCTTCAGTTTGTCGTTGTGCTGCTTTTACCATTTGTCAACCCATTTTTGGTTTGTTTTTGGTTTTAAAGTATTGGTGAAGTTTGGGGTTTTTATTTTCTTTCTGCCATTAAAAGCTCGAAGTATTTATTTCTGAAGGAGGACGGATGCTGCATATTTATAGAAGAATGCTCCTTGATGTCCAAGGAATAGGTTGCTGTAGCTTAGGATAGGTGACTGTGTTGTAATTTCGATAGTTTATATTTTCAAAACATAGCCTGTGTATTTTCTTGTCACCACTTTTCTTAAGTATGAAGCATGAAGGGGGTTAGAGTAGCTGTGGCCTCTCTCTTCTAACGTAGGCTGCCTGATAATGACTTGCATGTGCATAGAGTTATATATGGGTGACAGTTCATGTGGTAGCTGGTTGGAGATGGGAGGATACACAGCATAGGATCACGTACAATGCCATGAGTTTTCATTTTCATGTACGTTTGAGGTAGATGCCTGTATTGAATTGTCTACGTCTTGTATAGGGTATGGGACAAATGCATGGTTACCTGATATGGTATAGAGTAGGGCGCTGGTTTTGAAAAGAAGTAATATATACAAACTTTTCTTCCATGTTGAGGTCCCGACAAGACAATTGGAAAAAGAAAGAGGAAAAGAAAAATACATTTGAGGAAGCTAAGAAATTTGACAAAGACTAGCATTGATTCTTTGGTCGGTGTTGATTTTAAAGCAGAGGTCTTTAGTTGTGCTTTTTTTAGCAGTGCATTCGTGTATATAATTTCATTATCGTCAAGTTGTTCGTTTATGGACTGTTGTGGACAGAAATAAAAATGTCGTCATGTCCAGCGTGGTGCCACGATCCCAAAAATATAACAATATCTGTAGTTTGACTCATATTGTGAAACCCCAAAATATTGATACAGGGTGCAAAATACTCCAAACAAAAAGTTGCTTATTTAATTATTTTAAAAAATTACAGTAAAATTCTAAAAATTATATTATCACTACATCTCAAAAGAACCTTGTTCAAATTCGAAACTGATATCTAGTTATATCGAATTAACCATTACGGTCGATAAACGATTTTACAGTGACTATTTGAATATTTGATTTGGACGTATCTTGCAATCTATAAGATGAAATCTCCGTTTTCCACTTCCATTAGAAAGACATAGTTCAACAGATTCGATCATTTCTTGTTTTCGAGGAAATCCGATTTGTAACAGATCTTGTACGCTCAGTCGAAGTTCAGAACGTTAAATTACGAACTGCAGCGTCGTTATGAGCTCGATTATAATTAATATATATTTTTATACGTTCAACTTTGTTTTAGTTAATATATAAATCCACTTATATTAAGAATTCAATATTTAAACTGATTTAAATATCCAAAAATAAACGGATAAAAATGCGGGACATTACATTCCTTCCCCCTTAAAATAATTTCGTCCTCGAAATTGCTAAGATGGGGAAAATGCTACAATCTCTGTTGTAAGCAGGTCAAAAATCTTTTTGGTCTGCTCCATAATTTCAGTTTCGATAGAACTGATTAATTCCAATTAAATATTAATTCCTTCTTGTTTCGAATATTTTCAAAATTCTGAAATTTCCTAACAGCTCAAATTTTCAAAGAGTTTCGCCAGCATCTTCTCTGCACGGCTCATTCGGTACTACTACAACTTGCCTCTCTGGCATTTTCCAATCAAAAGAAAATCAAACAGCCAAACTGGCTCGTCCAATTCTCATACTCATTTAAAGTTGTACATTTTTGTTGGGAACTCAACTCTGTCTCTTTGACCTGCTATCCGTTCAGCTTGTACAAATGCCATATCAATCCATCTGTACTGAATTTACCCTTAATCCAATCATTCTTTTACACTCAAGTCAATTTCCACTTCAATGTCCACTTCAAATCTCGATCCCAAACTCCTACTCAACAATCCAATTTCATAGCCAAGTTTGGTTCCATTCCTACTCTTATTTCACAAATTCAATTACTTCACCAAGTTTAATCTTATTCCAATACGATTTTTCACTTACTTGGCTTCAATTCAACTCCACTTTTATTTGGCTTATTTAAATTCTCTGTTTATTTACTTCATAATTAAATTTTAAATTTCAGAATTCAAATTCCTGGGGTTTTCATTTCAAATCAGTTTGAAATCATATATATATATATATATATATATATATTCATAACATAGAAATTAAAAACATTTGAATTTCCGAACAACTTATTTCAAAACAAAATCTTTGGTAGTAATCCGTCACTTAGAAACTCAAAAACGAACAGTGATAATGTGGCCGTCATCATCAGAATTTATTTTCCAGTGATCAAAGTGAGTTCAATACTATATTACTTTTAAAATTTCATTTTAAAACACTTCCATTTTGAATTTTACTTCAAAATATCTTTCACAACACTTGGAAACAATTTCAAATCTCCTAGGATTTTAAGATTTCTTATATTAAATCGAATTTCTTTTACAAACCTTTTCCATAGTTTTAAATTTCAAAATTTGATTTAAATTCAGATTTAGTTCATCCAATTTTATATATTATACTCATATAATATTTCGATTGGTTATTTATATAACCAACTCAATTATAAATCTTATTTGATCATAATTATGATCACAAATCCAATATATTATAATAATATCAAGATATATACATCTTTTTATATCAAAATATATTTTCAGGTAAAAGTATTTCATTTACCCAATCTTTAGAAATAATATTTTGTCGAATAACCCTGTTCAAGAGTTTAGAAACACCTATCGATACAGTTTGCAATCCAGTATCGACCAGAATTCATAAACCACTTTCCAAACCAACCAACACAATATAAAATAGTTTTTATACTAATTTACAAATACGTGCTCATATATATACACTCATACTCAATCTAGAGTATTACTAACTCCATCTCTATTGAGTTACGCCACTAAGCCAAGATAATCACTTAACCTTCAGCTCTGATACCAACTGTAACGACTCGAAAATCCGAACAAATTTGAGCTGATAAATATCCTACACAATCAACTCAAAGTGCACGAAAATTCAAATCATTAATAGAAAGAAGTAAGAAGATGAGAAAGATAAGATAGAACTAATAGAATAGAAGAAAAAGAACAACTGAACAGAATCAGAGTAAACACGAATCTCACAGCGGAACAAATAAAATATATTATATAACATAACTTTGAAATACAAGACTGTATTGTATATACATACCATTTTCAAGGTACAATATATCACAGCAGAAATAATCTCTAAATACTAGCGGTGAAGCCTTCTGCTTCCAGCTCCTCCAAGAGTATCTGTAAAAGCCTGAAACACTTGACTGCCCGTACAAATTAGGGCACCCAAGAGTTTAGGGAAAACAAACAAAATAAACTCTGGGTCAGTCATGGTACTGGTGTGAGTAAATTCCAAACATACAGTTTAACTTTGAAAATCCTTCTTGAAACAAAAGAATAATAGTAAGACCAACCCACACATAAACACGGACGGTTTTTACCTTACTATAACCCAAAATATTTTGATATCAAAATCCAGTGATATTATAATAATGTCTAATCAAGTAAATAACCAAATAGCAGAACGCTTGCATCTCCCGCTCTACGTACATAGTATAAAACCAAAAATCGCAGGGAGCTTATTGGAGATTGGATTCCAAATATGACAAGGTATGGGACCACCCGCCGATAGTGTATCTCTAGAGGCGAATACACTGGGTTCAACAAGAACGTCTTGCAACCTGGCCCACACATGACAGACCACTCATTTCGCTTAAGTGTATCGAATGTATATCACCAACAGTTGGGCTCAAACCACCGTTTCCCGAAAAGGGACAGCATCGAAATAGATTAAAGAAGTACAAGGAATTTCTCTAGATAGGTGATTATACACCCTAATGGGAGCGACCCACATAGCCATGCTGCCTGCCCGATTTTTGTCATTTCCCGTTTGTGAGGCTTGAGGCTACGTTTATCTTTTAGAACATATGGCCAACATACACTTTGAATGCCACATCGTCAAACCCGTCAAATCACTAGTTGATCTTCCCAAAAATATTACGGGCATAAAAGCTAAGAGAAACAAATTTCTCCGCCACCAGACGTAATACCTTGAAAAGATCGTCTTATGTGACCGTTAGGAATACTCTATCAGATACTCGTCCATACAAGTTGTCCTGGGACTGGACAAACAAAAAGCTCTTGAATTTCACTCCGTCTTCGATTATCTTCAACATAATCAAATTCGCAACGCCTATGCCTATACGGAGTGGTTTCAGATATTAAATCCAACCGGTCTCTCCGTATTGACAACGAGGGTCAAAACACTTCGATAGTCGGTTATTTAACTATCGAAATAAAAACAAACATTCATTCAAATATACCACAAAACATCACACAACCACGGGCACTTTTTATTTAACATTAACTTTTATTATTCAAATTCCCATATCTTATTAGATATTCCTCAAATTCTGTTTTAGCCCTTTCACACTTCTTGGAAAACATTCTCAGTTATTATAAACTCTTATTCTTATATTTCTTTGGACAACATCTTTACTTATTACCTTAGAATAAGTGGATTTCAAAACAAACTGGTTTTCATTTCCTAGGGAGTAGTGCTTTATATAAAAATCATGCTTAAGCTTGGTTAACAACGTTATTTTATCGCTATAGTTCAAAGACTTGTCATATGCTGTAATATATCCTTTTATAACTAATCTCTACACCTCTTTCCGTTACAAAAATATTGACATCTCTTTCCGTTACAAAATCTTGACATCTCTAATTCAATAACATTTTAAATGAGGCCCACTTAAGAAACAATTATTTAATTAAAAATAATTAACTAATATTTTACTTTATAAAGTGAACTATAAAGTACCAGTTTATAATAGAATTTCTATTACAGTTTAAATTTCGCTTTAATTATAAAAAATCTAATTTTCTATAATCAACTTCGTTGATTTGCCTGAAGGCCAATCAACTTCTTACAAAACGATGTGTCAATGGTCGACTGTTTCCACTTTCTAAATCGATATCATTTATTTATTAAATAAAAACAAATGTTAAGTTTCCATTGAACACAGTTCAAACGGTACATATATAAAACAAACAAACAGTAAATATAAATATTGAGGAATCCGGTTGGATTCCTCCAACCAGTTTCCCGCCTCCATCGATGTTAGTCAAACAATTATCACTGATTCCATAGCTAGGGAATATTTTAATCGATGGAATCAACATCCAACCAAATGATGTGTACGTATGCAACGATATATATTTTTCAATCAATTTAATTATAATCTACCGAAACGAACGTCAAACAGCATTCAACCAATATTATAATATTTTAAAATAGATCAGAGTCAGTGAATTTACTCACCTTTGTGCGTTAACCGTTAAATAACGATTTGCGTTGGCTGATTTGGTCGAATGGTTTGTTTTGCCTGAATTTAGACGAGTGCCAAAATGCTTTAGACCGGTTCTAGTATATTGCCTGCGACCATACGATCCTAACGGATCCAAATTCGCGAAATTCTACTCTTTCTTGGCTAACCGTGTTCTTCAGCCTATTTGAAATGGTATTACCTTCTACTCCAAGACATTCGTCCCCAGCATACTACGGCTCCTTCATGCCTGTTTTCCATTGTTCATTTAATCCCAATTTCATACACAGTATCTGCGCCATATATACTCCATTGGCCTGTGAAGAAAATGCAACCTTCCCTTTCTATGCGGGTTTCTTTCTTACCAACATACACGGTTCCATTGTATACATTTTTACTTTGGCTTTATGTTGGGTCCACATTCCTATATAAACATTTGGCCACTCCAAAATTCCCCTGCACACGCACTGCTAGCGAAAACCCTTTATGAACCGATCTACCCAAAACACTAAAGGCTAAAGCAGTATACTAATGAATGTACCTTCATCATTTTGTTCCCTCAAACACCTCTCTTCACGCCTCTTCTCCCTTCCAAGCGCATCGACCCATACTGCAGCAGGTAATGCGACATGTCCTATCGCCGAACATCCCTAAAATCCATTCATATAAGCGCCTTGACCATTAGAACCTCACACCGATATTGAACCGACCTCCGGCCATTATACTTCATCAAAAATGGAAATGTAGATCCCCACTTTAAACACATGAGACAACACCAACTATTCCCTCCCCTTCACGATGAAAACAACTACTACTTTCAAGTACTCACAACACCGCCACCATCTCACAACACCACCACTCCCCATCAGATCCACCCAACTCTGCCAAAACCTAAGCCACAACAGCACATTTCTTTGCACCCGTACATTCATGTATTTCCACGCACAACTCCACGGGTTTTCCATTTCCAGCAAACATGAAGCGACCCGAACTTCCCCGGTCTCCGAAGAGATGGGAAAGAACGAATTACTGTGAGGACACGACAAATCAGAACGCAGACGGAAGAACATTTCATTGTTTATTACAACAATTCCATCAGAATACAAGAATATACAGAGTATGAATGAATAAATTACATTCGATAAATATCAGAGATTACAATAAATTACATAGCAGCGGAAAAATAATACAAAGCACAACTGAAGGTTATATACGGATACAGAGCTTTTCGGATATCATTCCAGCTGTAAACTAGGATCCTGTGAATATAAATCTGCAAAACCAAAACTACTAGCTGCCCGTGCGGAAAATAGGGGCACCCAGAGTTTAGGTTAAAACAATAAACTCCAGGTCAGTCATGTGACTGGTGTGAGAACTAAAACAGTTATTTAAAACTTTACTTTAAAAGAGAGTAATTCAAGGGACCACGCCGTATAACACGGAACGGATTTCCTCCCAAGAATACCAGTGCATAGAATAAACAGCGCAATGCTTTTTCGAAAAATGAAGCTATTATAAGACCCAGGTCCCATCACACAATGCAACGCAAGCCGGAGGATAGGGTTTTACCTTATAACAGCCAAACATGCTTGGTACGTTTAAAACAAATCATTTAATACTATAATAAGTGTATAGTGTCAAAACAATTTCAATCATAAATATATATCATAGACGGCATAACATCCCATGCTACTATGTCGCCATACTAGGCTCTACAAATAAAGCCGAAATATCTCGTATTGGAAATTGGATTTCCGTCATGAGTCGAGGCAAGGGGCAAGCTCCTCTCCGCTTCGAGACACTCTAGCAAATGCCTCAGGACTACACACTCTGGGCAATCCTGGATGCTTCAGGGACGGTCCTGACTTATGTTAGAGAATTATTTATTCTTGAACACACGTTTCCCGGTCCTTACAGACCTATAATCGAGGCGCCTCATCCAACAACCACATAGGTGAAAAGTATATAAATGTCAGGGCTGGTAAGTCACTGACACCACCAAAGCTAGAAAGAAACGTCGTGCTCTCCCTGCAGTCCGTATCCCGTTTTTGACTCATACCGAGGTGTGAGGCTCGCGAATTCACATTATACACAAAGCTGCCACGTAGGTCGTGCTTTGATCATCAACCACAAGACTCCGCTTTTCAACAAAAGCCTTGATCATTGCATCTTAGCGTGCCACACAGGCAATTCATGCCATGCGACTGATGTCCATCGATATACAACCTCTGAGCTCGTACGTCTCAGAGAAGGGCGTTAAGCAAAAGAATAAATTCTCCGCCGCCAAACAAATGTATATTTAATAGAAATCAATCAACACAGAATAAAATCCAATGTCAGACACACGATCCATTTACAAGTTCGTTCTGGGTCTGAACGAAACCGGAGGCACTTTCCTCGCATACCCATCCATCTCCAGGTACGTCTGGACGACCACCAACTGATTCCCTCATCTTGGGTGTACAGCCCAATCAAGATCATCAGTAATCACCCAAACGATGTGAAGACTTCCGGTCTTCGACCACCGTCTTCATCTTCGACTTATCGTCGAATCGGTTATTCAGAATGGGTGTAAACCCGGCCTTTCCGAACAACCCGCGTATATTAAAAAAAAATGTTACACAAACACAACATACGCCTCATTCCAATTCATCAGTCACTAACCGCAAATTAGCAAGAGAACGATTTCCCAAATATTAACCCCGGCGGCCGAAACCAACATCAGATCAATACCCAGGAAACCATTCTTCTTAACTAACCTACAGCTAGTTTCTAAATTCCACATTCTTAGGGAAAGGTTCCCATTAATTTTATCCAAGATAAATTCTTTAAAATTTATCCTTTAATCTTCCTTTGGATGTCATTTCAAACCAAATTATGGTTTTCTAAACTAGTCGAGATTAGCGAACCACACCGAAGTAATTATTTATTTTATTTCCCAATCCCAACCTATTCATCCCATGAAGAAAAACTGGTAATACTCCATATCTAACACCGGGGTGTTATCGGTAAAATTAATTACCATTTCACGTTCAAATCTGATTAAAGATTTAACTATCGCTTTGGAGCAAAACTGGTGATACTCCATTCTCGCTCATTTTCTAAATTTGATAATTTAGATTATCAATTCAAATTTCAATCTAATTGCAGATTCATTAAAACTCCTTCTACTGGGTTAAAGAACTAATGTTATTTAAAACACAGTTCACAACAAACCCAAATCACATTCTGTTTATTATCGGGTTAAAGAACTAGTGTTATTTAAAACACAGTTCACGATAAACCCATGAATCGGTTCTATTTACAACCTATTTCAAATCCAATTTATTTATTCAAAAATAAATGGGCTTTAACTTTAGTTCAAAACTAGTTTATTTCGATAAAAATCTATTTTTATCTTTTCGAATATGGAGTTTTTCATCCCAATTTTTCCCAAATCATTTCTTATGATTTTACACAAATTATTACTATTTTTAATAATTTTGTCAAGGCCCGTACAGTCGATTTCCATCAACGGCCATCAACTGCACGGACAGCGACCTTTTCCAAATTTGATTTGGACATATCTCCAAATCCAACCGTTAGATTTCAAATTTCTAATATTCGTTAGAAAGCTCTTTTCGATACGAACCCAACGGTTCTGGTTTTAGGAGAATCTGACGGTCGGATCTCCTGTAATGTCCGTTTGAAATAAATGGTCGAAATTCGCGAACTGCCGCGGCGCGGCGCGTTCTATTCAGGCCATTATATTATATATATAATATATATTTCGTCGATTACTATTTAAAACGAATTTTATAAATAGTTTTGAATTCGTTTCAAAAACAATTTCAACTTCCATTTCAATTCAAATCAAAATTGAATTTTTCCTTATAAATTCGTTTTAAAATTCATTTCTATTCAATTCAAATTTCAATTCAATTTGAATTCAATTCGTTTTCAATTCAATTCGAATTCGTTTTATATTCATTTCAATTCATTTTCAATTCAATTCGAATTCGTTTTATATTCAATTCAATTCGTTTTCAATTCAATTCAAATTCGTTTTATATTCAATTCAATTCATTTTCAATTCAATTCGAATTCGTTTTATATTCAATTCAATTCGAATTCGTTTCATATTCAATTCATTTCGAATTCATTTCATATTCAATTCATTTCGAATTCGTTTCATATTCAATTCAATTCGAATTCGTTTTCGATTCGATTCAATTCAAATTGGTTTTATATTCGATTCAATTCAAATTGGTTTAATATTCGATTCAATTCAAATTGGTTTTCTATTCGATTCAATTCAAATTAGTTTTCTATTTAATTCAATTCAAATTGGTTTTCTATTCGATTCAGTTCGAATTCGTTTTCTTTTCAATTCAATTCAAATTGGTTTTTGATTCAATTCGATTCAAATTTCATTTCAAAATATTCGATTTCGAAATCACTTTTCAATATTCATTTTAAAATGAATAAAATCGATACAAATATCGTTCACATCAAAATGGCGTCAATCTAATCAACACGACTTCATATATTTCTATTTTTCAAATATTCTATTTCAAATATTTCTATTTCAAAATATTTCTATTTCAAATATTTCTATTTCAAATATTTCTATTTCAAAATATTTCGATTTCAAATATTTCTATTTCAAATATTTCTATTTCAAATATTCTATTTCAAATCTTTCTATTATCAAAATGTTTCGTTCAACACATGACTAATCTCAACGAATGAGTACTGTCAACACGTGAACCTTTATTTTATAATATTCTTTATTTTTCTGATTGGAATGAGGCCCAGTCAATTACCATATAAAGTTAATTATATGGATTCCATACAACAAATGTATATAATAGCAACGATAAATAATCAACCATCATCCAAAGTGCACTACACTGTATAAGCATCAAATATAGATATCTAACGCTTATAACAGCCTGTTAATCAATCGATCGACATACAACTAATTATTGGGATTAGTGTATACCGTATTTTATCCCAATACCCATGTGGGATTTCAAACAATCAAACACAGATTTTTATTTGTGTAGTTGGGCGATGTGTAAAATTTATCGTCCCAATCAATGTCCTTCAAATAGGTGTACATAAACAAACCGTCCGGTTTGTAAATGAATATTTTATTTTATTCACTTCCACGTTAAAAATTATATTTTTAACGATAAAATATTTTATTTTAACACATGAATTTTTATTCAGTTCATTTACAAAATAAAAATGATATTTTTATTTTTCTAACATATTTTAGAAAATTTCGGCGGCATAACGACACGATACTAGAAACGGGACAAGGCCTAGCCTTATCCCCGGTCTAGTGAAAGCCCACGCCATTCACACATCAATCAAATCCATTCCATTTCACCAAACAATTCAATTCAGACCAAATAATCTAACCAACTACACAACCAAACAAACAAGTCCATGGTCTGTGGATGATTGTGTCGGGTGCTACTAAACACCGTTTGCATCCTAGTTTATATATATATATAACTAGAAAAGAAATTGAAGAGTGAGAAATTCTCACCGATAGCTATCTAATACCACGACTCTTCATTTATAGAAATCTTCATCGTTATCGCATCTTTGTCATCTTTTTTGCCCGTAGCCACTACATATATAAAAATCGAATTTTTACTTCACTATTCAATATATAAAAATCGAATTTTTACTTCGTTATTCAATATATAAAAATCAAATTTTTACTTCGCTATTCAATATATAAAAATCGAATTTTTACTTCGCTATTCAATATATAAAAATAGAATTTTCACTTTGCTATTCAATATATAAAAATCGAATTTTTACTTTGCTATCCAATATATAAAAATCGAATTTTTACTTTGCTATTCAATATATAAAAATCGAATTTTTATAATCACGCTATATGGATAAAAATTCTATTTTTACATTGCTACTATATAGATAAAAATTATATTTTTACCTCGCTATTCTCTATATAATGATTTCGCCTTTTCAAATATATCATTATAAAAATCATATTTTTACATCTTCTACATAATAAAGATCGAATTTTTATTATCTATATTATATAGGAATTTTATTTTTATTATCTCTACAACATAAAGATAATATTTTTAGCCTTTCTATAATATAAAAATTATATTTTTAACTTTCCTATATTATAAAAATCCTATTTTTATCCTTTCTCTAATAAAGATCACATCTTTCTCTAAACAAAAATATGAGGTTTATACACAATGTTATCCCTAAAAAAAACTGATTTATAATACTTAACATATATAAACTATTTTTTTATAATAAGTTTTAAATTAAAACAAAAACCGATTTCATATTCAAAACTGATTTTAACAAAATTTTATATTTAAATGAAATCAGAATTTAAAAAGAAAAACTCACCCTCTTGCTTTATTCACGTCGAACTCAGTTGGAGAGCTGTTGGAGGGGGTCGGAAGTTGACCCAGGCGGTGGTGGAGCCCATCAGGCCGGTGGTGGCTCACTTTGGGTTCGGAGGGTGGTCACGCAGGTGGTGTCGGGTTTAGGGGGGCGCGAGGGGGGGCTCGATGTCGCACGCCAGGGGAAGATGAGGAGGGGAGGGCGGCGCTGGGTAGAAGGGAGGGCGGCGCAACAAGGGTGGAGGCGGTGGATGGAGGGCGACGCGGCAGCGGTGGGGGGGGGGGGGGGGAAATCGGCTGCGATCGATTTGCTTTTTTTTCCTGTTACGAATGAATCGAAAAATAAGGGGGGGGGGCAGAGGAGTTTAAGGGGAGAGGGAGAGAGAAAGTTTATTTTTAATTTATTTAATTAATTTATTTTCAAAAAGCAACTTTTCATACGACCTCTAAACGAGGCTCACCGCCTGTCGTCCATAGCGTTTTACCCCCATTCCGAACACAATGGGATATGTATCATAGGCTGATTTGATCGTTTCGATCAGTTTCCGTTAAAATCAACATATAACTCTATATATTGAATTTGAACGCGCATTTCAATTTACCGGGACCACATACGAACTCTAAAAATTCCATAAAAATATTTTCTAGCTTCGTACTGACGATACGGTCCTAACAAAACTAGTTTTGTCGAATTCTGAGACCGTTTGAAAAATGGTCCTTTTCCAGTCGATTAAAATCGACTGAAACTGGTCAAACGCGTTTTCCTTTGCCACGCTCACATATTGATTCGAAAAATTATGAAATTTGGAATCTAGCAATAATTTGACATTACGGACCCAACAAAAGTGGTTTCATCGAAATCCGAGGTCGTTTGCAAAATGTCTATTTTTAAGGGCCTGAATTCCATAGCGACTATTCAGAATTTTCAACTGGACATATCTTTTGATTCCCGCTATGAAATTTCGATTTTTCGGATTTGTTGGAAAGATATTATCAATTAGATCCTAATGTTTTCAATTTCGCTAAAATCCGGATTGTTTTGCACCCGGTACATTCAATTGAAGTTTGAAATTGAATTATCGAACTACCGCACCATTTTCAATTCCTTTTATAATTATAAATAATTATTTATATTCTAACGACGACGTATATAATATATACGTTCGAATTATATTCAAAATAAATTTCATGTCGATATTATTTAAAATAATCTATTTTAAATGTTCAAAATTCACTAAAATTGCCAAAAATAAAAATTTTAAACTGGCCCAGATTTTCGGGTTGTTACAATCTCCCCCACTTAAAACTTTTGGTCCCCGAAAAGGAACAAAGTCGAAAGTGGTTTGATTAATCAACTCTACGTTCGATCTGGCTTCCATTCTCCAACTTTTCAGTTTCTGAGAATTTTCAAATTTTCAAAAATTTGGCTAACACCCTAAATTTTCGAAAAATTTCGCCCAAACCTCCCCTGCAATGGGAGGCACGAGAAAATCCCGAAATTGCCATATAGGCCTTCTGATCTCAAACAGAAAAAGAAAAAGCCAAGCGGCTAGCCAATAGGCTCATAAAATCATCATCACCTAAACAAAACAGTAAAATATAGTAAACATGTACCTATTTGTCGGGCAAACAAATTTTATTCTCTGCTCTAGCCTCCTTGCTATGACCTATTCAATGTAAGTACATGTATATGCAAGCAAATGCGACCAATTGCAATAATATTCAATATTTGATTCTATTAGGCATAATGGTTCAAAATTATCAAACAAATAACCAAACAACACAAACATCAATCAATTAGTGAATTAGAGTTTCAAATTCATAATTTTGATATATATACAGAAAAAATCATGTTTTTGATGCCAATTCACAACAATAAATCTATCTATATAAGTTTTGGTTCTCACACCAGTCTAATGGAAATATATATATATATCACACCTTCGAAACACGAACATAAATACTGATGATGTCATAACAATTATCAGTACCATCTCCGGACGACTAGAACGTGATTCTATATCTATCCAGTATATTAAAACTTCGAATATACGTTCATGACGCGTATATGCAAAATCTTTATATATTGGATTGTCCAAATTCAATATAAATAAATATTCAAATACGAATAAAACGATTTAAATTTTCAAAGCAAAGTTGTTTTCATTTGAAAAATATAATCTTCACACTCGATCTAGGATACTACTGATCCTATCTCTAACGAGTCATTCTAATTGGATATTACTAATCCAATATCTGATGAATTCTTTCGTATGGTTCTAATGTGCCTTGTTCTCGAGCTCTGTAAACCAAAGATCTGATACCAAATGAAGCGACCCGAACTTCCCCGGTCTCCGAAGAGATGGAAAAGAACGAATTACTGTGAGGACACGACAAATCAGAACGCAGACGGAAGAACATTTCATTGTTTATTACAATAATTCCATCAGAATACAAGAATATACATGGTATGAATGAATAAATTACATTCGATAAATATCAGAGATTACAATAAATTACATAGCAGCGGAAAAATAATACAAAGCACAACTGAAGGTGATATACGGATACAGAGCTTTCCGGATATCATTCCAGCTGTAAACCATGATCCTGTGAATATAAATCTACAAAACCAAAACTACTAGCTGCCCGTGCGGAAAATAGGGGCACCCAGAGTTTAGGTTAAAACAATAAACTCCAGGTCAGTCATGTGACTGGTGTGAGAACTAAAACAGTTATTTAAAACTTTACTTTAAAAGAGAGTAATTCAAGGGACCACGCCGTATAACACGGAACGGGTTTCCTCCCAAGAATACCAGTGCATAGAATAAACAGCGCAATGCTTTTTCGAAAAATGAAGCTATTATAAGACCCAAGTCCCATCACACAATGCAACGCAAGCCGGAGGATAGGGTTTTACCTTATAACAGCCAAACATGCTTGGTACGTTTAAAACAAATCATTTGATACTATAATAAGTGTATAGTGTCAAAACAATTTCAATCATAAATATAAATCATAGACGGCATAGCATCCCATGCTACTATGTCGCCATACTAGGCTCTACAAATAAAGCCAAAATATCTCATATTGGAAATTGGATTTCCGTCATGAGTCGAGGCAAGGGGCAAGCTCCTCTCCGCTTCGAGACACTCTTGCAAATGCCTCAGGACTACACACTCTGGGCAATCCTGGATGCTTCAGGGCCGGTCCTCACTTACGTTAGAGGATTATTTATTCCTGAACACACATTTCCCGGTCCTTACAAACCTATAATCGAGGCGCCTCATTCAACAACCACATAGGTGAAAAGTATATAAATGTCAGGGCTGGTAAGTCACTGACACCACCAAAGCTAGAAAGAAACGTCGTGCTCTCCCTGCAGTCCGTATCCCGTTTTTGACTCATACCGAGGTGTGAGGCTCGCGAATTCACATTATACACAAAGCTGCCACGTAGGCCGTGCTTTGATCATCAACCACAAGACTCTGCTTTTCAACAAAAGCCTTGATCATTGCATCTTAGCGTGCCACACAGGCAATTCATGCCATGTGACTGATGTCCATCGATATACAACCTCTGTGCTCGTACGTCTCAGAGAAGGGCGTTAAGCAAAAGAATAAATTCTCCGCCGCCAAACAGATGTATATTTAATAGAAATCAATCAACACAGAATAAAATCCAATGTCAGACACACAATCCATTTACAAGTCCGTTTTGGGTCTGAATGAAACCGGAGGCACTTTCCTCGCATACCCATCCATCTCCAGGTACGTCTGGATGACCACCAACTGATTCCCTCATCTTGGGTGTACAGCCCAATCAAGATCATCAGTAATCACCCAAATGATGTGAAGACTTCCGGTCTTCCACCACCGTCTTCATCTTCGACTTATCGTCGAATCGGTTATTCAGAATGGGTGTAAACCCGGCCTTTTCGAACAACCCGCGTATATTAAAACAAAATGTTACACAAACACAACATCCGCCTCATTCCAATTCATCAGTCACTAACCACAAATTAGCAAGAGAACGATTTCCCAAATATTAACCCCGAAGGCGAAACCAACATCAGATCAATACCCAGGAAACCATTCTTCTTAACTAACCTACAGCTAGTTTCTAAATTCCACATTCTTAGGGAAAGGTTCCCATTAATTTTATCCAAGATAAATTCCTTAAAATTTATCCTTTAATCTTCCTTTGGATGTCGTTTCAAACCAAATTATGGTTTTCTAAACTAGCCGAGATTAGCGAACCACACCGAAGTAATTATTTATTTTATTTCCCAATCCCAACCTATTCATCCCATGAAGCAAAACTGGTAATACTCCATATCTAACACCGGGGTGTTATCGGTAAAATTAATTACCATTTCACGTTCAAATCTGATTAAAGAATTAACTATCGCTTTGGAGCAAAACTGGTGATACTCCATTCTCGCTCATTTTCTAAATTTGATAATTTAGATTATCAATTCAAATTTCAATCTAATTGCAGATTCATTAAAACTCCTTCTACTGGGTTAAAGAACTAATGTTATTTAAAACACAGTTCACGACAAACCCAAATCACATTCTGTTTATTATCGGGTTAGAGAACTAGTGTTATTTAAAACACAGTTCATGATAAACCCATGAATCAGTTCTATTTACAACCCATTTCAAATCCAATTTATTTATTTAAAAATAAATGGGCTTTAATTTTAGTTCAAAACTAGTTTATTTCAATAAAAATCTATTTTTATCTTTTCAAATATGGAGTTTTTCATCCCAATTTTTCCCAAATCATTTCTTATGATTTTACACAAATTATTACTATTTTTAATAATTTTATCAAGGCCCGTACAGTCGATTTCCATCAACGGCCATCGAACTGCACTTACAGCGACCTTTTCCAAATTTGATTTGGACGTATCTCCAAATCCAACCGTTAGATTTCAAATTTCTAATATTCGTTAGAAAGCTCTTTTTGATACGAACCCAATGGTTCCGGTTTTAGAAGAATCTGACGGTCGGATCTCCCGTAATGTCCGTTTGAAATAAAGGGTCGAAATTCGCGAACTACCGGGCGCGACGCGTTCTATTCAGGCCATTATATTATATATATAATATATATAATATATATTTCGTCAATTACTATTTAAAACGAATTTTATAAATAGTATTGAATTCGTTTCAAAAACAATTTCAACTTCCATTTCAATTCAAATCAAAATTGAATTTTTCCTTATAAATTCGTTTTAAAATTCATTTCTATTCAGTTCAAATTTCAATTCAATTTGAATTCAATTCAATTCGTTTTCAATTCAATTCGAATTCGTTTTATATTCAATTCAATTCGATTTCAATTCAATTCGAATTTGTTTTATATTCAATTCAATTCGTTTTCAATTCAATTCGAATTCGTTTTATATTCAATTCAATTCGTTTTCAATTCGAATTTGTTTTATATTCAATTCAATTCGTTTTCAATTCAATTCGAATTCGTTTCATATTCAATTCATTTCGAATTCGTTTCATATTCAATTCATTTCGAATTCGTTTCATATTCAATTCGAATTCGTTTTCTGTTCGATTCAATTCAAATTGGTTTTATATTCGATTCAATTCAAATTGGTTTTATATTCGATTCAATTCAAATTGGTTTTCTATTCGATTCAATTCAAATTGGTTTTCTATTTAATTCAATTCAAATTGGTTTTCTATTCGATTCAGTTCGAATTCGTTTTCTTTTCAATTCAATTCAAATTGGTTTTCGATTCAATTCGATTCAAATTTCATTTCAAAATATTCGATTTCGAAATCACTTTTCAATATTCATTTTAAAATGAATAAAATCGATATAAATATCGTTCACGTCAAAATGGCGTCAATCTAATCAACACGGCTTCATATATTTCTATTTTTCAAATATTCTAATTCAAATATTTCTATTTCAAAATATTTCTATTTCAAATATTTCTATTTCAAAATATTTCGATTTCAAATATTTCTATTTCAAATATTTCTATTTCAAATATTCTATTTCAAATCTTTCTATTATCAAAATGTTTCGTTCAACACATGACTAATCTCAACGGATGAGTACTGTCAACACGTGAACCTTTATTTTATAATATTCTTTATTTTTCTGATTGGAATGAGGCCCAATCAATTACCATATAAAGTTAATTATATGGATTCCATACAACAAATGTATATAATAGCAACGATAAATAATCAACCATCATCCAAAGTGCACTACACTGTATAAGCATCAAATATAGATATCTAACGCTTATAACAGCCTGTCAATCAATCGATCAACATACAACTAATTATTGGGATTAGTGTATACCGTATTTTATCCCAATACCCGTGTGGGGTTTCAAACAATCAAACACAGATTTTTATTTGTGCAGTTGGACGATGTGTAAAATTTATCGTCCCAATCAATGTCCTTCAAATAGGTGTACATAAACAAACCGTCCGGTTTGTAAACGAATATTTTATTTTATTCACTTCCACGTTAAAAATTATATTTTTAACGATAAAATATTTTATTTTAACACATGAATTTTTATTTAGTTCATTTACAAAATAAAAATGATATTTTTAATTTTCTAACATATTTTAGAAAATTTCGGCGGCATAACGGCACGATACTAGAAACAGGACAAGGCCTAGCCTTATCCCCGGTCTAGTGAAGGCCCACGCAATTCACACATCAATCAAATCCATTCCATTTCACCAAACAATTCAATTCAGACCAAATAATCTAACCAACTACACAACCAAACAAACAAGTCCATGGTCTGTGGACGATTGTGTCGGGTGCTACTAAACACCGTCTGCATCCTAGTATATATATATATAACTAGAAAAGAAATTGAAGAGTGAGAAATTCTCACCGATAGCTATCCAATACCACGACTCTTCATTTATAGAAATCTTCATCGTTATCGCATCTTTGTCATTTTCGTTTCCCGTAGCCACTACATATATAAAAATCGAATTTTTACTTCGCTATTCAATATATAAAAATCGAATTTTTACTTCGTTATTCAATATATAAAAATCGAATTTTTACTTCGCTATTCAATATATAAAAATCGAATTTTTACTTCGCTATTCAATATATAAAAATCGAATTTTTACTTTGCTATTCAATATATAAAAATCGAATTTTTACTTTGCTATTCAATATATAAAAATCGAATTTTTATAATCACGCTATATGGATAAAAATTCTATTTTTACATTGCTACTATATAGATAAAAATTATATTTTTACCTCGCTATTCTCTATATAAAGATTTCGCCTTTTCAAATATATCATTATAAAAATCATATTTTTACATCTTCTACATAATAAAGATCGAATTTTTATTATCTATATTATATAGGAATTATATTTTTATTATCTCTACAACATAAAGATAATATTTTTAGCCTTTCTATAATATAAAAATTATATTTTTAACTTTCCTATATTATAAAAATCCTATTTTTATCCTTTCTCTAATAAAGATCACATCTTTCTCTAAACAAAAATCTGAGGTTTATACACAATGTTATCCCTAAAAAAAACTGATTTATAATACTTAACATACATAAACTGTTTTTTTATAATAAGTTTTAAATTAAAACAAAAATTGATTTCATATTCAAAACTGATTTTAACAAAGTTTTATATTTAAATGAAATCAGAATTTAAAAAGAAAAACTCACCCTCTTGCTTTATTCACGTCGAACTCAGTTGGAGAGCTGTTGGAGGGGGTCGGAAGTTGACCCAGGCGGTGGTGGAGCCCATCAGGCCGGCGGTGGCTCACTTTGGGTTCGGAGGGTGGTCACGTAGGTGGTGTCGGGTTTAGGGGGGGCGCGAGGGGGGGGGCTCGATGTCACAGGCGAGGGGGGGCTCGATGTCGCAGGCCAGAGGAAGATGAGGAGGGGAGGGCGGCGCTGGGTAGAAGGGAGGGCGGCGCAACAAGGGTGGAGGCGGTGGATGGAGGGCGACGCGGCGGCGAGGGGGGGGGGGGGGGAATCGGCTGCGATCGATTTGCTTTTTTTTTTCTGTTACGAATGAATCGAAAAATAAGGCGGGGCAGAGGAGTTTAAGGGGAGAGGGAGAGAGAAAGTTTATTTTTAATTAATTTAATTAATTAAATTTCAAAAAGCAACTTTTTCATACGACCTCTAAACGAGGCTCACCGCCTGTCGTCCATAGTGTTTTACCCCCATTCCGAACACAATGGGATATATATCGTAGGCTGATTTGATCGTTTCGATCAGTTTCCGTTAAAATCAACATATAACTCTATATATTGAATTTGAACGCGCATTTCAATTTACCGGGGCCACATACGAACTCTAAAAATTCCATAAAAATATTTTCTAGCTTCGTACTGACGATACGGTCCTAACAAAACTAGTTTCGTCGAATTCTGAGACCGTTTGAAAAATGGCCCTTTTCCAGTCGATTAAAATCGACTGAAACTGGTCAAACGCGTTTTCCTTTGCCACGCTCACATATTGATTCGAAAAATTATGAAATTTGGAATCTAGCAATAATTTGACATCACGGACCCAACAAAAGTGGTTTCGTCGAAATCCGAGGTCGTTTGCAAAATGTCTATTTTTAAGGGCCTGAATTCCATAGCGACTATTCAGAATTTTCAACTGGACATATCTTTTGATTCCCGCAATGAAATTTCGATTTTTCGGATTCGTTGGAAAGATATTATCAATTAGATCCTAATGTTTTTAGTTTCGCTAAAATCCGGATTGTTTTGCACCCGGTACATTCAATTGAAGTTTGAAATCGAATTATCGAACTACCGCGCCATTTTCAATTCCTTTTATAATTATAAATAATTATTTATATTCTAACGACGACGTATATAATATATACGTTCAAATTATATTCAAAATAAATTTCACGTCGATATTATTTAAAATAATCTATTTTAAATGTTCAAAATTCACTAAAATTGCCAAAAATAAAAATTTTAAACTAGCCCAGATTTTCGGGTTGTTACAAAACACCCACACTAGCACACCTACCGGCACACTTCAGTTGGCACACTACATCCTCGAACCCATCAAAACAGTATCCTTTCTCCTCTCAAAACAACATAGTAGCCATGCATGACCACTCATGCCTTCCACTCATAAAACCAGCATCTTCCCTTACCCGCCCCGACACCCTTTCTACCCCATGAAATTGTTTTCGAACTCAACCCTCCAGAACAGCCCTTGTTTCCAGTTTCCGCGGATTCTTTGCTCGCTTATCCCACTCCAGATGGCTCTTCAGTTTGTCGTTGTGTTGTTTTTACCATTTGTCAACCCATTTTTGGTTTGTTTTTGGTTTTAAAGTATTGGTGAAGTTTGGGATTTTTATTTTCTTTCTGCCATTAAAAGCTCGAAGTATTCATTTCTGAAGGAGGACGGATGCTGCATATTTATAGAAGAATGCTCCTTGGTGTCCAAGGAATAGGCTGCTGTAGCTTAGGATAGGTGATTGTGTTGTAATTTCGATAGTTTATATTTTCAAAACATAGCATGTGTATTTTCTTGTCACCGCTTTTCTTAAGTATGAAGCATGAAGGGGGTTAGAGTAGCTGTGGTCTCTCTCTTCTAACGTAGGCTGCCTAATAATGACTTGCATGTGCATAGAGTTATATATGGGTGACAGTTCATGTGGTAGCTGGTTGGAGATGGGAGGATACACAGCAGAGGATCACATACAATTCCATGAGTTTTCATTTTCATGTACGTTTGAGGTAGATGCCTGTATTGAATTGTCTATGTCTTGTATAGGGTATGGGACAAATGCATGGTTACCTGGTATGGTATAGAGTAGGGCGCTGGTTTGGAAAAGAAGTAATATATACAAACTTTTCTTCTATGTTGAGGTCCCGAGAAGACAATTGGAAAAAGAAAGAGAAAAAGAAAAATACATTTGAGGAAGCTAAGAAATTTGACAAAGACTAGCATTGATTCTTTGGTCGGTGTTGATTGGAAAGAAGAGGTCTTTAGTTGTGCTGTTTTTTTTTTAACAGTGCATTCGTGTATATAATTTCATTATCGTCAAGTTGTTCATTTATGGACTGTTGTGGACAGAAATAAAAATGTTGTCATGTCCAGCGTGGTGCCACGATCCCAAAAAATATAACAATATCGGTAGTTTGACACATATTGTGAAACCCCAAAATATTGATACAGGGTGAAAAATACTCCAAATAAAAAGTTGCTTATTTAATTAACTAAAAAAATTACAGTAAAATTCTAAAAATTATATTATCACTACGTCTCAAAAGAACCTTGTTCAAATTCAAAACTGATATCTAGTTATATCGAATAAACCATTACGGTCGATAAACGATTTTACAGCGACTATTTGAATATTTGATTTGGATGTATCTTGCAATCTATAAGACGAAATCTCCATTTTCCACTTCCATTAGAAAGACATAGTTCAACATATTCAATCATTTCTTGTTTTCGAGGAAATCCGATTTGTAACGGATCTTGTACGCTCAGTCAAAGTTCAGAACGTTAAATTACGAGCTGCAGCGTCGTTATGAGCTCGATTATAATTAATATATATTGTTATACGTTCAACTTCGTTTTAATTAATATATAAATCCACTTATATTAAGAATTCAATATTTAAACTGATTTAAATATCCAAATATAAATGGATAAAAATGCGGGACATTACATGAATACTTACATATTTGACATAAATGACATCTTCATATATAACATAAATGATATTTTTATATTTGATAATTTTAAATGAACATAAATGAATACTTTCATATTTGACTTAAATGACATCTTCATATATAACATAAATGATATTTTTATATTTGATAATTTTAAATGAACATAAATGAATACTTTCATATTTAACATAAATGACATCTTCATATATAACATAAATGATACTTTTATATTTGATAATTTTAAATGAACAAAAATGAATACTTTCATATTTGACATAAATGACATCTACATATATAACATGAATGATATTTTTATATTTGATAATTTTAAATGAACATAAATGAATACTTTCATATTTGACATAAATGACATCTTCATATATATAACATAAATGATATTTTTATATTTGATAATTTTAAATAAACATAAATGAATACTTTCATATTTGATATAAATGACATCTTCATATAAACATAAATGATATTTTTATATTTGATAATTTTAAATGAACATAAATGAATACTTTCAAATTTGACATAAATGACATCTTCATATATAACATAAACGATATTTTTATATTTGATAATTTCAAATGAACATAAATGAATACTTTCATATTTGACATAAATGACATCTTCATATATAACATAAATGATGTTTTTATATTTAACATACCTAATTCAACAAATTGACATTTTATTATGTTGACTCTAATTTAACAAAAGGGACATTTTTATTTTGTTGACTCTTTTTTTTTTACTGATTCGATATTACACTAAAAATTGTAATTTAGATTGTATAAACATTTTAATTCCAATATGCCAAATTTGTGAATCGTATATACAATAAAAAGGTAATCTTTTCTTTATTGTCATTTAAAATAATTTATCCCTAACATGATAAAAATTTTAGACAAACAAAATCATATTTTTACATATGATTATTTTTCCTAACATGAAAATGTTCTAATTAAACCAAATGATGTCTTCAACATACACCATTCAATCTAGCTATTCATCACAATAACAGGCAATCAATTCAAAGTTTATACCAAACAAATCTGAATTTTATATCGCATAAATATAAATTTCACATCACAAACAATAACTAATTTTAATTTAAAAATAGAGATCTCACAGTGTGTGTTTAGTTTGAATTTCTTCATTTAAGCACTAGTCAGCTCCATCACGTAGATCTCCTTTTTTCGATTCCAACGGAACTGAATTTGCTGAATTCAGAGACCATATGAGAAAGTTACGGGTTTATAAACTATAATTATGTATTTAAAATAATTAAATTTATAATTAATTAGATTTTCTTAACTCTTTTTCTTAATCATCCGTCTTCTCCCTTTGGAATTCGATGTAACCCAAAACACGAACACAGCTCGACTGAATTCTTCAACGTCGCCGCCTTTACACCAAGTTGGACCCACATCAGACCGCGCCTCGAGCTACGCCTCCTCCATCGCCGTGAGTGGACCCCCACTCGAAGCTCCCCTCTGACCGTTAAATCACCTCTAAGGTGCTAACTTTGACACACGATTTTGCATAAAATTCTATTCAGAAAAAGATCATAACTTGAATTCATTAAGCTTGAGGAGATGAAGGATTTTCCCTTTTGAAGATTAGTGAATTGTTGCGTCGATTCGAAGAGAAAAGAGGAGGAAGATCACTATTTTTCAGCCATAGATAGCAGACAAAGCGGCTGGCTCTAGAAGTTAGATTAGGGTTTTGTTTGTTTGTGAATTTATAATAAAACAATATTTAATTTCTAATTTTGCAAATAAACCCACTAATGTGTCTTTTCACATATAGTAGTTTACAAAGTAATTTAATCAGCTGACTAGGCATGATAGGACCACACTTATTATTCATTCAAATTTCAAAAGTAAAGAGAAAGGGAATAAAAGAAAAAATGAATGTTTGATTCATTTTCTCTGATTGTTAAGTTATGCAACTTTTTATATTTCAAAACACATAATTAAATATCATATTTCATCAAAAGTGTGATTTCTAATGTTCCTACATTTTTATCACATAATTAAACATCATTTTTAATGTAAGAAATGAAATTGGAAAATGATCATATTTTGAAGACAAAACCATGTTAACATTAAAAATCATATTTTTAATGTAAGAAATGAAATTAGAGAAATGATCATATTTTGAAGACAAAAATAAATTAACATTAAAAATCATATCTTTAATGGCATGAATGAAATGAATATAAAAGGTTTCATTTTTTTTATAATGTAATATAATAAAGAATAGAATATAATTTTTATATAATGTAATAAAGGAATAGAAAAGTTTTACATTTTATGTAATGTAAAAAGGTTTACTTTTTATGTAATAAAATAGTTTACATCTTTTATGTAATATAAAAGGGTTACATTTTTATACAATTAAAAAGATTACATTTTTTTCTTTTCTTTTTTTCTTTTTTCTCTAACGCATTTTCTATTTAAAATTTCTTAAAATAAATTTTTAAATTGGTTCTGAATTTCTGGGTTGTTGCAACTATAGATTTGAGATTCAACACCAACAATTTCTTTTCTATCTTCTAAAATCCAAACACAATGAGTTAGTTACTTTTAGATTTAAATGATTAAAAGTAAACGTGATATGACTGTGATTTGGATTTGTTATAAATTGTGAATCTATGACATTCTTGTATCTTAAATATTATCATGCTAGATCTACCTTTATAGATATAATTCTCTTTGGTTAATTTATCATGTCATGCTATATCTACATTTATAGATCTAATTCACTTTGGTTAATTTATCATGTCATGCTATATCTACCTTTATAGATCTAATTCACTTGTGGTTAATTTATCATGTCATGCTAGATCTACCTTTACAGATCTAATTTGCTTGTGGTTAATTTATAATGTCACATTTCTGGATCTTAAACATTATCATGCTAGATCTACCTTTATAGATCTAATTCGCTTGTGATTAATTTATCATGTCACATTTGTAGACCTTAAACATTATCATGTTAGATCTACCTTTATAGATCTAATTCCCTTGTGATTAATTTATCATGTCACATTTGCGGATCTTAACGTTTATCTATGTTTGTGGCTAATTTGGATCTGTCATTATTTGGAAAGTTAAAACCTTGCTTAGATCTTATTCTACATCTAGATCATCTTGTACCTATCGTGTGGTGATTAATTTATATCTATAATTAATTGGACATATGAATCCTTATTTATTCATGCCTATTATAACATCCTTAGTATGTTAGATCTAGTTTTATTATCACGTGCTCACTAGATCTATTTTTATATGTCCACCTTATCACTATGCCAATTACATGTTTATGTCACTTTTGTTAAAATAATCACTATTGTCATCTTTCCCATTTATTGTTTATGGCTAGGCTACTTTCTAGCCTAGGCATGACACCAAATATATGTGAATGCGTTAGTTAGGGAATGGGAGAAACATTAGAATTGGCATAACTTGAATAACGAATATGAATTTGGACATATAATCCATTATGAATATAATTGGGTAAATAGGCGTGAACCCCTATAAAGACATAGGTATAATTAATTGGTTAATAATTAAAATTCCTAGGATTACAATAACTAGAAAACTATAATAGCACTTATAACACGAGGTTAGATTGCATTTGTGGTGGAAGTCTTCCCGGACCTGACCAGCATATCCAGCAACCGTAAATGTTAAATCTAATGTGAGGGGTCTAAGTGCACAAATACGAGACGAGCTAAGACACGAGGTTAGGCCCAACTTGTGGAAGAAGTCTACCCAGACCTGACCATCATATCCAGCATCCGCGAGTTGTAGGCCAAATATTGGAGGTCTAGCCCATTATAACCATAATTGGACATGGTAATGAATTGGAATAAATAAGGATGGATAATAACCTATTATCATTAATTACTTTAACGAAGAATTTTATATAATGGGTAGGCTTGTCCTAGGGACAAGTGGAAATTATAACATATGTTATAATAAAAAGGAAAGAAAGTTTATTTGTTAAACTTAGTTATGAAAACTAAGTTAATAAGTAAACAACGTCAAGTTGTAGTAATATGTTAAATAGAAAATAGGTGAACTGAAATGAAGTATGCAAAATCACATATTATTGTAACTATGGAATCAGACAATGAATAATACGAAGGGAATGTCAGATTACTTCCGTTAATTACAATCCAGGGGTGAAAGATTGTAAGATTCCTTTTGTTAATTACAATCTAAAGAATAACATGTAATGGGGCTTATTAATGAACTTAAATGGATTAATTTATATTTATATGTAATTAGTAAGCAAGCGGAATTTTGGCAAGCGAAAAGAAGTCAATGTGAATGGGGATAACCTGTTAGTCTGTAATACTTAACCTAATTGAATCCATAGGGATTGTATGAACATGACAACTTGATTAGGGGTTAAGTAATATTTGAATGAAACGGTGGGAGGGTTAAGTACATCTAGCGTTGGTGGGTAATATTTTTATATATAGGCCCACAAACTTAACCTGTTGGGGTTATGTGATTAAAAACACCTTTAGATAAACATTACCAGTGGAAAACCTAGCAGTGGGGACGCAAGACAAAGGGGAAAGCTAGCATCATCTTTTGTGTGACCCATTTCAATCAGTAACCCTTAAATAGGTATCAAACTGGTACTCTGAACTAGGTCGGAGTGGGGACCGCTTACTGAACTGATTGTAAGAGATCCAAACATGGAGGACGGTGTCAAGACGGCATGTTCCATCGGGGTCATGTGCGTGCATGACTCCGCCTGGCCGGGAAAATAAGACACTATGACATCAGTAGATATGGTTGTGCACATCTAGAAAATGAAGGGTTACCACTTTTGGGAGTGATACACCCTATTATGGGGCCAGCACAGGGTATCTACGGAGTAGGGAGCCGATCGATTAGGGTAGTAGTTAGGGTACTATAGACTCTGGTAAGTTTAGGAGTCCGTTATTAGGGCTGTCTTGGATAGTATTGGGTTAAAACCTCTCACCAGAAGTACGCCTAAGTCTACCATCTTGTACATGTTGCGGATCATCTCATTCTGGTTATATTAGTATTAGTGCATAGAAATAGAAATCATTCGAGAAGCGCAACATACTCTATCATGTTTACCTTGTCACGCTTACCTTTTATGATGTTATCTTCCTTAACCAATTTGTATGTCCGTTATGATACTTTTACTTATTTACTTGCTAAAAGTAACTGGACTCGCTAGACTTTATGTCTGACCCTTTTTGTTTCCTCTTCTTTCTTCCACTCCCCCCCCCCCCCAGGTTCTCAGTGCGGGAACACTCAGGCTTGACCATGATTCTGCTTACTTTGTGCTGGAGCTGCTTATATGTATGGCTCAAGCTCCTATCCTTGCTACTATGGCTTTGTCACTTTTTGGGGAATTATGCTTTTTATGTACTCTGATGGAACAAGAAAGAAAGTTTTATACTTTTGTAATGGCTTTTATGTAGTTTCAGACTTGTGATATTTTGGACCATGATGTTATAATTTATGTTTGAAATAAAAAATTAAATTTCGCTGTTGCTTTTATATCTGTCTTGTAATATTTCTGTTTCTGTTTACCTATAATGGTTTACGAACATAATGCATTCCCTTAGTGAGTGACATTAACGGACATGTGGTGACACACTTGGTATTAGAGCTGAAGGTTACTAGATTAGTTAAAAGTTTTTAAAAATTATTTTCAAAAGGTTTTTAAAAGAAAGCATTTCCAAAAAGTAAAGTCTGTTTTGAAAAAAAAGCATATTCCCCAAAGCCATATGCAATATCTTTTGATCCTTTGTCTGAATCTCTTTCCTTTTCTTTTCAGCATGTCTGGGTAACCTTATATTCCTAAGGGCGTTGAAGTACAAGATTGGTTCCGTAGGTATCTTAAAGCCATGGCACCAACCTGAAGCCAAAGGGACGTCCCTCTCCCAACTGCAATCGTTGTTCCTCCACCGTCGCGGGTAGATGATTTCTCTAAAAAGAAAGAAGTAGGGTTGAGGAAACACAAAATAGGAAGGTATGGCCCAAGAAAGGACAACAACCACAACAAAAGAAAGGCGGAAAGACCAACAAAGCTAAGGATAAGAGGAAGTGTCGCAGTTATGGACAGGAGGGTCACTTGGTAAAAGACTGCAAAATATGGAAGAATACTTGTTTCAGTTGTGGAGAAGTCAGACACTTTGCTAATGAGTGCCCGAAGAGGCAAGGACAAGGCCAAAGGAAAGGATCCCTTAGAGGACAGGTGTATACTCTCATGGCCATCGTACCAGATAGAGGTAAGAAAGTTTTGTTGAAGGTTTGATATCTCTTTCCAATCAACCTGTTATAACTCTTTTCGATTCTGGTGTTACACATTCGTTTATATCTGATTTTGTAGTCGAGACTCTACACTTAAATACTAGTATGGTAGTGGATCCCGCTGTTATCTCAAACACTATTGGTGGTTCGGCTCATCTGTCTATGATTTGTTGGGGTTTGAGAATATCAATGTTGGGCATCAAGTTTGATTGCGACGCATATGTGCTTGGGTTCATGGGCTATGGGTTGATTCTGGGGTTGGATTGGCTAACCACGTATGGTGCCATTCTCGATTGTGAGAGAAGGGTTATTAGACTTTTGACCTGCCATAGGAGAACCCTCGAGACTTCTTGTGACCTAAAAAGGGTCTATCATGCTTAGTTTCATAGAATCTCTTGACACATCTATCGATAATCTAAGATCTGTTACAGTAGTCTGTGAGTATCCTGATGTCTTTGATGAGGTTCGGGGTTTACCCTAAGGCGCGAGATCGATTTCCGCATATATTTAGTGGATAATACAAAGCCAGTTGCATTGCCCGTGTGCAATATGGCTCCAAGAGGAAAGAAGGGAGCTCAACAAACAAGTCGAGGAGCTACTTGAAAAGGTGATGGTTAGGCGAAGCATATCTAAATGGGTGCCCCGGTGGTATTCGCCACTAAGGCGTACAGATCGCTTCGCATATATATGGATATTCGTGAAGTGTTTCCTCATTTCTTATTTATCGAAGTGTCTACACGATACAGCAGATATAGTTGAGCAAAACATGCGTGAGGAAGTAGAGGTAGAACATGAGGCGACAATTAGACGAGTTTCTACCCGTATACTTGAATCAGAGGTTAAGAAACTGCACAACAGAGAGGTTGGGTTAATAATAATACAATGGGAAGAAGACAACGAGGATGCAACTTGGGAGACTAAAGAAAAAGATCATGCCTCATGCTCTTTCCTTCGTGGGACTATGTCCTTAACTTCTTTTTCCAAAGCTTTTATTCGCACATGCTTCTATCATCTAACTGTATCCTATCGATCAAATCTTTGACCATTAGGTAGGAAATCCCATGAGTGTAAACAAGTGTTTGAGACATGTTATGTTTGATGGATGCAAGTGGATGCAAGTGTTTGCTAGTGGTTGCCCGTGGATGCATATACACACACACATTAGGCACTAGATCGGCTCAATCACTCTCATACTGCATATGGATGTGTGTGCATTTTCTTTTCTTTTAATGGATGAAAATGGATGTATTATCAAATGGATGTTGCATTTGGACGAATGATTACATACACATATAGAACTTACATGTTATATTAGGATTATTTGCATACATGTTGGAATCATGACACTAACATACATTGCATTAAGGAGGTCAACTGAATCAGTGGACTGCCTGATCTTTCACATTAGTGTTGGGACATATACACACACCTTTGCATATGTTCATATAAGCATTAGAAAATTTTAAGGAAAATGAATGCCTGTGATTGGTGATGAGTAGATGGATGATGGATGGTAGGATACACTCTTCTTAACTTGGAGATTTCGGGGATGAAATCCTTTGAGTACGGGAGAATGTAACACCCCGAAATTTTAACAACACATTAAAATGATAAATTAAGGAAAACTTAATTTAATATTCATATTTAAGTAAAACGGACTATGCCATTACGTTTGTCTCGAAATTTTGATCAAGATAGACATTTGGTTTGCGTAAAACAGACACCGTATGAAGAAATTATTTAGCCTCAAATTTTGTATGCATATAAGAGGAGAATATATATATATATATATATATATATATATATATATATATATATAACAAATAAATACTCAAAAATAGTTCAAAATAACAAAGCAAGAAGCCAAAACGCCGAGCCGCCCCATTTTGCGGGTCGACCCGAGCCCTGCTGCGTCGACCTAGAGGTCGGCCCAGGGTATTTGGGGATCGACCCAGCAACCCAGAGGTCGACCCAGTGTTTGGGGATCGACCCCGGAGTCGACACCCTAAGGGGGTTCGACCCCCCTGCATAGATCTGGACAGGTTCGCTTTTCTAAACGCGGACTATTTCCTTGAGCCATTTCGTTGCTACTAGCTATAAAAAGGACCCTAAACCTAGTTTTATTCATTTGAAAAATAATGGTGACGACGAGGCTCTGCTGCAACTTCAATTAAATTTCCTATTCTTCTCCAAAATCAAATTTAAAAAGATTCAAGCGTTTCAACTATAGATCTAAGATTCAACACCAACAATTCCATTTCTATCTTCTAAAATCCAAACACGGTGAGTTAGTTACTTTTAGATTTAAATGACTAAAAGTAAACGTGATATGACTATGATTTGGATTTCTTATAAATTGTGAATCCATGACATTCTTAGTTCATAAATATTATCATGCTAGATCTACCTTTATAGATCTAATTTGCTTTGGTTAATTTATCATGGTATGTTAGATCTACCTTTATAGATCTAATTCACTTTGGATAATTTATCATGTCATGCTAGATTTACCTTTATAGATCTAATTCGCTTGTGGTTAATTTATCATGTCATGCTTGCATTACCTAAATAGATCTACTTCGCTTGTGGTTAATTTATCATGTCTTGCTAGATCTACCTTTATAGATCTAATTCTCTTGTGGTTAATTTATTATGTCATAATAGATCTACCTTTATAGATCTAATTTGCTTGTGGTTCATTTATCATGTCACATTTGTGGATCTTAAACATTATCATGCTAGACCTACCTTTATAGATCTAATTCGCTTGTGATTAATTTACCATGTCACGTTTGTGGACCTTAAACATTATCATGCTAGATCTACCTTTATAGATCTAATACGCTTGTGGTTAATTTATCATGTCACATTTATGGATCTTAACATTTATCTTTGTTTATGGCTAATTTGGATCTGTAATTATTTGGACGGTTAAAACCTTGCTTAGATCTAATTCTACGTCTAGATTATCTTGTACCTATCATGTGGTGATTAATTTATATTTATCATTAATTGGACATATGAATCCTTATTTATTCATTCCTATTATGACATCCTTAGTATGTTAGATCTAGTTTTATTATCATGTGCTCACTAGAACTATTTTTATATGTCCACCCTATCACAATGCCAATTACATGCTTATGTCACTTTTGTTAAAATAATCACAATTATCATCTTTCCCATTTATTCTTTATGGCTAGACTACTTTCTAGCCTAGGCATGACACCAAATATATGCGAGTGTGTTAGTTAGGGAACGGGAGAAAACATTAGAATTGGCATAACTTGAATGACGATCATGAATTTGGACATATAATTCATTATGAATATAATTGGGTAAACGGGAATGAACCCCTATAAAGACATAGGTATAATTAATTGGTTAATAATTAAAATGCCTAGGATTACAGTAATTAGAAAACTATAACAGCACTTATGACACGATGTTAGATTGCATTTGTAGTGGAAGTCTGCCCGGACCCGACCAGCATATCCAGCAACCGCAAATGTTGAATCTAATGTGAGCGGTTTAAGTGCACAAATACGAGACGGGCTAACACACGAGGTTAAGCCCAACTTATGGAAGAAGTCTGCCTGGACCCGACCGGCATATCCAGTATCCACAAGTTGTAGGCCTAATGTGGGAGGTCTAGCCCATTATAACCATAATTGGACATGGTAAAGAATTCGAATAAACAAGGAAGGATGGTGAAGAATTCGAATAAACAAGGAAGGATAGTAACCTATTATCATTAATTACTTTAATGAAGAATGTTTTATAATAGGTAGGCTTGTCCTAGGGACAAGTGGAAATTATAACATATGTTATAATAAAAAGGAAAGGAAGTTCATTAGTAAACCTTAGTCAAGAAAACTAAGTTAATAAGTAAAAAACGTCAAGTTGTAGTAATATGTTAAATAGAAAATAGGTGAACTAAAATGAAGTATACTTAATTACATATTAAGTAAAACATGTTATTGTAACTATGGAATCAGACAATGAATATTACGAAGGGATTGTAAGATTACTTCCGTTAATTACAGTCCAGGGGTGAAAGATTGTAAGATTACTTCTGTTAATTACAATCTAAAGAATAACATGTAATGGGGCTTATTAATGAACTTAAATGGATTAAGTTATATTTATATGAAATTAAAAAGCAAGTGGAATTTTGGCAAGTGAAAAGAAGTCAATGTAAATGGGGATAACCTGTTAGTCTGTAATACTTAACCTAGTTGAATCCATAGGGATTGTATGAACATGACAACTTGATTAGGGGTTAAGTAATATTTGAATGAAACAGTGGGAGGGTTAAGTACATCTTGGGTTGGTGGGTAATATTTGTATATATAGGCCCACAAACTTAACCTGTTGGGGTTATGTGATTAAAAACACCGTTAGGTAAACATAACTAGTGGAAAACCTAGTAGTGGGGATGCAAGACAAAAGGGAGAGCATGCATCATCTTGTTTGGAACCCATTTCAGTCAGTAACCCTTAAATAGGTATCAAACGGGTACTCCGAACTAGGTCGGAGTGGGGACTGCTTACTAAACTGATTATAAGAGATCCAAACGTGGAGGACAGTGTCATGACGGTGTGTTCCATCGGGGTCATGTGCGTGCATGACTCTTCCTGGCGGGGAAAATAAGACGATGTGACATCAGTGGATATGGTTGTGCACATCTAAAAAAATGAAGGGTTGCCACTTTAGGGAGTGATACACCCTACTGTCGGGGCAAGCACGTGGTATCTACAGAATAGGGAGCCGATTGATTAGGTAGTAGTTAGGGTACATTTAGACATTGGTAAGTTTAGGAGTCCATTATTGGGGCTGCCTGTGGAGGTATGGGGTTAAAACCTCTCACCAGAAGTATGCCTAAGTCTATCATCTTGTACATGTTGGGGATCATCTCATTCTGGTTATATTAGTATTAGTGCATAGAAATAGAAATCATTAGAGAGGCGCAACATACTCTATCATGTTTATCCTGTTTACCTTGTCACACTTACCTTTTATGATGTTATCTTCCTTATCCACTTTGTATGCCTGTCATGGTACTTTTACTTATTTACTTTCTAAAACTAACTGGACTCGCCAGACTTTATGTCTGACCCTTTTTGTTTCCTCTTCTTTCTTCCGTTTCCTATAAGTTCTCAGGGAGGGAACACTCAGGCTTGACTGTGATTCTGCTTACTTTGTGCTGGAGCTGCTTATATATATGGCTCAAGCTCTATCCTTGCTACTATGGCTTTGTCTCTTTTTGGGGAATTATGCTTTTTATGTACTCTGATGGAACAAGACAGAAAGTTTTATACTTTTGTAATGGCTTTTATGTAGTTTCAGACTTGTGATATTTTGGACCACGATGTTATGATTTATGTCTGAAATAAAAATTTAAATTCCGTTGTTGCTTTTATATCTGTCTTGTAATATTTCTGCTTCTGTTTACCTATAACACTTAACGAAACTTAATGCATTCCCTTAGTGAGTGACATTAACGAATATGGGGTGTCACAAAAGGCGTTAGGGTCAGAATTACATTTTAGTACCGCGTTCCATCCTTAGACTGACGGTCAAACAAAGAGGGTGAATCGTGTATTAGAGGATCTCTTGAGAGCCTGTATATTGGATTTTGGAGGTTCATGGGATGACCATTTAAATTTGGTTGAATTTGCATATAATAGTAGTTATCAATCCAGTATTGGTATGGCTCCATTTGTAGCTTTGTTTGGAAGACCGTGCAACTCACCATCAAGTAGGTTAGATACCGGTGAGAATTTGTGCTTGGACCAGATATAATAAGAGAAACTTCAGATAAAATCAAGGTTATCCAACAATGAATGAAGGCTGCCCAAGATAGGCAAAAGAGTTATGCTGATAAAAGGTGAAGATGTTTGAAATTATCTATTGGCGACTTGATATTCGTCAAGATTTCTCCATTAAAGCATGTAATTCGTTTTGGTAGGAGAGCTAAATTGGCACCAAGGTTTGTTGATCCATTTCAAGTTCTCGAACAAGTTGGGAATTTAGCGTATAAAGTTGGATGGCAGGAGTTCACAACATATTTCATGTTTCTCGGTTAAGGAAGTTTGTGCACGATTCTAACATGACTATTTCACCGGACCAGTTGGATGATATCAAGGTAGAACCCGAGGTGGTTGGGAACCGCATACCAATTCGTATTGTCGAGCATGATACGAAGCAGCTTCGAAGGAAGATGGTGAAACTAGTTAAAGTCCAGTGGGGTGATAATGAGAATGACTGTACTTGGGAAACAGAGGATAGTATAAGGAAGTCATATCCAAAACTCTTTGCCTGGTAAGGTTTTAATAGCGATATAGTTATTCCCTAGTTAGTAAACCACATGTTAGGATAGGATTTTTGTAACACCCCGTAATTTTATAAGAAGAATATTTGGGAAACAAATTAAAGAATACTTAATTTTTATAAGAATATTTAAGGGAAACGGGTTGCGCCATTGCGTTCGTCTCATAATTCTGCTTGAGATAGAGTCCGAGTTTGCGTAAAACGGATACAGTATGAAGAAGTTATGGAGCTTAGAAGATTTTAGTTTAAACCAGAATTAAAATAATAATTAAAATCAAATTTGAAATTCAAATCAGCAAGAAGCGGGATGGGCGGGAATTATCCAGCTCTAGGGTGTCGACCCCCCTAGGGGAGTCAACATAGGTGTCGACCCCCTATAGGGGTGTCGACATAGGTGTCGACCCCCCTGTAGGGGTCGACCCCATAGGCCAGATCTAGGCAATGACGAATTTTGGAGAATTATGGCTTATATGACGATTTCTGATTGGCTGGGTGATGTGTTTTTTTGGTTTGGATGGTTTAGATGGAACCTAACCTAATCTAAAGGCCCTAATTCACCTAATACACCTATATAAACACACCTAGACCTAACCCTAATTTTATTACACTAATTCATACACCTCCATGCTGCCACAACCTAAACTAGACTTTCTTCTACACTAAAGCAAATCGGAATAGAGTATTCATATTGGAAGATAAGAATCAATTTCTACAACAACAGTTTACCTAATCAAATTCAGAATACAGAATTCAGATCTATTTTCTCTTCTACCACTGTGAGTCCACGTTACTTTTACTTATAAGTAAAAGTAATTGTGATAAGTTTGTGAATTGGACTATATGAACATGCCTGTAAGATGAATCATATCATGTTTGGTGAATTCTTATTTTTTAGATTCATACCTAAAGTTCATATTCCATATGCCTTATTGGATCTATCTTATTGTTCTATGCCAGTTTATGTTCCAAATCCTAGCTGGATCTATCTTATTTTCCTATAGCAGTTTGTGTTCCATATGCTAATTAGATCTATTTTATTGCTCTATGCCAGTTCATATGCCTATTTAGATCTATTTTGTTGTTCTATACCAGTTCATACTAATTATGCTTATTTTTATGCCAGCTTTGATGTCATTGTTCTTTTTCCCTCTTCTCTTCTTTTCCTTTTTATGAGATTAGGCTAACTGCGAGCCTAACATATTATTATACGTACGAATGACATGGGAACGTTGTGCGAAAAGTTTAGGGAAATTATTGAATAATATGCAGTTGAGCATAAAAAGACTTGAAATCATGTAATTGATTTGGGGCATGACTTGGCACAAATTGTTTACAAGAGATTATGGACATAAATTTGGATTAAAATGATGAACACAATTTAGATTGGAAATTATGGGTATATATATTATAGTCCAAGATTTGAAATTGGGGACATGAATTGAGAAAGTGATAATGAATGCCTAAGACACGAGGTTAGATTCGAATTGCGGTATAAGACTGCCCAGAACTGCCCGACACATCCAGCAACCGCAATTTTGTAATCTAATGTGAGATGTAATGACCCGCATTGGCAGAGGTATTAGAATTAATTTATTTAATTATATAAATGGTGGGTTAGTGAATTTAATGGCCGTGGAATTTAATAATGGTGAATATTTAATTAAAATAATAAATTAAATAATATATTTAATTCTGAATGGTTGAAATGACGATATGGTGTGAACCAGATCATCTATGATATATAATTCAGTTTAGAATTGAATTTGATTAACGAATATATTCAGTCGACGTCAGTTTGAACGTAGAGTTATAATATAATTATAATCGAGCTTGAAATGGCGCTACAGTTCGTAAATTGGCGATTCGAACTTCAACTGAATGTACAGGATTCGTTTTAAGCCGGATTTCTGTGAAATAAGAAACGTGTGGAGCTGGTGGAGTATATCTTTCTAGTGGAAGAGAAAAATCTGGATTTCGTCGTGTAGATTTTGAGATATGTCCAAATCAAATTTTAAAATAGTCGCTATAGAATCGTTTATCGACCGTATCAGTTTATTCGATATAACTAGAGATCGGGTTTGAATTTAGACAAGGTTCTTTTGGGAAATAGTGATAAAATAATTTTTAGTAATTTTTAATTAATTAAATAAGCAACTTTTTATTTGAAGTATTTTGCACCCTGTAGTCAACATTTTGAGGTTTCACATTATGAGTCAAACTACCGGTATTATTATATTTTTGGAATCCTGACACCTCGCTGATTACAACGGTATTTTTATTTTCGTCAATTGAGGTCCAAAAACGAGTGGAATTTTTCTTTTGAAACATGGGTAACTTTTATTGAATGGTTAACTGGTCAAACGAACTCCAAATTCAACGAAACAAGTTTCATACGAAACCTTAGGAACAGGTCTAGTGAAACGTCAAGGCCTCATATTTTTAGGATTTTTTCTGTAATTTTAAGGAATTAATGCTCAGTGTTTTTCATCATTATTTTCTAAAGGATTTTCGCAAAATGGCGTCGGAATTCGACGAAACCTATCTCATTCGATCCGGAATATTGTTTTATGTTAGAAGTGAGTATTACATTTTGGTTTAGATACAATTTGTGAGTATGGCAAGCAAAAACGTAAACGAAAATATATATGTATATAATAATAACATGGAATCTTTTCAAAACCTTGTTCCATGTATTCAAAGAGACCACGTCCCCCTCTCCTTTCAGCCGCACAAATCCTTGTGGCATCCAAACAAAAATGTGGTTCATTTCCTTTCAACATCTTTCTGCCGTGAAACGTGGTACATTTAAGCTAAGTACCAAATTACTTAGCAACGAAGGATTTTTAATACTATAAATATACAGCAGTGTTATTCTTCTTTGTTTCGGTTCTCGTTTGTAACCGTGTGCTCCCACTATAATGAAAATATAAAAAGAGGAAACTTTTAATGTGTGATTTTTGCGTGATATATATGGGTTTACTTAGTAAGCTGTGTTAATACTGGAGTGGAGTTGGTAGGAATTAAGGTTAGGAAACAAACGGTGGCGAGCTACTGGAAAGTGGGGATGGGCGATGTAGTACGGTTGGACGGATTTTGTACAGACTGGACGAGTTGAGAGTGAATAGGATGGAAGTGGCAGATCTGTGTGTGTGGGATGTGGCTGTGTACGCAAGTGAGGAGGGCGCAAGGCGGTTTCAATGCATGGTTTGGCGCGTGTATACATGGATAAAGGGAGGAGCAGCTGCGGATTTATCAGGTGGAAGAGGGAGCAAATGTGCGGGTCGGATTTTGAAGGGGAGTGGGCCGGGGTTTTGTGGTAAGGCCCATTTAATAGATAAGTGTTTGTTTAATTAGGGATTTATTTATATTTTTATTTAATTAGGCTTAATTAAAGTTAATCAGGGTTAATTAAATTATGTTTAATTTGATTATGATTTGGGTTAATTAATTACACTTAGAGAATTAATGAATGCTAAGGTAAATCTATACTTAAGTTAATTAATTTATAATTAGGGGTTAATTAGAATAAATTGATACTTAAGGTTTAAGTAAGGTTAATTTATTTAAATTAATCTTAAAACGTTAATAACGTGATCATATTTTATCAGAATTGAATGAAACCGAGTGCAATGGAATCATGGTGGAGAACCGAATATTCTGGAATCCGTTTAATAGGAATGGAGACGACATGATTTTTCATTCAAATTTAACGACTGTTGAATTTAACTGGAAACGGACTGTTCAACAATGATACAATTCAATGTGAGTAAATCTCACTAACTCTGAACAGTTTATAATTTCATGTTGTATTTTTAGAACTGTTAGAAATTGTCTGATTTACTGTGTGTTGACTGTTTGATTGAACTGCTAGTCAGTTAGTTGAATTTCTATATTGATTCTGTTTAACAGAATATATCAAATGGAACTGATGATGATGTTATCTATATTGTTTAACATCTGTGATGCAGGGAAACAGGTTGGAGGAATCCAACTGGATTCCTCAACATTTATTTTACTGTTTTCATATATTGTGATATATGATGTGTTATATAATCTGTTATGGATTATGGGTGTTGGAATGATGTTGATCATTTTTATTCGATATTTTAAATATCATAAAAGACCCTGGGATGTAAAAAGAATTATTTCAATGTATATTGAAATAAAGGGAGTTTATAAAATCAACAGATTTTATAAAAGGAAATATTTCGAAAGTAAATAAAAAGAAAGGGAAATCATTTGTAAAGTGAAGAACTGTTACTAAAAGTAAATCTTTATAAATGAATAGTTTATTCGAATAGAATAAAGGACCTAATCGATGTTAGTTTAATCGATTAGAGTTAAAGTAAAAGGAGTTAATCGAGGTTAGTTTAATCGAATAGAATAAAGGAGCAAATCGATGTTAGTTTAATCGATTTGAGTTAAAGTAAAAGGAGTTAATAGAGGTTAGTTTAATCAATTAGAGTTAAAGTAAAAGGAGATAATCGATGTTAGTTTAATCGGTTAGAGTTAAAGCAAAGGAGTTAATCGATGTTAGTTTAATCGATTAGAGTTAAAGCAAAGGAGTTAATCGAATATCGTTTATCCGAATAAAAAGTAAAAGGAGTTAATCGAATATATATTATTCGAATAGAAGCAAATGAGTTAATCGAATATAGTTTATTCGAAGAAAGTAAAGGGAGTTATCGAATATAGTTTATTCGACAGGAGTTAAGTGAATAGAGTTAATCCAAAGGAGTTAATTGAATAGAGTTAATTGAAAAGAGTTAATCGAATATAGTTACTCAAAAGAAAGGTTAAGTAAGGAAGTTAGTTAAATAAATATAAAGTGAACTTTGTCTATTTCAAAGTTAGAAATGTTGTTCAGTTAAGGTCTGAGAGGTAGTTCTACCCCAACTTGATTGGCTTCGTTTTTAACTAAGGAATAGTTAAGGTTCGGCAGTAAAGGAAATGGTTTGAGTTGGCATCGCAATGGTTTGTTTAAACTTCTGTCTAAGTCCAATGAAGAAGCTTTGGAAATGTTTTTCAAATAAGAAACCAGAAATGTTTTCTAGTAAAGAAAACAAGAAATGGAAATGTTTTCCAATGGTAATAACATATATTTTCTAAATTTATAAAATAAGAAATGTTGAATATAGGGAAACAGTAGATGAAAAATGAACTAAGGAGATGAATGTTAAATGATGTTTTGATCGATATAATTTCCATTTGGAAATAATATCGTTGGTTGCACACCTGTTTTTATTCGATAGTTAAATCACAGACTATCGAAGTTTTGACCATTTTAACGTTGTTAATATGGAGAGACCGGTTGGATTATTATCCAAAGAACCACTCTGTATTGGCATAAGTGTTGCGAATCATATATGCCAAAGGAAATTGAAGACGGAGTTATGCAAGGGCTATCCTGTTTACAGAATAGTGCCTTCGGTTCATCCTGTTCCTGGATGACTTGTATGGACGGATGTTTGACAGAGTAATTCCAGACGATCACGTATATTGATTTCTCCAATCGTACCAAGAGTGGAAGCGGAGAAGGAAACTTCTTTTAGCTAACACATAATGTATGGTTGAGGACGTCAATCAGTGATTTGATGGATTTGACGATGTGGCATTCAAAGTGAATCTGATGTGATGATAAAACATAGCTTCTAGCCTTATCATCCGGTAAATGACAGAAATCGTGCAGGCAGCATGGCTAAGTCGGTCGCACCGAAGTAGGGTGTATAATTACCTGATCTAGAGTTTCATTTATTACTAAAAATCTATTGTCGATACTGTCCCATTCGGGAAACGGTTGCTGATCCCAACCGTTGGTGATATACATTCGATACGCTCAAGCGAAATGAGTGGTCGGTCATGTGTGGCCGGGTTGCAAGATGTTCTTGTTGAACCCAGTGTATTCCTCTCTAGAGGTACACTAGCGAAAGGTGGTTCCATTCCTTATCATAGTTGGAAATCCATTACCCAAAACGTGCTTGCGATTTTGATTGTATACTATATATGTAGAACGTGAGATGAAAGCGTTTCTGCTAGATGATTATTATATCGTGGGTTGATAGACATTATTATAATATCAAAAGGTTTTTGATATAAAGATATTTTGGATTCTCATAAGGGAAAATCCCATTCCGTTATGCGGCGTGGTCTTATGAGATATCGTTTACTTGTTCATATACCTGTTTAAACTGTTTTACTCACACCGGTCCCATGACTGACCCGGAGTTTACTTTGTTGTTTTCCCTAAACTCTTGGGTGTCCAATTTTGTACGGGCAGTCAAGTAGTCGGGATTTACAGATATACTGGAAGAGCTGGAGCAGGAGGCTTCAGAATTATATCGCTATTATTATTCCGCTGTGTTGTAAGTGTTGTACTTTGATAATGATATGTATATTTAAATGCATATGTATATTTCAAAGTTATGTTACATATATTATATGTTATTCGTTCCGCTGTGAGATTCGTGTTACTCTGATGTTGTATTCTTCTTCTTCTATTCTAAGTTTCTATCTTATCTTTCCTCACCCTCTAATTTCTTTCACTAATTACCAGGATTTTTCGATGTTTTGGTTATCGACAACGTGCTTATGCCGATAACCAAAGTCGCTAGAAAATCCGGGTCATTATAGTTGGTATCAGAGCAGAAGGTTAATTGATTAACTTGGCTCTGTGGCGTGACTCGGTAGAGATGGGGTTAGCAATACCCTAGATTGAGTTTGAGTGTATATATACGAGTGAGCGTATTTGTTATTGATATAAAAAAAATTATATTGTGGAGATTCATTGGTTGAGTTGTTTATGAGTTCCGATCGATCAGTTTGATCCACTATATCGGTAGGAGTTACTAAACACTTGAATACGATGGGTCAGCCCGATATGTTTTGAAAAGAGGGTAAATGAAAATAAATTTTACCCAAAGTATATTTAGATACATATTGGATATATTGGTTGTTATTATAATCGAGTAAGATTATAAATTAAATGGATATGTAAATAACTAATCAGAATTCATATAAGTGAAATACGTGAAATCAGATGAGTTAAATCTGAAATTTAAACTAGAAATTGAATTAAAATTCTGGAAAATTGGATAAGTGTTTGTAAATGGATTTGGATTAAAAGTAAGAAAAATTTAAGATCCTGGGAGATTTTAAATTGTTTTACAAGCAGTATGAATTATATTTTGAAATGAATTTCAAAGTGGAAATGTTTAGAAATGGTTTTATAGTATTGAACTCACTTCGATCACTGGAAAATAGATTATGATGATGACAGCTGCATCATAAGTATTCATTTTCGAGTTGTAAGTGACGAATTACTACCAGAGATACTGTTTTGAATTTGTTTTGGGAAAGACAAGTTGTGTTGAATTTCAAAATGGGATTTAAAATATAGAATGAATTTTAAATAGATTTGAAATATTAACTTGTTTTAAAAGAAATAAAACGAGAAGTTCCTTTATAAACGAAGTTTATAAATAGTTCTTTTATAAATGAATTTTATAAATGAAGTGAAGAGAATTATCATTGGATAATTCAGAAATAAAAATACAAGTATGAAATTGAAAGGGAAATCTATTTTCCATAGGTAGAAATATCAATTTCAAAAGGAATTGAAATCGAGACTTATGTAAAGAATGAATAAAGAAAGTTTGAAAAGGAATTTGAATAAAGGAAGTTCAAACATAGATTTTAAATAAGAAAATTCAAAGGGAATTTGAATATAGAAAATTCAAAGGGGGTTTGAATATAGAAATTCAAATGTGATTTGAATAAAGAGGATTTAAATAAGGGAAAATTGAATATAGAATTCATATAGAGTAATAATAGGATTTGAATATAGAAAAATAAAGGGAGTTTGAATATATGAAATTCAATGGAATTGAAATAGAGTTTGAATATAGAAATTCAAATGGAATTCAAATATAGAATTTGAATATAGAAAATATAAAGGAATACAAATATAGGATTTGAATATCGAAAGTGAAATGAAATTTGAATAAAGAAGATTCAAATAGAATTGGAAATGAAATTTGAATAAAGAAGATTCAAATAGAATTGGAAATGAAATTTGAATAAAGAAGATTCAAATAGAATTGAAATTGAAATTTGAATATAGAAGATTCAAAGGGAATTGAAATGAAATAAAGAGAATTCAAATAGATTTGAATATAGAAATTCAAATGGAGTTTGAAAATAGATTTGAATAATGAAATTCAAATATAGAATTTGAATAAGAGATTTGAAATGAAATTCAAATATAGAATTTGAATAAGAGAATTGAAATGGAATTTGAATATAGAATTCAAATGGAATTCAAATATAGGATTTGAATATATAGAATTTGAATATAGAATTCAAATGAAATTTAAACTATAGAATTTGAATAATAAAATTTGATATATAGATTTGAATAATAGAAGTGAATAAAAATGGAATAGAATTAACTAAGTCGAAGAGGAATTAGTTAATCGAGTTTTGAATTTGAAGTTGAACTTTGAAAGGTGAATTGGATTTGTAAATGGATATTCGAAATCGAATATAGAACTTAAATTTGAAATTTGGATTCAAATTAGTTAATAAGCAAGTTAAAATATATTTGAACATGTCATGTTCAAATATAAAAGTGAAATAGACTAAGGAGTTAATTAACAAATTTATTTAACAAATTTAGTTAAAACGATTGGTATAGTTAAAATAGATTGGGCAAGTATAAATATACATGAGATAGGTATGGATAAGGATAATGCAAGAGTTATGAATAGATTGCTCGACAAAAGGTATGTATTTAATTCATGAGATTTTATGCGCCGTATCGGCTAGCCGCTTGGCTTTTTCTTTTTCTTTTGAATTGGTGAGGGCCATGGGAGGCTATTGCAAATATCCCGATGCTCCTAGTACAAAGGAGGTTATGGCGAATTTTTCCGGGAATTTAAGGAGTTAGAATATTTTTAAGATAATTTGATAGTTAGAAATCAACGTATCGATATATATATAGAAGTCGATAAGGAAACGAACTTAGAAATAGAATAGTCAAATCAAAAAGGAAGACTATGGATAAAATCTAGAAAGAATAGAAAGAGGAATTGTATACGCGTTTAAAAGTGAATAGGTAGTTGTATGGTATTGATTATTCGAGTAAGTAGTCATATCTGTTTTGACGTTATACATATTATTCAGTCAAGGTCTGAGAGGTAGTTATACCCTAACTTGATTGATTTCATTATTAACAAATAAATAGTAAGATTTCAGGCTCGAAGATCAATGTTGAATAAGAGTTAGTCAAATACAGTATTTGGGTTGTCGTAACGATGTTTTACACAACATCCGTTTTAACCCAAATAAGTGTAAGCTTGGAAATAAAATAAAGAATATTTCCTAAGTATAGAAATGAACGAGATCGAAAAAGAGATAAGTAATTGAAATATTTTCCAATTATAAATAGCATATATTTTCTAAAGTTTAGAAAATAAAGGAAGGCGATATTCGGAAATGTTTTCCAAATAACATAAAAGGCCAATATGGTTATTGAAAATATTTGGTTAACAAATATTGATAAAGAAATAGAGAAGTGATTTAACTAATGGAATATTGAATATGGGCTCAGTTGAATTTCAAAAAGGAAAATTTGATTTTTTTTTTGAAAAGAGTAAACTGTTTAAAAACTCCCAGGGAAAGACTATTTGAATTAAAAACAAATTTAACAGAAATTTGTGAAAGCAGATTTGAATAAAAGTAAAGTCAGTTAAGTGGTAACTGAGATTGAATTTGAATGATATCGAGACAAATTGGATTTGGGGGATTCAAATTTGAAGTGTAACTTGATAATCAAGTAAAGAGTTTGGAATCGAGAGTGGAACTCGAATTTGAAATAAAATTCGACTTAGGTATAAGCGAATGGTTGAAATTGTGGATAAAAAACTGATCTGGAGTTGATTGGCATGACATTGGTATATGCTGAATTGATAACAGGTGGAAAGGATATAATGATATGCCGACAAAAAGGTACAAGTTTATATTTCTATTGGATATAAGATTTATGAGCCGAATTGGCAAGCCGCTTGGCTGTTTGATTTTCTTTTGAGTTGGAGATGGCCCAGGGAGGCGAGTTGGAGTTTGACCGATTGACCAGTACAAAGGAGGTGCTGGCAAAAAATTTCGAAGAGTTAAGGCGTTAGAAAATTTTCAGGATTTTTGAAAATTTTCGATAATAAGAATTAATTAATAATTTAAGTGAAATTAAATTGGTTCAGTTGAAACTGAAGATTTAGAAGTGAACAAATTTGTTCTAACCAGTCGATAGGGTCGTCCTCTACCTTTTAGCAATTTCGAGGACGAAATTATTTTAAGTGGGAAAGATTGTAATGACCCGCATTGGCAGAGGTATTAGAATTAATTTATTTAATTATATAAATGGTGGGTTAGTGAATTTAATGGCCGTGGAATTTAATAATGGTGAATATTTAATTAAAATAATAAATTAAAATAATAAATTAAATAATATATTTAATTCTGAATGGTTGAAATGACGATATGGTGTGAACCAGATCATCTATGATATATAATTCAGTTTAGAATTGAATTTGAATAACGAATATATTCAGTCGACGTCAGTTTGAACGTAGAGTTATAATATAATTATAATCGAGCTTGAAATGGCGCTGCAGTTCGTAAATTGGCGATTCGAACTTCAACTGAATGTACAAGATTCGTTTTAAGCCGGATTTCTGTGAAACAAGAAACGTGTGGAGCTGGTGGAGTATATCTATCTAGTGGAAGAGAAAAATCGGGATTTCGTCGTGTAGATTTTGAGATATGTCCAAATCAAATTTTAAAATAGTCGTTATAGAATCGTTTATCGACCGTATCAGTTTATTCGATATAACTAGAGATCGGGTTTGAATTTAGACAAGGTTCTTTTGGGAAATAGTGATAAAATAATTTTTGGAATTTTACTGTAATTTTTAATTAATTAAATAAGCAACTTTTTATTTGAAGTATTTTGCACCCTGTAGTCAACATTTTGAGGTTTCATAATATGAGTCAAACTACCGGTATTATTATATTTTTGGAATCCTGACACCTCGCTGATTACAACGGTATTTTTAATTTCATCAATTGAGGTCCGAAAACGAGTGGAAATTTTCTTTTGAAACAGGGGTAAATTTATTGAATGGTTAACTGGTCAATCGAACTCCAAATTCAACGAAACAAGTTTCATACGAAACCTTAGGAACAGGTCTAGTGAAAGGTCAAGGCCTCATATTTTTAGGATTTTTTCTGTAATTTTAAGAAATTAATGCTCGGTGTTTTTCATCGATATTTTCTAAAGGATTTTCGCAAAATGGTGTCGGAATTCGACGAAACCTATCTCATTCGATCTGGAATATTGTTTTATGTTAGGAGTGAGTATTACATTTTGGTTTAGAGATAATTTGTGAGTATGGCAAGCAAAAACGTAAACGAAAATATATATATGTATATAATAATAACATGGAATCTTTTCAAAACCTTGTTACATGTATTCAAAGAGACCACGTCCCCCTCTCCTTTCAGCCGCACAAATCCTTGTGGCATCCAAACAAAAACGTGGTTCATTTCCTTTCAACATCTTTCTGCCGTGAAACGTGGTACATTTAAGCTAAGTACCAAATTACTTATCAATGAAGGATTTTTAATAATATAAATATACAGCAGTGTTATTCTTCTGTGTTTCGGTTCTCGTTTGCAACCGTGTGCTCCCACTATAATGAAAATATAAAAAAAGGAAACTTTTAATGTGTGATTTTTGTGTGATATATATAGGTTTACTTAGTAAGCTGTGATTAATGTGCTCCCACTATAAAGGTTTTTGATATAAAGATATTTTGGATTCTCATAAGGGAAAAACCCGTTCCGTTATGCGGCGTGGTCTTATGAGATATCGTTTACTTGTTCATATACATGTTTAAACTGTTTTACTCACACCAGTCCCATGACTAACCCGGAGTTTACTTTGTTGTTTTCCCTAAACTCTTGGGTGTCCAATTTTGTATGGGCAGTCAAGTAGTCGGGATTTACAGATATACTGGAAGAGCTGGAGCAGGAGGCTTTAGAATTATATCACTATTATTATTCCGCTGTGTTGTAAGTGCTGTACTTTGATAATGATATGTATATTCAAATACAGATGTATATTTCAAAGTTATGTTACATATATTATATGCTATTCGTTCCGCTGTGAGATTCATGTTACTCTGATGTTGTGTTCTTCTTCTTCTATTCTAAGTTTCTATCTTATCTTTCCTCACCCTCTAATTTCTTTCACTAATTACCAGGATTTTTCGATGTTTTGGTTATCGACATCGCGCTATGTCGATAACCAAAGTCGCTAAAAAATCCGGGTCATTACATGAGAGGTCAAAGGCAGAAATTAGATATATAATAATGCAAAAACACGAGTTTAGATTCGGATTGCGGTATAAGACTGCCCGGAACCGCTCAGCATATCCAGCAACCACAAGACGAAAATCTAATGTGGGAGGTCATGCAAGATTAAGATTATAATGAATTAATAGACATTTAACCAAGATAAGACATGTAGCAAGACATGGGGGTTAAGTGGGTGACATGGGTGACATGTGAACTATAATTTGAAGAACTTAACCATGGTGAAACATGTAAGAAGACATGGAAATAAGAAGGGGTTAAGTGGGAATTTCTAGTGGGACAAGCTTAGTAGGGAAGCTTGTGTCAAGTGTGTGGACCGTTTTCAACTAGTAACCCATTATGTATTTATGTAAGCTCGAACTAGGTCAAGGACGGGACATGCTTACTGGGTTTGATTGCAATAGGTCAATAAAGAGTTAGCGGTGGCAACGCAAGTCCAACGAGGTCATGTGCATGCGTGGGTCCGGGCTGGTAGGTAAGACGTTGTTGCATCGTGTTTGTATAAGCCGTGCATTTTTAGTAGTATTGGGTTACCACTTTAGAGAGTGATACACCCTACTGTAGGACCAGCACGGGTATCTACGAGTTAGGAAGCCGATTAAATGGGGAGGGTAGTGGGTACAACTAGTGGAGATAGGAGCAGGCGGCACCTATGACAGTAGCTAGGAGTACACGAAACTACCATTATTATTATTATGATTAGTAAGAGGGATCAACTTTTAGTATGGGACTAGTAATGGTGCGGTGAAATTAGCATTGGTGTAGTGTAGGAATTATCTTATAGTGATTTGAAGCGCAATCAACGTTATATCTTGTTCATCTTGTTCACCTTGTCATACTTGCTTATGTTACAGTCATTTCTTATATCCAGTTTATGTCCTTATCTTGTTACCTTACTAATTATATAGTTAAAGTCACTGGACACGCCATACTTTATGTCTGACCTGTTTTGTTTTGCCTCTTTTCTTTCTTTCCTCCCCCCAAGTGCTCAGGATGGGACTAGTGGAGCTCGATTTGGATTTCTTTCTTCTTGAAGTACTTGGAAGTGTTGAGAGTAATGCTCAGCTTTATCTCTTTCCCATTATGGCTGTTTGGAGTGGGATTATGATTTTACTTTTATGTACTCTAATAATAAGTTCATCCAAGATGGATATTTATGTCTTTGACTATATAGTATGTGGTTTTGATGTTATAACCAAACATGTTTTACTTTTCCGCTGCAATGAATAAATTTTGAATTTTCTTGAGTACCATTTTATACATATCTGTCTTGTGATATTCTATTTTATACTCTTATAATTGTAACACCCCACGTCCATTAATGTCACTCTCAAAGGGAATGCATTAACTTTCATGGAGTATTATTGGTGTATAGAACAAGACAGATACATATATTGGTACTTGAAAAATTAAAAACAACTTTTATTGCAGCGGAGAAATGGTTTGGTTACAACAACATCAAAACCCAATAATAAAACAAAGTACACTTAATATCCATCTTGACAAATTATTTTCTGAGTACATAAAGTAAAAAGCATAACCCCATCATAAGTAGCCATAAAAGAGATGAGCTGAACTTTACTTTCAGCAATCCAAGCACTTCCAAAAGAGAGAGAAAGATCCAAATCAAGCTCCATTAGCACTATTCCCACCTTGAGAACCTAAGGGGAAAAGGAAGAAAAGAGGCGAAAACAAACGGGGTCGGACATAAAGTCTGGCGAGTCCAATAACTTTAACAATATAATTATTAAAGTAATTAGGATAAGGCATAAACTGGTAAAACAAGGAATGACAGTGAAACAAGTGGGTAAGTCAAAACCAACAAGAGGAATATTCTGCGTTAATCTAGCTCCTAGTCACTATAGGATAATTACTATACTGCACCAATACTAGTCACCCCAAAAGTTGATCCCGCCTACTGAACAAAATAATGATAATGGTAGTTTCGTGTACCCCTTGCTGTTTTCATAGGTGCCACTTGTTCCTATCTCCACTAGTTGTACCCACTACCCTCCCCATTCTAATTACAACATTTATTCATAATATGGTAGTTGGACTCCTAGCTGCCTTCATAGGTGTCGCCTGCTCCATTCTCCGCTAGTCGTACCTAGTACCTTCCCCATTCGATTGGCTCCCTAACTCGTAGATACCTGTGCTGGTCCCACAGTGAGGTGTATCACTCCCCAAAGCGGCAACCTGATACCACTAAAGTTGCATGGCTTATACCTACACGATGCAACAACATCTTACCTACCATCCCGTGCCCACGCACGCACATGACCCCGTTGGACTTGCGTTGCCACCGGCAACCCTTTTGACCTCTTACAATCAAACCCAGTAAGCGTGTCCCGTCCTCGATCTATATCGATCTCACTTAGATACTGAAATGGGTTACTGGTTGAAAAGGGTCCCCACACTTGACACAAGCTTTCCACCTATGCTCGGTCCCCACTAGGATTTCCCACTTAACCTTCTCTTATTCATGTCTTCCTACATATTTCAACTTGGTTAAGTGTTTACAATTATATCCCACATGTCACCTATGTTACCCACTTATCAAATCAACATGTGTTATTGGTTAAGCTTGTCTTAACCCTATCCGCTTATTAGATCAATATATATTATTGGTTAACTTTGTCTTAATCCTATCCACTTATCAGATTAATATATATATATATATATATATATATATTAATTATTGGTTAAGTTGGTCTTAACCCTACCCACTTATCAAATTATTGGTTAAGCTGGTCTTAACCCTATCCACTTATCATGTTTTACTTAATTTATGATTAAGCACATCTTAGTTCATTGATACATTGGTTAAGAGAATGACTCCCTAAGTATCAACCCGAAGACCAAAATCAACATCAAATTGGTACTCAGAGAATTACTCACTCAACCAAACTTCTGTTTGTCATTCATATTCGTCTTTGATCGGCATTAATTAATTATTATTGCATAGACCTCTCACATTAAGTCGATTGCTTATGGCCGCTGGATATGCCGGGCGGTTCCGGGCAGACTTCCACCACAAGCCAGACTTAACCTCGTGTTTAAGCATCTTTTAATTATGCCTACGACCTCTCACATTAGACTGCCGTTTGCGGTTGCTGGATGTGCCGGGCGGGTCCGGGCAGTCTTATACCACAAACGAGTCTAACCTCGTGTCTTAGGCATTTATTACTTATTTAATTTATGCCTTTGACCTCTCACATTAGACTACCATTTGTGGTTGCTGGATGTGCCGGGCGGGTCCGGGCAGTCTTACACCACAAACGAGTATAACCTCGTGTCTTAGGCATTTATTGTTACAAAATTATTTCACTCCAATATGAATTAATTATCCCTATTCAAATTTTCAATAATTTCTAAATAAATTATGTCCATAATTGTCACCTAAATTATGTCCATACTTTTTAGGTATAAAAATTATACCAATTAATGTCTCAATTTAATTATATGCTTTTAAAGCCATTTTGTGCCCATTCACAATTTACATAATTAATATTTTCCCATTGTCCATATGCTATTCGTACGTTCAAATATGAAGTATGTTAGACTCGCAAATAGTCTAACTTATAAAAAAGAAACATCACAACTTGCATAACACATAAAAATAGATCTAACTTGCAAATAGGAATTATAAAATAAATTTGCGTAGCCAATAGTTTGCATAGACAATTGTCATATAGAATCACATATTTGCATAAACTACCATGGATCTAAATACAGATCTAAACATGAAATTATGAACTTGCGTATATGGATTATGGGTCTCACCTAACTTGCATACGTGAATATAATTTTCACCCAAAAATGTGAATATAGTTTTTCACCTAAACTTGCATATGGATTTATACAACTTGCATATGAATTTATCACATGTTTTTGCATATAAACTAGCATATGTATATACTTGATTCACATATAAACTTGAGTACAATTCACATATAGACTTGCATAAGATTCAAATTCAAACTAGCATACGATTTAACATCCCAAACATGCATAAAATTCACATACGAATTAGCATAAGATTTAACATCCCAAACTTGCATAAAATTCACATACGAATTAGCATATGATTTAACATCCCAAACTTGCATAAGATTCACATACGAATTAACATATGTAAAAAGGGACTTGCATAAGATTCATATTCAAACTAGCATATGATTGAACATCCCAAACTTGCATAATATGAATCAAGTTAAACATGTATAATTGGACATATGAAATAAATCTACCAACATAAGATAACAATGTTAAACAACATCACGTGGTTCAACAGACATGTTCTCAAAATCCAATTATAACTCATCATAATTTATTTGTTAAATATATTGTGAAAGAAATTGTACTCACAAAGATAGGTTAGAGAAGAAAATGATTTGTTCATCTTTTGAATTAGAATTCTGACTTGCTTATCCCTAAGCTCTAGGATGAACTATCCTAGCAGCAACATGGTGGACAAGAGACAAATTTTGTTTAGGTTTAGGGTTTTAATCTAGGCACTCTTTTATAGAAGTTTGAATCAACCTAAGCCGTTAGATTATCATAGGATCAACCCCCACCATCCAGACTAGATAGAGTTATCTAGAACAGCCACATCAGCCCTAATGACTCAGCACAGAGTCAGAAATCATCACATTTCAGATTTGCTCGAGGGGTTGGGGGTTGGTCGACCCCCAGGTCGACCCCGTGGTCGACCTGTATAGGGTAGGTAGACCCCCAGGTCGATCCCCTGGTCGAGCAGGCCTTGGGAAGGGGAATTCCCGCCCTGCCCGATCCCCTGTTTGAATTTTGAATTTTGAATTTTTATTCTGAACTGTTTTAATTTATATAAAATTGCTGAAACTTCCGGGGGCCATAACTTCCTCATACGAAGTCCGATTTACGAAAACTTGGACTCTATTCCAAGCAGAATTTCGAGATGAACGCAATGGCGTAACCCATTTCCCTTAATTATCTCTTTTAAAAATTAAGTGTTCTTAAATTCGTTCTTTTAATAGTCATAGAAAATTCAGGGTGTTACATTCTCCCCTCCTTAAAGGATTTCGCCCCCGAAATTTCCAAGATAAGGAGAGTGTATATCCTAACATCCAATCATCCATCTACTCAACCATCTAACACAAGCATCCATTGTCCTTACAAGATTTCTAGTGCCATATGAACATATGCAAAAAGTGCGTGTATATGTTCCTTATCCAATGCAAAATCAGGCGGTCCACTGATTCAGTTGACCTCCTTAATGCAAATCATGATAGTGCCATGCGTCCATTATTTATGCGAAAGAATCCTAATGATACATTTTACTTCTACATGTGTGCACAACTATTCATCAAAATGCAGCATCCATATGACAACACAACCATTTTACATCCATTAATTAAATATGCGCACACATTTATATGCAATATGAAAGTGATTGAGCTGATCTAGTGCCTAATGTATGTGTACATGCATCCACGAGCAACCACTTGCAACCACTCGCAACCATCAATCATAACATGTTTCAAATACATGTTTACATCCATTGGTTTCTACCTAAGGATAAAGAATAGGACCGAGGAGATATACTTAAAAGATAGGTATAAGCATGAATAAAATTATGTAAAAAGAGTTCAAGGAAGTACCCTAAAAAAGAAAAGGGTAGGCTGCGCGTATCTTTCTCTCATTATCCCAAGTCGTCTCTTCCTCAGCGTCACTCCATTGAACTTTAACAAGCTTGACTTAACGGTTGCATAGCTTTATAACCTCCGATCCAAGGATGCATGTAGGGGCTCGCCAAATCGAAGCAACTCACTCCACTTCTACCTCTCTAAGCCTGCTCGGCTCTACTACTTCCGCGATATCTTGTAAACACTTCCGCAAATGTGACACGTGAAATACGTTGTGAACACCACTAAGCTCGCTGCCTCTTCTCATGTCCCTCCAAAATCTAGGATACACAACCTCAAAAGATCTTCAAGGATTCTATTCACCCATTTCTGTTTGTCCATCCGTCTGTTGATGATAAGCGATACTCGTACTTGCCGCCTTTTGCATATCACCTTTTCCTCTTGCATCGAAAACTGCTCCAAGCCATGTCCCGCAAGCACCGGTATACACTGCGAAAGGCTTACTTCCATCTGGCAAAACTAAAACTGGAGTTGTCGTCAACGTCCACTTCAAATGCTAGAAAGCATTGTCACAGGCAACATCCTAAGTAAAAGTTAAGTTCTTTGTTAACCAAGTAAGTGGGGCTGATATCTTCGCGAAGTCCTTAATGAACTTCCTATAATAACTAGCCAACCCTAAAAAGCTTCTTATTTCTATTGCGTTCTTAGGAATCTTCCAATCTTGGATTGCCACCACCTTTGCGGGATCCACAACTATCCCTTCCTTAGAGACCACATGTCCTAAGAACCTCACTTCTTTTCTCCAAAAGTGGCATTTGGAGAACTTAGCTTTGAGTTGATGCGCTCGTAGGGTCTCTAAGACTTCCCTAAGATGTAGGGCATGCTCTTCCTCGCTCTTAGATAAAACCAAGATGTCATTCGTAAAGACTACCACAAACTTGTTTAGAAACTCCCTAAATACCCTGCTCATTAAGTCAACGAAGTATACGGGTGCATTTGTCAAACCAAAAGGCATGACAAGCCACTCGAAGAAACCATCAGGAGTTCTAAATGCAGTCTTATCTATTCTGTCTTCAGCCACCCTTAGCTGATGAAATCTTGTAGCCAATCCAGTTGCGAGAAAACCGGAGCACCCACCAACTGATTGAATAAATCATCTATCCTCGGCAATGGGTGTCTGTTCTTCTTGGTGAGCTTATTCAGCTCTCTTTAGTCCACGCACAGTCTAAGTTAACCATCAGCCTTCGTAACAACTGGAGCACCCCATTCCGAAATACTTCTTCTTATGAACCCCTTTTCAAGCAACTCTTTCACTTGCTTACTGAGTTCTCTTCCCTCCTTTGGGGCCATGTGGTGCACTGGTAATGCAACTGGCTTTGCATTATCTACCAGGTATATTCGAAAGTCTATCTCGCACCTCGGGGGTAAACCCCGAACTTCATCGAAGACGTCACTATATTCACGGACCACACGAACAGGTTCCAAATCATCGTTGGATGCGTCAAGGGATGATAGGTAGCTAAGCATTACCGCACCTCTAGGGTCACAAGAAATATCAAGGGTCTTTCCACAACGAGTCAACAATCTAACTACCCTTCTTTCACAGTCTAGGACGACACCGTATCTAGCTAGCCAATCCATCCCTAGAATCAAGTCGTAGCCCATGAAGCCAAGAACAAAGGCATTGCATTCAAACCCAACGCCCAAGATAGACACTCTCAAATCCCGACAAATCATTGAAAGATGAGACGAACCACCAATAGGATTTGAGACTATTATGGGATCCGTAACTAGACTAGTATTTAGGTACAGTGTTTTAACTAGCGAAGCAGATACAAACGAGTGTGAAGCACCAGAATTCAAACAAGGTTCAAACAGGATGATCAAAAAGAAAAACCCAACTCCCAACCAAGATATTTCTACCTCTATCAAGTATGCCAGCCGTGAGGGAATGCGTCTGCCCTTTAGAAGATCCTGTACTTTGTCTTTACCTTAGCCTTTTGCTTCTTTGGATGATCCTAATAAGATATCATGTTTCTCCATAACAATAACAACTAGTCTTCTTCTTCTTTCTAATGTCTTTATTTAAGTAGTCAGGTATTTCACAAGTGTGGCCCTTCCTTTTCTCTTGGCCCCTTGTTGTCCTTACTGCCTTTCTTTGGATCTACTTTCTTATCATGTGTCTTATCCATGTTTCTCCTGTACATTCTCCATTCGTGACCTCCCACCAAAATGAGGCTTCGTCCTTTATTGACCAAGCAGCTAATTGAACCTTCCTCCCATCGTCTATCCTAAAGGTACCAACAAGTCCTCCGCTTCCTTCTAGCTTTGACAAATGTCCCGGTCCTATGAAGCGGTTTTCTACCTATCGTAGGAAGTTCTTACATATCTTAGAAAAAAGCGTCTATACGTGGAGGAATAAATTCAAAAAGGAAAGAGGAAGAGATTCAAAACGGAGAATCGAAGGAAAGATATATGGCTCTTGGGGGTTATGTTTTTAAAACAAACTTTTCTCTTGAAAATACTCACCTTAAAACATAATTTTGAAAGTATTTCTTTATAAAACACTTTTGAAAAACAGTTTTTTCAAAATCTCTTATCTGTTCTGTTAACCTTCAGCTCTTATGCCACGTGTAATACCCCACGTCCATTAATGTCACTCTCAAGGGGAATGCATTAACTTTCATGGAATATTATTGGTGTATAGAACAGAATATAACAAGACAGATACATATATTAGGACTTGAAAAATTAAAAACAACTTTTATTGCAGCGGAGAAATGGTTTGGTTCCCACTAGGATTTCCCACTTAACCTTCTCTTATTCATGTCTTCCTATATGTTTCAACTTGGTTAAGTGTTTATAATTATATCCCACATGTCTCCTATGTTACCCACTTATCAAATCAGCATTTGTTATTGGTTAAGCTTATCATAACCCTATCCGCTTATCAGATCAATATATATTATTGGTTAAGTTTGTCTTAATCCTATCCACTTATCAGATTAATATATATTATTGGTTAAGCTGGTCTTAACCCGACCCACTTATCAAATTATTGGTTAAGCTGGTCTTAACCCTATCCACTTCTCTTGTTTTACTTAATTTATGATTAAGTACATCTTAGTTCACAGATACGTTGGTTAAGAGAATAACTCTCTAAGTATCAACCCCGAAGACCGAAATAAACATAAGAATGGTACTCAGAGAATTACTCACTCAACCAAACTTTTGTTTGTCATTCATATTCGTCTTTGATTAGCATTAATTAATTATTAATGCACTGATCTCTCACATTAAGTTGATTGATTATGGCCGCTGGATATGCCGGGCGGTTCCGGGAAGACTTCCACCACAAGCCAGACTTAACCTCGTGTTTAAGCATCTTTTAATTATGCCTACTACCTCTCACATTAGACTGTCGTTTGCGGTTGTTGGATGTGCCGGGCGGGTCCGGGCAGTCTTATACCACAAATGAGTCTAACCTCGTGTCTTAGGCATTTATTACTTATTTAATTTATGCCTTTGACCTCTCACATTAGACTACTGTTTGCGGTCGCTGGATGTGCCGGGCGGGTCCGGGCAGTCTTACACCACAAACTAGTCTAACCTCGTGCTTTAGGCGTATATTATTACAAAATTATTTCACTTCAATATGAATTAATTATCCTTATTCAAATTTTCAATAATTTCTAAATAAATTATGTCCATAATTGTCACCTAAATTATGTCCATAATTTTAGGTATAAAAATTATACCAATTAATGTCTCAATTTAATTATATGCTTTTAAAGCCATTTCATGCCAATTCACAATTTACATAATTAATATTTTCCCATTGTCCCTACGCTATTCGTACGTTCAAATATGAAGTATGCTAGACTTGCAAATAGTCTAACTTATAAAAAAGAAACATCACAACTTGCATAATACATAAAAATAGATCTAACTTGCAAATAGGAATTATAACATAAATTTTCATAGCCAATAATTTGCATAGACATTGGTCATATAGAATCATATATTTGCATAAACTACCATAGATCTAAATATAGATCTAAACATGAAATTGTGAACTTGCATATATGGATTATTGGTCTCACCTAACTTGCATATGTGAATATAATTTTCACACAAAAATGTGAATATAGTTTTTCACCTAAACTTGCATATGGATTTCTACAACTTGCATATGAATTTGTCACATGTTTTTGCATATAAACTAGCATATTTATATACTTGATTCACATATAAACTTGTGTACAATTCACATATAGACTTGCATCAGATTCAAATTCAAAATAGCATATGATTTTACATCCCAAACTTGCATAAAATTCACATACGAATTAGCATAAGATTTAACATCCTGAACTTGCATAAAATTCACATACGAATTAGATATGATTTAACATCCCAAACTTGCATAAGATTCACATACGAATTAACATATGTAAAAACGGACTTGCATAAGATTCATATTCAAACTAGCATATGATTGAACATCCCAAACTTGCATAAAATGAACCAAGTTAAACATGTATAATTGGACATATGAAATAAATCTACCAACATAAGATAACAAAGTTAAACAACATCACGTGATTCAACAGACATGTTCTCATAATCCAATTATAACTCATCATAATTAATTTATTAATTATATTATGAAAGAAATTGTACTCACAAAGATAGGTTAGAGAAGTGAATGATTTGTTCATCTTTTGAATTAGAATTCTGACTTGCTAATCCCTAAGCTCTAGGAAGAGCTATCCTAGCAGCAGTATGGTGGCCAAGAGACAAATTTTGCTTAGGTTTAGGGTTTGAGTCTAGGCACTCTTTTATAGAAGTTTGAATCAACCTAAGCCATTAGATTATCATAGGAGCAACCCCAACCATCCAGACTAGATAGAGTTATCTAGAACAGCCACAGACTCAGCACGGAGTCAGAAATCGTCACATTTCAGATCTGCCCGAGGGGGGTCGGTCGACCCCCTGGTCTACCTGTATAGGGTAGGTCGACCCACAGGTCGACCTGACCTTGGGCGGGAGAATTCCCGCCCAGCCCACTCCCCTGTTTGAATTTTGAATTTCGAATTTCTATTCTGAACTGTTTTAATTTATATAAAATTGTTGAAACTTCCGGCGGCCATAACTTCCTCATACGAAGTCCGATTTACGAAAACTTGGGCTCTATTCCAAGCTGAATTTCGAGACGAACGCAATGGCATAACCCTTTTCCCTTAATTCTCACTTTTAAAAATTAAGTGTTCTTAAATTCGTTCTTTTAATAGTCACAGAAAATTCAGGGTGTTACAATAATACTCCATGAAAATTTATGCATTCCCTTAGTGAGTGACATTAATGGACGTGGGGTGTTACACTTTTTTGTGTTATTATGTACATTTGATTATTTGTAAATGGTTGATAGGCATGTGGGATATCATTGTAGGCTTTGGTTTAGTAATTTCGGGGGCGAAATTTCTTAAGAGGGGAAGAGTGTAACGACTCGCATTCTACGCATCGGAGGATCATAGAATATTTATTTCATTCACATACAAAGTCATATGGTTGTGTAACATTGGAGAACGACTATTGGGGTCATTTCCCATGTTCACAATTTTTGCTGAAATTTAAATGACCGTTTTACCCCTAACGAATCTTGTTTCGCCTATAACTTTTGATTGGTAACTAGTTTTGTCCTGAAACCACTTCCATTGGATTCAAATGATGGTTTACCTTTCTGTAGAATGGTCACATTAATCAAACGGCCTTAACATTTGGGAGATATGGCTGAAATAAGGTTTGGAAGGTGAAAAACAACATAATTGGGCTTAACCGGGTGATTAGCAGCTAAGCCCATAACCTATTTCGGGATTAGGGTTATGAGAGGGCTGATAGGGTTTGGGAAATCAGTTTTATTCATTTTACTAGCCGCCATTTACCTTCCTCTAACCCTAGCAATGGCCTGCAAATCCTAAATCACCTTTTAACCACTTTCTAATGACATATTAGCCAAATCTACGTCAAATTAAGGAGGATTAACATAGAAATCAAGATAGAGCTGCTGGAATACATTGGGAACCATGCCAATTTTGTTAGAGTTTCAGACCTAAGATTTATTTGTGGCTAAGGTGAGTGATTTGCACTTTTATTCACTAATTACGGCTAATTATGGGTGATTAGTGATAATTATCGAAATTATGACTCGGAAAAATATAGAAAAATATGTAAGAATTCTGAATTATTATTTTATGGCTTTGGTTAAAAATTGGGTTAATTTGGATTAAGTTTGCTAATCCTATTGTTAGATATAGTTAAACATGGTTAAGGTGAAAATCATGGTTTTGGGCATGTTTGATCTAAAATAATCTATGTGCTTGATGTTTTGACCTTGTTGATTGATCCTATATTGTAACAACCCAGAAAATCTGAGCCAATTTAAAATTTTTAATTTGGCTATTTCAGTGGATTTTAAATATTTAAAATAAATTATTTTAAATAATAACGACGAAAAGTATGTTTGAATCGATGTTTGAAAATAAATATAATTATTTTTAATTATAAAGAAGGCTTGAAATGGCGCGGCAGTTACAAAATTTGAATTCAAACTTTAAGTGACTGTACCGGGTGCAAAATAAAACGAATTTTAGTGAAACCAAAAATATTTAAATCTGTTTATGAATATCTTTCTAACAAATCTGAAAAATCGAAGTTTCATAGCAGGAACCAAAAGTTATGGCCAAATGAATTTTCAGAAAGGTCGCTATAGAATTATATAGCCCTTGAAAATAGGCATTTTGCAAACGACCTCAGAATTCGACGAAACCACTTTTGTTGGATCCAGGATGTCAAATTATTGCTAGGTTTCAGATTCCATAATATTTGAAGTTAATATGTGAGCGTGGAAAAGGAAAATGTGTTTGGTCAATTTAAATTAAGTGAAAACAAGGCTCAGGTCCCTGTTATGTTTCATTTTCAATCATGCCCCCTATTTTCACTTGCGCATCCTCATTTCCAAGGACTTCCGCCTTCCTACTTCAAACACTACGCCTTCTACGTATTTCTGGCAAAAAAAATTGCGCTACCAAGGAAAAAATAATTCTAAAATCTGGAAATAATCCCAGAAGTCCACACAAAGAAAAAAAATAGTTGCATATATGTATGAAACTATTGCCTATAGTTGCATATATATGTGCAACTTTTTGAATACACATGCACATATGTACGCATGCATCTTGAATAACTGCATATATGTATGCAGTTTTCCTGTATAACTGCATACATGTGTGCATATATGACAAAATATGTGCAAAACTGAAAAAGTTGCACGTACGTATGCTGTTTTCAAATAAATGCATTAGCAGATGCATGTATTTACAATATGTGCATACATATATGCGTTTATAATGCAGTTTTGAAGTAGAATTGAAATAGATGCATACATGTATGCAACTAATTGAATTATATGCATCTTTTGATTCATTTTACTGCATTTCGTTATTTTTGTTTAATTTTTGTTTTTGATGTTTTTTTCACCTGAATTTTTTCACGATTAATTGTTTTAATTAATTACGAATTTACGTGATTTTTTAATATTTTATTTTTATTTTTTAAGTGTATTTTCGGAAAATAGGGACTAAATTTATAATAAGGTTATGATTGGACCTAATCCTAATTTAAAACGTTAATAGGGACCATTAAAAAATGCACCCTTAAATTAAATTGGATCGACCAGAAAATGGCCACTTTTCAAACGGTCTCAGAATTCAACGAAACTAGTTTTGTTGGTACCGTATCGTCAAAACATAGCTAGATTTATTTTTATGGAATTTTTTGGATCAGTGTGTGGCCCCGGCAAATTGAAATGTACGTCTAAATTAAATATTGAATGTTTTATATTTTAATTGGAAGAGAAACTGACTGAAACAGTCGAATGTGCCTGGGAAACATATCCCATTGTGTTCTTAATGGGGGTATTTAGCTAGGGACGATAGTCGTTGGGTTTGGATTGGAGTTAGTATGTGAAGAAGGGTATTTTTGAGATTTTAAAAATATATAAATAAAAAAATATACTGGCCAATCACATTTCTTCCTCTTCATCGTTGAAACCCATAACCCCTCATCGCGTAAGGCGGAAAAGCCTTCCATCCTTCCTCCTCTGATTCCCTCTCCTACAAGCGAAATTAGCCTTAGCTTCAGTTGGGAATTTTAAAGAGCTCTTTCCCCTCTTCAAATCAGTACCGATTTTGCCACTCCTCGTCGCCTCATCGACGAGATTGAGCTCTCCAAAGTTCACCACTTTCGACCGCCGCCCCGCCTGATTCCGACCACCGAGTTCACCGCCGTCAGAGGTGCAGGCGCGCCTCTCCTTCCCTGTCAACGTGGCGTAGCCTGATCTGGACCAAGCTCAACGGTTGGCATGAAAAACGATGACCTAGTTTTGAACGCTCAAGGAAGGTACCGGCTTGTTTATTTTGAACTGATTTTAACATTTAAAAGTGTTACAAACTTGTAAAAATCATATCTTTTTGCTATATGGTCGAAATCCAGTGAAACAAGAGATAGTGGACTCGTGCGGACGTCTTCTACATTTTAGAAGAGATCGGATATTTTTTTGAGCCTTCTACAATTTTTGGAGGAGTGGAACCCAATGTGAGATTTCTGAATTATAAACGATATGGAAACAATGATGTATAAATTATATAGTCGATGTATGTGTTATATAAGCGTTGTACACCTCATGTATAAGCGTTGTATAAGTTGTATGTTCGATGTATAAGTTATATATGCGTTGTAAAAATAATATATGCATTGAAATAAATTGAAATGATATTGAAATGAAATCGAAATATAGTCAAATACGTATATATATATATATATACACTCCCCTCGTCCACAGACCATGGACGATATATATTAGTTGTGATATTGTTTGGATTATTGGTTGATGTGAAAATTTGGTGAATATCATGAATGGTTGATTTGAAATGATTGATTGTAGTTGAAATCCCAATAGGATTAGTGTATGGGAAAATTCGTCTACATACGAACTAGATATTGAAAATCCCCATTGTTCGAAGCTGTGAAGCTTTAAGGTAGAGCGAGGAGCCGTACTAAGGACGGTGCCAGTTTTAACTACCCTGTCGTTACGCTGCCAAAATTTTCTGAAATATTCCTTTGTTTGATTTATATTCATGTGTTGAAATAAAATTCATGTGTTAAATAAAATTTATGTGTTGAAATAAAATTCATGTGTTGAATAAAATTCATGTGTTGAAATAAAATTCATGTGTTGAATAGAAATTCATGTGTTGAAGTAAAATTCATGTGTTGAATAGAAATTCGTGTGTTGAATAAAATTCATGTGTTGAATAGAAATTCGTGTGTTGAATAAAATTCATGTGTTGAACGAAGTTCATGTATTGAATAAATTCTTTGAAAGATAAAAAACATTTTTACCTTATATATAGACTATCTAAAATATTAGTGTTTAAATAAATTGTTTTACCAAAAATCCCATTTTTATGGTATATATGAACTATATAAAATAATCCTGTTTTGAAATAAATTGTTTTACAATAAAAATCACATTTTTATGCTATATATGAACTATATAAAATAATCGTGTTTTGAAGTAAATTGTTTTACAATAAAAATCACTTTTTATGATATATATGAACTATATAATATAATTGTGTTTTGAAATAAATTGTTTTACAGTAAAAAACGCATTTTTATGATATATATGAACTATATAAAATAATCGTGTTTTGAAATAAATTGTTTTACAATAAAAACCACATTTTTATGATATATATGAACTATATAAAATAATCGTGTTTTGAAGTAAATTGTTTTACAATAAAAATCACATTTTTATGAAATATATGAACTATATAAAATATTCATGTTTTGAAATAAATTGTTTTACCATAAAAATCACATTTTTATGATATATATGAACTATATAAAGTAATCGTGTTTTGAAGTAAATTGTTTTACAATAAAAATCACATTTTTATGATATATATGAAATATATAAAATATTTGTGTTTTGAAATAAATTGTTTTACAATAAAAATCACATTTTTATGATATATTGTACTGTTAAAAATAGTGATGTATTGGAAAAATAGCTATTGGATAAAAATATCGTTTTTATCAAATGTGTGGAATGAATATGGTTTTAGAATCGAAGAATGAAATTTATTTATATTTATATATATATATAATTAAAATAAATCGAATAACGAAGCTGTAGTTCGTGTTTTGAAACTGTGACTTCAAACGATTAGTGCGGGAGATCCGACCATCGGATTTTCCCGAAACCACAACCGTTGGGTTCGCTTTGGAAATATCTTTCCGACGACACCAACTTTGTAAAGATCCAACGGTTGGATTATCTGGAATGTTCACTTCAAATCTGAAGAAAAACAGCACCAGAATCGATTATATATATATATATATATAATTAAATTAAATCGAATAACGACGCTGCAGTTCGTATTTTGAAATCTTAACTTCAAATGATTGTGCCGGGAGATCCGACCGTCGGGTTTTCCCAAAACTGAAACCGTTGGATTCGTTTTGAAAAGATCTTTCTAATGATATAAAATTTGTGAAGATCCAACGGTTAGATTTTTAGATATGTGTAAATCAAATCTGAAGAAAAATAGCGCCACTGCCGTGTTATGGCCTAAAGCGTCGTTTGAATGAATTGGCTATTTTTAAGTGAATAAAAATAGCGATAAATCGTTATAAAATATTTTAAACGATATGGAATGGAAATAAACCGAATTTACCCAGTTTATTGGATATTTGATGGTCGAATGTGTTTGGCATGAAAATTACATTTAAGAACATAATTATTGATGTCGAATAATTTAACCATTGAAATGAATTGACTTAAATTCTAAATATACGTGAATTATTTGAAAAGGCCGAGTTAAATCTCATTTCAAATAATTGATCGGCGGTAAGAAGTCGACGATGAAGATGGTGGTTGAAGACCGGAGATCTCCACCTCGGTTGGATGATTACTGATGTCTTCATTGGGAGGCATCCCAAAATATAGATAATAAGTGGTGACTGTCCAGACGTACTTGGAGATCGATGGATATGCGAGGTAAAAGGTGCCTATGGTTTCGTTCAGACCCAGGACGAACTTGTAAATGGACTGTATGTTTGACATTGGATTTTGTTCTGTGCTGATTGGTCTCTATTAAATATATATCTGTTTGGCGGCGGAGAATTTATTATCTTGCTTAACGCCCTTCTCTGAGACGTACGAGCTCAGAGGTTATATATCGATAGAAATCAGTCCCAAGGAGTGAATTTCCTGTGTGGCATGCCTAAGTGGCAGATGATCAAGGCTTCTGTTGAAAAGCAAAGTCTTGTGGTTGATGATCAAAGCACGGCCTGTGGGGCATAGCTTTGTGTATAACGTTGATTCGCGAGCCTCACACCCCGGTATGAACCAGAAACGGGAGAGGACATCAGGGAGGGCATGCATTTCCTTCTAGTTAGGGTGGTGTCAGTGACCTACCATCCTTGACATTTATATTATTTTCACCTGTGTGGTTGTTGCTTTTGCGAGGCGCCTCAGATGTGTCGGTGACTATGTGGAGCCGATGGAGTCATTTGGCTCATTTACGCCCCAAAGTCGAGGAAACGCAGTGTTCAGGCATAATAATCCACATCGATGGACCGGCCCTGACGATCCAAGGGGCAGTTGCGGCTGTTCCGGAGACATGGGCTAGGTTGTCTCGAATTCCATAAGGACTATCTTTTGCCTTGGTTCATGACGAAAATCCAATTTCCAAATACGACACCATGCGGTTTTGATTGTATACCTATATATGGCGACATAGTGGTATGGGGCATTAATGCCGTCTATGATTGATATTTATGATTTGAAATTGTTTTTGAAACATATAAACACTAGTAATAATATCAAATGCTTTTATTTTATTCGTATCAAGCATATTTTGGCCATTATAAGGTAAAACTCTATCCTCCTGTTTGCATTGCATTGTGTGATGGGAACTGAGTCTTATAATGGCTTCATTTTTATAAAAAATATTGCGATGTTTAAAAGATTTACTTGTTTTAAAGCACCGGCAATCCAATGGAGTAAACCCGTTCCGTGAAAGTGGCGTGGTCCTGTGATTGGCCATATTATAAAATATGTTAAGTAGATTTTTCATACCAGTCCCATGACTGACTCGTAATTTGTTTCACTTGCAAACTCGGGTGCCCCTTTTTTACACGGGCAACCTTGTATTCAGGTTTTAGCAGGCTCTTTCTGGATAGCTGGAGCTGAAGATGGATTCTATCATTTATCTCTCTTTTATGTCGTTCAGCTCCTATTGTACATATTATGTTTTGTTTTTCCGCTATAGACATCTATGTATAGCTGAACTATATTTTGTACTAAGTATGATCATGTATACTGTGTAACTCTGATGATTATGTTTATCTAGTGTATTCTATTGTACATTCTCTGGTGTATTTATTTATTTCTGTTCTGTTGTTATCTATTTATGTGTAATAATCCAAAGATTACCCTTGCCACCGTCGTACGACGTTTTGGGGTCGTCACAACGTGGTATCAGAGCTTTGGTTAAGCTTAGTTCTGGAATATAATATATTAACGAACTCGTCAGAAATAGAACCAGTAGTGTTCTAGGACGAATAACTCATTACAGATAGGATCAGTTATATCCTAGTATGAGTATAGCAGAATGAAATACACCCCGATAGACACATTTACATTCAAGTATATGTTTCTATGCTTTATAATATCTTTTCTGTTGACCTGACACTTGGTCTGCTATTTGCAGGAGTACTAGAAAATGAGTGTCAGAAACAAAAGAAGGAATACAGAACCAGATCTAGAAGCTCTGTTAAAGAGATATTGAAATCTAGGTGGAGTGCAATTCTCGGGCAATGAATCCATTATTCAAACTCAAGTTTGGATGAGTTCTGATGAAAGAATTTTTGAGCGTTTCCAACTGAGAGAAGATTAGAAAAGATAAGTGGCATCTTGGGCGCTCAAAGATGAAGCTTTAATCTGGTGGGAAACGGTTATTAAGAATAATCCAGAAGGTAATATTACCTGGTATAGATTTAAAGAGATTTTTATAGAAAGATTTACTCCTCCAGAAGCAACTGAGTGGTTATATGATGAATTCTATTATCTGATACAAGGGGATATGACCATTCCAGAATATCATAAGAAATTCAATGAACTTTCTCATTTTGCCCCGCATCTAATTCAAAATCCGAAGAGGAAGAATTTGAGGTTTATTAACGGGCTTCAAAGAAAGTATCAAAGTAGTGTAATGGGACATGTGAAGCTTCCTTTTTCAGAAACGATATACATGGCTTATCAGTATGAAGATCTCCATAAGAAAGGTCTTTTGAATGATGAAGAGGAAGTCAGTTCTAGTAACAAAGAGGAGTCTGAGACTAATAGTCCTGAGGCCAGTACGATGCCTGAGGTCAGTGAGAAGCCCAAAGCTAAGAGGAAAAGGATTAAATTTGAGAAAGAACCAGTAATGACCGCCATATGCAATAACTACCATAAGCAAGGGCATTTGCAAGGAAATTGTAGATCTTTAAAGAAACAAAGGAAGAATAAATCTAAATCCAATAACAAGTTTCAAGAGAATAGAAAATGCAATCTTTGCCATCAGGCTGGTCATGTAAAGCAAGATTGCTGGATGTTAAAAAAGACCAAAGTGGCTCAAGTAAATGAAGTGGCAGAAACTACAGCACCCTCAGCTAGTCAGGGAAGGTCTGATGTTTAGGAAGGCATGCTTACTGTCAAAAACATTCCAGTTAAAGTACTATTTGATACAGGAACGTCACGAAGCTTTATTGCAAAGAATGCAGTTAAGAAGTTGGATTTGAAATTGAAAAAGCTCAAAGAACCCATCACCGTCCATAATCCGGTTGGGGGTTCCCTCAATCTTAGTTGGGTTTGTGGGGTGCCTGTCTCTTTTTCCTGTTATAAGTTCCCTACCATCTCTATCGTCATGAATTTTACTGAATTCGATCTTATTTTGGGATTGGATTGGTTAACCAAATATGAAGCAGAGGTTAAATGTGCCTAAAGGGTGGTTAGGGCAAAGATTAGATTAGGGAATTATATAACCATACCATGTGAAGGTCCAAATTCAGATAGAAAAGACTTTTGGTCAGCTCTTGAAGTTTCTCCTGCTCAAATAGAAAATATCCCTGTAGTCATAGAGAATATTCCAGACCTCATAAAAGATATTCCTTTCGTCTAGAATTATGCGGATGTGTTTGAAGAAGTTATTAGCTTACCTCCGAAGAGAGAAATTGATTTCAAGATCGCTTTAATTCCGAATGCAAGGACAGTAGTGCACGCTATTCGGAGAATGACTCTAAAGGAGAAAGAAGAATTAGACAATCAAACTTGACAGCTTGTATGGAAGGGTCTGATCAGGCCTAGTTTCTCTGATTGCAGGGCAGCTGTGGTGTTTGTCTCAAAGTCAGACGATACTCTTCGACTATGTGTGGATTATCGTGACTTGAATAAGAAAACATTAAAGAATAAATACCCAATGCGCAAATTGATGATTTGTTAGATCGATTGAATGGCGCACAAGTGTTTTCAATGATGGACCTAGCTATAGGCTTCCATCAGCTTCGTATTGCCGAAGAGTGTGTTCCTATGACAGCATTCGGAGGTCCCGATTTATTCTATGAGTAGTTAGTAATGTCGTTCGGCTTATATAACGCTCCAACGTATTTTGTCGATCTGATGAACCGGGTATTCAGAGAAGTCTTGAATAAATTTGTTCTGGTTTTCATTGATGACATATTGATCTTCTCTAAGTCAAAGGGTGAGCATGCAAAACATTTGGAAAAGTATTGGAAATTCTCAGAAAGAACGTCTTGAAGGCCAAACTTTCCAAATGTATATTCTGGTAAGAAGAAGTCAAGTTTCTGGGCCACGTTGTATCAAAAGAAGGAATTTCTATGGATCCCGGTAAAATCACTGCTATTCAAAATTGGAAGCACCTAGTACTCCCAAAGAAGTCCGAAGTTTCCTTAGATTGGCTAGTTATTATCGGAAGTTCGTTAAAGTTTTTTTGAAGATATCTAGTTCCTTAACAAAGCTTACAAAGAAGCACACAAGATTCAAGTGGACTCCCTAATGTGAGGAGGCTTTTCAGAAGCTAAAAATAAGATTAACAACGGCTCCAGTGTTAACAATTATCGATGGCAATCAAGACTTGAAAGTCTGGAAAAATGCCTCTAGAGAAGGCCTTAGTGCAGTATTAATGCAAAGAGGTCAAGTGGTTGTTTATGCTAGCCGTCAGCTGAAACCGCATGAGAAAAATTATGTTACTCATGATCTTGAGTTGTTAGCCATCGTATTTGCTCTAAAAATCTAGAGGCACTATCTTTTGGGTGAGAAATTCGAACTGTATATAGATCATCAGTCGCTAGAGTATCTATTCACCCAGAAAGACTTGAATCTGAGGCAGCAATGTTGGTTAGAATTTCTTGTAGCATACGATTTTGAGATTTTGTACACTCTTGGGAAAGCCAATGTTGTGGCTGATGCACTAAGCCGAAAGAATGTAATAATCGTCAGTTTTATTATTATGACTTTCTTGATTGACAAAATATCTATTCTTCAGAAAGATGATAATTTTATTAAGGATATGATCAAAAGAATTCAGAAAGGCGAACCCTCGGGTTTTCAAATAGATAACGATGGGATCCTGAGATTGAGAGGAAGGATTTGTGTTCCCGACATCCCCGAGCTCAAAAGAGAAGTGTTAAACGAATGTCACAATTCCAAGCTGAGTAGCCTTCCAGGTATGAGAAAAATGTATAACAATCTCAAGCGAACATTCTGGTGGAAGGCTATGAAAAGGAACGTTTCAATATATGTTAGCAAGTGTCCTACTTGTCAACTAGTCAAAAGCGACCAATAGAAACTTGCTGGATTGTTGCAACTGCTGGACATTCCAAGTTGGAAGTGGGAACATATTTCCATGGACTTTATAGATGGTTTGCCCAGAACCAAGAAAGGAAATGACAGTATTTGGGTGATCGTAGATCGCTTCACGAAGACCGCCCATTTTATACCTCTCAGATCCAATAGAACCGCTGAAAGTCTAGCATAGATTTATTTCAAAGAAATTGTTAAGCTACATAGAGTGCCGATCAATATAGTTAGTGATAGAGATCCAATATTTACTAGCAAATTCTAGGAGGCTTTTCAAGTAGAACTAGGAACGAAACTGAACTTGAGCACCACATATAATCCTCAAACTGATGGTCAAACTGAGAGGGTGAATCGTATTCTAGAAGATTTACTGCGGGCTTGTGTCCTTGATTTTGGTAGATCATGGGAAGACCATTTGCATTTGGCTGAGTTCTCATACAACAACAGCTACCAAGCGAGCCTGACAATGTCACCATTCGAAGCATTGTATGGTAGACCGTGCCGATCTCCTGCTTGTTGGGTTGAACCTGGTAATAGGCTTGTATTGGGACCAGATATGATTCGCGAAGTTGCGGATAAAGTTGATTTCATCAAGAAACAATTGCTAGCAGCTCAAAGCCGAAAGAAGAGCTATGCAAACTCGAGAAGGAGGGATTTAGCATTTGTTTTTGGTGACTACGTGTATCTAAGGGTTTCTCCGATGAGAGGAGTAATTCGATTTGGCAAAATTGGGAAGTTGGCTCCCAAATTTATTGGTCCATTCCCTATACTTGAACGGATTGGAACTCTCGCTTATAGGGTTCAATTGCCAGATTGGTTGCCTGGAGTGCATGATGTATTTCACGTATCTCAACTTCGAAAGCACGTTCATGATCCAAACTTGATCGTGGAAGAAGCAGCGCAATGGGATATAGAAATTATTCCAGAATTGGCTGTGTGAAGAGAACCGCTAAAGATAATTGGCAAAGAAACCAAAGAACTGAGGAACAAGAAGGCTCACTTAGTCAAAGTGCAATGGAGTGGAGATCCGCGAGATTGTACTTGGGAAACAGAGGAGAGTATTAAGAAAGCCTATCCTAAGTGCAGGGTGGATATCTCTGATTGACTCCGGTGCAAGGTACGTTTGCCATATTTCGCCTTTCCATTTTGTTCTCTACTTTGCTGTTGTTTTCTTTTCATGCACGTATAACTTTTTAATTATATAGTCTGAATGATTTTAAAAGAGTATATGAATTAATTAGTATATTTTTGAAATATAAAAACAAATTAATTGTTGGTTGTGTTGTTTGATTTTTGGTTGATTAATTAGAATTTTGAACCATTTAGCCAAATTGAACAAATATTGAACTGAATTGAAAATAGATAGAAATATATACGTGTGCATTATATACATGTGAACAGGTTATGGATAAACTGCTAAGCGGAGGAATAAAATTGTTTGCCCGACAAATAGGTACATATTTATTGTATTTCTTGGGGATTTTGATGATTTTATGAGCTGATTGGCTAGCCGCTTGGCTTTTTCTTTTTCTTTTGGATTGGAGAGTGCCATGGGAGGCTATTTGAAATATCCCGAAGCTCCCCGTACAAAGGAGGTTATGGCGAAATTTTTCGAAAATTTAGGGTGTTAGCCAAATTTTTGAAGAATTAGAAAATTCTTAGAAACTGAAAATTTAAAGAATGAAAGCAGAATGAAACTTGAGTTGGTTAATTAAACAACTTTTGACTTCGTTCCTTTTCAAGGACGAAAAGTTTAAAGTGGGGGAGATTGTAACAACCCGCAAAATCTGAGCTAATTTAAAATTTTTAATTTGGCTATTTTAGCGGATTTTAAATATTTAAAATAAATTATTTTAAACAATAACGATGAAAAGTATGTTTGAATTGATGTTTGAAAATAAACATAATTATTTTTAATTATAAACAAGGCCTGAAATGGGGCGGCAGTTTCAAAATTTGAATTCAAACTTTGACTGACTTTACCGGGTGCAAAATAAAACGGATTTTAGTGAAACCAATAATATTTAAATCTATTTATGAATATTTTTCTAACGAATCTGAAAAATCGAAGTTTCATAGCGGGAATCAAAAGTTATGGTCAAATGAATTTTCAGAAAGGTCGCTATAGAATATATATAGCCCTTGAAAATAGACATTTTGCAAACGACCTCAGAATTCGACGAAACACTTTTGGTAGATCCGGGATGTCAAATTATTGCTAGGCTTCAAATTCCATAATTTTTGAAGTTAATATGTGAGCGTGGCAAAGGAAAATGTGTTTGGTCGATTTAAATTAAATTGGATCGACCAGAAAATGGCCATTTTTCAAACGGTCTCAGAATTCAATGAAACTAGTTTTGTTGGGACCGTATCATCAAAACATAGCTAGATTTATTTTTCTGGAATTTTTTGGATCAGTGTGTGGCCCCGGCAAATTGAAATGTATGTCTAAATTAAATATTGAATGTTTTATATTTTAATTTGAAGAGAAACCAACTGAAACAGTCGAATGGGCCTGCGAAACATATCCCATTGTGTTCAGAATGGGGGTGTTTAGCTAGGGACGACAGTGGTTGGGTTTGGATTGGAGTTATTATGTGAAGAGGCGTATTTTTGAGATTTTAAAAATATATATAAAAAAAATATACTGGCCAATCACATTTCTTCCTCTTCATCGTTGAAACCCGTAACCCCTCATCGTGTAAAGCGGAAAAGCCTTCCATCCTTCCTCCTCCGATTCCCTCTCCTATACGTGAAATTAGCCTTAGCTCCAGTTAGGAATTTTGAAGAGCTCTTTCCCCTCTTCAAATCAGTACCGATTTCGCCACTCCTCGTCACCTCATCGACGAGAACGAGCTCTCCAAAGTTCACCACTTTCGACCGCCGCCCCGCCTGATTCCGACCACCGAGTTCACCGCCGTCAGAGGTGCAGGGGCACCTCTCCTTCCCTGTTAACATGGCGTAACCTGATCTGGACCAAGCTCAACGGAAGGCACGAAAAACAATGACCTAGTTTTGAATGCTCAAGGAAGGTATCGGCTTGTTTATTTTGAACTGATTTTAACATTTAAAAGTGTTGCAAACTTGTAAAAATCATATCCTTTTGCTATGTGGTCGAAATCCAGTGAAACAAGAGACAGTGGACTCGTGCGGATGTCTTCTACATTTTAGAAGAGACCGGATATTTTTTTGAGCCTTCTACAATTTTTGGAGGAGTGGAACCCAATGTGAGATTTCTGAATTATAAACGATATGGAAACAACGATGTATAAATTATATAGTCGATGTATGAGTTATATAAGCATTGTACACCTCATGTATAAGCATTGTATAAGTTGTATGTTCGATGTATAAGTTATATATGCATTGTAAAAATAATATTCGCATTGAAATAAGTTGAAATAATATTGAAATGGAATCGAAATATAGTTATATACGTATATATATATATATATACACACACACACACTCCCCTCGTCCACAGACCATGGACGATATATATTGGTTGTGATATTGTTTGGATTATTGGTTGATGTGAAAATTTGGTGAATATCATGAATGGTTGATTTGAAATGATTGATTGTGGTTGAAATCCCAATAGGATTAGTATATGGGAAAATTCGTCTGCGTACGAACTAGATATTGAAAATCCCCATTGTCAAAAGCTACGAGGCTTTAAGGTAGAGCGAGGAGCCGTACTAGGGTCGGTGTTGGTTTTAACTACCCTGCCGTTATACTGCCAAAATTTTCTGAAATATTCCTATGTTTGATTTATATTCATGTGTTGAAATAAAATTCATGTGTTGAATAAAATTCTTGTGTTGAAATAAAATTCATGTGTTGAATAAAATTCATGTGTTGAAATAAAATTCATGTGTTGAATAGAAATTCATTTGTTGAAGTAAAATTCATGCGTTGAATAGAAATTCATGTGTTGAAATAAAATTCATGTGTTGAATAAAATTCATGTGTTGAATGAAGTTCATGTATTGAATAAATTCTTTGAAAGATAAAAATAACATTTTTACCTTATATATAGTATATAAAATATTAGTGTTTTAAATAAATTGTTTTACCAGAAATCACATTTTTATGATATATATGAACTATATAAAATAATCATGTTTTGAAATAAATTGATTTACAATAAAAATCACATTTTTATGATATATATGAACTATATAAAATAATCGTGTTTTGAAGTAAATTGTTTTACAATAAAAATCACATTTTTATGATATATATATGAACTATATAAAATAATCGTGTTTTGAAGTAAATTGTTTTACAATAAAAATCACATTTTTATGATATATATGAACTATATAAAATATCCGTGTATTGAAATAAATTGTTTTATTATAAAAATCACATTTTTATGATATATATGAACTATATAAAATAATCGTGTTTTGAAGTAAATTGTTTTACAATAAAAATCACATTTTTATGATATATATGAACTATATAAAATATTCGTGTTTTGAAATAAATTGTTTTACAATAAAAATCACATTTTTATGATATATATGAACTGTTAAAAATAGTGATTTGTTGAAAAAATAGATGTTGGATAAAAATATCGTTTTTATCAAATGTGTGGAATGAATATGGTTTTAGAATCGAAGAATGAATTATATTTATTTATATATATAAATATAATTAAAATTAATCGAATAACGAAGCTGTAGTTGGAGTTTTGAAACCGTGATTTCAAACGATTAGTGCGGGAGATCCGACCATCGGATTTTTCCAAAACCACAACCGTTGGGTTCGCTTTGGAAATATCTTTCCAACGACACCAACTTTGTAAAGATCCAACGGTTGGATTGTCTGGAATGTTCAATTCAAATCTGAAGAAAAACAGCACCATAATCGATTATATATATAATTAAATTAAATCGAATAACGAGTTGCAGTTTGTATTTTGAAATCGTAACTTCAAACGATTGTACCGGGAGATAAGACCGTCGGATTTTCCCAAAACTGAAACCGTTGGATTCGTTTTGAAAAGATCATTCTAATGATATAAAATTTGTGAAGATCCAACGGTTAGATTTTCAGATATGTGTAAATCAAATCTGATGAAAAACAGCGCCACGACTGCGTTATGTCCTAAAGCGTCGTTTGAATGAATTGGCTATTTTTAAGTGAATAAAAATAGTGATAAATCGTTATAAAATATTATAAACGATATGGAATGGAAATAAACTGAATTTACCTGGATTATTGGATATTTGATGGTCGAATGTGTTTGGCATGAAAATTACATTTAAGAACAGAATTATTGATGTTGAATAATTTAACCATTGAAATGAATTGATTTAAATTCTAAATATACATGAATTATTTGAAAAGGCCGAGTTAAATCTCATTTCAAATAATTGATTGGCGGTAAGAAGTCGATGATAAAGACGGTGGTTGAAGACCAGAGATCTCCACCTCGGTTGGATGATTACTGATGTCTTGATTGGGAGGCATCCAAAAATATAGATAATAAGTGGTGATCGTCCAGACGTACTTTGAGATCGATGGATATGCGAGGTATAAGGTGCCTCCGGTTTCGTTTAGACCTAGGACGAACTTGTAAATGGACGGTGTGTCTGACATTGGATTTTGTTCTGTGCTGATTGATCTCTATTAAATATATATCTGTTTGGCGGCAGAGAATTTATTATCTTGCTTAACGCCTTTCTCTGAGACGTACGAGCTCAGAGGTTATATCAATAGAAATCAGTCGCATGGAGTGAATTGCCTGTGTGGCATGCCTAAGTGGCAGATGATCAAGGCTTCTGTTGAAAAGCAAAGCCTTGTGGTTGATGATCAAAGCACGGCCTGTGTGGCATAGCTTTGTGTATAACGTTGATTCGCGAGCCTCACACCCTGGTATGAACCAGAAACGGGAGAGGACATCAGGGAGGGCATGCGTTTCCTTCTAGTTAGGGTGGTGTCAGTGACCTACCATCCCTGACATTTATATTATTTTCACCTGTGTGGTTGTTGCTGTTGCGTGGCGTCTCGGATGTATCGGTGACTATGTGGAGCCAACGGAGTCATTTGGCTTATTTACGCCCCAAAAGCGGGGAAACGCAGTGTTTAGGCATAATAATCCACATCGATGAACCGGCCCTGACGATCCAAGGGGCAGTTGCGGCTATTCCGGAGACATGGGCTAGATTGTCTCAAATTCGGTAAGGACTATCTTTTGCCTTGGTTCATGACGAAAATCCAATTTCCAAATACGACACCGTGCAGTTTTGATTGTATACCTACATATGGCGACATAGTGGTGTGGGGCATTAATGTCGTTTATGATTGATACTTATGATTTGAAATTGTTTTTGAAACATATAAACACTAGTAATAATATCAAATGCTTTTTTTTTATTCGTATCAAGCATATTTTGGCCATTATAAGGTAAAACTCTATCCTCCTGTTTGCGTTGCATTGTGTGATGGGAACTGAGTCTTATAATGGCTTCATTTTTATAAAAATCATTGCAATGTTTAAAAGATTTACTTGTTTTAAAGCACTGGCAATCCAATGGAGTAAACCCGTTCCGCGAAAATGGTGTGGTCCTGTGATTGGCCATATTTAAAATATGTTAAGTAGATTTCTCATACCAGTCCCATGACTGACTCGTAGTTTGTTTCACTTGCAAACTCGGGTGCCCCTTTTCCTACATGGGCAACCTTGTATTCAGGTTTTAGCCGGCTCTTTCTGGATAGCTGGAGCTGAAGATGGATTCTATCATTTATCTCTTTTTATGTCGTTCAGCTCCTATTGTACATATTATGTTTTGTTTTTTCCGCTGTAGACATCTATGTATAGCTGAACTGTATTTTGTACTAATTATGATCTTGTATACTGTGTAACTCTGATGGTTATGTTTATCTAGTGTATTCTATTGTACATTATCTGGTATATTTATTTATATTTGTTCTGCTGTTATATATTTATGTGTTATATTCCAAAGATTACCCTTGCCACCGTCGTATGGGGTTTTGGGGTCTTGACATATATGTTGCTGCTACTATTTGGAATGTTTTATGATTGATTAGTAAAATAACCAAAGTGGAGAGTACAGACAGAACCAAGGATGTCGAATCGAACCGAGTGCTCCGAACCGAACCGATCAGGGAGCCACAAACCGAATGAAATCTGAACCGAGCCGAGGCGTGAGAGGGCCGAACCGAACTGATGATGACTGGAGCACTATGCATATTTGAGCAACACCTAGGTATGGGCTATGAGCAACGAACCGAACCGGATTTGGAACTGCTTCTACGCGACGATTCTTTTAAAGACCAACTCCAATTCAACCAAAACCCAAGATGAAAAAGAAGTCCAAGCGAGAAGTTATTACTCAGTATCCAGTTGGGAACCAATAAGTTAACTTCATGATTGGGCTTTTCTTCAGGACGTGTGCAATAGGGGCTATCGATATCTATAGCTTTATCTCACCAATGAGAGACGGGTTAGTGGCTATGGATCAGTGCAATGGGACCGTTAAGACCCCCAAGGGCAAGAGATCGTTGCATGGCTATGGATCAGCGCAATGGGGTCATTATGACTTCCAAGGGAAAGTGGTCGTAGCAAAGGATTTGGTGATTAAAGTGGTGGATATCGTATACTTTATGCACAGAGTGAGAGATGTGAGGTTGATTGCTATGTTGGTATTTGCTATCACCATGACATGCACACTACCATTTTACACTTTATGTTTGTGTTACCTTAGAGTACTATACATCATGTTGTGCTAACTGTTTGGTTGCAGGTCCAGGTTGAGGTATGATTATTTATACATGTTATTGTTCTATTTTGCTACTATCGCTCATACCAGACTTTTGTCTGACCCAGAGTTTTATGTCTCTTCTTATTACTCTAGGTGCTCCTAAATGAGCAGACTAGAGATGGGTTATGTGGTATGCACGAGTAGCTGTCCGGAGATGAGCATGAGGCTTCCACGTACTATTTACACATATTCTCCCTGTGTTTTTGTTGGTCACTACTTTGGGAATTAGTAATGAACCTTCCTATTTTTCTTTAGAGACAGTATTTTGAAGTTGTAATAATAATGGTTTGGATCATAAGCTGTATTTTGGATTCCGCTGCTATGATGGTTCAGTTTTCAGCTTATGCATTTTCTCGCCTATTTTATGTCAAGTTATGTTATTATTATATTTTATTCCATGCGTTGTGAGATATACTACAGGTTCTTTAGAGATTCATAGTTTCAAATCATTTTACTTTGGCGACTGTCCTGTGCTTGTCGAGCATTGACACAACGTGTTCAAGGGAAATATTGGCTGGTTCGGGGCGGATCGTCACAAATGTTAGTGGTTATGAGTCATGTGGCTCATAGAATTTATGCCCATGCGTAACCTGAATTATGTTTACATATCTGACAAAATAGTTGTCTAGATCACTTAATCCAAGATCAATCCAAGATCAATCTAAGATCATCATGCCATATGGTTTACCATTTACTAGTCCATTGAATAAAATAGGTTCATACGTTTGTAGTCTAACCTACCAAACTTCATGAATAAGAAAACTAATTCGTACCCTACCGCTACAACTAGTCACGTAACTCTACTCAAGGGTCTCCTCATCATTTATTGTACAACAACCTTCCCTGCGTACGGCTCAGACCGTAAATCACTAAAGTGAAGTCTACATGGTTTCCTTTGCTATTAAGTTTACTTAGCTGCGAAGTATTAATACTATATAAATACAAGCCTCAAGGAGATCTGCAGATCGCTATGCGTTGCAGTAGTTTGAGACGTGGAAATGTGGTCTGCATATATATAAAGAGGATATAATAAAACAGAGAGAGATCTGCAGATCGCTATGTGCTGGAGTAGTTTGAGACGTGGAAGCAGACAACGAACTGATAAGGTTTTGTGTGTTGAACATGAAGCTGTCCACTCGAAAATGAAGAATGGAGGCGGTCCTGCTGCATGATGGGTAATGGAGTGGCGTTGGGTTCAGACCAGAAAATGGGGTCGACGTCCCTCGTTCTACGTGATTTCAAGTGTGACTGGATGGGGCTGCGAGTGGAACTAGCGACAAAAGGACAGGTCATCGAACTGGATGGGTTACAAGGAGGACTGAAGGTGATTCATAGTGTGCTTGGGTTCAATGTCGAGCATGATGAGGTGATGTAAGGTATGTAGGGATGTTGATGAGATGAACTTGGGTAAGCTCGGTAAAATGGTGGTGAGGTAACTACATACAGGATCGAGCAGCAGGGAAGTAGAGGAAACGGTGTACAGAGATCACACGATTTTGGGTGAGGAGAGGAAAACCGCGTTTTGAAACTTTCTGGAAGGAATATATATATATATATATATATATATATATATATATATATATCGATAGTGGGGTTATGGATGAGGAAAAGCTTAGTGGAGAAAAAGGGTGAAGGACGAGGCGTTAGAAAACACTGGAATGGAATACTGGAAATTTGGAGAGCGGAAATTCATTTTGAGAAGAGATGAATACTGTTCACGCGGATAAATGGGGAGGTAGGACGTTTAAAAGAAGTAAAGCCCAATTGCATAAAAATTTAAGTTTTAATTTATTTATATAGTAAGTTAACACATTAACTTAATAATTCACTCTCACATTATCAGAATTTCACGAATTTGGATCCGTTGGGATCGAATGGACGAAGGCTAAGCAATGGAGCTGATTGAGAGTGAATTGGAGCTCGTTACGATTTATAATGAAATAAATTACCTGATCTGAATCGACGATCGCTTATCGTTATTTAACGATAACTGGCCAATGTGAGTAAAACTCACTAACTCTGATATTTTGTATTTTTATAACGTGTTTTTAGAATTGATAAATGATGGTTGATTGTTG